>JARFIY010000088.1:10660000-11260000 GCA_036346155.1 Sinelater perroti
ATAAATCTAATGGTCTATCTGTGTGAGGTGTCAGTATACAGTATGCTGTAGATGTTCATATCTTACTTTCACTAACTGTACATCTAGAAGTGTAAAGGTATTGTTCAGTTCAACTTTTATAGTAATCTGGATATTTAAATTATCAAATTAAGATGGATAATAATCGCGTAGTACATTCTTGCTGGTTTGGATAATTGGGGTTTGGAAACTCTTGATGTTTCGTCCACAAATGTGGCGTCTAAAGTTTTTGAGGATTTTCTTCTCCGACCACGAACTAACGCCACAAAAGTGAGCAACAAAACGTCAGCCCCGAGAGCCTTCACATATATTTATTCTTGCAGTGTTTTTATACCAGCAAGTTTTAGATTCTTCCATAGCTACACTTTCCTTTTGTTTGTAATACGTACTTTGCCAGACGAAACACAGTTGTAAAGTACTGCCAGAAGTGTTGCAATACTTCATTGCAAGATTCTAATAAGTTTAGTAGATTTTACGTTGAATATGGTGGTTTGGTGCTACTCTGAATATTTTTCTGTACATCAATCGTTTTGTAGTTGACATGCAAACACTCTTCAATAGAATGCTAAATGGCATGTAATTTTGAAATGTTTTACTGATTTCAGTAAGACAACAAGGAAACAATTAACATTCTTCTAACGCAAGTTCTTCAATAGTCTACTTTGTCAATGAATGATTTCCTCTAATTATTTATTTAAACCTTTATTTTACCTTTATCTTTCAATGTGGTCTTTTTGAAATAAAGCACCAAAGTTGCTTTGGTTGAATTTTAAGTAAATATTTCATGAGTGCAATATATGCAATAAATGCTATCATAGATACTATAGAATGAAAGCTAATGGTAGCTTATTTTGTTCTCAAAAGTCAAAAACGTTTCTAATAGGTGGAAGAATTAGTTACAGAGATGTGGTTGAGCTGTCTTTTATAGCACAAAAGTTGGTGGTTTGTCAAAGCGATCAATTGTAATACAGAGTTGTTTATTATATAGCGACGTTTGGAAGGCACGAGCATAAATATTTATCTTCGGGTTCGTGTATGTACGTTTGATTTATGTTGGAAACGTGGAGATATTTATCTGGCAATGCATGACATTCTTTATAAAGCTATAAATATATTCATTCGGAATGTTTAAACCGAGATCTGGGTGGAATCGTATATAGTTCAATCACGCGGCTGTCACGAAAGGAAACGTCCGCCGGCGGGGCCGTTTCTCCCTTTTTCATTAGCCGCCACCGCCGGGGTGGGTTGCGTCACGACATCGAACGTTGCAAAACGACGGTTCCTCGGAGCTGGGGCCCCAAAGCGCTAAAATCGCCCCACTTGCGAAGTCCGAAGAGCCCCGCAAAGTTGGCGGCGCTAAGCTCGGCGTCGTTCTTCGGGGGCGGCGCGGGTCGGCGCTTTCAGCGATGGACTTATTTGCGCCGTTTTGTTTCAGGAGAATGGGCGAGAGGCTTTGGATCTCACAGCCTCACCCTTGCGAGGCCCGCCGCCCAACACACGGTCGAACCACCCCCCGCCGATGGTTATACAGGGTGACTTCAGAAAGGTTCGTAGTTTTCCGCTATCGTGCCACTGCCCGTATGTTTAGCTGAAAAATTATATGAGCGTCTTTGTAAGTACTATTGGATCGTTCCATAGGTAATGTTGTTTTTTCTCGGCTGCTATTTGGCAATATCTGATGACATTACTAATAGTAGCTTAGACATTTTGTAACAAACAGCGCAGTTGACATACATTCGCTTTGTGGTTATAGTCAATGAGGTTTGTAGCGTTGAAGACCTTGAAATGGAAATGCGTAAAGAACATATATGTCATGTGATATTATGCGACGATAAGAAAAATTTTGATGTGTATGGAGAAAGACCAAATGAATTTGATTAAGTCGTATTGCAATAGTCCAAAAATTGGTCGAGCAATTCCATTCCCTATATGCAATAGGTTATATATATTTGCAAAACATTTGAACGGTGTCTAAATTGGTGTGTAGACAATGCATATTGACGTAGTGGTTAGTGTAGGCTAATGAATAGGAACGAAAATTTTTTATATAAATATTAAACGAAGTCTTCAATGGGTGAACGTGATAAGCAAGACCTTTATCCAGAGTTATGTTGTATATGATAAGACATAAAGGGGATACATTTGAAACCTTAAATGCTAATCAACCAATTGCCCAGAATGCCTATTGTTAACAATTAGATAGACTTAATCTAACACTGGAAAAATGGCCAATTTTGTTCCATCAAACGATGCTAGATTGCATGGCAAAAAATAAACGCTGCAAAATTATGACTGTATGGGAAATCACAGCATCCCCCGTATTATTCCATTATTGCGCCATCTGATTTTTATCTGTCTTGAAGTCTTAGATGTAAATAGGGTACATCAGGAATTTTTATTTAGAAATCCAGAACATTCTTTCATCATAATTTTGGTAAAAATTATATTACTAGTTAATTAATGTACTGTAAAATAATTGGAGAATTGGTCTACAAACAAGAAATAATAAGTACCAGAGAAAATCCCTGTTAGAAAATACAAAAACAAAATTTAACGGAAAAAGGGAGTGCTAAAAGATAGCATTAGTAAGCTGAGATATATTTGTATTTGAACAGAAAAATTATAGAGTAGAGGAAAATTATACAGCTCATAAATATAAAAATATTGATTAGACAAACAAGTCTACATTCGTGTTTGTTATACTGTGTTTAGATTGCTAGCCAATCCAAAAAAAAAGTTAAGGCTACATTTAATTGTATATGGAATAGCGACGTTTTTGATAAATTAGAAAAATAAACATAATTTAATAAAATACTAAAATGATAAAAGATACTCTAAGCAAACAGAAAAAAGATTTGTGTAGCATACAAAGAGTTAACAGCAAGCATTTTCCTATTATAAAATAAAACCAGGGCATATTTTAAAATTGTCGTTGCCTTCGATAAAAAATCAAAAATAACTGTAATCAAATAATTTGGACACAACGCAAACAGTTAACAGAGGAAAAATGCGCAACTATTAAACAGAGAATATTATTATCTGAAGGAAGACAAGCACATATTTGAACATTGCACATGCCTTCAATAACAAACTGAAAACAGCCGCAATTAAACAACTTAGGGAAACATAAACAGTTAATAGAAGAAAAGTTTCCTTCTGTTAAACAGAGAAAATTATTTTTGTCATTTTAAAATTATTGATAACAGTTGAAGTAAACAACTACGCAAAATATAGTGTTAACAGAGACAATTTGATCTGCTAAACAGGACATTAAATCATATGCTCCAATGCTATATGTGGTTTTAACAATAAATTCCAAATAGTCGTAATTTAACAATTTCAGCAAAACAGAAACAGTTAACAAAGGACAGATTATTTTTTAAAAGGATAATAAAACATATTTTAAAATAGCACATATATTTAACAACAAATAAAAACGGTATAGGAATTTGAGTACAACATAAACAGTTAACAGAGAAAATTGTCCTGCTATTTTCTGAAAGACGACTTCGAAACATATATTTCAAAATCTACATGCTTTTAATGATAAAATTAATTTGAACAAAATATAATCAGTTAGCAGAGAACATTGTACTACTATGAAGTAGGAAAAAGTATTTTTTTAAAGAAGACATTAACCCGTGTATTTTAAAGTCTATGTGCTTTTAATAACAAATTATAAACAATTTTTATAATACATAAGCTGTTAGCAGAGAAAATTAACAGATATAATTATCTTCTTTAAATTTATATGTTTTTAATAACAAATTAAAAACAAAATACAAACAGTTAGCAGAAAAGACTGCCCTATT
This sequence comes from Sinelater perroti, assembly GCA_036346155.1. Lineage (NCBI taxonomy): Eukaryota > Metazoa > Arthropoda > Insecta > Coleoptera > Elateridae > Sinelater > Sinelater perroti. The sequence goes on from JARFIY010000088.1 coordinate 10,663,831, forward strand.
ATTAAGCAGAAAATATTATTTTCTGAAAAAAACGCCTTTAATTTAAAAATGTACATGCCTTTAACTTAAAATTAAACAACAAAGAAGTATTTTCTTAAAGAAGACTTTGAAACGGATATTTTAAAAAATGTTTTCATTCAATAATTGAGCAAAATACAAGCAACCACTAACAGAAAAAATTGTCCTACTATTAAACAGAGATGATACATTCTTAAAGACGACGTTAAAATATGTATCTTACATGCTTTAAACGACAAAAATAGTTGTAATTGAACAACTGTGCAAAACAGAGTTAACAGAGAAAATTTTGCTATTATTGTCTAGAGGACTTTAAACATATATTTTAAAATAGTGAATATCTTTAATAAACTAGAAATCATTGCAATTTTTTAATTTTTGCAAAACAGAAGTAGTTAACAGAAGGTTGTCCTGTAACTCTACAGAAAAAATATTGTTTAAAGTAAACTGCAAGATACAACAGAATTATCAAGAGATCTGCTCATAAGTTTAACTTTTAACAAAGTGGTGGAGGTCATTATCAATAAATAAAGAACTTATCAATGAGTTGAAAACGAAAAACGCATTATTAAAAATTAATAAATTTAACAGCCGGAACAGACGAAATTTTTTTTTAAAGTTTATTTAAATATTATAAAACAGTGGAAGCGTTTGAATGATAAATAAATCTTAAAGCAAACAAAAAAAACTTAACTGTCAGTAAACAGAAAAAATTGTTTTCATTTAAACAAAACAATTTTACCTTATATAGAAAGTGAGAACTTTTTATATTCAATACAAGTGTTTTAACAACAAATTACTTATTAAAAAATGATTTAATAAACAGAACACCAACTCTCTAATAACAAATTTTTAACATAAAAATGTTAAATGCAAATTAAAAAACGTATCTGGATATTTTAAGTAACAAGTTAAAGAAGGATTCAAGACTTCAACAAGGTGTATGAGAATACCACCAACAGATTATGCAAACAGAGCAAATTGTCCGATTATTAACAGACACAACAATTCTTCCTGTACGAAATGACCTGAATTTTACATCAGAATGGTTAACAATTTATAAAAATAGAGGTATTTGTAAATAGTTAAAAGAGAGTTCTTTGTCAAAAGAACAAAAACTACATGACTTATAAGGTGCTTTCAGTAAACAGAGAAAATTATCTTAGCTTAAATAAAGCAATTGAATTTTCAACAGATTTTTATGTAGGAAAATTGTCGTGGCTCAGTAAAATTGCTTTAATTAAATATTTTATTGTAATCTAAAGACACAATTAGTGAACAGAAAAAAATTTTCCTGTTATTTCCTTTAAACAAGAAATTCTGTCTTTTATTGGTCACATGTTTTATTGATTTCTGTTTATACTTTGTTTAAATTCTGCCAAATTCCTCTGTTCAAAAATTTCAAAAACCACCCCATCAAAATTTCCCAGCCACTCATATTCCTGTTTAGCAATTAAACAATTCCGCGACGAGGGAGCTGAACACAAAATGATGCGAAACGATACGGAAGCAGCATTGATGCTGCCTCCCATCGACACCTAATTGCTGAAACGGATCCTATCGGCGCGCTTTCAATTTGCCTACACTTACCAGCACTGCGGGGAAATTGATTCCGCCCCAGACGTCGTTGCTGCTCCGCGCACCAGGCCGCTGATAGCAGGAGCGCGGTAATCCGCGGAGATGCGAGATAAGCGCGCCGGAATCATTCGATGTGTGACAGGAGTCATCCACCGAAACGTCCTATTGCAACTTTACGCCCCCGCCGAGAGCGCCGCGGCGCCGGGGGTTACTGCGGGGCTAATTGAAGCGGATCGCTCCGGCGGCTGACAGCCCGGAGCTTGGAGGAGGAAAGCGCGTTTCCCGAAAAATCGCCATTCATCCGCGACAAACCGGAAAACTTATAATTGCCGCCCGGCCGGATTAGGGCGCTGTTTGGGACAAGGCGCGAGTTTGTTTCCCAATTAAGGGAGTCGGGCGGCGGCGGCGCCGCCGCCGAGCTAGCAAACTTAATTAGTAGTAATGACGGGGCTGATTGCGTTGCGCGACGTGCTAATGAAAAATCTGTTGCAGGTTTCCGGAATCAGCAGCGAAATTTTTAAGCAGATAGAGACGGTAGAAAACGACCACGATGCCTCCACGGCGGCGGCTCTGGAGGTAAGCAGCATGCCGAGTAGTTTCTTAGGCGAGCCGGGCTCGTTAATTAAGGCGAGTCGCCGATAACTCAGAAACGTCGTTAAAGTAATTTAGGGCCTCCAATTAATGCTTTCAAAGGGAAACTTCCAGTCCTCATACATTAAAATCACATTCGCTGAAAACGCGACTTATCAGATTAGTTTCTGGGAGGGAAAATGGGTTATGAAAGACAAATGGAGTAATAAAGCGCGCTATGTATAGGTAGAGGGTCTTGTTGTGGCGCCATTTTATCGCAGCACACAATCCTGCTATAAATCTGATAATCTGCTTGTTGTATTGTATTTGCTATGTTGATAAGCCAACCTGCCTTTTTTAACAAATTTACATTTAAATTATTTGAATTTTAAAATTTTAGTAAAAATATAAAAACATATTTTGCACATTCTTTATGTCTCAGTAATCTTTTTTAATTAAACTGCATATTTTGCATATTTTTATGTGAAACCTTTAAAAACTATACTTAAAATAATTTTGCTATTTAAATACAAGAAAGTTATGTGAAGATTTCTAAAAATGCCAGTATATGCAAAATTCAAGTTTCATTTTTTAGTTTCTCTAATATCTAAATTTTAAATATGAAAGCATAAGGATCTTTTATTTCAGTCAACATCAGTTTATTTTGAATACGTAAGCTTTTTCATCCATTTTTTATAAATAGGGCATATTTTGCATATTTTTTATGTAAAAGTTTAAAAGTCATAATGTTATACTTATAAATAATTAATAAATATTAATATAAAAATACTTTTATTATTTAAGTATATCAAAATCTATATAAAAATTTGTATAATACAACTAAAACTCAAAGTATATGCAAAATGCATATGATTTATTTTTTAGGTAACTTTATAAAATTTTATTGTAACTTAGTAGGATGTTTTAATTAAAATTAATTTAAATTAACATATTTTGAGATATAAAGTTTCTGTTAATTTCTTGATCAAACCGACAACTATGCATATTTCGTAAGTAAAAATAAAAATAAAAAACAATTTGTGATTATAGAGCGTAAATATATATTTACTTTTATTATTCAAAAACAGAAAAACTTATGCGAAAATTTGGATAACGCAACTAAAATTGTAAATAGGTATATGTTAAATAAATATGGCATTTTTTAGTTAGTAGTGCTTTGGTTTAAATTAATTCAAATTAGCATATCTTACATATGCGAGCTTTTGATGCATTGTTCTGGAAAACTAGCATATTTTGCATATCTCTTATACAAAAGTTTAAAAATAAAGTTTAAATTATAAGCAGAAAACCATAATAAATATTTGAAATATTTGTATTGTCCTAGTTTAAAGAATGTATCTTAGAATTTTATAATCCAATTAAAACTCTTATTTCTTAGTTTAATTGACAAAATTCTAAAAATACTAATACATTGCTTTAACTGAAACCATCTGCATTTACATTTTTGCATATAAAGGCTTTGTGTGCATTTTTAGCCAAACCGACACATGCGGCATATTTTTTATGTAATATCTGTAAATAAATAAACTTTACGTTATATGTAACCATAAAGCATTAATAAATGTTTAAAATAATTTATTATTTAAGTTTAAAAAGTTTATATAGAAATTCATATGATCTGCTAAAACTAATTAACATGTTTTGCATGTATAAACTTTTTGATCATACTTTTTGTTAAACCATCATATTCTACATCTATTTTATATAAAAATTTTCTTTTTGTTTATGATTTTTATGCCCTTTACAGAGCGTTGAAATGTAAAAATTTTAAAAATAAATTTAAATTATTATTATTAATTATAAATAAGTTTAATAAAAATTTATATAAAAACAACTAAAACTGTGAGTGTACATATGTAGAATAAATGTTTAATTTTTTAATTTGCAAAAACTTGATTTTTCGTGCATTTTTTAGTTAGACCTACATATTTTGCATATTTATTATGTAAAAGATTTGAAAATAAATATTCTTATTTACAAGGCATTAGTAAATATTTAGAATACTTTCAGTATTTAAGTATAAAAAAAGTTATGTAAACATTTATATAGTCTAACTAAAACTTTGAGTAAATACAAAATGCCTATGACTTAATTTTTAGTTCTTTTTATGTTATTATTATCTTTTTCATATATATTTTTTAATCAAACTGTTATTTTTTGACTATTTTTTACGTAAAAGTTATAAAAATAAAAATAATAATTTTTTAGTTTGTATAACAGAATTTCAAATAGCAGAATAGTTTACTTTAATAGAAATCAGCTAATTTTGATGTGCGAGCTTTTAGGGCATTTTGCATATTCTGCATATTTTTTTGTAAACGATTTGAAAATAAATATAAAATTTTAATTGCAAGGTATTAATAAACATTTGGAATACTTTTACTATTTAAGTGTAGAGCAATAATAATAAAGCTAACTAAATAAACAATAAAAAAATGTGAGTATATGCAAAATGCAATTTAATAATAATAATTTTGTTAATAGAATTTTGAATATGGGTGCATACAGGTGCTTTAGTTTTAAAAGAGCTGATTTAAATTAGCATATTATGTGCATATTATGTTTAGTCAAAATTTTATATTTGGCTTATTATCTATGTAAAAGTCATAAATATAAAGAATAAATTATATTTGCAAAGAATTAATAAGTACTTAAAATGTATAATCTCACTAAAATTGAGTATATGCAAAATTAACAAGTCTTTCTTTTCTTTATTTAAAAAGCATTTTGGATTTAGGGAAATTTTACTCTGATTGAATTTATTTTAAATAGGCATATTTTAAACATATTAGCATATTTCTATAAAACTCATATGCTTTGCATATTTCAAATGTTAAATATTCTAAACATCAAATTAATCATTAATAATCGTTGAAAGTTAAAATACTTTTATTTTATGCAAACGCGCCTAATTCAACTAAAGCTCTGGGTATATGCAAAATGCATATAACTTATTTTTTAGCTTACCTTGCAAAATTTTGAATATGGTGGATAAAGTTTATTTAATTTAATTATATTTTGCACATATTTAGCTCTTTTATTCTGTAAAATAATAAATTGTAATTAAAGAAAAATTTAATAAACATTTAAAATATATTTACTATTTAAATATAAAAAAATAAAAACTATGAGAATATGCAAAATACAATTTTTACTTTGTTAACAGAATTTTGAATATTATAAGAGTTGATTTAAATTAGCATGTTATGTACATATTAGCTTTTCATACATTATATTTAGTCAAAATTTCACACTCGGCGTATTTTCTATGTAAAAGTTATAAATGTAAAAAATGAATTATAGTTGCAAATAATTAATGATAATTTAAATTATAATCACATAGCTTTAATAAATATTTAAAATGCTTTGACTGGCTAGATATAATATGACAATATTTATACAACCAACTAAAACTGTGAGTATATGCAAATTACATATTATTTATTTTTCTAGTTTACTTAACCAAATTTTAAATATGAAAATATCTTCTAACCTAATTAAAATTATTATACTTTGCACGCATAGCTTTGTTATACATTTTTATTACACGTACATATTCTCGATATTTATATGTAAAAGTTATAAAAATATATTTAATTTACATAATTTGAATAAATATTTGAAATATGTTAACTATTTTAGTATAATAGCAATAAGTTTTGTTTAAATTTTTATAATCTAACTAAATCTGTGAGAACATGCAAACAGACATGTCTTATTCTCTAGAATTTTGAATGTGGCTAGTTTACTTTGGTCAAAATAGGCAAATTTTTGTTTATTGTTCTAATTAAACCGGCATATTCAGTTATTTATATTTTATAACTTTTAAAAAAAGTTATAAAAACAAAAAATAAATTGTAATTACGTCAACTGTAAAATACATATATTTTTTTTAATTTACCTAACACAATTTCTAATGTAGTTACTTTACTCCAATGGCAATCAATTTATATTAGCATATTTTACATATATGAGTTTTGTTTTACATTTTTTAGTTTAAACTGCATATTTTGCATATGTTTTTATAACATTTTTAAAAAGTATCAATTATTAATAATTATAAAGCGTAATTAAATACCGAAAACACTTTTACTATTAAAATGTAGAAGAAAGCTATATGGGAGTGCATATAATCTATCGAAAGTTATGAGTATATGCAAAGTGTATATGATTTATTTTTTAATTTAGTTAAATCAAAACACTTTGGTTAAAGTTCAATTATACTGTAGTATTACACATATATTAGCTTTTTCTTGCATTCGTATGAATCAAACCTACATATACTGCATATTTTAAATTAATTTTTAAATCAAATTTAAAGTGCAGCCTTAAAAATGCGTGCATTTTATTAATTTTATTTTCGAATAGTCAAATTGTAAAAAAATGTTTTGCATATTATAATGAATGCATTCAAATATTTTTCATCGCATATATACCGCATATATTATATATAGTCAAGTACAGGCATTAGTCTTGTCTTATTTACAGTTGTATAACAACTCTTTTAAGGAACGAATATAGTTGTATTGATGTTAAGGAAATTCTGAAATGTAGTTAATTAAAATGCAATTATAGAAGTATAGAAATTATGAGACTTAATGTGAAAATAACTTTGTTTCTCTTTTTGCAAAATTCTTCATACATAAAATAATTAGCATTTCATGGAATCAAATGGTTATTGTATCATTTATTTTTACTGCTTTTACGGACCTCGGAAGTATTGCATTAAAGTAGTTGATGACGCTGCTTCTGTTTTTCTTTGTATGCAGCTTGTTGTAACATTTAGTATCGCTATTTTATATAAAATAGTGTAACCTAAGTAATTTTTTTTTTCTAACAATAAGTTATTAGTCTTTTTGTGTGCATTTTAGGATTACTAAATGGTTAATTTTGTACTACTATGAGTGAGACGTGGTGGCTCAGATGGTTCAATCAGTTGGCTCTGTCTAGCCGGCGCGCGCGAGTTCGAGTCTCGCTCAACCCATGGGTGTGTGTGTGTGTGAATGTCCTAGCATTTTTTAAATACTGCACATTTACAATCTGTTGAACATCAACAATAAGTAAATAGTTTGGCTAATAGACATGCAATATCTTCTAAGAATAAAATTCACTGACTTCATTCTTGCTTAGTAAGATGGAACTGCGTCGGTGCTGAGAGGTCAAAAATTACACTGATCACTGAAATCGTGTCTCTAGGTCTAATGGATCGTATCTTTTTAAACGTTGAATACACTTTTTCCAGCAAATTTTCTGCTAGGATGTTGGGGTGAACACTAAGGTTTCTTAGATATATTGAACTAACTCTGCAAATTTCCTCGTGTACGGTTGGGAGAGGAAGATCCTGTTGAAGAACCCAATTGGGGACATAACGTGGAGCGTTAGCTATCGTCCTTACGACTTTATTTTGAAAGCGTTGGAGGATTTCCAAGTTGGAATTGCTGGCCGATCCCCAGAGTTGGAGTCCGTATGTCCATATCGGTTTCATGATCGTTTTATACAGTAGCAACTTATTTTCTATGGATAAGGAGGATGTTCTTCCAATTAACCAATACATTTGTCGGAATTTGAGCCCTAATTGCATTCGTTTTTTCATTATGTGTGTTTTCCATGTGAGGCGTCTGTCCAGATGAATTCCCAAGTATTTGACGTTATCCTGTTGAGGAATAGGTTCACCATTAAGTGTCACTGATGGGCAGGTTTCTGTTCGTAGTGTGAAGGTTGTTTGTACGGATTTCGTTTCGTTAACCTGTATACGCCATAGTTGTAGACAGGTGTATATTTTATTGAGAATGATTTGGAGGTAGTTAGAAGCTATACGAGGGTTTTAGTGTGATGCCAGCACTGCTGTATCATCGGCAGAGGGGGCTGTGAGTGTTTGAGGAATTGTGGGCAAATCTGCTGTACATATAAGGTAAAGAACTGGCCCTAATATACTTCCCTGTGGCACTCCTGAGTATATTGGATAAAGGTCAGTCAATACTTCTCTTAGTTTAATTTGAAAAGTTCGTCCTTCTAGGTATGACCGGATAAGTTCATACATTTGTGGAAGATCCCTTCTAATTTTATGTATTAGTTCCGTGTGCCAAACCTTATCGAAGGCTTGTCTAATGTCGAGGAATACAGCAGTGCAGTATCTGTTAAGATTCAAGTCGTGGTTTATTTTTGTCACTATTCGATGAACTTGTTCTATTGTACCGCGTCCTTTCCTGAAACCAAACTGATGTTGTGGGAGTATATTTCTGTCTGCAAGCATAGTTTGTATTTTTTGTAGAAGCAGTTTTTCAAATAGTTTAGAGACTATAGGTAGCAGGCTAATTGGTTGGTAAGAGGTAATGGCTTTGGAATCATTAGTATTTGCCCAACTTTCCACTGTTCGGGGAATATTTTAAGTCTTAAAGCTGCATTGAATATATATGTAATTAATTTAAAGCCATTTTCTGCCAGTTATTTTAATAGACCTGCTGTGAGTAAATCATATCCTGGTGCTTTATGCGGATTAAGACTTTTGACAGCAGTTATTACTTGTTTGACTTTTACGGGCCTTAGAGAAGGTTGTGCTTCAAGTGGTTCCGCTAATGTAATGTTTGTTCTTCTTCCACTGTGCAGATTCTGGGTATTGGCTGGAACACTGTAGACATGTGTTTTGCAAATGCTGCTGCTTTTTTTTGTCGCTTTGAGCCCAACTACCATCTGGGAGTCTGATTGGGGGTATAAATGTAGTTGGTCTTTTTAATTTCTTTGTTGGTCTCTAGAGTGAGGCATCTGTGGCTACGTAAGGTGTTAAACTGGATAGGTAATTTTGTATTTCCTGATTTTTGTGCTGTTTCAGGAGAGTTTTTAGATTTTGGGTAGCATGGTTAAAATTAGTTTTGTCTCGTGGGGATCTACTGTTTTGCCAAATTCGTCGAAGTCTTCGTTTTTCAGCTATTTTCTGTTTAATAAACAGAGGGCAACGGTCAAGTGTACCCTGTTCTTCGTTGTCAGGAGTTGCTTCCCAGGCAGCATCCTGTAAGGTTTGGTTGAGATGTTCCACTGCATTGAATAGATCAATATCCGTTTTCAAAGGAATGTTTAATTTCATCTTTTCTTGGATGATTACTCGAAAATACTCCCAGTTTGTTCGCTTACTATACAAAGTGGGACGGGTAGTTCTTGTTAGTATTTTTGCGCTGTATGTTACAACTATCGGGGAGTGGTCAGATGAAAGGTCTAGATTGGATTCAGCTTTAGTGTATCTATCAGATATTCCTTTAATTACACAAAAATCCAGATTAGGAAATTTTCGTCGATCGGTAGGTCAGTAGGTAGGCTGACCTGTTGATAGGTATTGAAGAATGTTATTCTGAATCGATTTGAATAGCTCTCTGCCTCTGGTGACCGTAACCCTAGATCCCCAAGTTTGGTGTTTTGCGTTATAGTCTCCTCCTGCTATAAAACGGGGTCCGAGCGTTTGGAAGAAGTCGGTGAATTGCTGTTATGTTATGTTGTGCTTGGGCGGATAGTAAATTGCAGAGAATACTATTTACTTGTTCTGTTCTTGTACAACGATGGTAGTGGCTTGTAAGTGTTCCTGGTGATATTTGGGAAGTTCATAGTGCTTTAAAGTATTTTTAACTATGAGTGCAGTTCCTGCGTGAGCAGTGTTGTTTGGGTATTTTCACGTATGTCTTGTGGGTGAAATGTGTTTCCGATATCATCATAATATCAATGTTGTTGTTTATGAGGAATTGTTTGACTTCTCAACTATGTTGTGCTAATCCGTTGGCGTTCCAGATTACGATTTTTAAGGTGTTGTCCAATATAATTGAAATTTGCTGACCAGGGCTGTTAAAAGATTGAGCATAGTGTCCATTCTTTCCATCAGTTTGACCATCATTTTTTCTAGATTGATATCTGATGTAGGTGAATTTTTGTTGGGTAGTTGTGGTGTGGTAGTAGGCGGTTCTGGGCTGGTTCTTTGCGTTCTTTGTGAGTACATCAGTCCCTGTTGTACTAATGAGTTTGAAGGAGGTGTAGTTTCAGCTTGCCTGGACCGCAAGAGGGGAAATTTTCGTTTTTGTATTTCCTTGGCTACTGTACATTCTCTATAATTAGCTGGGTGGTTGCCCTGACAATTAACGCATTTTACGTCTGTACTTTTAGTATTACGCGTACAGTCCTTGGTTAGGTGTTCGCCGGCGCATCGGGCTGTTCTGTGGCAGTAATTTTTAGAATGTCCGTGTCTTTGACATTTTTGGCATCGAATAACCTCTCTCTTGATGTGTGGGGGTTCAAATCGTATTTTAGAGTGCATTAATAAATCAATTTTAAAGATGTCTTTGTTATTAAATTAGATTATATTAAAAAAGATGGGTAGCGGAAGTTTTGTGATTCTGTGTTTTATGTTATGAATGTTCAATACTTGATGTTCGTGATTTGTAATTTCTGCCGCTAGTTCTTCGAGGTCGGTTGAGGCATGTCTCGCAGTACCACTTTATATTTTCTATCGGTTTTATTTTGAAACGAGTGGAACTCTGTATGTTTGTTTTTTAATATTTTAACAATGGTAATGTTCGGCTTTGTGGAGCTGTATTTTGATTTGCGTATTTCCTATCAGTTTGAGTGTGTATTGATCTTTTACTCTTTCATTTAACATGTCGATAAGGGGATTGGTATTATTAACTTTGAAAACAAATATTGGTGGTGGTTGTACTTATTCTGCGCTGGTATTTTCGATCCGCTCTTCTGAGGCTGATATCGGTTTGAGGTTTCTGTAGCGTTTAACCAGTAATTGTCTGATTTCGTTTGCTTCGAAAGCCGATGTATGTCATTATCAGAGCGTTTTGTCTTTTTTGGAGTTGGCGTTTGCCAGGAATCTTCATGTTTGCATTGGAGTGATTGCTGAATGTTGATTTGTGTTTTGCGGTGAATAGTTTGGGAAATAATGCGGCGTTACTTGAACTTGTGGCTGCGGTTGCGATTGTGAGGCTAAGTATGGCTGTTGTAATTGCTGTATTGGTAAATTTTGTTGAAATGTGCCTTGATTGATTTGTTGGTCGTACGTCACAGGTTGTTGATTTTGCGGGTATTGATACCCGTAATTTGGCACGCCTAGCATAGCGGCCTTATTTCCGTGAAAAATTATTAAATGTGAATAAAATTTATAGCTGGCCTTTTATCTTAAATAGCACGGGTGGCCGGCGTCGAACGCCTCGGGCACCAATATCTCGAAGCGCACACACGTCCGTTGCTTTCGAAATATGAGTGCGAAATCGCCCTAGCATTTAAGTGCATGTTAGTGGGCACAATAAGCCCTTGAGGCTGCAGTGCCTGTAAGTGCGCAAAAAAAAACTATTATGAGTTATTTCGCTACTCAGAGCCTTTCTTCTCGGTAAAAACAACAGCCTATAGCACCAAAAACCACAAGATTCTCATAACAAATGTTTCCGCCGAATTTATGTTTTTCATATATGAAAGTAGCAGTTAATATATTCGTCGTCGAGTTGTGTGTTGCTCAAATTATAAAACATTCCAAGTCTGCTACAGTGTGAGGTGTCACGTCAATATGACAAGGAGGTTGTTTGTAGAAGATTCAACAAGTCGATATAAAAAAAAATCTAGAAAAACCTATTGTGCTCTAGGTTAAGCTTTGGATTATGCACGATGATGAAAGTCAATCATTCAACATTACAACAAATTTACAAGTAGTCGCTACCTCTAAGGCTGTCTATATGAAGAGTGAACTTTACATTTCGCATAAATCACAGAGTTTGACATTAGCAATTAATTTGTGAACAAAATGTAATAATAAAAAAATATTTTGAAGCACAATAGAAAGCTTGTTCCAAAGTGACCTTGAAAATTTAATCCGTACTTGGCAATATCGTAAAAATTATATTCTTAATAATCATTCAACTTTTATAGCTTTTATCTAGGAATCTATCAAACAGACGAAAGAATTTTTAAGCCACGATCGGAGTTTTGGGTGTTGGTTTCGTTGTCGTCTTCTATGTAATCAAAATTTTTGATTTAAACCTGTCCCTGTTAGAAGGAACATAAAAATTTTAATTTTGAGGAGGTCTATAAGCGATTCCATTGCCATTTTTATTTAGAGAACAACAAGAAGAATTTTAGAATGACACTAAATATTGCAAAGGCATATGTTTATTTGTTAGTTTGCGATGAGTTAATCCGATTTAAATTTAGCAGAGTTAATTTTAACATTGTAAATAGTATCCTTATACTTCAAAGTTATACGAATTAGTTAGAGTTACCAAAATAACTATCAACTCAATATAACTAGGAGAATAGTATTGTGACATCCAATACGGTAGCAGAGACAAAAAGGTCAAAACCATATTCCCTACCTAGTAAATCATTGCAAATATTAAAGGGGTGGGTGGAAGCTAGAAGGTTTGTTATAAAGGTAAGTAATTTATTGTTAAAAAGACAATTAGATAAACAAACCAAGATTTACTGTTTGTTGAACCACTAAATTATATTTCTTCTGTGCGTGCTGACGCACTATCGTGTTACAACCACAACTCAATTATGCAAGTTGGGCATATTATTATAGATAAAACCTTATTAATGTGTTATTTTTAAGCGAAATTGGACACCCTATAGTATTTATTTTAAATTTGAAAATCTCCAAAAGCCCCAAACTGTGAAAATTCCCCTGTCAATACTAAAGCTAACAGACGCAGATTGAGCCGAAAAATTAAATCAGAACTCAGTTGATTTCTGCACCAATATAAACATTTCATTGTGCCCTGCTAATTAATCGTGAACAATTTAGGTTTCTCTGCACACCACGCTTTTGCAGCCTAATGCGTTAATTGGGTTTTGTATGTGAGAGCTTTTAATCAAAGCTGCCTGAAGTCCCCAGCGTAATTACATGACGTCTACAAAGTTTACAACTGTTACGTGCGCCTGTATTTAACGAATGAGCTAAAGGATTTGCCTGTAGTTTGCGAGCGGCAGGCTGGCCCAGATTGCGCCTGAAAGGTTCTTTAAATAACTCCACTACAGCATACTCTGAGTTGGAGTAATCAGCTAATTCAAATTAATAAAAAAACATTCTTCTGTTGAAAATTTCAAGTTGACTTTTAAAACTAGACATAATAATCTATCAAATAATTATTTCAGGCAAAACACATTTTAAGGCTTTGTTTATGTAGTCTACTTTGAGTAGTTTCAGTACTTGGACGTTTACTACACGTCGGGCCAATCAAAATCGCAGCCATATTTTCACTGAAAATAACCGTCCGGGTCATTGACTCCCAAAATCGAACCATAGACGTACAGCATGGGCTGTTTGTTCAAGTTGTCCAAAGTGCACACAATTAATAAAATTATAATTATAATTTAACGAGTCGTAGTGGTCTAGTGGATAGGTCGCTAGACTATTAAACCTAAAGATGCGGGTTCGACCCCGCTCTCGCTAATTCGATCGCTGACATTTTTACGGCTCAGTTCGACTCAGGCTGCAACAAATGAGTACCTGGAGGTCAAACTTTGGGGTAATAATAGGCGGTCGGTACATAGCGCTACCCACGTTACCACCCTTGCGTACCGTAGGTTCTAGATTGTAGCAGACCTATCCTGTTACGGTCCCAAAGGGCCTTTGAGGCCTGTTACGGGAACTATTATTACTATTATAATTTAAAAACATGTTCTAAAACAAAATATTGATTAAAATAAATAAAATCAAACAAAATGCAATTTGAACTGAATTAATTACTTGGTGGTTACGGTGGCGTTAAATCTTGAGAAGAAGACGACAAGTGGCTACGCTACATGTCATCTGGAATTAATTACTGGCCAAAGCTATTGTCCACATAGAAAGCTTTATTCGTCTAAATACACGAATCAACTGCTGATGGCCACATGCGAATTTATCCAATACTTCATCTACATTTTTATAGAATAAAATGGTGCTTGTTTGAGGATATTCTCTAGTTTGCACACTCAACCAATGGAGTTGTCGAATTTTTCAAATTTCTTAAAAATAGCTGTGGGATAAGTCGACTTCATTTCAATCTGGCAATTTTTTCGTTATTGACCGCGTTGATAGTCAATACAATAATGATTATGGACTTGACGTACTTCTTTGAACCTTGCCTTCTTCCACACTTTTCACTTCAGAAGTTGCTTGGTTTTGGCTACAGTTGTGTACGCATCGCTTTCGATGACGCTGACCAATTCCCTGAGCCATTGAGCCACTTACATGACATATGGTTGCTGATATGGTAAATATGGTGTCCAAATCACTTCGTTTTATATCGATAAATATTTCTCACTGATATTTTTTGATTTGTTGTACGAATTCACCAAATGAAAAATTTATTTATATAATTTGATCACAATTAGAACGTCGACGACGGGATTAACGATTTTAGGTTTTGACAATATATCACTTTTGTTGTCCCGCACATCGGTGTTATTGAAATAATGGACGTCATATAAGATATGGCCAAGTTTTCGTGTCAATTAACTAAACTAATGGCCTCATTTGTGGTCACGAATGTTTCTAGATTTGTTTACAAACGAAAATGTAATTCACGCACGCTAAAGGCTACCGCACCAAGTGAGAACAAATTTATGCCAATGGAAGTACGGTAATATACATCTTATATGGCCATTTATATAGTAGTTAAGGTACTCTCTAAACTTTTTAGTTTCCCTTTTCTGGCTGCTAGCCTTTGTCCATTTGGCTCCCCGTTTTTTAACGTTATTGTTGTAGTTGTTAAAACAGAGCATAGAAAATAACCAAGCTGTTGGTCATTAAAAGAATACACTGCGGACGTGAGCTGTTGCCGTGTTGAGCAGAGCGCACACAATATATCCCGATGAGTTTGTGTCGAATCTACAAGAAATAAAGTCAGAGACAGAATCCATTTGTAGTTTATAGTTGATTTTGTCATTTCTTGTACTTTTGGCCAATACCACCAAGCTAATGAGTTGAATCTATATACCGGGCGCATCTTGCATGAATAGAATTTCTACTAAAGGACGTCAATTGATGTATTATGTATATTTCGGCCTCGGTCTTCAAGCTTATAAGATACCAATGATAAAGCGCGTTATTCTGTTTGTTTTACTCGGTTTGCTTTCTTGCCCAGGTTTGACCACCCTAGTCATCCTCTGGCCGCACATTTCGACATCCCGAGGTTTCCGAAATTAAAGATAAAAACGTATCTGGAATTTAAAGACCCTGAAGTTATGACCGATGAATTTTACAACCGCGATTTTTTCTGTATTTAACTAGTTGGCAGTCAAACCCGATATCATAAACACTTGGTCATCCTATCAACGTACAAAACCTCCGGTGACGATTACTAACAAAAGTGAATTAACTGAATTAACTTAATCACGCATTGTGGCTATATTATCTCGAGAAGCGCGAGTTGGTAAACAAGGATCATTGGTTGAAGCAAACAGTGTTTATCTAGTCGATTACACGTTTGATCAGGCGCGAATAAAACCCACAGGGTTGTTAACCATCACACTGTGGCCATGCGAGTGAGCTATCGCTACGTTGACCTGATCGCACACAACATATCTAAATACATTTTGTATTATATTCACAAACATAAAATCTTTAATTGAGGTGATGTGACAATAGCTGGCGGGCAGCATAAGACTACTATAACGATGAATTTGTCATTTGTTTTAGGCTGGCCAAGATCGACATCTATAGTAACGTCCTCTATCTCTATTGCATTGATGACATTTTGTACAAAAATAATTTGTTGTGAAGGATGTGAATTGATCTTTTATTCTTCTACTCCTAAGCGATGATATATGATCACACATCCTTGTCATGGTTTTAAGTTTATAACACGCCGTGTCTTGAAATTATACAGTTATCCTTTACTTCACTCAATTTTGGCCACACACCATTTACTTGCTATATGCCTAAACATTTAAAATAGTAAACAATTTGTGGAATTGAAGATTAGAGTATATTTATATTTATTATATTTATATTACGATTAATTGCTTAGCAGCCGAATCCGATATTAATCATTGTAAGATCACAAACAAATATGACCATAACCAATTTCAGTCGCACTTAGCTAATTTACCAATTCTAACAAGCGCCGCCAAAATTAAATCAACTGAATTAACTTATCCATAAGTTAAGCTCATAACCTATTGAGATAAACGATAGTCATGGGTTTATGTAAACAATACTTTACCAGTGCGTTATACTTCTTGTTACTTCGGGTTATTAACCATCAAAAAATGTACCATAGACTTGCAACGTGAGCTGTTGCCATGCTGCATACAATAGATCTCAACACAGTTTGTATCAAAGTCACAACAAAAGAGATCAGAGACGAAGCCCTTTATTTGTCAATTTTGTCTTCAGTAACATTAAAACAGCACGTCTATGGTTTGCTTTTCTTCTAAAAACATATCTTGGTCACATTTTTAATGTTTATAACATTACGCACAATTGATGTGACCCCATTGCGAAGCACTTATAATTGTTCTTTACAACTCACTCGGTTTGCTTCTTGATTCGAGCTGGGTAACTCGCGATATCCTGTCACAAGCTGCGGCTCTTCATAATATTTAACGATTTGTGAAATTAAAAATAGGAGCACACCCGATAATTTTATACTGCAATGATCAAACTGTTAGTTTTCACCATTGCAATTTAGTCCAGGTTTGCCGTGTTGAACTACTTGGCTACGAAATCGTATACTGGTTGCTGGTGAACACTAAATTATTAATAAGACCACATACATTTTGAAACGTGCTTGGCTAAATTACCAGCGTACAAATAAAATTAAATTATTTAAATTAATTTCGCCACGGAGTAACACGACTTAATAAAGGGAGGTCACTAGTTAAAACCAACAGTGTTTAGCCAGCAATTCTAGACACGTCCAAACGGATTAAAACCGGTTGAGTCACCGACTGCCAAAGAGTGCACTCTAGATATGCAGTGCGAGCTGTCTCTATATTAACCAGAACGTACACAACATATTTCAATACATTTATGCACCTCTACAGTAACGTGATTATTCTTGCACCAGCTTTTTCTAGTAAAGGACGTGAATTTATGTCTCGTCGATAGACGAATTCAGATCTTGAAACCGGTCTTCGAGTTCATAACATCACACGTAATTATCACATCCAAGGCACAGTCAATCAAAGTTAATTTTTTTTTGTTCACTCGAGTTGTTTTTTGGCATGTGTTTGGCCACTTTGTCATTCTCTGACCGGACATCTAGACCCTTTACCTTTATCTGATTTCAAGATTATGAAGTTATAGTCTTTAAATTTAACACGCGCAATTTTGTTCAGTTTTACTGTATTTAACTATTTGGCAGCCAAACCCATAGAAGGTATAATTCGCGGAAAGAGAAATATGGGCAGGTCCAGGCTATCCTGCCTTAGAAATTTAAGAGAATGATTTGGATGCACCGGTGTAGAATTGTTTAGAGCAACGACCAATAAAATCCAAATGATGGTTTTCAATATTTGATAGACGAGGAACCAGGAGAAAAAGGAGTATATCAAATTCATAAAAAATTAAGCCAGAGATAAAGCCCTATATAGCTATTTTTTCTTTAGTAGAATATGCAACAGCACGTCCATGGTTTGCCTTTTCCTGGAAGCACGTCAAACGATGACGTAATAGCTGATTGGCACTAATGATCATTTTGTCATTTTGTTAAGACTGGCTAATATCACCAAGATAATGAGCTCCTTCTTCCACCTCTGTAGTAACGTGTTCAATTGTCATTACATTAGCCGCAACTTGAATAGAATTCCTGGTGAAGACGTAAATTTGTTTTATTCTTCTAATCATACAACAGTGACAGATAATTGCCGTGGTTAAAGTATACCCAATTGCAAATTGCGCATAATTATTCTTTAATAACCCACTTGACTGCTTCTTGGCTCGTGTTTGGTCACTTGAACTACCTTATGGCCGCGCGTACCATGATGTTTAATAATTCGTAAATCAAAAATAAAAGCACATTTAAAATTTCCAAACCGTTGCGTTTTAGCACTGCAATTTTATTTTTTCCCTATTTAACTACTTGGACAAGTCAACACTAAATTACAAATAAGTAAGGTCACATGAACTTTTAATCACACTTGGCCAACGTGCAAATAAGCCACCAACAAAATTAAATTATTTGAATTAACTTTACGTATTGCAACTATAACATGTTAAGTAGCACAAGTTGGTAAAAGATGGTCACTTATTGAAGCTATCAGTGTTTAGCCATAAATACGTTAGAACGGATTAAAACCCGTTGGGTCAGTGGCGATCAAAGAGTGTATCCTAAACATGCAGCAGAGCTGTCGCCATGTTATTTCGTTTCAAAATTTTTTTTATTTGCCGACTTTTGTCCAGTAGCATTAGTACCAGCACATTCATGATTTGCGTTTTTTCTGAAAGCACATTGAACAATGAGTGACGGTAGTTGACCGGCAGCTTGAGAATATTTTAATGATAATTTTGTCAATTGTTGCAGGCTAGCTAAGATTACCCAGTTAATGAGCTAATTCTTCCACATCTGTAGTAATCGATTCGATTATATATATTGTATGAATGGAATATTTGGTGAAGGACGTGAATTAATGTTTTATTTTTCTGCTCGTGCAGCGTCGACAGACAAATTTACATCTTGATCGTGGTCGATATCAAACCATAAATAAACAAGACTCAGCAACTTGTCAATATACAAAACCACTAACAAAGTTAAATTAATTGAATTAACTTAGCCACGCATTGTACCTATAACATACATATGTGGTTACTTGTTGAAGCAAACAGTGTATAGTGAGTGCATTGCACATTTAGCCAGTCCCACCACAGGCACACTTGCGCGGTATAAAATCGGTTGACTCATTAGCAATTAAAAGGAGCGCCACGGACTTGCGATGTGAGGTCGTTGTGGAGACTAGAGTGACGAAGTCACAAGAAATGAAATTAAAAACAAAGCCCTTTAGTTGCCGATTTTCCTTCAGTAGTATTGGCAGCAGCGTTTCCATGGTTTGTCTTTCTTTTAAAAGCACATTGAACGATGAGGTGATGCAATAATAGCTGGCCGGCAACACTATAATGATGATCTTGTCATTTGTTCAGAATAGCCAAGATCGACCTCTATAGTAATTTATTCTGTTATTATTGCACCGGTAGATCTGACTAGTCCAGTCGCAGGTATGCCTGCACAGAATAAAACCATTAAAGAGTGAACTGTTGCTATGTTGATCAGAGCGCACCCAACAAATCTCAACACATGTTGCACCAAGTTCACAAGAAATGAGATCAGAAGCGAAGCCCTACGATTTTGCCCAACTTGCCAATGTGTAAAACCTTCATTAACGAACATCGATAAAAAGATGTGAATTGGTATTTTATTCTAAGGCTTGAAACCATTGACAGATGATTTCACATTTTGGTCGCAATTTCCAAGTTTATAACATGATGTATAATTGTCGTATTACATTTATTCTTTTTATTTCACTAAATCAACATTACAACTGCTACAAACAATAATCAACAAAATAAAATTAACTTAATTAGAATTAACTTAGCTATTATGATGTCTTGAGTTAAGCGAATTGGTAAAAGGTAGTCACGGGTTTAGGCAAACATTGTTTGACCAGGCTTACACATATGGTCAGTCTAGCTGCAGGCATGCTCTCACGGGAGAACCGGTCAGGTTATTTACTATTAAAAAGTCCACCACACACGTCTAGCTTGAGCTGTAGTCAAATAACACATCAACAAAGCTTGCAAATTGACAAGAGATGAATTCAAAGGCAATTTAGTGACTAAATTTTTAAGAGAAGTATCATGTTCCTCAACACTAAAGAAGTTAAAGTTTTGATAATTCCTTTATTAGGTTCTCATTAACGATGGCATTCTTTTCTCCAGTTATGGTTTATATTTTCATCCATAATTAAAAACGAGATTCAATTAAAAAATTCCGTTCTATTGGAAGATTGAAATGTTGTAAATGAGGAAAACTTGCGACTGACTGGATAAATCAACAACGGTAGTATTGCTTATTCGCTTGGTTGACTCTGCAAAATTACACCTAACACCATGTTGTAGCTGTTCTTGATAATAGGATGTCCTGGTTAAACAACAGCTTCCGGTAGGCTATAAACCCGTTTCACAAATATTTTATTACCAACCTGTTATTTTAGAATTATACTATTCTGTTACTTCAGCAAAAGTAAATTTAGCGCAGCCCGCACGCTTGCTACTGCGTTGGATAATTCAGTTAACGTTTCACAAGCGAGGAAGTTTATTTTGGAAAACCCGAAGCAGCCTCCTGTTGCTGAAATTGGGCTTGTTGTCAAACGCGCAGGAATTCGCCATTACAAAGCAGCGCGGCGGAGCGCTCGCGAAATTTAAAATTCCCAGCCGGAGAAATTGCAGTTTATTCGCTACACGTCCCAGCTCAATAGGGCGCAATTGGATGTAAGGAAGCGGCTTCGGCTCCGCATTCGAAGTTAATCAGCAAATAATCGATGGCAAGTGCCGCGCGATTAAGTGCGGCTCTTTGTTTCCCATTACGCGAGCGGCGCCTTATGGCCCTTCTTGAGTGCAGGGCTGAAGTTGAACGCCCTAACAATTCTGTCCAAAATCGTCCTAATGTTACATAAAATTAAAAATGGGAAAACTTTAAATATGATTTAACTTTTCTTTTATAATCCCTTTCATCTTCCTACTCAAACTTGAAACTCAATATATTCTCAGTTCACATCTTAATGAAGCATTGAAGTTTTTACCTCTACACGCTAAAATTATTACTAGCACTAAAGTTAAAATTTTGTTAAAAGAAATTTTTAATGGGTTTCAGATTAGTATGGTTTTCGTTATTGAGGTAATTTAAGCTAATATGTCAAAATATTAATAATTTAGCAAGCATTGCTTGTTTTACTATGCGGTTGGCCACTTATTAGGTCCTGTAAACTCGCTTTTGAAGTAATCGCCACCATTTTTTTGGCTTACAAATATATTACCAAGCTCAGGCTGTTATTACCACCAATGAGGCTACAAATCCATTTGGAGTTACTCTGCCGAATCTGGCCAAAATTTTAGGCACTCCTTGAACTCGGGTTTGTTTCTTCTTTTCGAAGCACCCAGGTATTTATAAGAAGGCGGTTCTCGCACAAAAACAATCATAAAGGATTTTAGAAATTACCGATGATTGAATTATCCTGAATATCACATTAGCTGCTCGCCAGTTACTAGTCGCCACTCGCTAGCCGGCAGTCGCTAGCCGGCAGTCGCTAGCCGGCAGTCTCTAGTCGCCAGTCGCTAGCCGGCAGTCGCTAGCCGGCAGTCGCTAGCCGGCAGTCGCTAGCCGGCAGTCGCTAGCCGGCAGTCGCTAGCCGGCAGTCGCTAGCCGCCAGTCTCTAGTCGCTAGTCGCTTAGCAAACGCCATTGACGAAGGTTTTGGCTAGAGCTTTTATCTCCTCTGTGGAAGTGAGCGAATTGCCGGACAAATTTATAAATAGGAATATTGCGTAACTGAAAACAGAACACGATAATTTTAATACTTACCTCAGAAGGATAGGTAAATTACATGCGGCAAACAGAAGACACGCAACAAGTGCTGTAAGCCTGTGCATTAGAAGAATAACATCTAGCACGACCCGAGAGAAAATTCATCAAAAAGAGACTCAAGTGTGCACGATCCCTACAGAAAATTAAGGACTGAACAGAGTAGAGGACCTGGTATAGGGCGAGTTTGTAACGGCAGTCGAACGCTTGAAATTTATAGACACTGATGCGGCAAAGGCAAAAGGTGAGAATTTTTTTGTGGTGTTTACTCTTGGTGACTATTATTCAATTAGGGTAAATATCAGTGTAGTATCGCAAGGCGGAGTACAGTCATTTGATAAATTATATAGCCACTAGTTGCTGGCCGCTGGCCCTTGGCCATTAGTCGCTGGCTGCTAGCCCTTAGCCGCTAGTAGCGAGTGGCTAGATTATAATAGATAATGGCTGGTGTGTAGCAGGTAATAGGTAGAATAAAATTTGTATTTGACTCCGCCCCATTATAAAATGCATTACAAGTTATTATTTTTGACTAAAATCATTGGTAGCTTTTTATCACCTCTTGTACTACTGATAGTATAGTGATGTTTTTATTGTTTGAGCATTATTAGCCCATTTAAAGTAGAGAATTTTTATTGCAGCTTATCACATATGTGAGGGAATTATTTTAAGAAACTTTAATTGTCTATTTTTAGTCATTGCTTCGTATTCAACTACCGATTGCCATAGTTACAATACATTTTTAAAATAAATATAAAATTACTATCCGTATGTTACCTTAAAAATATTTGTCAATTTTTTGTAATTTAATTTTGGTTTTGACAGGTACTTGTAACACTATTCTTTTGCAAGTCGTAATCAGCTTTTATAAACTCACCAAATCGACACTGCGCAGTCTGTGCATCAGCAACTCATTATTTACTACGCCTCTATAGCCAGTACATCAGCCTTAAACTCACAAAGCATCTAATTCCTGCAACATATGTCTTTGGCCAACGTTTTTCTGCAATCGATTGACGCAGACAAGTAAAGTGATATTACTTTTACCTAATTGCAACTATTTCGTTTCTATGTGACTCCACTCTATTTAAGTATTTTTTAGTTATGAGCTTGATAAACTTGCTGTTATCTAAGTCTGTCTTTACTTTATGGGGTGTAAAACTATAAATACCGGAAAGATTTCTCTTTTATTAAATCATTGAACAAGCGTAATAAGTGATCTTCATCTTTCTGCTACATGTTAGTATGATCTCCATGATAATTTTTTTCTCTTGAATTTTGTTCCTTTTAATTGGTCTATTTTGATGACAAAGTTTGTTGTCTTAGTGATTGATCTAATCGTTTTATTCTCTTTTCTCCTGATGTTTGACAACATCTCTTCTATTGCTTTTTTTAAACTGTTCTAATGCTTCCAATATTTTGTTTTGTTTCCTATTTTTCTGTGTCGTTTGTCGTTATTAGTACCCATTAACCAAACGCTTAAGACCTTGTGCTATTTTATTATGAAACAATAATCGTCCCAATCTTATTCGTTCTATTTTTATTATTCTTTTTTAGTATTTATTTTGTTATGCTGTCTTCATCTATAGCTTTATTAGGATTTATCCATTTTAAGTTTTCGTGATTTCTCACGTGGTTATGATCTTTTGATATTACATGTCGCATCCTTTTTGTTTTTATTGCTATTTTCTAGTTGGGTTGACGATTCTGAGTTGTGTGTAAAGTTTTTCTACAAATTTTAATATTTTGCCCTTTATCTTTATCGTATATGTGTTTGTTTTTTATTTTATTTTCTTTTTTGTTAACTCATTAATTTACTTTTGTTGTTGTTGTGGTTTCTATTCGTCTCTGCATTTTTATTTTTTACTATAACTGCTTTTTATCGTTGAGTATGAGTCCACCCTAATTTTCATTTTTTTTGCTTGGAAATATTCATATAACGGATATGATATATGATTCGTTCTTTTCAAAGAAACTGTTCGCATATTACTTTCACTTAATCTAACTTCTCTTACATGTCAAGTATTTGCTTTTTACTTAGCTTGAAATTAAAGTGTTTGTATCATGCTTTATAAACATAACTATTTAGATATTGATAAAATAAGTTGTTAAGAAATAAACAAATAAAATATTATATAATAACTGAAAAGAGGCATAATAAAACCCAAAAAAATCGTCTATAAAAATGTAAAAAATCAAGGAAGACAAAGGAAAATAGGTAGCAGGTTCAAAATTAAGTGAAAAAATTGTGGTAAGTATTAGTCAGTTTTCAATTGGTGCTTCTTTAAGCCTTTGCAGTTCATCAGTTATCTCGATCTGAACAGCAGTCGTATTGTTACTCAAGTTGTGCTTTGTTTATTTTGTTTCTTTTAGAGTTTTTTTTTAATTTCATAAGGAGTAAATATTTTTGCTTTTATTACAAAGCCATATGAGTCTTATTCTGACCCTCTACACCTGTTTACGTTGTTTATCTTCATTTGACTCTTTTTATGTAGAATAACATAATTAGTAATGCTTTTGAAGTTCTTGTCTACTAACCCATATAAATTTGTCTATTTATTTATGTAGAAAAATAACTATTCATTATCCTTACAGAGGCATTTTAACATCTGCTTACGATTTTACTATTTCCATCCTTCCTATGCGAGCATTAGAGTCACCCGCTGAAATCACTCTTTGGTTTGGTTTTTGTTCATCGTAAAATTTTTGTTTTACTTTCAAATAGATGACATCGATTTATGTACTTTATGTATGTACCTACAATAACAATCTCGCGTATGTTTTTCAGTTCTACGGGAATGGGTCATTTATTTCTTCTCAAGCTTTTATATTCTTTCTAAATTTATTATAGACAACCATAGAGGATCCTCTCTTTTCTCTCTGTGTAATCCTTCACTCTTGCATTCCTCTTTTCTTTTTTGTAAGAACAGCTTTTATATATGCTTTTTTTATTTACATTGTTTTTGCAAATGTAATAAAGGAAAAAAAGTGGCAGAAGCGTAGGTTGGCAGAAGACATCAAAGGTCAACAAAAATTAATGAAAAATACGCGATAGGTACACTTCTGCCAATTTGCATATTTACTTGTTAAGCAATGTAAAAACTGTATGTAAATTGGCAGAAGTGAAAATGATGAACTGATACTGAAAAAGTTGAAAAACGTATGTGACGCCCGGTGTACGCATGTCACTCGTTGTCAATATTTTCTCACTGTTTTATAGGTGTACGACATGAGGTACATTTCTGCCAATTTGTTTAATTATTTTTCATACTGTAAATAATTAAATGAACAACTGGCAGAAGTACAAGTTGAATATATATTTATATACCTATAAATCCAAATATACATGAAGAACCACACCGTATTACACTGAGTTGGAATGGGCGGGGCGAATCGTCGTCAAGGAGCAGATATATACGGATTAGGTTTTGTCTGGGACCGTTGTGCGGGGTCAGCGACACATAAAAGAAGAGAGGGGGGGGGGGAGAGAATAGAAACGAACAAAGGGCCGATTTCTCATGCCAGTTGGGATATAAACTCAAAAGTGTGCAGATGCTCTGTGTATTGAATAGTTGATTTCTGTTCGTATTCAATGAAAATGGATACAGAGCCGTTTTACGTGTTTCAATGCACGGTAATATATAAAAAAATTATTTTATTTACCGAACAAAATTTAAAAGAGTACCAAGGAAAATTAAATGCATTAAAATCTAATGATGTTATTTTACCAATGAGGGTTTCAAGCATACATGGATACCATTCTTTGTGTTATAAAAATTTTCTTTCTATTCAAAAAAAATATATTGACATGTATAAAAATAAAATTCTGCAAACATCAACGCCTGCAGTCGCTACTGATTTGAAAGCATCGTCATCGCGATGTCCCCTCATGCAACGAGGAAAACGTATTTCGAGTTTTGGAAAATTTTGTATGCCACATCTATGGTTTAAAGTTTAAAAAAACTTTCATGACAGTCAATAATGCTCGATTTCAATTGTTTTTAAAACATTTTAAATTAAAAAATATTAATTTTTTTTTATTGTACAATAAATTAGCAATCAGAATATGTATTCTATAGGCTAATGTGCTAACATAGGATCTTAAATGTGAAAATCCTTATCGGTCATGATGAGACATCTACCATCGAAGAGTCCTCGTCGTTTTCATCGGATGTCGTTTGGCCAGAGACGTTTTAGCCTTCTGTTGTCTTGAGAATATAGAAGTGGGCGTATAAGAGGGTTGCTGTGTGTTGTAAGATTGGTATGATGGTTGTTGCTTCTTTGCTGGATAACTTCAGTGATGTATGGTATGCGGAGGTCATTATGCAGTGTATTATCAGACATATACCATGAAGCGTTAGTGAGTTCACGCAGGATTTTGGATTTGGATCTTTGGGCAATGGAAATATTTGACTTGCTGGCACAGCTCCACAATTCAATGCCGTATGTCCATATGGGTAGTAATATTACTTTACATAGTAAAATTTTTTCCTCGAGTGGTAGATGTGATTTTCTTCCAAGCAGCCAGTGTAACTCCTTGAACCTCAGATCTATTTGTTTCCTCTTTCTGGTTATGTGTTCTTTCCAATTCATTTTTTCGTCAAGATGTAGTCCTAGATAACGCACTGAAGAAGATTGTGTAATGGGAGCATTGTTGAAGGTGACCGAAGGACATCTACCTTTTCTCAGTGTAAAGGTTACTTGGGTTGATTTTGATGCATTAATTCTTATTTTCCATTTGTTGACCCAGTTTCCAATTAGGTTTAGATGGTCTTGCAGGTAAGAAGCTGCGATTATGGGATTTTCGTGACTAGCCAGAATAGCTGTGTCATCAGCAAACGTACCGATTAAGGTATTTGTTGTGGTTGGGAGATCTGCTGTATATAATGAATTCACCATTTAATATCTTTAGAGAATTCTCTAGCTCTAAATTGACGGTCTTTTAAATAGGATTTAAGTAGGTAGAAGAGAGAGGAAGAAGGAGCTTGATTTTAGAAAGAAGGCCATCATGTCCAAAAAAGCCGATGTACAATATTCTTTATTTTCCAGGGATGTGTTAATTTTGTGAACTACTCGATGACATTGCTGGATCTTGAGTGCTGTAACCGGAATCCGAATTGGTGGTCAGGGATAACATCTAAAATGAGTTCATTCTGCTGCGGATTAGTTTTTCCAGTAGTTTGGAGATAGCTGTTAACAAGATTATTGGTCTGTAGGAAGATACATGATTTGGATTTTTGCCAGGCTTGGGGATCATAATTATTTCAGCAACTTTTAGTTGTTTGGGTCAATACCGTAGTCTCAAAACCGCATTGAATATATATGTGAGCATTACAGTACCTTTCTTGGGGAGTTCTTTCAACATTATTGGTGTAATCAGGTCAGGACCTGGAGCTTTTCTAATATTTGATTGAGTTATTACATCTATGATTTCTTTAGGAATGATTGGTTTTATAGGTTCTGCGGGAGGAGGATTGTTGTTCAGAAAATCGAAAACTTCTTGATGTGGTGTGTTATCGTGAGGAGTAAATACTTCTGCTAGATATTGGGCGAATAGGTCGGCTTTTCCCAAACTGGGGGGTTTGCGTGAACTGGTTTGAGAGCTGCTTTAACTGGTCTCCAGATGGAATTATCATAACGATTCAAGTTTAATATGTAGTTTCTAAACGATACATGTTGAGATTCGTTTATTTGGCGTTTGAGTTTCCTTGTTATTTGGTTATAAGCTGTTTTGTCTGTTGGGGAATGGCTACGGTGCCATTTTGCTTTGGCTTTTCTTTTTTCTGCTATTAGTTTTTTTAATTTCTAAAGGGATATTAATGTTACTAACATGAATTTTCGAGGACGGCGTTGCCTGGTGAGCGGCTTGTAATAATATTGTGGTTAGGTTACTTAAGGCATCCTCTACTTCATTGGGTTCTTTTAGTCTTATTTTTAGATTGATGCTTTCGTTGATTTTATTCCTGTAGTCTTCCCAATCAGGTTTTGAATTATATATCTTAGGTGGCTTTTTAAC
Organism: Sinelater perroti; assembly: GCA_036346155.1. Classification (NCBI taxonomy): domain Eukaryota; kingdom Metazoa; phylum Arthropoda; class Insecta; order Coleoptera; family Elateridae; genus Sinelater; species Sinelater perroti. The sequence continues at coordinate 10,691,565 of JARFIY010000088.1, forward strand.
ATTTATTATAGTTGTGCTGACTGTTGCTATTACTGGTGAGTGATCGGAAGATAAATCTAAGTTGGGGACAATGTCCAAATAGGAGTTTGAAATGCCATTAGTGACGAAAAAGTCCAGGAGGTCTGGAATTTTCCCGGGATCAGTTGGCCAGTAAGTTGGACTGCCCGTTGATAAGAAATTATATTTCGCTTCGTGTAGGACCTTGGCTAATTCTCTTCCTTTCGTGGTAGTAGTTCGTGATCCCCATAGGGTATTTTTACTGTTGTAGTCGCCACCAGCGAGAAACTTAGTGCCAAGCGTTTTAAAGAATTCTTCAAAATGTTCTTTTTTAAGTTGGTGGCGAGGGGGACAATATATAGCACTTATGGTTATGTCAAGTGGTAGAGTTTTAACTTTTATCGAAGTGACTTGTAAGTAATCTTTTGCATATTCAGGTATTACATAATGTTCGATGGTGTATTTTATTAATATTGCAGATCTTGCGTGGGCTGTGTTGTCTGGGTGGTTAGTGTGGTAGAATTTGTATCCGGGAATCTTAAAGTATGACATGTTGGTAAGGTGGGATTCGCTGATTAAAAGAATGTCAATTAGATTGTAGTGAAGGAAGGTTTTTATTTCTTCTTTATGTTATAAGATACCATTGGCGTTCCAAAGTGCTATTCGAAGGAACTTGGCCATTACTTTTGTCCAATTAACATGGTTAGCATGTTTAGTACCATGCTATTCTGATGTAAAAGCTGGTTAAACATGTTTTTGAATTCTTCTAAGAACTTATTTAACAGTTCGCTGATGTTATCTTCTGTATTAACATTCTGTGATTGTGGTGTGTAATTAGTACTATTGTTGGCTGTTTTAGTGTAGTTGTAGTTTTGAAGTGGGTTGTTAACAATAGGTGCAGGTGTTTGTTGATTAAGATTTGATAATGTTGGAGTAATATGAGGATTAATATTGTTGTTTGAGACAAGGTTTCTTTTGTATAAACGATGGTAATATTCACAACCTCTGTAATTCGCAGGGTGTGGACCTCCACATAAAGCGCATGTAGCTGGGGTGTCCCTAGTTTTTTTGCAACTGGCGGTACTGTGCGTATTGCGACATTTTACACATTTAAAGGGTCTGTTACAGTATTTCTTGGAGTGTCCATATAATTGGCATCGTGTGCATTATATTACGTTGTTTTGTTTTCTTGGAGGTTAGACTTGTACAACGCAATGACATAACGTACGGATATCGTAAACTCTTTTATTATTGTCTGCTGGTTCTAGGTCCACAAAGAACATATTCAGCGGTGTTTTGTCCTTTCTGCTTAGCACATTGATGATATTCCTTACCTTATGCCCCTGGGATTCGAGATCATCTATTATATCTTGAGGGTCCATGGAATGATGTAAGTATTTTATTACCACTCGAAGAGCTCTTTCCTCTTTAGGTTGGTAAGTATGGTGAATAATATTGTTACTTAGATAGTTTCCTGAAGGTGTCAGGGGTGTTACAATTTATTTTTACTGTATCATTGGACATACTTCTAGAGGAGAACTGCTCTTCTTCAATTATTTCATTTAATTTTTTTAACATTTCTGGGAAGTTGGCAACTCCGTATAAGAAAATGGGAGGAGGTCTAGGGATGACAACTGCGGTTTGGTTGTCGGTGCTTTCTGGGTTAGGATTTAAGGCACTAAACTTATTAGATAATTGAATGTTAGTCGGTGTTATTCCTTTGTTTGTGAATGTTTTTCTTCTCTTGACACTTTTAATTACTTGCCATGAATTTTCGTTTGATGAATTTGCAATTTCTTCATCGATGGTTGATATCATTCTTTTGTTGTTAATTTGCTGTGGGTGATCATAAATGAATTGTTGTGGGGCGTGCTGTGATTGTAGAAAATATTGAGGTTGTTGAGGGTTTAAATTTTGCATGTAAGGTTGTAGTAATTGCTGTTGGTTAGGTGGGAATGTATAAGGCTGTGATAGGAACGTTTGTGACATTTGCGTATTCGTAGCTGGCTGGTGTTGCATAATATTTGTTGATGTCATTGGGTTTTTAAAGGTGAAACTGTTGTTATTACTGAGTTAAACGTTGAAATTAAATTAATAAATACAAAAATTTGCCTGACCTTAAGCAAGGCTACGGCTGCGGCTCCGCCGTTGTGATAACTCAGGTATAGCTCGGCTCGCACGTTCGGTCTGCTTGAAGGCACTAGCAAGAATTAAAAAAAAAATTAATGAAAACTTTACCAAAGAGAATTTAAAGAATTTTGACGCCTTCAGTTTGCCACCATGTCAATCCGAATTACATCAGCAGCTGCTGAGATGCAAATACATCACAAATATTTGGCAAAATTCTACCAAAAAAATCCTTCTGAACTTGATACAGAGGAATTTGGATGGATTAATTCAAACGAGGCTACACGTTATAAATTCAAATGCTTTGACGGAGAACAATTGCCGAAGATCGTTAAAGATGTTATCATCGACAAACATTTTTCCGGAGGTACAGCATTTAACATCAACAAGTTTGTTATTTTATTATTATTTTTTAATTTTGGATAATTTTATTTTTAGTAGAGGAGGACGATGGGGATTACGAAAGCAACAGTGATCATGAGGACGACATCGATTTACCCACCGACACCGACGAACAGATATTTTTCGACTTATATTTCCAATGTTTTATTTTATTACTAGGAGTTGCCCGCCAAAAGATATTTTTGGCGTCCTAGACTGACAATTTTTCACCCGCCTTTCCTCAAATTTTTGCAAGGTGCGAACGTATAAATTTTAATTATGCCGGCTTTTCCTCTGGATCAGAAACATGGAACAATTTAACGCCCATTCATGGTGGACGTAAGCATAAGCCGCCCATAGGAAATACATAATACGTAAAGTTGAATTAATGCAAAGCTTAATTCATAATGCACTCCCGTAATTTTTACGTTTTACGTCCATTTGTAGTAATTTTTAATTTTTCTCTAGATTAATGTTGGCAACAGTAACAGAATGTTTGATTTTATTCTAAAATAGCTGTACCCGGCGGCGCGTTGTTGTGGCTTTGCTTTTACGCCCAACAGATGGCGCTGTTTTTCAAAAAAAGTTTTTATCTGTCACAGGTGTGACATCTATACAATACAACAAACAAAATATTTAAATAATTCAAAAACGGTTAAAGTTAGAAGGCTGATTTATGCGCCGAATTAGCAAATGTAGTTGTGAATGTGGTGTGCAAGTTTCAAGGAAATCGGTTGAAGCGTCTAGGAGGAGGTATAACTATTAGTTTAGAAAGAAAGAAAGAAAGAAAGTTAGGGAGATAAGACAATTATATTATAAGATACCTTTGCAGTACATCATTTAATAAGCACACGCATACAAAACAATAATAAAAAATATGAATCAATATATTTCTTTCTTTCTATTTCTTTCATATGTATATATGTCTCTGTATGTGTCGATATACGAGCCAGCGTGGTCCTGTGGTTGAGACGGTGCATGCTGACGGACGTTTAATTCGTTTCTGATGCCTGGTATCAGTCACTAAAAATAATTGAGTACCTGCGTTCATTCGAACAAGTAATAATGGCGGTCGTCTTAGGCGCGGTACATAGCCCCGCATCAGAGATGGTGCGCGACGATGCAGAACGAACGTATGATTTAACCTCTCAGTTCGCAGGCCGTCTTCATTGCTAGAGCCTACCATTATTTGTTCGATATACAGCGAAAAAATATTGACAACGAGTGACATGCGTACAAAGCGCGTCACATACGTTTTTCAACTTTTTCAGTATCAGTTCATCATTTTCACTTCTGCCAATTTACATACAGTTTTTACATTGCTTAACAAGTAAATATGCAAATTGGCAGAAGTGTACCTTATCACGTATTTTTCATTAATTTTTGTTGACCTTTGATGACTTCTGCCAACCGTTTAGTCACCACCTACGCTTCTGCCAATTTTTTTCCTTTATTACATTTGCAAAAACAATATAAATACCAATTTTGAGCCTTGTACCTTGACACGTTTTTTCCTTAAAAATCTGTATATTTGATCCCCCACCCACGCTTTCAGACATCGAACTAACTTCTGCCAATTGAGTTTTCCCTTAATTTAGAATAGTACTAATATTTTAGACATAAATTACCCTTGTACCTTTTTTTTCGTCGCTAACTCTCCGTCTATTGTCGTGCGTTTGATATATTTGTATGCACTCGTAAGTTTTAGGTCGGCACAATTCTACTACTCTCTATCCCTTTAATTTTTTATTAGGTTTCTCTATACTATGCAACCTTTATACATAGTTTTCTGTTCTTTTTCACAAGGTGCCCATGTGATTGATGTATATTTCGATACATGCAGATTTATGGCTTCTGCCGTATTTTCTGCCAACAATTCTGAAATAGGTGTGTAATTTTGTTTAGAAGCATTTCTCCTCTATATTTTATTAATTCAGCTGGGATGCCTCCTGGTCCTGCTGATCTTCCAAATAAATTGATAAATTTTCGTACATCATCTATAGTTATTTGCATGGGAGCTGTAGTTTCCTCTTGAATAGGTCGCATATTTTGTACAAATTCTCGGCGATTTTCTACTAGTAGTTTTTCATAATGTTTTTGCCACTTACTTATGGTTATACTCTGTTGAACGTATTTGTAGTGTCGATTTTCATTTGTTTAATACATACTTCAGTCGATCTGGTACCCCAATATAACTAGCTCTTTGATAAGGTTTACAAAACATTCTAAGAATAGAAATGATAGGAAGAATAGGAGAAGAGCAAAGTGGATTTACACACGGTAGATCATGTGTAGATAATTTGTTTATAATGCAACAACTTTTACAAAAGAAATCGCAGTGGGTGAAGATATACACTTGGCTTTCATAGATCTCGAGATAGCTCATGATTCGGTTCCAAGATGCAAATTTTGGGAAGCCCTACATTATTAGAATGTAAGTGATCATTTAATTAAAATGATTAAGAAATTGTACAAAAATAATGTTTCTCACGAAAAAGTTAATCGACAACTCTCTAGTCCAATAAGTAAAAACCTATAAAAGGACTACGACAAGGCTGTAATGTTTCACCGATACTGTTTAACATTTATGTTGAAGTGGCATTACAGAATTGGAAAAGACGTTGTTCTAGAATGGAAATTTTGAGAAAATACTCTTTACTAGGGGTCTCAATCTGCCTACTCCCCAAGGAGAGCTACGAGTCTTTGAGTAAGACTGACCTTTCGCGTGACCTGCTTGGTCTTTTATAGGGCTCAGATATTTGATTATTGGTCGTAAAGACCGTTCGTATATTTTGCCGCATTAGTATGCGGCTTATGCTATCGGTGATGCTCTGATGTAGGGTAGGAATGCTTTTTGTTGGTCAGGAGGGTTTTGGGATTGAGAGTTAGAGTTTTTATTTATATTTTTGATTATATTAGTTAAGGATTTGTTGGAATATCCATTTTGCACTAGGGTGGTGGTAATGGATTTAATTTCTGTGTGCCGATTTTTCGTATCGGAAAGTCTCATGGATCTAGTTATCAGGGACTTTGCAACCGAATGGATTTGGGCAGGGTGGTGATGGGATTTGGCATTTAGGTAGCGGTTAGTGCGAGTGGGTTTTCTGTAGACAGTGTAATAAAATCTGTCGTTACAAGGATTTCTTGTTATGAGAGTATCTAGGAAGGGAAGGGAATTGTTATGTTCAGTTTCCATGATAAATTTGATATTGATGTGGATTTGGTTGAGCTGAGAAAGGAATTTTGGAAGGGTATCATGTCCATGAGGCCAGATAACAAAAGTGTCATCGACATATCGTATCCAGGAGTTAGGTTTAAGGTGAAAGGAGGCGAGGGCTTTTGTTTCAAATTCGGTCATACACAGGTTAGCAATGCCAGATGAAAGAGGGGAATCCATGGGAGCACCATTAGTTTGACGGTAAAATCTATTTTGGAAGGTGAAGTAAGTATTGGATAGGCAATGATTTATTAGGGAGAGGATATTGTTATTTATATTGTAGGTTAACTTTAATAACTGTAGGGTATCAGGAATTGGGATATTTGTAAACAAATAAACGGCATCAAAACTGAGCATGATGTCACCTTTGCGTGTAGGAAAGGTTTCCAGTATTTCTAGGAAATGATAGGAGTTTCGGACGTAGGGTGATGCCTGCTCTGTGAGAGGTTAGAGAGTCTTGGCAAGGTATTTGGCTAGGTTGTGGGTGGGAGAACCGAACGCACTAACTATAGGTCGTAAAGGAATATTCTCTTTGTGAATTTTTGGGAGACTATACAATTTGGGAATTATGGAAGATTTTTCTCGGGGTGTGAGGAGTTTCTTGGTATCGAATGATAGGTTGGAGTTAGTAATGAGGATGTTGGTTTTCTTTTTGAAGTAGGTAGTGGGGTTATTAGGTATATGGCGATAATCAGATGATTTAAGTAAATTGTGCATCTTACCGATGTAGTCTGCTGTATTTAGGATCACTATAGCGTTGCCTTTATCTGCCTGTAAAATTGTAATATTATTATTTTCTTTTAGAGCTTCTAAGGCGCGTAATTCCGAGGCTTTGATAGTTGGTTTTGGTAGTTCGGCTATATGTAGCACTTGTTTGTTGGAATTGTTGGAAGATTTATAACTGATGATTTTGATCATACTGGTGTAAATATTGAGAATTCGTTCAGTCCACTGTTGATTTGTTTAGGATTATTTATTTATTTATAGATGTTATTGATCTTATTCCGTCAGAATTGGGCCTTGTAGCCTCACGTAATCATAATTCACTTTCGCTGGTTAAGTAACGATGTTTACAAGTCGAAAGCCAAACGACGACAAATCCGAGTGTTCTTGAGTATTGTTGAAGTCTTATGCCTGATTGGTTGGTTTATAACTTCATGTTGTATGGTAAGCTTGTTGTTTAATCCTTCTATCACTAGCATTGGTTCAGATGTGTTAAGTAATGTTTTGAACTAGTCTTCATTTAATTTTTCGTTAGCTTGCTTGTAAACGCTTAGGATTGTTATATTACCAGTATCGTTTAATGTAACTTTTTTTTGGGAGGGGGGTATACTCTATATTCTGAAATTTCAAAGATTTCAACTTCAATTAGATGGGTTTTTGTGATACAAGCTATGTCAACTCGGTGCCTGGCCAAGAAGGCAATAAACTTTGATCGTTGGGTAACTATTCCATTAGCATTTCACTTAAGGATTGTTGAGTTTTAGATTGTTCGTTGCAAGTTAAGGTCCATTTAGAAATGAGGGTAAAATGGTATTGATTAGAAACGTTTTCAATAGAGAAAGGTAGGGGGTTATCAGGTCGATTAGGCTTTTGATGAGGTTATTAGTAAGGACGGATTCAGATGGATGATGTGTTTCAAGTGTTGTTTATGAGGTTTTGGTTTTTGTTGACACGTGCATGGTTGGAGTTGGTCTGTTGATATTCTTGTTGTTAAAGCGGTTTTGTCGAAATTCCTTGATATGGCTACATCCTCAATAGTGTGATCTCCACCACAGTTTGCACGTATTGGTTTTTCATTAGCATTTTTATTGCACATGGTGTATGTGTCTGTATTTTTGACATCTGTGGCATTGAAGTATGCTTGTGTCCTTCTTTAGCAATTCTATTGTGACAATGGAGGGTACGATTGTTTAAAGTCGAATTTTTGTTTGGCTTCGTTGTTACTCTTTAGTTCGATCGCACATATTGGTAATGTTTTTTATCACTGGTTATAAAGCGAGTTATGTTGATAACGGGTAGGGCTTTCAAGTCTTCGCCAATTTCTTCTTTGGCTAGTAATGAAGGTACATTTTTGATAACCACTGACAAGAGTTTGTTTTTGGGTTACGAAAGGTATACTAAGGAATTTTATTTTTTGTGTAGAATTCTGTAATGGTGTGATAGTGGTCCTCTTGCCTTTTATTTACATTACACATTATTGTGAAAGTTCTTTTAGCCACCAACGTAGCGCGATTTATTTAATTTTGAAGGTAGACTGACGATTAAACCTAAAGTAAGTCTAAATTATGTGTGCCATAAAAGTATAGGGCTGTACATTAGAACAAGATGTGGAAAGCTGCACATATCTAATTAAAAATTATATTTATGTAGTTTCCTTTAACAACCAAGTCTTTCGATTCATAATTACAGCTTTTGAAGGCAATATTCATTTCGAATCCGATTTGTTGGAGATAAGTTTAATTTAAAGTATTTCGCTTTTCAAGTGATCGCCAATATGAGTTGCGAAGCGTTCGGAATTAATTTTAATTAGTAATTCCTCAATAAGAAGCTCGGTATGCTTTTCATTGGGACTTGATAGAATTCCCCGTTACTCCAAGCACTCAAACGCCCACCTTAAAAAGTTTTAAAAGGTTTAGTTCCAGTTTGGAAAATTAAACCCCCGAAATACCCGCAAACTTTGCCAAACGGCGCGCCAACTGCTCGCAATTAGCGGGGGCGCTGAGAAATCTGGCGCGCTTGGGGATGGCCCGCGCACGTTACAAATGGCGCCCGAAGAGCCCTCCAAATTGCGGATCTGCCTGAAAGGCTTCTGCGCCCGCCATAAATCATGCACGCGAGCGCTCTTCTCCGGCGGAAAGTCCCGCGCAGCCTCATCGGAATGCAAGTGCAGGCGGACGTGCAAGCGGGGGAGGGTCGTCCATAATTTATCACCCAATTTGGGGCTGAAAAACGCGATTAAAGTCTAATCGCTGCCTGATTAAAAGCTGCGGACTTCAAAGGATGGAGAAGGCAGGTGCGGTTTCTCACGGATAGTGTGCTTCGGCGTCAAGGAAAACTTCTTGAGTTTGTTTTAAAATTATTGACCCCGCAGTTTTCCTTTTTAATTTTATTGTTGGTTTAAGCGACTCTTTGCTTAAAGTTGATTTATTTATTTTCACCCAAGTAGTTCTCTTTGGTGATTCAAATATAGCCCGAAATTTCTTTTTTTTTGTGGTGTTGAGTAAATGGAGGTTTTAGGTAAAAATGTCTGAAGAAAATATCCTCCCTTTTCTATGTTTGTCAAGTTTTTTGCGACAGAGGGCGTAAAACCGTCTAAATTTTTAAGAACACTTGAGATAGAATTCAGCGGTAACATCTTTGAGAAGATCTAAGTATATGTGAAGTATAAATAATTTTGGTAGAACGAGAAGCAGTTGAATATAAAAGTCACCGACATCTTCCAAGGACCAACGTAACTGAAGAGAATGTTTGCATTGTTCTCCGGTTTCCCGAGGATGACCACCGATTAACTTCTGAAGTTGGAATAAACTACAGCAACGTTCAAGCAATCTGAGAAGTTATTCTGATTTACGACTACGTTTAATTTGTTCTAGACTGGACTGTAACACCCTCTCTATGGTTTAGGCTTTTTGTCCTGAGATTATCGTTTGTTTGGGCACTAAAAAAAACACTTTGTGACAACGATGTTACTGTCAAATCGTTTTCGATTATTCCATTTTGTTGAAATCACAAATCCATAATGATTTGAACTTATCTCTGATCCTCAGAATCCGATTATTTCAGTTGTTAATAATGTTAGAGGAGGAGGGCGGGTAAAAGATTAAAGAAAGGTAAAAAAAGGAAACAAAGAACGCAACAAATATATTAGTTTTAACTAAAATGTGAAGAGAGTAGAAAACGAGGACAGTCTTGGCGGATTGCATCGAAAAATAGGGGAAATTGGACAAATTCTGCGTACTTCGACGAGTTCTAATTTACTTTTATAACTTACGTAAAGAAACAGATTTTTTCATCTGACACTGGAAACTATAAATTTTAATGAAATATGATATTTGGGTTTATTATTTGATTTAGAAAATAAAAACTGGACAATTGTGGAATACAGAATTAATTAACTCAGTAGAGTGACTCTAGTTATATCACATAAATAAAAGGCAAATTATATGTGGCAATACAAATTGGTGGAATTTTTGACCAAAATATTTTACCAAATGAATTTAATGTCTGATGATTTATTACAAAATTAAGTAAAACTGGATGAATAATGGATCCAGATGAGAATATTGCCATAGTTAGTCAAAGTGTCATTGCAAATCCCAAAATAACGACTCATCGTGTACATCAACTGACCATTTCGAATATCCACTAATGATCTGCACCTTTATGAGTATGAAATTAAACTGATGCAAGAGCTTGATAACTATTTTAATTGTTGGCAATTTCTCAGTTGGCTTGTAGAGTACCATGAAGTGGGTTCTTAGTTTAACGATGAGACGCATTTTCAACTTGACGAATCGTAAACCAAGTAGTCGCATTTGGGGTTCAGAAAATTCTCCCGTAGCTCATGAAAATCAAGTGCACCTCCAATGAGTCACTGTTTGCTATGGACTACTTTATACATTAACTGGGATTGGCGATCGGCCCCTTGCCGCCGTTCCTGTCGCTGTTCCTGCTGCAGTTTCTGCCGTCGTTCCTGCCGCAATTCCTGCCGTCGTTCCTGCCGTCGTTAGTCCAGTGCATCGAGGCAGAGTGGACGTTCGTGGGTTGAGTACATCCTTATTATAAAGTCATTATGGCCTATTATTATTCGCCTACTACAACACCAAACTCAGGACACCAGCCTTGCGCTATGCAAGTTGAACAAATTTACCAACCGCAACATGTACCACCCAACTATCAGCCAATGCAGCAGCCAGTAAATAGCGCATGCACGTCGTATCCTATGAATGATATTGTACAGCTCTCAAATATCAATCCTCTGGCTACAAATTCATCTTGCCAAAACAACGTTATATATCAACACCCTCAAACACAACAATTAAGCCGAGCCATGGATATTGGTAGAAAATAGAAAGCGTACTCGGAAAGAGTTTGTTGAAAAGTCCTCTCAACAGAATAAACAACCAAAAGCGGCAGAATACTGGTTGAATCTCAAAAACAGATTTGATCCACTAAGTGGCGACAATGCAGAAAAGAGGAAACCCAAGATGCCTCGAAAACAGTTCCCAAACCTCCACCGATTTTTGTGTCAGGAGTAAGAATAATTGAACCACTAGTTTGTCTATTCGAAACAGTAACTAAAAATGAATATGAGCTGAAAGTGTTACATAATGAAGAAGTGAAAATCGTACCAAAAACCTCTGAGAAATATACAGCCATAATTAAAGCCTTAGCGGAAAATACGGAATTTCACACATATCAAAGGAAACAAGAGCGTTCCTTCAGAGTGGTACTTAGGAATTTACACCCAACTACTAATGTAGAAGAACTAAAGGAAGAACTGTTAACTCACGGTCACGCAGCAACCAACATCTGGAACGTTAAACAACGAGTCACAAAGAAAGAATTGCCTCTGTTCTTCCTCGAACTTAAGCCGGCTAATAATAACAAAGATATATACAATATCACAAAACTAGCTCATTCTGTGATCAAAATTGAACCGTCTCACCCAAAACGCCAAACCCCTCAATGTGCTAATTGCCAGACGTTTGGCCACATAAGAAATTTTTATAGCAGGAGCCCAAGATGCGTGAAGTGCGCCGGCATCCACTTAACCTCAAATTGCCAGAGGAAGGAAAGAAGCAAGGACGTAAAATGCGTTAATTGCAGTGGAAATCGCCCAGCCAATTATCGAGGTTGCCTTGTTTATAAACAGCTTCAAGAAAAAATGTTTCCCGCACTCAGAGTCAAGCAGCCTGCAGTAGCTACTCAACATATTGAACAATATGTTCGTCCAAATCTTACTCATGTCTAAGTTCTGAAAAACAGTAACTCCAATGCCGCTTTGCAGTTGCAGCAGCAGCAGCAGCAAGCAAACAACCAGACTGACGATATGAGTGAGCTAAAAAATATGATGAAATCTCTAATGGAACAAATGGGAACAATGTTAAATCTCTAACAACCATTGTCTCCAAATTGGTAATGGGTCAACTTCTTAGAATAGCTCAATGGAACGCCAACGGGCTGTCACAACACAAAGATGAATTGCTATCCTTTCTTTCAAACCAATGCATATACATCATGTTGGTGTCAGAAGCACACTTCACAGATAGAAGTTTTATCAGGATCCCAGGTTATATACTGTATGTAACACAACATCCGGATGGAGGAGCCCATGCTGGCACAGCAATTATCATTCAAAGTAGTATCAAGCACTATGAACTACAAAAATATAAAGAAGACCACCTTCAAGCTACAAGCGTAATGGTAACAGACTGAACGGGATCATTTGTAATCTCGGCAGTTTATTGTCCACCTCGCCACAATAACAAACAAGGTCACTATGAACATTACTTCAGTACCCTGGGCTCTAAGTTTTTATCAGCTGGAGACATTAACGCCAAACACATGATGGGGATCCAGATTAACTCTAACTAAAGGCCGCAAATTACTGAAGGCAATTAATAGTAATGGCATGCGACACCTATCTACTGATGAACCAACATATTGACCGTCAGATCCATCGAAACTACCAGATCTGCGTATTCAAAGAAATTAGCCCAAACAACTTGAAGGTAGAATCTTGCCTAGATCTATCAGCTGACCACTCGCCTATTATAATTACGCTAGGGTCACATGTAGTCATTAACGGGAAAGCTCTTACTCTGAGCAATAAAACCACAAACTGGGACTTATTCCGAGAAATAACAGATAACATTATCGCTAGACGTTTATGATTTAATTTTAGCTACAGAGCATTTTACTAACGTCGTTCAGCAAGTTGCCTGGCAAGCCACTCACGGCAATACATTGTATATTCCGAATACTGCTTGCCCAGTAACTGTGAAACAAAAAATCGCTGAAAAGCGGAGACTACGCAGGCGATGGCAAACAACAAGGCATCCAAATGACAAACGTATATTAAATCAAGCTGCTTCTGATCTTAAAACGCTACTTTCCGACATCAGAAACCAGCCGATACAAAACTATCTAAAACAATTGTCACCAACCGAAGCCAGCGAATATTCTATCTAGAAAGCAACCAAGAAGCTGAAGCAACCGCAGCAACACAAATCGCCTCTTCGAGCCGACAATGGAACTTGGGCCCGAAGTGACTCAGATAAAGCGCCAGTTTTTGAAAATCACCTAGCCCAAGTATTTAGACCATTTCCATCTGCAATCTCGAACGTAGAAGAGAATGAAATACAGCAATTTTTTGAATCTCCTTTCCAGTTGAGCCTTCCAATAAATGAAGTCAAACTCGAAATTACTTCTAATCTAAATCCTCGTAAAGCACCAGGCTATGATTTAATCACTGGAAAAGTTCTAAAGAGAACTGACGGATAAAGGCTATAGATTGATAACGTATCTACTCAACGCCATGTTAAGATTGCGTTTCTTCTCACCACAATGGAAATTCGCTACCATTATCTTAATTCCCAAACCGGGCAAACCCCAAGAAAATGCCTCATCATATCGACCAATCAGTTTGCTTCCAGTGATGACTAAGATCTTTGAAAAATTGCTTTATGAAAAGAATAACACCGTTACTCTTAACCAACAAATTAATTCCTAACCATCAATTTGGATTTAGACAACAAAATGCCACAATTGAGCAAATTCACAGGGTTATAGATAAAATTCTTGGCGATTTTGAAGACAAGAAATATTGCTCAGCCGTGTTTGTTGATGTTTCGCAAGCATTTGATAGAGTTTGGCATTTCGGTTTATTGCATAAAATCAAGCGTGCATTGCCTGCAGACGTCTTTGAAATTATCAAATCTTACCTTGCCGACAGGCACTTTATGGTCAAATATGGCGAATCCTACACCAATTTATTTTCTATAAGTGCTGGCGTCCCCCAAGGAAGCGTGTTAGGTTCTCTATTGTACCTACTATTTACTGCAGACCTACCAACAACATGAGATACACTGACAGCTACATTTGCGGACGATATCGCTGTTCTAGCTTCTCACTCTGACCCACAAATAGCATCGCGTATTCTTCAAAGCCACCTGAACACATTACAGCTATGGTTTACAAAATGGCGTATCAAAATCAACGAGACGAAATCTATTAATGTAACCTTCAGTATAAGAAGAGACACCTGCCCCCTTGTCTGGCTTAATAATCAACAAGTTCCTGTAGCAGAAAGCGCCAAATACTTAGGGAACCATTTAGATAGACGCCTTATTTGGAAAAAGCACATATGGACAAAACGTAAACAATTGCGGACTTTGTTCAGCAAAATGTATTGGCTTATTGGACGCAAATCCCCGTTGTCCTTGAAAAACAAGATACTATTGTATAAAGCCATACTTAAACTCGTTTGGTCATAAGGAATTCAGTTGTGGGGAACGGCCAGTAACTCCAACATAGACATTTTGAGAAGATGCCAAGCCAAAGTACTATGTTCACTAGTCAATTCTCCGTGGTATATACCAAACGAGGTCATACGCTGCGACCTTGACATTCCCACAATAGATGAAGAAATACGAAGATTCAGTACTCGTTACCACGACCGGCTCGCCGCCTATCCAAACACGCTAGTAGAGCATATGCTGGAAAGCGAGGAGGACGAACCTAGACTGAAGAGGTTTAAGCTATTGCAGCTGCCATACCGCTTTGCATAACTAATGTGTATGTGTATATATGTATATGTACGTCAAACTACTATCCAGTTACTCTAGGGAAATTGTTATTGGACTATTTCAGGCAAGCTGTATGTACATGTTAAGGATGTAATTATATATGTGTTAAATTACTTACTGAATGTCAAATACAGACAGATTGTATACTTATGTTCAATAAAGAAAAAAATTTAACATTGAATCATGTGAGTGTTTTAAATATTTATGGGCCACATAATAATTTGCGACGAAGACGAGAAAATATTTTGACTCCCTGGCTAGAGGCTGATCGGTTTCTGAGTCATTTGAGAACTCCTGAATTGAGCTTAAGGATGTAGAAACATTCAAATTCTTCTATGAATACCAAACTCTCAGATATTTTGTTGTCTTCTTTCAGTGAGCGTATAAGACTGAGGAGATTTTGGATTTTTGAGAATAATTTGGGAAGGTTGCATAAATTTCAAGTTTATTTTTCAAAACAATCAGGAAGAATGTCTGAAATCAATTTATGAAAACGTTTAGTTAGAAAGAGACAATAGGATAGTTAATTGCTACGCCTTTAAAGGTTCACTACTGACTTGTTTCGTGCTCACTCTGTGTACATACTGCATTGCGGCGATCTAGGTCTTACACCATATACACAAGCACATAAATGATGACTTGACTAAAGGCGATAAAATATGCAGTAACGATAAATAGCATCACCTGCAAATTGACTTTGTCTTAACTTCAGATTGCAAATAATTTGCACGCAGGGCAAAGTTGCATTTTATATAAAATGTGGTACATTATAGAAAATATACTTATCACTTCTCCAACTTTGGTATATGATAGAGGAGGTCCAAGTACAGCTATGGTATGGCAGTGTCCTTAATATAGACAAAGCTATTAATGGGTGTTAATTATTTGCTGAAAAAGGATCTTTCCGAAATGTAGTTTACATGAACATTAGGTCCCGTAACATTACATTAAGTAAGAAAACATATTTACATGATAAAAGTGATAAGTGGAATTGGTGTGTAATAGGTCCAGCAAATCGTGTCGTTTCAGAAGTTCAAATGCTAAAATATTGGGATAAATTCTGATCCTGTTTTGGTATGCAATGGTTTTTAATGATTTTTTCAACATTATCGACTTAGTTAGGGTCGAATACGGCATAGTTATTTTCTTACCAGTTTTGATTGGTATCGCTGTATATTGGCAAGGTTCTTCAAATTGGTTATATGTAGATTTATTGGTAGTTTATTTTCCAAAAGAGCTGGAAGAGACGTTCAATTAGCCAATTGTGTTTTCTGAAGGTATGGTTCAACTGCAGTCTCTTGGGTGCGTATCCCGTATTAAATGTCAGTTAGGGTATCTTCCTAGATATTTTATTTCGTGCTATTGTGGTAAAGTATTATAGTTAAATTGGACTGAAAGACACGAGCCTTTCTTGGCTTGGATACGACATATTTTTATTTATCTTTCACTCTGGTGTAAGTATTGTAAAGCTACTGTTGGATCGTGATCGGTGTAACGACGATATATATTAAGTACAGAACTGGTCTAGGGACACTGCTCTGAGAAACTCTTAGCATAGGCTATAAAGGAGCAGTGGATGTTTAAAATCAATCTATCAGCCGATTTCGTCGAAGGTCTAACTCATGTTAATAAATGCATCCGAACAAAATTGGTCAAGTTCAATTTTGGTGACAATCCTTTGTACTTGCTGAACCATACTATGTTGCCTAAGGAAACTAAACTGATTTATAGGTATTAGTTCTTTCTCTTCGGCAAGCTGTAGCATTTTGCTCAGAAAAAATTCAAACACCTTTGATAATATTGGTAGAAGGCTAACAGGCCTATACAGAGCTACATTAGTTGATGATTTATTGGATTTTAAAATTGGACCACCTTTTACTCAGTCGGGTAATAACCTATACGTTTTTAGTAGTCTAATCCCTGGGAGTACTTTTAGGATCTTTTCAGAGATTAACTCGAAAGGACGTTTTGGATGAGCTTGGCTATTTTTTTTTTGAAATCTGGTATGTGGATTTTGATTTTCTCTAAGTGTAAAAACATTCGTTAGGTGCTGTGCAAATTTATTTGCCTTTTTTATCATCTCTTATCCAGCCTCACCTTTTGGTCTCGATAGCGAAAACATGCATTTGCGGTCGATTTACCCTATGTTGCTTTTGATAAGGAACATTCAATAGCTTTCAGGTTTGATAAATTACTTATTTTTATTTTATTTTTGTATATAGTATTTTTTTTCATTCTTGACAGCTTTATTGCATCTTGTTGTTCCTAGAAAGATCATGAAATTTTCTGTTGCTTCCTATGACTTCTTTACTTTTTAACCTTGTCTTTAATAAATGAGGGGCAATGTTCTTTAATTCTGAGGTTTTTTGTTTCAGCAGTTGCTTTCTAAGCAGCTTCTTGGATTAACTTTGTTAAATATTGTTCTGGTTTGTTTAATTTATATATACTCTTAAATTGGGCAAGTTTAGGCTTTGTCAGTTCTTTACATAATTTTCAATTAATTTGTGGTTTTGATTTATGACTATAAGTGGACAAAAGTTTAATAAGTCAGATATTTTTGTCTATTTGAGATGTTGGTTTACCTGAAGGATAAAGTAAATGCATTTTCCTGCATGGCATTTTCTTGGAATGATCAGTCTCAATTTCCAGTGAACGTGTTTGGCTTAGTGGTTAGTATCAGAGTAAGAAAATCAAAAATTATTTATATATTGGGCCTTTATTCTGTTTAAATCAATTATAGAAGAGAAATTACTATGTGTCGGAATACTATATCGAACAAGAGTCTGTTAAGCTCAATTCTGCATTCAGAAAAATGTTGTTGACAGCTGACTTATCAAAAACTTGCTTCTCTTCAGCATTAACAACTCTTGTATAACCGGTCACAAAAGGGAGAAGGTACTTGGCCTTCTAGAGCGCTGCTGTTGAGTTTTAGGGGCAAATTGTGCTAATTGTCAAAACTATGCCTTAAATACCCCACAGTATACGTTTGGCCATGCTTGTGTTTAAGACCATGTTTAGTGATGTACCCATAACCTTCATGTGTTTTTACTTCTATTTTTTCATTTAAAGTAACATATAAGATTTGTATTTGTATATTTCTTATAAATGTCACTCATGTATGATATATCACAAACATTTAATTCATTTTTATTGCATCGTCTATCGCCAGCGTCGTCTCGCGGTTAAGGGGCGGGATGCGGTGCGGACAGACCCGATCTATTCCCGGACCTCTCTGATGCCTAACGGGTAGCCTACTCAGTCACTAAAAATAATTGACTACCTGCGTTTACTTTGAGCAAGGAATTATAATGGCGGTCATCTAATGTGCGGTGCTTGCCACATCGCCCCGCACCAGATACAGTGCGCGACGACCGGGCAAAGAGAGCGGACATGAGAGCGCCTTAACCTTTCAGTTCGCAGCCTGTGCTTCCACGCGGGGGGTTAGAGCCTTACCATTATTATTATTGTATTATTTAGGCAGTAATCCAAGAGATTTACGAAATAGCTTTCTCTATTCCAAATTGTCGAGAATCAATTTCAAAACTTAGTTGTCTCTAAATTCTAATCAAGTTATATCTTACACAAAAATTCTGCTTGATAGACTGCCCTTAAGTCGAAGATTGGGGTTTCTCTTTTCTATAAGTTGTGAAGATAAAACATCCATCTATTGATCAATCTTTGGTAATAACCTGGGAATTTAGATGTACAGTATTTTTTAAGTTGTTTTAACTTATATAAATGTAAATTCATATTAATAGCATCATCTTCCATAAGCAGCTACCCTTTATTGCTTCATAAACATTTAAATGGTTAAAATAATACGTGTAACACTGCAATATCTTTTTCCAGTCATTTGGATATTATTTCTGCCAGTTTAAGTTTTTAATGCTTGCGTGATAGGCACCAGGTGTGCAGAACTCCCTACTACAACGGTACTCCGCGAGGAATAGCGCCAATATATCGTGGCCCATTGTAATGCAGCACCGTTTAAGGGCTGGCGCAATCTCGCCGCCCTCGAATTGTGTGCATTTTTCACCGAGCTTAATTAGCTTAATGGCCCGCAGGCGGTGGAGCGGCGCGGCGAGATGATCGTCCGGATCCTGGACTCGCGCCACCTGGGGCGGAGCGCCGGGGATGCCGCGAAGCGCTTCATGTCCATGCAGGACGCCAAGCACACCGTGCAGTTCGTGGAGATCGTCAAGCGGCCCGGGCAGACCCTGGGCCTGTACATCAGGGAGGGCAACGGCATCGACAGGAACGACGGCGTCTTCATATCGAGGATCGCCCTGGAGTCCGCCGTCTACAACAGCGGCTGCCTGAAGGTTACCCTTTAGTTCCCAACCCCCATCGCCGCGAAGTTTGCATTTATTAACTTTTAAGCGCTGAAAGTTCATTCAATTTGTCGCATCTTGCCCGCCGCTAAAGTGCGCCGCCATTAGCGTCTCCTAATGCTTTGCTCGCCCTGAGATGCATGATGTACACGTTTAGACACAAAGGTCTTACTAAAGAAGTTTGTGGGCGTTAAGCTGATGAAAGAACAAGATTTATGTGCAATTTGTGTGCAGAGTAATTGCTCAGGAAAAATACTGCACGTCATAACTTACTTTCTTCTATGGATTGTTTTTTTTTAGATTTTTTAGAAGAGATCGGTTGGAAGTTGTCTTTTTATCGCAACTTCGTAAAATTATTATTTTCTGCTATTACAAATGGCTTTTGCGAACTTTTCTAAAACCCCATGTTGTTCTTAAATAGAATGGTATCATCATCAGCGTCATAGAGTCCTCTCCACTTTTGGACTCAGTCCGGTCTTGTGCCTTTCTTGTTCATTAAATTTCTGTCCTTTTTTTGATGTCACCCCTCCAACGTGTTTTCGACCTTTCTCTGTCCTGCTGGCCTCTTCAAAGTCTCCATAAGGTCGCATTTTTATTTTATCTTTCGTTATCTCTACGTACAAAGCGGTCTGTCCA
The DNA here is from genome assembly GCA_036346155.1 of Sinelater perroti. Classification (NCBI taxonomy): domain Eukaryota; kingdom Metazoa; phylum Arthropoda; class Insecta; order Coleoptera; family Elateridae; genus Sinelater; species Sinelater perroti. Next base: position 10,711,067 of record JARFIY010000088.1, read on the forward strand.
TCTATATTTTTGTATGGCTATTCTCTTCGCTGCATCGTCGACTTTCGTTCTTTTCCTAATTCATGCTTTGTTTTTCTCTGTCTAATAGCCAGACTCCTAACATCGCTCCTTCCATTTTACTTTGTGTCATCTTCAGTTTCTTTATGTCAATTTTTATCTCAGCGTTGCCAACTCTATTCGTTATCCATTCAATAGCAACTTCGTCCCATCATTTTTATCTGTCATTAGTTTTCTTTTTGCCATATTGGTTTTAAGTTCTACCCCCTGCATGGATTCTTGCAGTTTTTGTACCATAGTTGTGATCTCCTCCATACTATTTGCAAACAACAAAATATCGTCAGCGAATCTCAGGTTACTGAGATGCTCGCCGTTCATCCCTTTTGTTCTTCACTAAAGTTTTTTAAATGTATACTCCAGTAAGGTTGTAGTTTAGAGAGGAGCAGATCACCTTGTCTTGCTCTGCACTTGGTCAGGGTAGGTTTTGTATCTTCAAACAGTTTGAGAACGATTTTCGTATTTTGTGAACGCTTGGATGTAGCGAAAATCGATTACTGCCTAGATTTCGATCGTATCGAACGCCTTATGGAAGGGGTTGGTTGTATTATGAAACTTTTTTTCGAGTGCTTTATCCTATCTTGAAGCCTGCCTGTTCCGGTGTTTTAAATGTATCAAGTTGGGCTATTACTCTGTTTGTTATTATTAATGTAAACGGTTTTCATGAGGGAGGGGGAGGATTTAATAAAATCAGTCTATAATTTTCTAATAGCTTTTGTCGCCTTTATATGGTATCTTTTTGTATTTATTTGTTCAAGAATTTTGACTCAACTGTTGTTCTTTAATATTACTGTGTCATGTCTGTCTTGTACATCATTTCTTCCGCACTTTTTATCTTATTTTCCTATTTTAATGTTTGTCATGCGTGGCATATTTATTTGTCTAATTCAAGGACCTTATATTTTCTATTGAGTTCTTTAACATTTTCATTACTTTTTTTCTTTTATTTGTCAATCCATTAGTCTGGAACTTATCTCTTCTTATTCGGGTTCTTATAGTATTTTAATTATCGGTCTTTTTTTGAGTAGACAATGATATCTCTGGTATATTGTAAATGAGGAATCTTTGTTCCAGTTTTGATTTTTGTTTATTTATTCTGTCATACAGGTATTTCTACTGTATATCTTTGTCACTAAGTTGATACATTTTTTAAAATTTAACACCCAAACCTTTTGGCCTAAAACGCCTAAAATGTAACTGATACAAACACTCAACAAACTTCATGTACTTACAGCTGTACAACATGCACCCTAGGGTTGCTTTAATGTCGGAGCTTAACTACTTTGGAGTACAATAAATTCTTCCAGGTAGGGGACGAGATCCTGGCGGTTAACCTGGTAGACGTGACGCGTATGAGCTTAGACGACGTAGTTATTATTATGTCAATACCCAGAAGACTGGTGCTCGCGACAAGGCAGCGCAAGGGGAGCAAGGGCGGCCAGGGCTCGCCCAGCGTCCAGCCGAGGTCCGAACATAAGCCGCCACCTGTCGTAGTCATCAAGAGGGATCTGCGCGAGGACGAGACCGACGACGGGGAACTCAGCCAAAATAGGTACATAACGTTCATTCTTTACAACCCCCGGGTGCCGAATCCCCGATCCCACCCGCCCGCTTCTTGCTCTCTTCCCGCTCCTCCAAGGAAGGCGGCGGCTGCTTGGGAGGCAGCCGGCGCATTCGCGCAATTTCGGGGCGAGTTGATATTCCGGGGGCGCGGCGGGGATCCGTCAGGCTTTTGACACCCCCGAATGGAAAAACTTTAAATATTGCCCGTCCGACGTTTCAGCGTGCATGTCGCCGCAACAACGCGACCCGGAAGAGGAAGAAAATTAATATCCAGATTTGGGGTAGGGACAAACCCTCGCCGAATTTATTGGACTTTCCGGGCATTTCGGCACTTTTGTTGCTTTATAAGCAAACGCCTGGTTGTTAAATAATAATTCCGGAAGCTTCCTTTGTGCTGCGTAACAGGCAGCAATCGCGGAAGTTATTATCTCCTTGCCTCGGCGCCTGCAGGCGGAGTACAAGTTCATTTTCAGGGCGGCTTTTTTATAAACATGTCATTATCTGATATTGATCTCAATGTTCAGGATAACTAATATCGACATATTGGACGAATTTGTTTTTATTCATCCCTCTATATTGCATTCTTTCAAAACAACTGTCTCTGTAGCACTCATCACTTTTAGAGAAATAACACCCCAGATTACCTATTGTAGGTTATATCCTGAGGTACAGACGATTTGTGATCTGGAAGGTTGCAGTGGGGACAGATGAGCAATCATAAGAAAAAGTAAAGTTAAAAATAGTTATTTAAAGCCCCTGTCATTTGAAATTCTGCTGAAAGACTGAGCTTCGATCATGGAACCGAGTGTGACTGAGGTATTGCATTGCTGTTTAATTTCAGGAATGCATCTTAACAAAAATCTTCCAAGAATAAAACTTTATAGTGTTAACCTTGCCATCTAACACCTTCCTTTAGCCTCCACAACATAGTTAAATCATCATATTTAGTTGTTTTTAATTTTTTTACCTCTTCTGTTTTAAAGGTTATTACCATCACCGGTTCCTTACATATATGATACATACCACCAATATACCATATTAATACCAGTAATATCACATTTTTTTTATTTTAGGTGTTTGAAAGCTTATATCAAGTTCTTTACGACTAATCTTCTACATTTTCTTCTTCTTTCATTATAATCTTCAACTTAACTGCTAATTCTTGTTCTTTCGTTTCCTAACTTGTCTTCTTTCGACTGTCTTCATTCCCTTAAAGATACAAAAATGTCAATAAAACATATTAGGAAATTATAAGAACTGGTAAAGTCACCCATTGGAGTCTGTTGCAACGAGCAGTCTAAAAGTATGACTCTTGGAAGTATAAACTGGTACCAAAAGGGCCTAAACACCAAAAAGAGTAAATGCAATCAAAGATGGTCCAAGACAAAAGTTATTTTCAAATTAGTTAAGACGAAAAGATTAGCAAAAGATCAACTGAAAAGATTTCCTATTATTATTGACAGATTACTGTTATCTTGAATGTGGTTCGTTTTTATTGTCCTCCAAACAGATGAGGTAGCTCTTATGTCAGGATTTAGTATTAAAATGTAAAGACATGGCAAGAGGTGCATTTACATATCTCATTTTTGTTTTGTTGCTTGTACTGCCGTCATTACCATCTTTGTCATCAAAGCCAATTTTTAGGGATTCCATTCGACAGAGACATACCGGCGACGGGCGGGAAACGAGCGAGTCTCGTTCTCGCCTGGGTCTAGGGCTGTCGTCCCTAGACTCGCGGCACTCGGCCCAGGACGCCAGCAACGGCTTAGATTTGTATTACAACTCGAGGCCCCCCGACTCGAGCTCCTGGGGCTACCAGCCGCCGCCGCCGGTTATCACCGAGCAGCCCAAGTCGAGCATGCAGCACTTCCAGCCGTACGAGCGCAACTACCCCAATACCCTGGAGAGCTTGGCGGAGAAGGTTCACTCCTTTGCTCTTCCGGGGAGGAGAATGTCGGCTGGAACGCAGCCCATATCTCGGTTGGTGTTCGAGGGCACTCAATGCGGGATCGCTCAGGGAGGCTCCGTTGTTGCAGGCTGTCGTCGCAGCAGAGCCCGCACTACTACGTGCAGCACACCAGCACCGGCTCCAGGAGGATCATGCCGCGGTCCGGCTCCGACCAGCACCTTCCCCACACGGAGTACGCGGACTACACGAGCATAACCCCCGCCGGGAGGCACAGCCTGCTGCGGTCCAGCCTCAAGTCCGGCTCCACGCTCAGCAGGTACAATCAGAGATACGTAGACCAGGCGTCCATCGCCTCGCAGCTGGCTCAAGCAAAGTACGGAACCTCCACAGTGGGCCAGTACGCAACGGCCGGAACGTTGTCTAGAAGAAACAGGAGCAGTTTAGACTACTCCAGCGACACAGAAGCCACGGCAGGTCCTAGAAGTAGTTACTACTACTACAGGTAAATTTAAAGCATCGACCCTATATATGACCTTTAAATCCAACCACATACTTTAGCAGGAACCAAAGCGTGATACCTCATAGCACAATCCCTACGTTGGGAAGGAACAATTCGCTGACTTCTACCGACATTACTACGAAATTTAATTCTCTCCCCCGCGATGCCAGAGGATCTACAAGGTAAGGCGTTCATGGTAACATAAAAATCCAGAGCTCTCTATCAAACGGGTGCTTTTAGATTGGGCATGAATAAAAGATTTGGAGATAGGAGCGTTTCGCTTTTACAAGATGAATCTGACGGAGCATTATCGGCGCCTGAAATGCCTTCGATACGAAGAGACAGAGGTACAAAAACTTATTTCCAGCTCAACGTCGCTGCACTCTGACAGCTCCGAATGCGAGCTTAAATGAGACAAATTATCATTCCGAGAGTTTTTCGCCCAATCATCCATTCAGAATGTCATGTGCAGCAACAGTAATAACACCATTAATTTTGCTCATCTTTTCGACGACAAACCTGTGTTCGCTTTTACGTTCATGCGCCCGCCATCAGCTTCGCTTGATTAGTTCTCGCCAGGCGGTTTTCCTATGAGTTGCTTTCACTTCTTCACTGCATTTTCTTTCATTGTCGTGCTCATGAAGGAAGGATACCTTCGTCACCTAGTGTGTTCACTTCAGATGAATACAGACAGTGGCTGAGTCGAACTCCATCAACGTCGGCCATATACGAGCAGATAAGGGCCTCCCGGGACGTGCTAAATCAACAAAGAGCAGCCAGATTTACATACAGCGCTGAGAATATTCACGCGGCGCTGAAGGATGTGAGTACGAAATTTGGGAACTTCTCTTTCAGGTTGAAACTCTGTGCTTCTAGACCGAAGGGGGGTATTATAGCTCGTACGGGCGCCCCGGCGCCACCACCACGCTAGACAGAAATTTCACCCGCTCGCAACATCCGGTCATTCCTGCCAGGTCGTTATCGACGCAACACATCACCTCCTCGACGTCAGGTAATTTTCCACTTGGAAGTCTGCCAGAACACCCTGATGTTATCTCGCGTCCAGCTTTAGGCTCGTCGCGTTCACCGTCGATGAGACGGATGAGGCAGCTGCTGGATTTCGATTCCGGCAGAGCTGCCGCTGCTCCAAGTCCAGTGCCAACACCAAGTGGTACCTTGCCGAGAGGGCAGAGGCAACTTGATATAAACCCCGCAGGTAGGGGCCCTTCATTTTTCTTGGCAACGATGCTTAACCGGACTGCCATTTCAGAATTTTTGAAATATAAAATCGAGAAACCTAGCGCCGGGACTTCATCCGTAGGGGGCTTTTCGCTGGGAAGTACGACCACGGGAAGCGCTGTAAGCGATGAGCCTGTTAGCGGCATGCTTTGGGTGCATTTGCTTGCCGGAAGGGGGTTGCGAGCATCTACAGGTACTTCAGCGGCCACAACTCCCGTCACACCAAGCGGTGGAGTTCCTACCATAGGTACTCTTCGAAAGCTTTAGTTATAACTTTTATACTTAATGTTTAATGGTTTGCATATTAATAGATTGTTATAAGAACTGTCATCTTTATCTAAGAATATGATGTTCCGCGTGGAAGTCTATAATCAGATTCAGTTTAAAGAGCAATAACGTCAGATATTGTAAAACTCCAGTAGCTAATCGGCGCTTTTTTAGGTTCAACAGGTTTGCGGGATTTGTACTGCGTGCTGGAATGCGACCGAGTGCACAAAGCACGAACCGTGGTGCGCACAGGTGACCTGGTCTTCGACTGGGACGAAAGTTTCGAACTGGATCTCGTAAACAATCGCGAACTTGATCTCTTAATATACTCATGGGACCCCCAATACCGCCATAAATTGTGCTACAAAGGCTCGGTTCATTTGCCGTCGCTGCTAAAGACGGGACCCTTCCACCAGCTCGCGCTCAAAATTGAGCCTAGAGGTACTGTGAATCCAGCAGTGTTAGCGCGATAAGTTTACGAAGCTTTTTAGGTACTCTGTACTTGAGACTGAGATACAACGACTCGCACACGCTGTACAAACGGAAAAGCGTTTCTAGTTTGACGCTGTCCAGGACGGCGTATCCACCCTTATTTGGAGTAGAACTCGAGACGGTGGTAAGTATCTGCGAAATGAACCCTAAAGGATTGGGCCATAAAAAAAATTGTAGGTTAATAGAGAGTAAAGCAAACGTCCCGGGTGGAGTTCCGACCAGTTTAGTGGCTAGCAGCTTACAAGTTCCTTTGATCCTGAAAAGATGTGTAGAAGAAATCGAAAGGAGAGGCTTAGACATTATAGGTAACAATTGGAAATGACGCGGCGCGTTTTTCCCAAACTGTAAGTACATACTTTTTCAAGGCTTATATCGATTGTGCGGCTCAGCGACAAAGAAGCGTATCCTCCGAGAGGCGTTCGAGCGGAACAGTAGATCGGTGGATTTAACGCCGGAGAATGTCCCCGATATAAATGTGATTACGGGTGTTTTGAAGGATTACTTGCGCGAATTGCCGGAGCCCCTCTTCTCGAAATGCTTATACCAAATGATGGTCGACGCTTTGGGGGTCTGCCTGCCAGACGATCCCGAAGGCAATGCAAAATTGATGTTCTCTATATTGGATTGCTTGCCGAGAATAAACAGGGTAAGCGCTCGCGGCTTCGCGCCTTCCAAGTATTAACTCGATTTGTTGCAGACCACGCTGATATTCCTGATGGATCATTTGGCGCTCGTCGTGTCGGCTAGCGACAGGAACAAGATGTCGGCCCAGAACTTGGCCATAGCCCTGGCGCCGCCCTTGATGCTCCACTCGCTGGACCCGTTGACCCCCGGCCACAGGCAGGAACTGGACTACGCCCAACCGATCGGCCTGTTAAAATATTTGTTGCAAATCTGGCCTGTACCCAAACATCGAGGTAATGTGTTATTTACCGCTATCACTAACCTAACTCCAACACCTAAAGAAGGGGTAGAGTAGAACGAATTCGCTTTGTAGTTGCTCACGCACCTCCGCTACGTCTTGCACTCTTGTTAGCGCACCCTTTCGAGCCATTCGGTGGCGCCAGTAGCTGGCGGCCACGAGCGCAACTAGTTATTCTCTATGTGTTGGGGTGTTGTTGGTATTGAGAGTGGGGCCTTTCCAGACAGGTCGGCGCGCCAGACCAGTCGAGCAGCGTGGAGACAGTCGCAGTGCGTATCCTCAGGGGGCTCAGTATCGAGGGCCGTCTCGGCCCTCAGCGGCTCCGTGTCCTCCTCCTCCTCGCTCAGCAGCCTCGGAACCTCGAGGCCCTGTGCCACCGGTCCCATCACCCCAGATACTCGTAAGTATTTAAAAAATACCTATATAGCTTCTGGTATCATTGTAAAAGATAAAGAAAAATCAATAAAAATGTTTAAAAGCTGGCAAACTACGAAAAGTGGATGTAAATCGGAACATCTATAGAGAAAGCAAGTAAGATTCTAGTATTCTCGTAGCTTAATCTAAATAGAAGCCAAACAGAGGAATATCAAAAGAGATTAAGTTGCACTTATACAAATGATGCAAACTGAAAAAGGATAGTGGTACATACTGGCAGAATTAAAAAAGACTACAGTAAAAGGTGGACGTATAGAAATGAATAGTGGAATGTGAAAAGATATATACCAACATTAAAGTCCAACAAAATGGCTACACAAGAAAATAAATTGCAAAAAATGGAAAAAAAGTGGATGGTGATAATGTCCGCACGTTTTTATAATGAGGAGAGTTGTAAGAAGAAAAAACCTTACGAAAAAATTAAACAGAGGGAGATATCATAGAAACACATATCCATATCTTTTTAAATAGGCACAGAGCTACATTGGTTATCTTTTAAACATTTAATCCGGTACAAAGCAAAATACAAAAACTAAAGAGAACTGGTAACTAAAAGTGCCATAAGCCAGTTGCGAGGACAAGATACGGACAAAAAATTATCTAAAATAAAAAAGAAGTCTATTTGCAGGCAGACTACATTACTACTATGGGAAGGTGGTACAATAGTGCAAAAGAAAAATAATAAGCTTATGCTAGTACCTAAAAAAGTAGAAGACGGTAGGGGAAAAGAACTTTGTGAAAAAGTAGAGACGATTTTATGGAAAAGTTAGTAAAAAATCTCAGCAGAGTGCAGATACTAGAAACAAACTGGTTAACTAAATTAAATTTAATTAAATTAAAAATAAAGAACAAACCAAAAAGGATTCCCCCAATTTGTCAAATTACATAAGTGCCTGAAGGGCTATAAAGAACACATATCCAGGCCATAAAAACATCCAAAATAGTACTAATTCTTTAGTCTTAAGTGTAGCGATAAGGAAGGCACATGGGAACTGGAAAGGATCATATATCTCGAAAATGAACTAAAAATAAAGATGTTCTTTGGAGTATCGCTACTATAAAGAACAAGAACATAATGGTTGTTAATGGAAAAATTTATAGTAAATGTTGGACTACAAGCCAGAGTTAATGACCCACGAAGTGACTTTCTAATTGGTAAAAACATGGACCTACAGATACCAAAGTACCTCTCTGCAATAATGGATAAGAAACTTTGGTTTAACTTACATCTCAATCGTGTTCTACGTACAAAAGGCAAGCAAGCAAACTACAACTCTAGTAAAGATTATGTTAAAATAGGAAAGGGCAAATGCAGCAAACGACTACTGCCCAACAATAAAAAATACAAGCGGAAACTAGTCAGTGAGTAAAATGGAGACTCGGGGAGTAAAAATCTCAAATTACTATCTGATAATTGGGGAACAAATATATGTTTAAAGACAAACAAAACCAACCACAGAAAAGTGGATAAGAGACTAAAACCAAGACACCTGGTGTAAGAGAAGGCACCTCGAAACCATTTATAACACAGATGAAAACAATTGCTTAGACAACCCCAGGAAAAAATATAAAAACTAACAGATAATAAGTGAAAGTGCTGATATTCATTAAAAAATTTTTCACTTACCAAAGAGTTACAGGAAAAATTAAAGAAGGAAGAACATCTAATGAGCACAATGCTGAAATTTGAATAATAGCCAAGTTATTAATGAACATAAAAGTTAACATTGAGGTTTTAAAGAAAGAAAAAAACATACAAAATATAGAACACTAAACTCACCTTGGGTATAGCCAACATTAGCTTTAGAGAGAGATGTTTTAATTCGCAGAAATCCAGCACTACTGATCTAATTGGCAGGAAGGTGACTATAGAAGATTTTCCTTCTCATTAAAAAAGGAAAAGCCGTGGTGATTTAGTGGATAGGTCGCTAGACTACAAAACCAAGAGTTGCGGGTTCCAATCCCGCTCTCGCCAATTCAATTGCTGACATTTTACGTCCCAGCTCGACTCAGGCTGCAATAAATGAGTACCTGGAGATCAAACTCTGGGGTAATAATAGGCGGTCGGTACGTAGCGCTAGCCACGTTACTACCCTTGTGTACCGTAGGCTCTAGATTGTAGCAGACCTATCTTATTACGACCCCAAAGGGCCTTCAAGGCCTATTACGGGGAACTATTATTATTAAAAAAGGAAAGTTAGTCAGCCAAGTACTTGAGTTAAATAAAAAAAAAAAAAGAAAAAGAAAAAGCCAAAAGACACTCAAACAAGAAAAAAGGAGGTTATAAAGTACCACTTTTCTACAATAACACGAAAGGTTTCGTCCTTTTGAACCTTCTTATTAGTTCAACATTGTTGAGTAGTTGGAATGTTTTAATGTCAATATGGGTTGAAGAACTTTATCTTTAATTTGAATCCCCAAATTGCCTTTCTTGTATTTTGAGGTATAATCCCGTAATTGGCAACCTTAAGTTAGTGGGATCAACCATTATGTAGTTTTTCATCGAGTTTTATTTGAAGGTACTTGCTGAATTGGTACACGATAAAATACTGTTATTTACCACCATATGTACGTAACTTTCCTTATTTATTAAGTTAATTTTCGTTTATTTCGTTTATTCAACTTTTCGCACCACTTTTATCAACTCAAACTTTGAAATATCATCTAGAAATAAATGTATTATAGTTTTGTTTTTCATTAGAATATTGTAGATGTGAAGTATTGGTTCTAGTACACTGTCCCTCTCTTTATTTCGGAATAGCCACGTCCTTGTTTTATTGTAAAAAAATAGAATTGCAAAAGTTTAGGCGAAGAATTTCTGGGTTTTCATTTAAGTTCGTGAAAATTTTATCAAGTCTTGCTCAATGTTGAGGAATGAATGACATTTATTCCATTTAATTAGTCCATAGCTTGATCTTTATTTAGAAAACTAAACTGGTACAAAGAATGGATATTGTTCTTTTGTTTTAGAACTTGAATAAGTTTATTTAGTTCATATTTTCCTCTATTGGTCCTAACTGGCCTGTACTGAATTACTTACGTCTTCTTCCCTTAGAAGTTTGAAAGGTAGAGTCTACAATGTTAGAGTTACACAAACATTAAAGAAAAACAAGAAATTAGTCTTTCAAATCTTTGTTGGGAGGCTTCTCTAGAAAAGATTAGCTTTTCTGCTAGAGATTTTCCAAGGCTTGTCTTATGTTAAAGCATGAGTGAGAATTATTCTATGAAATTGGTCAATAGCCTGATATTTATAAAGCCAAAGTGTAAGAAATCAGTATTTTTCCATTTTACAGGAGGAGTGCGTTGGCCTAGTTCACTTCATATTTCCTTCTTTTGGTTTTAACACATGCTATCCTGCCCACGTGCTTTAATTACTTTCATATTCTTTTCTTGGAAGTTTAAAATATAGAAAAAAAGCAAGAAATTAGTCATTCAAACCTTTGCCAGTCACGCTTATCCAAAGAAGTTTGTCTAATGTTAAAGACTCAACAAGAGTTATCTCATGCAATTGATCAATAGCCTGATATCTATAAAGCCAAATTTGTACTCAAAAATCAACGTTTTCCTCTCTATTTAAGAAGTTGTGTAGCCTCGTTTACTTCCTATTCCTCTTTGTTGGTTCTAACACCTATTATCCTGCCTATGTATTTGAGTTACTTGCATCTTCTTTTCTTGGACGTTTAAATGGAAGAGTCTACAATCTTGGTGTTAAACAAAAATTTAAAAAAGCATGAAATCAGTTGTTTAAATCTGGTCAGGCTTTTTCAAAGGAGCATACCTTTTCCGCTTGTCCAATTTTGAAGAATGGATGATAGTTATTTCAATTAATTGGTCAATAGTTTGCTATTTATTTAAAACGAAACTGGTGCAATAAAATCAACAGTTTCCTTTCTGAAGCCTCATTTGCTTCATATTCTCTTCCACTGGTTCTAGCATTCACTCGTACTCGAATTACTCCTACCTCCCCCTCCTAAAACGTAAAAAGTAATGTCAAGGTTATACAAAATTTTAAAAAGCAGCAAATTAGCCTTTCAAATTTTTGCTGGTCTAGCTTTTCCAAACGAACTTGTCCAATGTTGAGACGAGAGCTATGTCATGCAGTTGATCAATAGTCTGATATTTGTAAAACCAAACTGATGCACAAAAATCAAGGTTTTTCTTCTACTTGAGAAGTTGTACAACTTTGTTTATATCGTATTTTCCTTTATAGGTTCCAACACCCACTATCATACCTTCGTACTTAAATTACTTCCACCCACTTCTCATAAAAGATCAAAAAAAATAGAGCCTATAATGTCAGGGTTGCACAAAAACTTTAAAAAGTAGGAAATCAGTTGTTCAAATATTTGCTGGTCAGGCTTCTCTAGAGAAGCTTATCTTTCTTGCAAAACATTTTATCAAAGTATGACCAATTTTTGAAAATAAGTGATAGTTACCTCATTTAATTGGTGTATAGGCTGATACTTATTTAGAAAGCTAAAATGGTGTAAAGAACGACATTTTTCTTTCTATTTGAGAAATTAGTTAGCTTAATTTGCTTTATATTTCCCTTTATTGGTCCTAACATCCAGTCTTACGCCATTGTACTTGAGTTACTTCCAGCTTTTTATCCGAAAAGTTTGAAAAGTATAGTCTATAAGGCTATTAAGGCCGCATAAAATTCAAAAAAGCAAGAGACTAGTCAGGCTTCTCTAGAGAAACTTACGTTTCTTGTTTTAAGATTTTATCAAGGCTTGTCCAATGTTGAATAAAGAATTATAATTGTCCTAAACAATTTGTCAAAGCCAAACTGATGCGAGTAAATCAACATTTTTCCTTCTGTTGTAGAATTTGGATAACCTTATTAACCTTCATTCACTATGGTACCCTCGTACTTAAATTACTCCGACTTTTTTCTCCTAAGCGCTCAAAAAGTAGAGCATAAAAAGTCAGAATAGCACAAAATCTAAAAGTAAAACGCCAAAAATATAAATGACCTTATCAAGCTCTTTGTTCGACGTGAAATCTTGTCTGCTTAAGGAGCGAGCCACAAAGTTCTTCTTCATACTAGGAAATCAGTTCTGCTATCGAAAGACATTGATCAAACTCAAAGATCTCACCGTCGTTAACCTTAAGTCGTCTTAATCTCTGAGAATTTTACGACCGTATGAGTTTTTCAGTTTTGTTCCCTTTCACATTTAAGGCCAACTGGATTAATCCCCAAGACAAATTAAAATCATCAAAAACCAACTTCTGGCAGCTTAGATGCTTTTCTGTGATTTATGTGTTCTTTAGTTTCTCTTCTTCCATAAGCGTTATTAATTTCTTCTTTCTTTTATATTTCGAGCTGTTGCTCATTGAGCTGAAAGTTTGACCAATGTTTTAGATATCTGATTGTTATTTCATGTTAATTCAATTCAATTCCGTACTGATGAAATGTGGATTGGGTTATTTGTTATTTGATTAATATTCACAGGAAGCGGTCAACGTTTTTACCGTTAATCAGATAAGAGTTTACTAATTTATTTTTTGTTCAGTTTTATCCTGTTTCATTATTATTATTGCCTTTTTGTAAGTTACCAACATAAAAAAAAATAAAAATCATAAAGAAGGAGGAATATTTGACTAAATTCTTCTGTATTACGCACTGAAATAAACATATAATTCTTAATAGGGAGATGTATTCAAGAAGAAGCTTCAGTGTGGCCGCGCGGTTAAGGCTCTTGGCTGCGGCGTGGACAAACCTGTGTTCATTCCTGGGGCTTAGCTGATTGGCGGGTGGCCTAATCAGTTGCTGAAAATAACTAATGTGGTCATCTAAGGCGTAGTGCTTTAATTTTTCAGTTTGCAGGCCTTGCCCCTACGCGGGGTGTAGAGTCTGGCCATTATTTATTATGATTATCTTTAAGAAGACCTGTTGAGTTTTGTATAATAACCGAAGTTTCAGTGCCAAACAGATTTGAGTGACACGTGTTACGTTGCAGGGCCCATCATCAGCAAGCAAAGGTCCTTACCGTCCGCTCTCCCCTCGAGTAGGACCATTGCCAGCGGCGGCGGGCGTCCTCAAGCCGCGACAAGTGATAGTGTCTTCGCCCGGTTCTCCAAGTAGTAGCAGCGATTCGCAGTCCGGGTCCGACTCCGTTAAGCACTGTCTGCCCAGCCGCGTCAGCTCGCCCGCCATGAGGGCGTCGCCGTCCCCGGCGATGCGGAAGTCCCCCTCGGTGACCAGCTCCCCGGGCATCAGGAACTCCCCCTCCACGACTTCCAGCCTCCGCAACTCCCCGTCCTCCGCCACGGTCGGCTCCCCCATCACCAAGCACTCGCCGTCGGTCAGCAGCCTCAGCAGGGCCTCCCCGTCGCTCATGCTGATCTCCTCGACCCGCTCCAGCTCGCCTGCCATGCAAGCCAGCTCGGCGGGCCTGAACGTCACCCTCAACACCACCACCCCGTCTTTCGCCACGTTCTCGAGCCTGCAGTCCACCATCTCGAACATCAGCACGACCGCCAACAACATATTCAACCTGAGCTACACCCAGCCTCCAACCTACGCTAGCACGAACCCGTTCTTGACCGGAGCCTACCTAAATTACACTCCAGGAGACAGCAGCTTCGGGGATAAGTACAACACCATAGGGTCGTCGAAGGAGCTCTCGAAGCCCTTCTCGTTCTCGGAGCCCAGCTACCAGGACACGTCTAAGTACAGCACTTTAAATACAAAAATGAGCCACGACACGGCCGAGTCTATGTACGCACCGACCGATACCAAGTTCAACACTATTGGGGGAAAGTACCAAGATAAATCCGGGTACTTAGGGACGAGCGGCTACGGATCGGAGTTGAAATACAGCCCCGGAAGCCGCGACAGCAAAACTTCCGGGAGCAGCTACGACACCAGCCCGAACGTGACTCAGAGCAGCAGCTCCATGCTGCTTAGCGTCGAGGACACCCCCACGCCGACCAGCAGCATCGAGACCGAGGACAGCAACACGAGGGAGGTGGGCGAGAAGGACGTCGAGGGGGACGGAGAGCAGAGCGACTAAATCGTGCCGTTTAGGTATACGTGCAAGCGCAAACCTTAGGGCGAACAACGTGGCAGCGCGTAAAAGACAAACGTTAGGGTAATTTCATATGCATACATTCGTACCATTCACTATTCGATGTAAATTGTATCATAACTACTTACCACACTATGTATCGTGTAAAACGAAATGTTGCGAATGCGTTGGCAAAGCTATAAATTACCTTGTCTGCTTTTTAGAATCAAATTTACTAGCTAGGATCATTGTTAACTATTAAATAAATTATATTAATTATACGACTTTAGTTGACATATACATAAATATTTATAACAAACCTAGAACTGTATCTATGTAGATTAGACGATAATCGTTGCACGTGTTGCACAAATTCTTATAACGAGAAACCTCTCTGAAACGTAACTTCTTCCGTTTAAAGTACATACTTGTCTTAATCAGCGACGGTATTATTTCCGTTATACCTTAGTACTATTGATATACGTGGAGATAAATAATTGCACAAATAAATACTTGAGAAACACTGCCATTGAATCTTAATGTTAGGCAGATTGATTCCATCTAGAACTTAGATCGACCTAGGCAGCGGACTTGTGATTCCGTTTGTAAAATACTCTTTAGTCGAATCATAGCGTAAGGTACATGCCATACTTCAGTGTAAACTCATTACCATGAACGTGTCGGCGCACGGGTCGGTTTTGATTCCGACTTGACCTTCGCGGAGCAGACGCGCCGTCTCGGCGCTCCCGGGTGGAAGTCGGAGTCACCGGACCGGTCCTGCGGATCAAAATGATTGTTCTGTATATTTATGGTCGTGTCATAGTGTAAATATACCTAACAAGCGTTTCTAGGTGACTTTATGTGACTCTCTGTAGGTTTCGTAAGATTGTTTACCGTAATTGTTGTTCAGGCACATACTGTAATTTACAATGTACAGTTAATTCTAAGCGGTTTCGTTACGTTAACTTGCCACGCGATCGTTTACAAAGTTGTTGCTAGATGTGTTTACATTATTTTCGTATTTATAATTTAGCGCAGGCGCCAGCGTCGCACTACATCCGGGCGCCCTGCCGTACGTCGTCGTAACTAATCGTACCTACATACAATAATGCTTGTATAGCAATAAGAGCTAATTGAGCGGAGCACAGTTCTGTTGCATTTTGATACTTTCTTATTTCGGTGCTAGCTGCTACTGTAATGGATAGGTTTTGGTGTTAGCACGTACATATTAATGTGAGGGTGCGCAGTGCATATCAGGACAACTGCGCCACTCTGCCTAAATAGCCTATCGTTAACCTAAGTGTGGCTAATTTGTGTTAGAGGTGTGCGGTGGTGCGAATACTCTAGTCAATTTTCAGTTCGGTCAATTTTAGACGAAGTAGTCAAATTTATTAGAATGTTATACTTAATATTGCACTGGCTATAAACACTTTTCAGTCTATCTGATAAAATGACGCCGTTTTGGTCCGGTCTGAGCAGTAGCCCGAACTATTAGCGTTCCCTGTCCTAAAATTACGTAGAGTGTAGTAATCGAGCTGAGCGTCGTAGGGTAAGCGGTTAAGCGAGCTTGCTTGTCGAAATGGAGCCACGCGTGTGTGTATTCTGCATTCCAGGCACTTAGAGCTTTCAAAGTCGCGGTGTAACATTTGGTATTCACTGGTTGTCTCTTAAATTCTCTCATTGTATCAGATAAGACTGTGGGATGATTAAATGTTATAGTAGGCGTAAGTACGGATGAATGTGTGCACATATCATTAATACACTTTATACTTTCCTATACGAATAGATCGAACAGTGTGTGTACAATAATCTCATGCCTCGACCATGCCTTCCACTGAATGTTGGTAAGAGTGGGTTCCGCATCGTCCCAGCGCGCGTCTGAAGCTTCGTCCAGCACAGCAGGCCGTTTTCAGTTCGTTAAAAGCCACCCTCTGCCGCCACTCTGCCGTCACACCGCAGGGCCCGCGCCGTACCAGCAGTCAGTAAAGGCTTTCCTGCATCATAGACTTTATTAAATTGTTATGTATACAGACGGTTACAGAAATATTCTCCCGCAACCCTTCTAGATAGCCCACCGAGTTGCTCATTAGACGACTTAAGTTAGCCGTTTCCATGAAGACTGGCAGCCGTTCTTAATCTAAAACCATCGATGTGTAGTATTAACAGCGTTGTCCTTCATTGAATGCCAAATTGTACTTAGGTGATTAAGGCTTGCTCTCGTTACAATAGCTTCGCGCCCTGCCGGTTTTCATGGAGATGAACACTATTGCCTCCCCGACCCCGACGAGATGTCCAGAAGCAATAAGCAACACCCTGGAACTTATTTTCAATGTTCGTATACCGGAACTGTTCTAGGTAAACGTAGGGTAGACGGTTACCGTTAACTTAGGAAACCTGGTGCTTTATGAAGCTTTCGATGATTTCAGCCAGTAACAATCAAACGAGAAGCTAAAGTAATCTATTTTATAAGAGCAATAAATGTAAAGGACGATATTACTCTAATAGCTGTAAGAGGGCAGAATATTTCTGTGAGTATAGATGTTAAAAATAAACTATAAATTATCAGTATTTACGATAGCTTTTCAAATGGCTAGACCCTCCTAAGATGTACTTACGATATAACGAAATAAAACATTTGGTTGATCAATACGCCGCAGGCTTTTACTTGATCCCAGCCCTCAGTCAATTTTCATCATTCTCACCTATTTACTTACTAAATCGCAATCTTTTTAGGGGCATTTCCAGGTTTTTAAAGAGTGAAAGATGGGAGGGAACTTATTCAGGGAAAAGGTTTGCAGTCTTCATCAGACTAATAGGCTTTTCACCACGTCTTCTCTTGGCTATCGAATACATTGTACCTTCATTATATTGTTCTCAACTGTAGACACCTTTTGCGTGTGTATACTCACGTAGAGTCTCTCTACTGTTTTTAGTCTTTTCATAAAATTTTTCGGTCCCTCCAAACCAGTGTTGTGTATAGATACTTAACTTTACCATCTAAATTTTTTTGTAGCGGAACCCATTTGGTTATTGTCAGTATGGTTCCTCGACATTGCAACGATGTCGTTTTTCGCTCAACTGCAACTTGCTTCTTTAAAGTCCCGTTCTTTTTACTGCTGCAGAAGGCACCGAGAACAGTTCAATGTGTTGATCAGCACCTGCAGCGCCTAGTACTGTGACACAATTAAATTCCAATAAAGTTTTAGATTCAGGCTTTTTAAGTAATTTGGTGTTGATTCAAGATGAAGAAATCAAAAAGCTTACAATAACATGTAAAATTTAATTTTCTAAAAAAATATTTTTTATTTCTTTAATATTGAGGACAGTAAGTGTGCATGATGGTAATGAAGGTAGAACAGGTCGGTTGCTCTCAGCTTGAACAAAGAACTATCAATTACAAGATAATGGAGGGCGATTTAGAACTCCTTTTCCTATAAGATCTAAATCCGCCAGCAATTGATTGGCCATAATATATGCATATAAGATCGTTTTTGAAGAAGAACCTTCCAAACTTAATTAGTAAAGTCGTTTAGAGACGTTTGGGAACATCTACATGACGCAGTTGCTTTTTAACTCACCAAGCACAATTTAACTTGTCAGGATGCGTTAATAAACAAAACTTTGGTTATTAGTGTCACAAGGACCCACAAGATATCTATGAAAGACCTTTCTACAACAAATCTGCCACTGTTTATTGAGCTGTGAGCAGGAGCCCTGGGAAATAATTTTTGGTATCTTTACGTATTAGTAATATTAGAACAGTTGATAAATAGTACTGCACTACAAGTCAAGGCCACTTTTACGACTCATACAGTAAACTAATTTAAATTGTTTGGTCCGAAAGTAACAAGACAATGTTAAAATAATGGCAACAGATGAGAGTGAACTGTCATGCGTATGTGTAATAGATTTAAGTATGAAGCTAGAACATTTGTTTGCAAAACGCTGCAATAAATTTAGATCTGTTGTAATGTCATGTTTTGAAAGACCAGTGAGAAAATTATTGAACAAAATTTGCACGGTCTACGATCGGTAAGAATTGCTAATGACAATCTGAGGACTAGGAAATGAGCCGAGAATTCCAAACTTTAAAGCGTGTAAAATATCTTGGCATAAAACGTGTTACCAGAACACGGTGCTGCGGATGCTAATGGTTTTAATTTCTCGTAACTGGATCATAACTAGCTACAATTGGGAAACAATAACTCGGTCGCCAAATAGAAGTCTTCTGCCACATCCGAAAGGGATATGGGATTTAATACTTTTGAAACAGGTTGCACATTTGTCTGGACAGTTTTTTTGTACAAATATAAGAAAAAATAATGCAATCGTGTGTCGATACTAACCAACTCATAAGGGCGCCTAAAAAAATAAAGATCTAGGAAATTCCACCCTTCGTACTCCCTCTTGATAGACCTGTCTATGAGTAAACTTGGGGCGTCCCTACTTTTTTTAAGAATAAGACTACTGTGTTACTCTCACTTTCAATCGATGTGAGAAAATTATTTCGCAATTGATCACGAAATTTTGATGCAGTTCATCTAGGAAACGTTTGGTTCCAACAGGATGAAGCCACATAAGAGCTCCGAGTACGGCATAGCGTTGCTTGGTTAGTCCGCTGGTCGGATTTCGCTCGGTGCAACTTCTTCTTATGGAGATATCTCAAGGTTGAGGTTTATAATGATCATGAGGAGCATTTCGATCCTTACTAAATGTAATACGTTAAGAGATCAGGCACATTTCTCAACACACGTTAAATAGCCTAATAAAGAACTTCAGGATACGGCTTCAACAGTGCATCGAAAAGGAAGAACGAGCGTTTGACGATATCCTTTTAAAAAACAATGAAATGAAACTTTCGTTTCTGTAGTTGTACCCCGTAAAAATAAACTTTGTATAACTTCTAACATTTTATGTAACCTAAAAAATAGAGGGAAAGCTTTACCCTATTCTGTATAATATTAATTATAGATGTTACTTTTTATTGTTCCATGTTTTAAAAAATATCATCAATTATTACCTAATTCGTTCCAATGACTTAATTTTCAATTCCAAATCAAGACTAGTGATGTTTCTATCCTCTATCAAAAACATAGAATGACATGGAAAATTTTAAGGAAAGCCTATGTTCAACGATGAACGAAAAAATAGGCTGGCTGATGATGATGATCAAAAACGTCTATTGATTTAGTAGTTTAGGTTTGTTTTTTGTGATAGTAAGCTACCTTCGATACAAAGTAGCTCTTCATCATGTGATGAGCTCCGAATTTCCAAATAATTTAAGTTTATGCATCACAAACAAACATTCAACTCTATAGACTATAGAGATCAATGCCTACTTAATCTAGCAGTTCTCATTTCTACTTTTACAAATAAATTTTCAGAAAGTAAAAGCAAATTTCATGCTATACCTTAATTTCTATTGTTGTGAATTACTTCAAAAGTGAAACTAACACTAAATTTGACAAAAATTATATATATATATAAGAAAACAACGCGGTAAGAGGTGGCGCCAACATCTAGTTGCCCAAATGTCAACCTCACCCGCAGGTGGTACCCTCTAGCCACATAGGAGGGTATAACCCGATACCAGTTGTTCCGAGGTAACGGAGACCTTGTCGTTGGACCAATCACCCATACAAGATAAGATGGTTCAAAGCAGAATAGATGTAACGACCATACCACGTTGAAAACATCGGTTCTCGTCCAATCACCGAAGTGAAACAGCATTTGACGCGGTTAACACTTAAATGGTATTTTTGCTCGAGGCGATAGTATTTAGAGACTTTGGATTACGTCTCACTCTGTGACATACCTGGATAGTTAACAAAGCATCTTAATAACAACGTATTTTGAATTCACATCAATTACAATGTATTGTTAACAAACTTGCAAAAAGTATTTTGCGTCGCTTCAAAATAATTTGAGTATTTTCTTGAGATGCACAGTATTTCTTGTTTACTCCTTTATCTACAAAGATAAATCAAAAGTGAGTTAATCTTTCTTGATGAAACAAACAAATAATTATTTGTCATGTTTGTGAAGATTTGACTATTTTTAATATGGCTTTTAAGATTCCTCAAATATTTTTGTATTATGAGACCTGCTTCTTGTACTCTGTCATCTGTAACAAAACGTTTATCTCTTGAGCCTTCTTTTTGTCCACATTCACTCCCCCCATTTCTAATATCTAGCAACACATTACAATCAAATGGAGTGTCATCGCATTCTTACCACACAACTAGACAATTTGGTGATTAATTTCACTCAAATTATAGTTTTATTTCCAAAATTAAATGAATGAGTATATAACAATATTGAATGACATCTCTGTATGGCGCGTTGTACTCTTACGGACACTATTCGCACACTAAACCCAAATTCGCAGCCAAGCAGTGTGTGGTGCGGGCTGACGACGGTAACATGAAGATACTCACCCAAACATAGGGAACAATACTATC
The DNA here is from genome assembly GCA_036346155.1 of Sinelater perroti. NCBI lineage: Eukaryota > Metazoa > Arthropoda > Insecta > Coleoptera > Elateridae > Sinelater > Sinelater perroti. The sequence goes on from JARFIY010000088.1 coordinate 10,731,921, forward strand.
AGTTTCTTGGTATGTGTTCAGTAGATCAGCTGAGCATGATTGCTCATCTCACTAGCGTCTACGACAATATGTAGAGGACGCCCTCCCCACCAAGCCACCTCAAAAGCCACCGTTGCCATAGTCAGCGTCCAGACCTAGTCTCCACTTCCACTGCCATCCACGAACTGAAGATAGGGTTCCTGAAAGCGAAAAATATAGCAGATAGAATCTCTATCTATGCCTTTACTTTTATCGACTATCAGGGCGTGAGTCTCGCTTCTTGGAAGAGCCGTCGATTGAGCGTCTGCTTAGTACAGCCGAGAGCAAGATAAAATAAGAGCCTCTCGGCAACACTATTTCCAACCTCATCGTGCGGAGAATAAGGAAGTCTCCTCATTATCATCCAATACCGCTCATATTCCTTGAACATGAACAAAACAAGGCAAGACCATCTTCTACATGCGTGGTGTATTTGATATTGTTGATACGTTGGAAAGGGCACATAAGAAGAAACTCTGGAGAGGGCTTGCTACCTGCATGAACTGCCAGAACTTCTGGAGAAGCCTTGTATTCCCCAAGCCGACACCTCACCAAACGACGACCGGACCCGATCGAAGTTGCGCTGCTGATCCTGGACTACAGCCAGATCCACGGCTCTCGCTGCAGAACACTCAGCAGCATCCAGAAGACCAAGGCTGGGTTACCATCGCGAGACTCTTCCAGAATGTGGACCCCTTTGTGTTTCTGGAAGCATTCAACAGCATCGTGGCAGTCACCCAGAACGCCACGAACTTCCTTGAGGTGGTTGCGGGGCTGCTGTCCTACAAAAACGACACAATTCCCATCTTTAGCATATTTAGGACTCCCTAAACACCTGGTTACCTAAGGTTCCTCTACTCGGAAAGCGCCTGTAATCGCATACCAACTTCCAACGCCAGAGCTTTCTAGAGAAGAAAAGTTAGGAGATTAGACCCAGGAAATTTTCTCGGCCAAGGATGTTCACGCACACTAAGCCCGCTTCAACATTGCTGTTTACAGAATGGAGCAACAATATTGCAGACAGTGTTACAATCAATTTTTTAGAAGAGGAGGGTGACTTTTTGATCAATCCGCGTAACACGAACAACTCGGTAATAAAATAGATCTCAATCACCCAGTTGTTGTTTTTTGGAGTTTTCTTCTTACCTTTATAGAGAAAGGAAATGCGAGTGCCTAATTTTTGTTTTTATCTAGAGAGGGTGTGCGAGTGTTTCGCATTTGGTTCGTTTGCGATAACAAGGAACGTGATAAGCACTTTAATCGGCGTAAGCCGCAGTGCGGCACAGTGATAAAATACTGTAGGAGTTGACCCAGTAATCATTACATTTATTTAAGATGACTGTTTGTATTCATATATAATACATTTGTCATAATCGACGGTCATTGACTTTAACTGTTGTAATTCGTATTTAAGGTTTCATTTATCAAGTGTTACGCAATGCATACAGCTTTTTTTCCTAGTTTAGTTTAAAGTCAACACGAAAACATCGGCAGGTCACAGACTAGGAATGTGTGTCGTACAACTAATTGTAAGTATTTTCAAATGTACAAGGCAAGTCCGGAAAGTAATTAAACATTTTAGAAAATTCCTTTAATTAAAAATGTGCTTATATACTGTTAAAAATATTTCTACCGCGTGTTGTAGCCGCCTGGAAGTCTTGAACTGGAATTTTCATTAGAGTACCCATTAGAGCAGCTTGCACATATTTAACAGTCTCAAAATTATACCCTTTTGAGCTAGACTTGAGCCAGGAAACTCTCTCTCATTATCAACTACGCATGACTCGGCACACCGCCGTTTAAGCACTTACCTTGTCATTCTGTTCAAGTTCAAGGAACATGAGGAGCATTGAACGACGCTAAGGAGGCTTTCTTATTCTCGGCTGGAAATAGTGTTGCCGAGAGGCTCTTGCTTTATCTTGCTCTCGGCTGTACTAAGCAGATGCTCAATCGACGGCTCCTCCAAGAAGCGAGACTCAAGCCCTGATAGTCGTTGAAAGTAAAGGCATAGATAGAGATTCTATCTGCTATATTTATCGCTTTCAGGAACCCTATCTTCAGTTCGTGGATGGCAGTGGAAGTGGAGACTAGGTCTGGACGCTGACTATGGCATCGGTGGCTGTTGAGGTGGCAGTAGGCTTGGTGAGGAGGGCGTCCTCTACATGTTGTCGTAGACGCTATTGAGATGAGCAATCATGCTCAGCTGATCTACTGAGCACATACCAAGAAACTGATAGTATTGTTCCCGATGTTTGGGTGAGTACCTTCATATTACCGTCGTCAGTCCGCACCACACACTGCTTGGCTACGAATCTGGGTTTAGTGTGCGAATAGTGTTCGTAAGAGTACGACGCGCCATACAGAGATGTCATTCAATATTGATGTATACTCATTCATTTAATTTTGGAAAGAAAACTATAATTTGAGTGAAATTAATCACCAAATTGTCTAGTTGTGTGGTAAAAATACGGTGACACTCCATGTGAGTGTAATATGATGCTAGATATTAGAAAAAGGAAAGAGTGAATGTGGACAAAAAGAAGGCTCAGGAGATAAACGTTTTGTTACAGATGGTAGAGTACAAGAAGCAGGTCTCATAATACAAAAATATTTGAGGAATCTTGAAAGCCATATTAAAAACAGTCAAATCTTCACAAACATGACAAATAATTATTTGTTTGTTTCATCAAGATAAAATCTAACTTACTTTTGATTTATCTCTGAGCATGAAGAGGTAAACGAGAAATACTGTACACTTTAAATAAATACTCACATTATTTTAAAGCGACGAAAAACACTTTTGGCAAGTTTGTTAACGATGTATTGTAATTGATAAAGCAAATGAATTCAAAAATACGTTGTTATTGTTTTTGCTTCAATTCTTCTTCTTCGATGCGTTGTATTCGTATTCTTCTTCTTCTTTCTCTACTATCCCGTTATGCCTCACAGAGTTGGGGAACACGACACGCGGTAATCCAAAGCGGCTGCCCACTCTAAATACTAACCGCGCTCGATGCTGTTTCACTTCGGTGTTCGGACGAGAATCAGTGTTTTCAACGTGGTATGGTCGTTGCATCTATTCTGCTTTTAATTATTTTACTTTGTGTGGATGATTGTTCCAACGACAAGGGGCCCATTACCTCAGGACAACTGGTATCGCGTCACACCCTCCAATGCAGGTGAGGTTAACATTTGGGTGACCCTTCTTGTTTTCTTATATATAATATAATTTTTTAAATTTAGTGTTATTTTTACTTTTAAGTCACCGTAATTCACAATGATAGAAATTTAGGTATAACGTGGCACTTGCTTTATACTTTCTGAAAATTTGTTTGTAAAAGTACAAATGGAGAACTGCTAGGTTAAGTAGGCATTGATCTCTAAAGTCTATAAAGTTGAATGTTTGTTTTTGACGAATAAACTTGATTTGTTTAGAATTTGGAGATCATTATATGATAAAGAGTTACCTTATATCAAAGTTAAAAAAATTACAAATCTAAACTATTAAATCACTAGATGTTTTTGATCGTTATCATCAGGCAGCCTTTTTTTCCTTTATCGTTGTACAAAGGTTTACCTTAAAGTTTTCCTTGTTATTTTATGTTTTTGATAGCGAATGGAAACATCACTGGTATTGATTTGGAAATGAAAATTAAAAGTCATTAGAAATAATTATATAACATCTATAATTAATTAATTTTCATTTATAATTAATATTATATAGGATAGGGTAAAACTTCCTCTATTTTTAAGGTTCCATAAAAGAAATAAGAGAAGATATACAAAGTGTATTTTTACGGGGTAAAACTACAAAGCTGGAAGTTTTATGTCAATATGTTTCAAAAGGATGTCGGCAAAGGGACGTTCTTCTTTTTCAATGCACTGTTGAGGTCGTATGCTGAGGCTCTTTATTAGGCTATTTAACGTGTGTTGGGGAATATGTCTTATTTTTAACGTATTACATTTAGTAAGGTTTGGAATGTTCCAAGGTAATTATTATAAACCTCAACCTTGATATATCCCCATAAGATCAAGCAACATCAAGCCACACTTAGAGCTAAGCTCTTACTATGTGAACTATAGCTCCATCTTGTCGGAATCAAACGTTTTCTGGATGGACTACATCAAAATTTTCTGATCAATTGCGAAATAACTTTCTCATATCGATCGGAAGAGTGGAGAGTAATACATTAGTCTCCCTTTTCAAAAAAGTAGGAGCCCACCAAGTCTACTCACAGATCGGTTCAGCGAGAGGGAGTCATAAGGGTGGATTTTACTTTTTTAAGTGCGCTGTGAGCGCGAAACTCGTAACTCTGTGTAAATTCAAAGAGCTGTTCTGTATTGACACAACTGCATCATTCTTTCTTATATTTCTATAGAAAAAATCCGCCAAGACAAAATACGTGGTCTATTCCGAAAGTATTAGACATAAAAATTGCAATTACAATAACAAAAATCTATAGGCTTAGTAATATTGGTACAACAAGAACAACAAACATCGTAGGTAGCCTCAGTTATCTTCAAAGTAAGCACCTTGAGATTCATCATACCTTTTCGGACGTGGAAAATCAGGAGACTTCTATTTGTCGACCGAGTTATTATTTCCAAATTGTAGCTAGTTCTGATCCGATCATGAGAAATTTGACTGAATGGTAATAGCCGCAAACAAACCATTAGCATCAGCAGCACCGTGTTTTCGTAACACGTTTCATGACAAGTTAGCTCGTAAAAATTTTACACGCTTTAGATTTTGGAATCCCCGGCTCATTTTCTCGCCTATTGTAGACTGTACAAATTCGATATTTTTCAGTGATTTTGTTACTGGTCTTTCTAAACATGGATCACTTGTAATCATAGAGATCTAGAATAGAGGACTCGTTCCCCGTAAGCGCAACGCTTTTTCGACTGTGTCCCTTTAAGTAAATAGTCGAGTTTCTGTTTCTTTCTAATTATACCGGACCTTCCTCTCTCTCTCCCTACAAGCTCCGCCCAATACTCTACGCGCGATCTTCAAAGACCGGTTTATATAATCTTTCGGGAATGTTATTGTATATAAATTATAAAATTACGGTGACGACGGCGACGCCGACAAGCGCAGCGTATACACAAAAAAACGTCGAGTTTAGAGGCGGAGCCTAGTGTCGCGACAAGAAAGAGATGTCCAACCATTAGAAAGAGATAGAAACTCAATTTTTTTATTCTATATCTTATGCTTACAACAGATTCTGACTTATCTAAATTGTTTGTACCATGACTTTATTCGTGCTATACTTATTGCATCGTTTTGCAAACAAATGTTCCGGATTTACACTTAAATCTATACAAACTCACTAATCTAAGCTGCCTCTATTTATGCATGTGCATGACAGTCTACTCTCATCTGCTGCCAGATGACAATGCCGTTTTATGGACTGCTTTAGTTATTTTCGGCCAAAACAATTTAATAGGTGTACAAATAAGTTCTCAGCTTTAGATTTCACAGGACGCAAATCACCGTTTACATGTAACGTATTAGTCCGCCCTCTTGCGGTTTTAAAGCAATGACATTTGGTCTTTCGAAACATCATGCGATTTGGCGTTTGATGCACATAACCTCAATAATCAGCTGTGTTCACGATGGCAATCACAAAAGAGCAATTCGATTTTCTATCCACTTCGCGTTTCATCTTAAGAAAAACGCTGCTGGAGCCACTGAAGTGATTTGTACTGCATATGGTGAGAATGTTGTAAGTCATGCAACGTGCAAAAAGTGGTACCAAAGATTTCGCGGAGGAGAGTTTAGTCTTGAAGATCGACCACGCGCTAGACGCCCTCAAACATTTGATACGGATGAGCTGCAGACGCATTAGGCTAGAAACTTCTCCCACATGCGGCGTATAGCCCAGACATGGCCCCTTCCGATTGTCATTTATTTCGGTCGTTACAGCATCACTTGGCTAATACGCACTTCAAAACAGAAGAAGTCCGAAAATGCATCGATACCTTTATCGTCTCGAAGCCGGTGAGCTTCTATTACCAGGAAATTCGCAAGCTACCCGAAAGATGGCAAAAGGTCATCGATGCCAACGGAGAATACTTTGATACTTAAGCTTTTTTTGTTTGCTTTTAAATAAAACTTTAATTTTGCAGAAAAAAGCTTATTTATACACCTATTAAATTGGTTTATTATATGTGTCGTAAAAGTGACCTTGATTTGTAGTGCAGTATTATTTATCAACTCTTTTAATATTAGTAATACGTAAAGATACCAAAAATATAAATTTGGGGGCCCGGTAAACATCTTTTTCCCAGGGCGTGGCGTTAGCTCTCAACGCCCTGCTCACAGCCCACCAAACAGTGGAAGATTTGCTGTGGGAAGGTCATTCATAGATATCTTGAGGGTTGTTGTCACTTTCATAACGAAACCTTTGTTTATTAACGCATCCTGACAAGTTGAATTTCCAAGGCGACTTAGCCAATTATGTTTGGAAAGTTCTTGTACAAAAATCATCTTATGTGGAGGAAAACGCAGGTCTGGATATAAAAATAACCGTCAGTATGACTAGTCAAGTGACGAACAACGGATGTTTGCGCGCATATTCGCGCCTCCGAGACGTTTGATGTTAGCGCACTCCAATGTCTTTCTTCTTCTCTTCTCACTACAAAACAAGTTTTTTTAAGTTTCCCACTATCAAAAATCAATTTTAGATTGAAAACGGAAGTCCAAAGCGTAATTTAAAAATGTATCCTAAAAGTACGTAATGCAGCCACAAAAAATACTCTTCAACAGTAAAAGCCCCTTCTTCGATTGTCCAAGACATGGTGACTACTACAGACATCTTTAGGTAAAACTTTTAGACTACTCGTGTCTAATGAAGTTACTTTCCCCACATTTAGATCATTCTTCCTTCATAACCTTACCTTTGAAATTAGGTAGGAGTTTTGCCTCACTTTCTACAAAATTAAAAAGAGCTTTAGGCTCCAAAGTACCTTAAATACCCTAATAGCTTAATAATTTTTAACACTGAAGAGTCGATAAAAAGAAAAGCGATCGTCATTTATGTATTATTTGTGTATTAATGGGTAATGTTGGCAGGACGAGTTCTTTTGCATATTCTAGTTCTAGTTAAATAAATTTTTATTATTTGCAAAGACATTATGGCCGACAAACTCATAAAAACAGACCCTCCAAGAAGAGTATTGGGATAAATGGGGGAGGTCGTAAACCTTTATAAATTTTCTTAACGCATATTTTTAGAAAATCCATAATTAGGGGAAGTGGCTTAAAATACTTGGATTAGAAGAAAAGCTGTTGCAAACCTTGTGAATAAGTTCAACTACAGTAACGAAAATTTAAAAATGTAAGTGTGATGGTAGATCTTCTTATGAATGAGTCGACAGGCATTAATTTTTGTTACCTGGCCCCGATTTCGCCAGGGCTAATGTTACCTGGATTTGTAATCCCAGGAATGTTACCCGAGGCGCCGTGTGCAATATCGGATTAGTTGACCTGCCGCGCCGCGTCGTGCTAAGCGATCCCGAGTCGACCCGAACGCCACCGACCATAGCCGCAACGGCATTTTCCAATCAGAGCAAAGGCGCCCCCGGCGTCCACCAATCCTGGGCAAGCCCTGCATTCCCCAGTGGGCTTAGCCTGCTTCCACCCTGAAACTCTGCACTCCAACAGCAGAGTGGGGCACGGCTGAGCCCTTAAAACCTGAGCAACCGAAGAATTCGCGCTCAGTCGTCAGCCTCTTAAGAAGAAACCATCAAGTGAGTCCCTTTTGGCTTCTTTTGCTGCTCGCTGCCCGGACCTGCTGCCACCCCTGCTGCTCGCTGCCCGGCTCCGCTGCTCGGCCCTGCTGTACGCTGCCTAGTTCAGTCACCGGCCCCGCTGCTGGCGCTGCTGCACCTAGCTTGCGGCCCGTTTAGAGCACACATTAAGTTGTAGGTTAAGTTTGTAAAATTGTAAATATAATTCTAATCGTAAGCTGGAGCCGACGCTTCGTTTTTAGCCTTCCGTGCCGCACGCGTTGCCGGTCGTAGCGTCCCGACGCCCTATTTATCACCGCCCGGGCCCGACCTGGTAACATTTTATTTACTGGGTAGCTGTAGAGCAAAGATTGAAACGTGAACTACAGCTAGTAGTGACGGCTTCTGATTGAATTTGCCCGGTTTAACATTTTTATTCTCTTGCCCTACTGTCCTCAGGGGCGCAAAGACTTAGTTGGCTATCCCCAATTTTCCGGAAATTAACCTAAAGATTGTCAATTGCGGTTAAAATTTATTTAATTAATTAGTGAACTTGCTGTCCGTACTAAATCCGGCTTTCAAAAGTGAGAGCACGTTTGCGCCGCTACAGCAGAAGTTCAAATTAATCTTTTATTTTTTGCTTTTTGAGAAGCTACTTAATTATCTGTGCTTTAAATGTGTTTCGGTAAGTAAGAAACTTCTTTACAGTTTTTTTTATCTATAGATTTTTAGTTGAAAATAGAAGCAAGTCTACATATTACAGCTTAGGCATACAGAGAGCCGGCAGATGAATTTAGACCATTATTGTCTAATTTTAGAGAATTAGATATATTCGATTAAAAAAATAAATAGCCTGTTCGTTTGTCAACAAAAAACTTCTTTTGTTGCAACTTTTGGTTTACACAAGGATTTAATTTTGTTTTTAATCTAAGCTAACGGTTATTCTTTAGTTAGCAGTAATTTTCTTCTAAGCAAGGCATAATTTAGATTAGAAAAATTATTCAAACGGTAGGCCGCCCTAACACATTTAAACTATTGATTCCTTTTACGAGCTGGCGGAAATGAAGCCCCGGCGTGACGAGCCTGCAAATCGGCGTTTCGGAGAAATTCCATTCACAAGCTCCAATTAACAGGCGACAGCCCCGCGCAATTACAGAGCCTCGCCTGCGCCAGGTCACCAATGCAGCGCTTCTGCCGCCCTTATCGCCCGAGATCCGATCCAGACGAAACGCAACGCTGGTTGCATAATCAATGGGGGAAGCCGCAGGCGCGCACGCGCGCGCTCTAAAATCGCGGGCTTTGCCTTTTCAGCTTTGCGCCTCGGTTTGCATTGCCAAATTCGAGCGGAAGGGTTGCCCCGGCTCGCACCCGCAGCCGAGCATGACGCCTCCTCTGGACGAGTGGCTGGCGGCGGCGGTGGTGTTCGCTTCTTTGTTCGAGGGTGAGTACACTTTTTAACCATGCCATACAAATAAAATGTTTCGTTGTTAGTTGGATGACTGCAAAATAAATTTTTTCACACAACATTCTAGAGTTGTACAAAGATGTTTTGCTTCTAGATAGAAGTTTGTTGAATTCTTTTAATTCTGAATTTAAATTGGTAAGAATTGTATTACTTTTTTGTGGTTTTTGCAATAAATTTTCTGCGTGCAGTTCACTGTTTTTAGTTATAACTTCTAGTGTTGAATCTGCGTCGGTTTCTTGAAGTCTATCACACTCTTGAGCAGTTCCAGGAATTCGAATGGCATGTTGAGTATTAAGGTGCTTGCTTTATAGAATTTGCTTTGTGTTCAGTTGCTATAGAAGGAGATGCCTATGACATCTTCAATTTCGCGCACTTTCAATTTGGGGCAAAATTTTTGTATGAATTCTATAGATGATGTTTGGCGGCACCGTCTTGGAAGTTTTGAATAAAGTTTATGTAGTTTTTGCCTTAAACAATAGAATAGGAAACAAGGATAAAGAATTTGTGAAAATAACATATATTTCCATTATGGTAGAAGATTGTAAAATTAACTCTAGAAGGTAGAACATCTTTCAGCATGAGTTGTCAAGAATTAAAATTTGACTGGAACTACAACTTGTAAACGTCGTCATCTGTGTATAGCATTGCAGTTAGGAATCTGTGGAACCACACATAGCCTCTGTTAGATTATATCTATCAATTTTAATTGTATTGGACTAACTGTTAAGATCAAAAATGTATCTTTAGCAAATTTATTTTTTCCTAAGAATTCTGAGTTATTTAAGCAAAACCAAACGAGACACCCAAGCAATACGTTTCTTATTCGAAAACATTACTGCATTGGTATTTTTTGTCTAACAAGGCTTATCCAGTTGGACTGGCTTTACGACTTTCTTTCTAGCAAATTTCATTGTGTTCAACCAAATAAAAATACCGGCGAATTCTAGCTCGGTGGATACTTTTCCCCTCAAATAAATCGGCAGACACCTTTCTGGTGGTCACCCCACTCTACTAAATTTAAGCTTATAAATTCTCCTTTGGTGAATTTTATTCCAAACTTTGTGACAAATTGACTTGGTTCAATTTTATTAAAATTGGCCCAAATTGTTCCTTCTAATGAATACCGTTGGTATTAAAATAAATTTTTCTCTGGTAAATGGTACTGTGATAGGTAAATTTGTATTTGGACACATTAAATTCGTGAGCTTATAAGGTCTTCTTTACAAATTTTCTAGTGATCCAAATAGATAGTGCCAGTTTCAGAGTATTCGTACTATAATTTAAACTTTTAGAGGCAAATTTTGGACATTTAACACTAATAAAGAATTTTTGAATAAAAGCAGGTTTATTGTTTTCGCTAGCGAATGGTAGTGTTAAATATCTCAGTTAATTTGATCTGATGATATGGTGCACCTGATTTATGTTGTTCTTATAAAAAAATTTAGGGAATTTCTCTTACTCGGTTTAATATTGCAATATTTCGTTGGTTTAGACCTACAAATTGTAATGTCTTGTGGCAAATATGAGCAAATATGCCAACTGATAGATTTGTTGTCTACATTATCTATTATTGCTTTCTTGCTCTTCATAGTGGTGAATAAGACGCTTAAAGTTATTTAAACAGCTTATTTACTTTACGTAAAAACAATTGAACTATTTAACAATATTTATATATGTACATCATACAAAGAATTACTAACGTAAAATCAATTTTTATTTTGTACTTAGTTTTTCTCGCGGCTCCGCTGCATTCTATTTATACTTCCAGCATCTGTTATGGAACCTTTACGTAAAGCTGAGATTGCTCGCTCTCTCTGGAATATTCCGTGCTGTTCTAGTTTACGAGTTTGGTTTATGGGTTTTAATGGCAGTGGCTCGCGCATTAAAGGTGGCACATTATGGTCGTTGCTCGACCTCAACGTCACGGTGGCAAAAATGGTGGTTACACTATTGCATTAAACGCCGCAATTAGTACATGTGCTTTACTTACAATTTGCGTCCAATAAATTCTCTGGCAAATTTTTACCAAAGGGACTAAATGTCCAGAGTAATTGGAATTTTTGTTTTTAAGTTAATTTTGGTTCATTGAACTATAAATAGATATTCTTCCATTAAATTAAATATTGGAGCTAATTAATTATTTACTTTTAAGTTTTGTTGTAGGAGACCAAATATTAAGGGCAGCAAATTCGTTTATGGTAAATTTTTTGGTTAATGTGACTCAAATGCACCTTACCTATAGGCCATTAAATTAAATCCTTGATAAATACCGGCTTATCGAATCAAATGTCAAGAATTCTGTACAGTTTTTGTACTTTTTATTTTATTGGACTGTATACAACTACTACTCAGGTCAATTTAGAGCAAATTTGCATATTTTGCATATATCATCAATTTTGGCAATAGAGGTCATAGAGATCTATGGTTAAAAGTCATGTACCGGCAAAAACCTCGCGAGATTTCATTTCAACTTCATCCAGTTTATTAAAGCAATGTTTGTGCATGATGTGCGCAGTTTAGTAGAAAAAATCATTCAGTGTAATTCGTGGTATTTAATATAATCGTTGAAGTTGCAACTATTCTTGATCGTACACGACAAAAGCCTCAATTCCCCCCCCCCCCCCCCTAAAAATAAGAGTGTAATACAGAGATATCAAACTAATTTACACCTTGAAGTATTTGGTCCAAATGTTGGGGCATTTTATAATTAAGATTTAAACTTAAATATAACACTGACAAAGAAAGTTTTCGAAATAAAAGCCATCTGAGTCATCTATCAGCAAGTTGTTTGATGCAATGCCAATATTATTCTGTGTCTTTAGATTATTGAAGAGGAGTCTGCTCAGAAACTGTGCCATTGGGCAAAGCATATGGTAATCAGGTAGAGCAAGGTTCAGACTATACGCTGGATGTCGTCGAAGTTTAATAACATCAAGTTTTCGGATCTTTTTTTGGTTTGTTGTGAGACGTGTGGTTTCTGGAGATCCGGTCTCCTTTAGACACTGTTCTTCTTTCAATTCTTTCTTGGATTATATAAATTTCATCTTGGTCAAAGATTAGATTTTTCGAGCAGCTGACACCTCTTTTACCTTATCATGCAGTCGTTTATGAAATTAAATTCCTGGAGTCGGTTATCTGCGATTTAATCTGCGCAAGCTATTAGGTTACAAAGTGTTTCAAGATTTCACAGCTTCTTTACGTCGATTATCTGTTGTTTTCTATTTACCTTTGGAGTATTTTATCTTCAATAAGTGGCTAAAATTGAGCTGAGCCGCTTCTCAACTCATTTTGTTTGAGATCCAGTCATTAAGGTAGCTCGTCTGGATTTTTAAAGTAAATATTCTCGTTGCAAGTTACAGTTCGATAATTGAATCACGCGAGTTTTTGAGAAATTTTCGTCATATATTCACATGCCATTGACTTCTGTACCAAGAGTGTGAAGATGCTGTATTATTGATGTCCGCGTGTGATGATGTTTGGTAAAGTGGCTTTGACGGCGACTGTTGTAGGTTAACCTAAAGGTGACTGATCTCCGAGCTCGACCTGCCTTTTTCGAATTCTTTGAACTACTTTTGCATTGCATGAGTTGAGACTCTATTTTGATCTGTAGGTTCGTTTTAGTTGTTTTGAAGTGTTTTTTTTCCAGTAAGGCGTAAAAGTATCCAGATCTCTTCTTCTCCTTCTTCTTTTTTCGCCTCTTCCTTTTCCAATCTCGGTTGTCGGATTTAGGTGAGTTGTCCTTTCCTTCATTCATCTAATTCCACTTCATTCCACTAATTTCAAATCCTCTAGTAGTTTGCCCTTTTCTTTTTCCACGTCTATTATTTGCTGTATCCATTTTTTTGGTCTTCCTCTAATCCCGATCTCCAATTTTAAAATTTTAAGATCAAGAAACAATTATTTAATTGAAACTAATATACGATATGACAAAGTATTTCAATAGCTATCAGAACATACATCACACTGGCGAAAAGTAACTTTAAAACGTTGCATAAAATAAATTGTCAAAAAGCGCCCGAACTTTAAGACCATCCTAAAATATGCGCACTTCTACTTTTTCATAATTCACAACTTTAACTATTTCCAAAAAGTTTTTTAATACATATCTTATTGTAATGGCCAAGAATTATGACTTTGAAATTTTTCTTTGGAAAATTTCGTTTCGAGAGAGAATCAGATTCTCAAGGAGATTACCTTTTTATTAAGATATATGATTTTATGTTGTGATTAATAATTTTTTAAATAAATTTACTTAAGTAAGCTTACTCCTCAAGTGGTGACATATTTTGTTCTGTTTAACTAAATTTCGGATGTAGTTTTCTAAGATTTAGGCTTATATTACCCGAATTTGGCAGCAGATCAATACTTTCTTTGCGTATTCTATTTTATTGTCGTCACTGGGTTAAACAACAAAACTCCAAATAGACAATATTGTATTTAACTCATTATTTTCTGGCTAGACTATTTTTATCTAATTAGATTTATTGCCTAATAAAATATTTTTAATGTGTCCTAGTTTGCTAAATTCATGTTATAATTGATAAAAATTTTTCTTCTAAATCATATGCTACTAAATGACTCTCCTGGCGAATTTAGCTGAGTTAGACCAAATTTTGAGAGTAAAGAATATTTTCAGACCAATTCCGTTCTATTTTTACTCTTGAAATTTTTCCAACTACTTCTTTCGACTTTCATTTTAAAGTGCACTTCATAATAATGGTAGGGCTCTAAAGTCCCGCGTGGGAGTACGGCCTGCGAACTGAGAAGGTTGAGACTTTTATATGTTTGCCACTGTAGGGACGCGGTGGCTCAGATGGTTCAACCAGTCGGCTCTGTCCTCTAGCGCAGGCAGTGTCATTATTTCAGGTGTGTGTGTGAAATGTCCAGCTAGGCATGTTAGTGGATACTATAATCTCTTGAGTGCTGCTGTCGTCGCGCACCATCTCTGATGCGGGGCAAGAACCGCGCTTGCCTTAGACGACTTTGTTCGAACGGAATTCAGGCACTCAATTATTCTAGTGGTTAGAGGCCACTCAGGCATCAGCTTAAAAGAACATCGCAAGCCAACACTGACCACGCTGGCGCGCTTACTTTGGACTTAGAAAAAAATCTCGAAGCTAATAAAAACTATAAGTTATGCTAGTGAAAAATTTCATTGAAGGAATATCTTGACTTGTATTATTTTAATAATTTATGACTCTGGAAACTGTTTATATGATATTACATTTAAACAAATGTCGAAAAATAATTTGTTTAGTTAGATAAATTGTGCTAACCATTTTATTAAAAGTTGATTAAGGCACCACATACGTTCATGAGTTTTTAGCAAGATTAAAACTCACCTACGTCAGGCCCAGTCAAATCATTCTACCGTGACCAATCAACTGGAGCGGCTGGTCTACTTAGAACATAAATTAAATATAAACACTTACTTTATTTTGGCCTTTAAAATGGTTAAAGTGTACATATTTACCCACTTTTGTTAGATCTTTTCTGAAAGGTACCTCTAGATTATATACCTGTACATTGTTTTCATTTGCTGTTTGCTTCTGGTTTTCTTATTTTCTGGCATATTTTTCTTTGTTTCTACATACTCCTTTATAATACACTTTTGACTTTATGTTTTGTGTTTTCTGAGAGTTATCTATTTTCACTATTAGCAATATGTTCCGTCCTGCTATTTAAAACAAAGTTAAGTTTCCAAAAAGCATATTCTTTAGTAGCTCAACTCTAAGTCTCTATCAGTTGATCTGCTTAAAATTGTATTATACCAAGTTCATCAAAATTCATTGAGAGATAATTGTGATTATGTATACAATTAGGAGAATAGATTTGGTGCAATTAATTTCATACCAAAAACCTCAATTTTTCTGAATGAGATGTTCCAGTTTCTTTAGGCCATTAGGAGTCACTCAAAAATATTTTCCAGGGGCAAAACACGTTCTACTAAATTATTTTCAATTTTGCTCGGCAAATCAAAATTGCTGCAGCCCTTTTAACATTTTGAGTGCATAGTGTAGAACCAGCGCTATAAAATCGCCAATGAAATTTAAATAAAATTTATAATGCGTTTGGCAGTAGACAGAAACAATAAAATAAATACAATGCTTATTATTTAAGAAACCTTAGTTGTCCTAAATATTTCTTTGTGAGAGCGATTGGACTGAATCTTAATCTGTAAAAGTGGATCTATCAAAACAAGCAAAAAAAGTAATTCCTACCCCTTAAACATCATCTGCAGTTATTTTTGAAAGTAAATAGTGATTGAGATAATTTAGAAGTTAACAAAAACGGCAATGAGAGGTAGGAACAACACAAAAACAAATCTATACTTGTTGCATTCAACGTGTTCGAAGCTTAAACCAAACTTAATTATCAGTATTTAGAAGGTAGAGAGGAACTCTTCTAGCCATCAAAATTTTAAAACGATAAAAAATTTTTTGGTGAATTTTTATCATGTGTTAAAACGCGCTCATAGTTTAAACGATAGATTACAACTTAAATGTCACTGTTACCAATTTTTAATTGTTACTAAATTTAGTAATTTCTGCCGCAAAGGTACATTGTAGTGGTAGCTTGCAGCTGAAACAAAAAAAATTAGAATTTCATGCACTGTTTATTTATGGGTTAATTAATTTAATAGTAAAGCTCACCCTAGACTCGGATATAGTTAAATAAAATTATAACTTCATTATGGAAGACTGGCGAAGAGTATCATGTATGAAACAAATGTACAAAATGTATGCTGCAGCTTTAGACTATCAATTAAAATTGACATTTAACCGCAATCCAAAGAACTTTTTGCAACGATTTGTTCTAATAGACGAAACAAAGATCTACTGCTATGTTGCTGGATCAAATATAAATCGGAATTTATTTTTTACGCACAGTAAGATAAATAGAGAAGGGCAGATTCTTACGAAGTTTGAAATTTTGAATAGTTTGGTTTTTTTTTTATTGACAATAATGTTAATTTACAATCTACTTAACAAAAGTATTCAGTAAATGTGATGCTAGGGAAGGCAGTGAAAGGAGAAGTCATCCATTGATGACACTCCCTAGGAGCACCATTTACGGGAGGTTGGTGAGGTCTTCAGGCCATGTTTTCTTCAGTCTTCGTATTGGTGGATGATAAGTGGAAAGCTGGTGAATTAGTGGATTGCTGTGTCCATCTAACTTCTGGTGGTAATTCATCGCATATCTTTTGATTTCATCGACAACGAATGGGACGTCAAGGCCTTGGTGGATTGTTTGGTTGATTACAAACTAGGGCGCATCAACAATTGTGTGGAGGGTTTTTGACTGAAATTGTTGCAGTGTTTTTATTCTGGTCGGTTTAGCACATCCCCAAAGTTGTATACCAAATGTCCAAATTGGTTTCAGCATCGTTTTGTAGAGTAGCAGCTTATTTCGGATCGATAGCTTTGAATGCCTACCAAGGAGCCAGTACATTTCACGGTATTTGAGGTTTAATTGTTTGCGCTTAGTTTGTATGTGTTTGTTCCACGTGAGCCGTTGATCAAGATGTAGTCCCAAGTATTTTACGTCGGTTTTTACCGGCACTGGAGCATTGAAAATGCTGACAGGCGGGCAAATATTGGTTTTCATAGTAAATGTTATTTGGGCTGACTTTGATTGATTAACTTTTATGCGCTACTTATCTAACCATGTGCTGATTATATTGAGGTTGGAGGTTGGAAGTTGCACTATCCGCATTTTCATGGGTGGAAAGTATTGCCGTGTCGTCAGCGAAGGTAGCAGTTACAGTGCTGTCAGTTTCTGGCAGGTAAAGCAATATAGACAAGGTAAAGAAGGGGGCCCAGGACGCTAATATGGGGATAGTTCGTTATCGCAATTGACAGAGTAATAGCGATCTGTTAGGTATGACTTAAGGAGCAAGCAATAGTAGCTCGGTAATGACTCTTTTAGTTTATATAGCAGCCCTGTGTGCCAAACCTTATCGAAGGCCTGGGACACGTCCAGGAACACAGCGGCGCAATACTTCTTTTCTTCTAGAGAGGATGAGATTTCATTTACTATTCTGTGCGTTTGATGTGTGGTTGAATGACCCTCTCGAAAATCGAACTGGTATTGTGGTAGGTGTTGAAATATGTCTGTATCTTGGCGAAGTCGTTTAAGAAACAGTTTTTCAGATAGTTTACTCATTATAGGCAAAAGGCTTATTGGCCGATATGAAGTTACACTTTCTGGTTCCTTGCCGGGTTTGGGTATCATTAATATATGTGCATACTTCCAGGTGATTGGGTAATATGAGAAAAAAAATCGTAGTTAGGACAGTTTTCTTGGGCAGCATTTTTAGAATTTTACCAAAATAGTTTAGTGACAATACTTTTAAGAGGTATGGGTGGCATAAACAATTTTGGAGAATATAAAGGTTATCTACGTTATCTAAGACTAGCGCGGCTGAAGAGAATCGATAATCGTCGATTAACGGTTACTAAAATTGTTTCCGTGGATAGATTAAGCTATGGTAATGCTGGGATAGCCCGAAACATTATTTTGCCTTAAGGCAACGCCCGGTTTTCTGTTAAATGGACCAAAATTACAGGTGTGTTCTGGGTTACACTGGAACACCCTCTCTACAATACAATTTATTGAATTAAATATGTACATTGGTGCTCCATCTTACGACATCGCATTAGTGCTACCGCCGATACGTTTATTATTCTAAATCTAAATTTTTGTAATGCTCAGTTCCCAAAATTCGTCGTGACGGCATTCGGCTTGATGCAGACTAGGAAAAACTACAAAAACATGATAGACTTGAAACCACTGATGGCTCCAAGTCCTCCTAACATTATATTTTTAGAAGAAAGATACAGACTAATCTACATTAACCTACGCCGCAGTCTTTGTCTGTTTAGTATGTAGTGTCTTTGAGTTCGCATCGCGCACCAGCATTAATTTGTACAACCCCTGCGCAGCTTTTACAAATTTTGCGTCTACACATAATCTTGCGCATCGTTCCGCAAATACTGCAAAAGTCGTCAACCACTTGCGCTTTCCCGAAAGTTCTTCTAACTCGTTCCACCCGTTAGTAATCAGAGCTTTCTCTGTTTTGGCTCTGATCTGCCCTCCACGTTGCAGATTAATAGAACACGAATGCTGTCGTTGACTTTGACAGGCGTATATGTTTTCGTTTTGATTAACTTCCGGATTTTTATAACGTCGACCACGGGGATGGATATCCGCGCGTGTCACCCCGTCTCCGCTATGCCTAATCTGTTTTTTACGAACCCCATCGAAACCGTTTTGAAGATTGTTAGTTATGGCCCCGGTGTTGTTTTTTTGGTCAGTTGTTCCACATGCTTGTTTCCTGGAGTTCCAACGTGCGCCTTAGTCAAATTGAATCGAATCTCAGTCTTTGCAAAGTTTCAAATCTCAACTTGCAAATCTTGCGATGTTTTTATACTTCTAAGAGCAAGTAGCGCTGACTTGTCAGATATTACAGCACATCTTGGAATGAACGTTTTGTGCTTGTCGATGTACCTCAGGTACTCCTGAATGGCTATTAGCTCGCATTGAAAATGGTGTTCTAGTCTCCTGTTCTCCTCACATGATTACAAACGCTCTTCTTTAAGTTACTCCTATGGTGTGTCGCTTCTTGTAAAGTAAAATGCAAATGCGATACCTGGCTCAATACTAACGCCGTTTTGGTGACTATGACTATAGACACCGCGAGTGCGCTAAGCAAGTCAAATATGCGCGTCACCATTTTGTCAAGAAAATCTTACGTTAATCGGGCCGTCCACCCTGAACCGCTTTGATTCTCTTGTAATAAACCATCGATATACTACTCTTTCAGGAATGCTTTTTGTTGATGTTTTAAATGACTCCGGTTTTGCCCTCTTAACATCTGCGAAGCTAATGTTAACCTTCTTGCTCATTAGAACTTCTTTACTCATGCGTGAGTCTTTGCTTCCTTTCCTCCTCGTCACTTTCGCCACGGCAGCGTCATGAGCACTCTAGTGACCTGATCTCCGTGTTTGCACATAACCTTCGTTGCTCACTGCATCTCTTCGCGATCCTCGGCGCAAACCGTCGGCGACTTGTTCGGAACCTTAGCAAGAATGACATTGTGCATATCTTCGGGCAAATGACCTCACTGTGGAGTTGCTCTGCTCCCCAGTCCGCAGGGTAGCTTCTGTCTCTGTCGTTGCTGTGATCATCGCTTCGGTGGGTATCTATACTCACGGCTACGCCGTCGGGCGCCTCGCTTATCCTACTACTGCGACAAGCCTACCTTACGACAAGCACAAGCTGAACTGAAGGCACCGTCCGACTACTCGCCGACTCTCCCCACTTTTACTACCAGAGAGTGCTCACAAGGCACGTCCGTTCGCGACAAACGCTCAGTACGATTTATTTGTTTGGAACAATAAAAAAGACACTTAAAGAGCAAAGATTGACGTTCGTGTGCGATTGGATTGTGGAATCAAAATACTACCAATATGTTGGGGAAAATGTGCTTCTAAGTCAAAATACTATATAGACAAATAACTTTTTAGGTTTGTACTTTTATGATGCTTCAATAATTTAAAACCCTAGCAAGAATGACATTCTGCATATCTTCGCGTAAATGACCTCAGGAGTTGCTCTGCTCCCCAGCCCGAAGGGTAGTTTCGCTGTTGTTTTAGTCCTCGATGCCGTCTGTCGCTGTGCTCATCGCCGTGCCGTCGCATTAGAAGATTTGGGGCCAGAATTATCTGTATTTAGTGACTCATTTTTATTCCTGAACCTTAAAACATGGATTAGTAGGAAAATTTATCTTTCCAAAAATGGAACGTGTATCTAAAAAATTTTCTGTAGAATCAGGCTAGCCAACAAAATTCGCTGAACAGATAAGGCACACCAAGGAGAAATTTGCACAAGTCCCGTTCATCCTTTATTCAACGGAACCCTAAAGAGGGATAATTCTGCCGGTCCTTAGAAAACCTCTCATGCAAGAAAATACTCTGAAGCAGTCTGACGCGCTAGTTTAAAGGCAATACGCAACGATGAGCCAAAACAATGCCCAACGCCTCTTTCCCACCACGCAAGGAGAACTGTAGCGGAACGAAACAACGCTCATTTTAAATTCGGGGACAAATGCTCCAGCCCTGCTCCCGCCGTCCCGGAACGTATTTGTGCGCGCCGCGGCGCGCTCCCCCGGGGGCCCTTGGGGCTGAAAGATGGTCACTCCGGGCGGCCGCGGAGACGCGGCTCCGAAACTCGCTGGATGCGGATGCCCTTTGTGTTTCCTGGATGCCGAAGCAGAAGTGCACCGAGCGCCGGTGGCCGATCAATATGCGCGTCCCGGTCCCTGTACCGCACACCTACAGATAAATAAATGCAATATGCGTCCCGTTGTGATTGCAGCCCGCTCCCAGCAGGGGCGCGCCGTGCTCCCTGCGGCAGGAATTTATGGCGGCGCGCAAATGAGTTGCGAAACTTGGTAATAGAAGTTGGAAGACGCATTGCCCAACTTCTTTCGCTCGATCGTACTCTAGCGTTTCAAACTTTCGGGCCGCATTTGCCCAGATTTGGCCGATTTGGGCGCTTATATCGAGGAAATCCAGACGATTATGGATTTTCTCGTTGTTAAGGTTCGTTAAGATCTGAAGCGTCATAGATATGGCACTTGCTGGTAGAAGCTATTAATTTCTGCTTACACAGACAACTAATTTATATTCCAACCGTGTCTAGACCGTCGTCAGAATTTCTGACATCTCTGTTTTCATCCCCTTCATTTCCATATTGGATTGTTTTGTCTAGTCGTGGCACGGTAAACGAATACATGGCCCGCTAAGCAGACTTTAAAAGTAGTAAGAGGAGTATCTAAACCCCTGTCATTAAAATGACGTTGCCAGTTTGCACTAAAGCGGTAGTTTTGAAGATTTTATAATCTAAGAAAAGGAAGTTGGACTTTCTTACCTTTGCGGGTCGAGTTTTTTTTTGTGTCTTTCTCCATTTTTCTTTTCCCTTTTCTACATTCTTTTTATATTTTTAACTTCTTCTATCCTTATTACGCGACCTACATATCTTAACTGTTCTTCTATCCTGTTTAGTATAGGTTTAATTCCCAGATTATCTCTAATATCAGCGTTTCTTATTCTGTCAATTGTAGTTTTCCCTCAATTTTGCGTAAAATCTCATTGCCTTGCTTTTTATTCTAGACCCAGGCTTCAGACCAAGGCATTAGGATTAAGGAGATTTGTCTTTATTTGTTTTAGTATTTTTTTATTTAAGGCGTGTTCTTGATTATGTTAAAAGTCTCCCTGTCATTTATTTCCATATACTACGCTAGTCAAAAGGTAAGGTGACTGTTTGAATAAAACATATTTAGTTATTCATCTAGATTTATTTTACCTCTTTCATAATAGTCCTCTTTTGGTGCGATAGACATACGCCAACGTTGAGTTCAATTTTGGAAACACGTTTCATGTTCACTTTTTGGAATTTCCACTTCTTTTGATTTTTATTTTATTGGTGTAATTGAACGAACACAAAAATTCACATGGTGATATTTCTGGAAAATACAGTGCTATGTAGCAATGTTTAATCAATTTTTAGCAAAAAAAACTCGCTAATAATGAACGTTGAGTTTTGGCGACAAAAGTTTCCAGCTCAAAACATCACTTAAAATTGCATCTACTAAACATATTGATATGCCAAGCTCTCTTATAGACAAATTCTTTGGATATTTTCTTCTGAACAGCTTACGTTACTAAAATACAGTTTTTCTTGATACAAATTAATCACCAAATGCTTTAGTAGCAATAATTTTATTTTTAATACAAAATTTAACTGCTTTGTTTAACAATATTGATATTGGCGAGAATCAACACTGCGAAAAGCACGGCCTGATTCAAACTCTCTTTGTTCGGTCGTCGCGCACCACCTCTAATGCAGGGCGATGGGGCAACCACCGGGCTTTAGACGACCGCCATACTCAATTATTTGTAGTGACTGAGTAGACCATCCGCCAGGCATCAGAGGCTCCGGGAAATGAACCTGATTCGTTAGCACCGCTAGCCGCATCTGAACCACATGGCTACGCTAGCGCTGTGTTCAACGATATTAGACATTTTAAAAATCAAAAAAGGCAAAAAGTTGATATAAAATAAAATTACTGTAAGTTATAAATTATTTGTCATATCAAACTGAAATTAGGAGCGAATGCCAACATAAAAAAGTTTTTCAAATTACGTCTTTTGCCCAAATTTCAAAAAATTTCAAATTCGGTAATTGATCTTCAAACAAAATGTAAAAAAACGGCAATTAACCAAAATCTTACTGCCATAATTGTACTGAATTGGTATGATTGCGGCTTACTTAGCTAAGGCAATGTAATTTTTACTTCACGTATGATATTCTTCATTAAACTCGCCCATCACGAAGATTTTGTCATGATTTGGGAGTTGATCAACCATTTCTTACAGGCTTTAGTACAATAATTTTCTTTCTGCTTTAGGCTTGTATCGACACCGCTGTAGAATAATCTGTCTTTTCGGTATCTTCTGTTCGCTTTATTTTTTCTTGGTCTCCGATAGCATGCAAATGCCTATTTTTGTATTTCCAAGATAATTTTTGACCTTTATTGTTCAAAGATGTGCTGTTCCAGCATGCTAGGCGCAGCTTATTTCTTCTCCAGGTTTGTTTTTCCTGTTTCTAACGTGCGTCGTTTATTAAGACCCGTTCTGTATCCAGGATTAGTTCGATTTATTGAACGGATTTTATTTTTTACAAAACATAGCTGCTAACTTCATGCCTCTAGGCTACTCATCCAGCTACCACTGAAGAGGGAGAAAACAATGTTAAAAAGTCTGGAATAAAATCAAAGAAAACATAATTGACAGTAGTACAGAAACGATACGATTGAGGAATCAACAAAAGGGGGAAAGAACGAACCTTGGTTTACTCCTGAGATTAAAATCCTGGCAAACGAAAAGAAAGAACACAAAATACAAAAAAACAAGAAACAAAGTGAACAATACCATCCAAGAAAGATCATTGGGAAAAGTTTTCGGTCGATATTAAACATGATCTACGTGAAGGCGAAAACAAAGTATGGAATATGCTACGAAACAGGAGAAAATGAAGAAGTACAAATAAACACCACAGAAATAGAAACCTGGATAGTCTTTCTACCGCAATGCTGAAATAAACAATGAAAAAGAAGGAGAACTCAATAACGAGAAAAATACTGACCACTACACTATCACATTAGAGGACTATAGAGTCATATCCAAACTGAAAAATAGAAAATTACCCAATGTTAATAATATCGCTAAAGAAATGATAAGATACGGCGATAGAGAAAATAAAAAAGAATCACAAGTCTGTTCTAGAACCATAGCAATACACAAAAAGAGCAAAAAATGATCCAACTAACTATCGAGGAATAACGCTGTAGAGTTCCATACTCAAACTACTGACTACAATCTTAACGATAATGGGAAGAATAACAAAGATTCAGACCAAACAGATCGACAATAAATGAAATATAAGATAACAAGATTATCCAAGAAGTAACAAGATTCAACCATCTGGAAGTTAATATATCAAACGATGGATTATCTAGTTAGAGTACAAAATAATAAAGGAACAAGAATAGCTTCTTACAACACATACGAGTGCGAAGAGCAAACCCAGAATTTATAAAACTTGCGCCAGGCCAGTACTTACCTGTGCCATAGAGAAAGGAGCGGAAATGACAAAAACAAAGAAAATGGTGTTAACATCTATTAAAGGGTTTGTTCTCAGGGATACAATAAAAAGCAATGCAATAAGAAAAGAGCTTAAAGTACAGGATGTAGTAAAATGGGCGAGATCGCGGTATCAATAGTATGAATGCAGAACATTTGGCAGTGGGCCAAGACACCAATATTAGAAGACCATTGAGTATATCTTTGAAGCGGTGGTATGAAAGCTGGACGTTTATGTCCCAAAAGACAGGATTATCAAAAACAAAACATTATCTTATCGAAAGGAGGGAGAAAAAGGGTCCTGTGGCATTTTATAGCAGCAGATTAGGTAATAGAAAGTCTAATAACATCTTTCTTTTGATTATTTTTCTGCGATTTCTTAGTTACGAACTTAAATTGGCTCAATCATCTTAGAAAAGTTGGACCATAAACAATTTCATTATCTGAAAATTCCCCTTGAGCAAGAGATTCCTTCAGCTGATATTCCTGGCATTTACAATCTCAGACGAGATTTAATATAAAATAATGAAGCCTTCAAGCCCGCGAAGGCTTCAATAAGTGGCCGTAATAAGCGGGCAATTGTACTAATTTGCCTAAAATTCCTCTAAACGGACTGAGTTCGGCCCCCTGCCAGCCGGCAAATGCAAATTAATTTCGGCCGGGATCGGAGCGGAATATGAAAAGGACGCGCCGCCAAAATTCGCCGCGTGCGTTTCCATCTCGAGCGCCGCAGCTTTCCGTAATCAACTTGCCGGCGCTTTGAAGCGCCGACGTGGTGTGTAATCAGCTCCATTTCGTGTTTTAATTAGCTTCGCGTGTAAGTGCTCCGACCTCTAAGTGCTTCCGCGCTGTAAACATTTTCTGCCCGTTTTAATGGGATGGAAGCGTTTAGTTATTCGGAGGGCCGGTAGCAAGGGCTCTGAACGATCAATAAATAATTTATTTAGACAACAGCAACATTATGTCGTTTGTTACAAATATATAGGTAAATAAGATTATAAAAAGTCAATAAAAGAACTTTAAAAATCAGAGGTTGAGAGTCATAATGTAATCTTCAAGGAACAACCCTTAAATACAAGTTTATCTTCAAGCATCCATCAACTATTAAAATTCGCTAACATATCCATGAACATTACAGGTACATATTTAATATCCTACAAAATTACACCAGCACTTTGTTCATAATTTATCTTTTATAAATCTACTTGCCCACTATTAGGGAAAACCACAAAAATCCAAGTTAAAATAGGCTATTAACAGTTTGCAAATAAATAAACTAACCTAACTTCTCCGTCTTTGTCTATTTGGTCTTTAAAATCTAAGAGTTTGTATCTAGTGCCTGTACAAATTTGTCCATGTACGCCCACATAGTCTTTCATACCGGTTTTAAAATTCCAGAAACATCCACCACTCGCGCACTCTCATTTGGTTGCGTTTTCGCTCAACAAAACGTGCATAGCGTTGTCGATTTCTCCATATACACGTCTGTCCTTTTTTCTCTAGCTTTCTGATTTTGACAAAATAAAAGTGGAATTTGTTATGTTCACTGATAAGCTGCATGGGCTTCCGCCGCCTGTACCGTCTCAAATGTGACGAGGAATATCCGTATATGTCACGCTGTTTTCTGCTCAAATTTTGCTCACACCGTAGCTCGCAAACGGTTCTTTACGAACTCCATAAAAATGTCTTAAAAACAGGCAATCCTTTTCTTGCCACAGTCTCTTTGGTTACTACGCTTTGGTACAATCAAATTAGATCTAAATTTAGGTCAATAGTAAAGCTCTAAACCTCAAATTGTTGCTGCTAAAAGCTTGCTGTTCGTTATTTTAGAGCATCTTGGGATAATTGCTTTGTGCCCGCTCCTAAATAATTAACAATACACAGTAGGAAATAATGCTCTAGTCTGCGAGTTTAGTTAGTGTGCGTAGCAGCACCTCAGGCCCTTCCTTTCTGAAGGAGACGTCATTTTGCTCGGCCAATTGCCCCTCTCCTCAAATCGCCTACATGTTATTTTTAAACGGGCAAACAGGCAGATAGAAAATTATCTTTTAAACAACTAGTTTATTATTTATATGATATTAGTTTACATATATAATTCTATTGTTTTCTACCTTTTAGTCTGCAGATTAAAAAAGCTAAAACTTAAAAGAAGTGCCCCCCCCCCCCCAAATCCCAAATAATTTTTATTTTTGCTTTGTAGTCCAAGCATTTAATCTGAAACTTAGCTCGTTGTCTTGCAAAATTTAAATTACCTTTTCCTACTTAAAGTAACAATAATAAAATTTGTACTCCTCTGTCATTATGATCTTAATTTTGCACTTTTAATGTGACGGAGGAATCTAGCGTTTTACTAATAAGACGTGGAAATATTCGTAGTCTAAGAAGTGATTTGTCAGCTTAATTTTAGTAAACATTTACTCACGTTTGCGTTTTATGTCTTGGTTTTTCTAAATAGGGACAACAGCACTGACAAAGACTGCATTTTTAATGTCAACTGCCAAGCTACTATAACGAATATCCGCGACCGCTAAACAGCAAATGATTTCATATGATTTTCATTGAATTTGTTGGTGAGGGTGCCTGAGTATTAGTGGACTACCAAGCCAATGTATCTCAGAGGGCAGTCACCGTAATTGTGGGGATTATTAAATAAACAATCATCAAGGGTAGAAGCTAAGACGATAGTGAAAGTAAGATACATAATATTTTCGAACTTTATGGTCTAATTAGTGGGGATGGAGCACAGTCTAAGAAAGGGAGTTGGCAGTCAAATGACCTATAGCAATGACTAAAGCTGATCGCCTGTGCAGAAATCGGAATCTGACATGCTAAGACTAGCATATCATCCAATAATGTGAAAATTTGCTCACATAATTATAATTTCTAAGCCTAGAAAATCAGAAATCCATGCCGTTTGTTATCATCCAATAAGTTTTATTCCAATTATGTCGGTAATATCCGAAACTCTTTTATTAAAATGGCTCTCAGTAGACACCGATCTGATGGGTAGTATCTCAAATTAGCAATTTTCTGTGAATAACATTCAAATATACAATAAACTCATAGTATTGTTAACCAAATTGTAATTAACCCTGAGGAAAAGAAATTATCTGAACGTGGCACAAACCTTTCCTAAGTTCTGGTACACAAAATCAAAAATTTGCTATATGGCTCAGACTATTTTATATATCCGTACTTCATCAAGTATCCTTAGGTGTGCTTCAGGGCAGCGTTCTGAGTCCCTTATTGTATCTCATCTACACCCCAGATTTTCCAATATCAGAAAATCCTACCATCTCCACATTCTCGAACGATATCGCCCTTATAACAGTTAATAAAGACCTTATATAATAGTATCTCATCTCTAGCATTACCTTAACCTCGTTAAACAGTGGTTATCCAAGTGAAGAATGAAAGTAAATTATACCAAAGTAATATAAGCCACCCTTACCATATAATGCATAGTTTTTCCCAAATTGCCCTCCACGGTACACCAATTACAAATTTACCTGGCAAAAACATTGAAAGACTAAACGCCAATAGCTTAACCTAAAACTCCAACTCGACGGGTTGCCACGTAGAAATTTTCAGCTTTTTCTAGATAATAGAATCCTCATTTACAAATATATCATCAAACCGATATGGTTTTATGGGATACAATTGGAGATGTATAAAACTGACAAATTCCGAAATAATTCAGCGATTCCATGGTTGCATCATGGTATGTTTCGAACTATATACTTCATACACACTTCAGGCTTCATATTGTATCAGGGAAATCCAGAAACATTTAATAACGTATCACCCAAGACTATGAATGCATCACCGAATTAGCTAATCCATCCAATGTGGTGCGAAAATTAAGCAGATAGTGGCCGAGTGACGTATTACAGTTGAAAAACAATAAAAATTCTCACCATCACACCAAAATATGATAAATAATTTTCTATTATCTACTTGCTTTGTTCGTTTTTAGAATTAAAGTTTATATAAGAACTGTAATGAGATTAGTGTTTGCTCTTTTAAGTAAATTTTATTCCTGGAAACCAATATTACTATCATTACATGGTATTTAAATTTTTTTTTAGCAGACCTACAGATTATTGTTCCAGGAGTTTTTAAACAGACCACCTTGAGTTTTATCTTTGATCTTTTCGAAGCTGTTATTAAATGCAATGAGGAGTTGGCACTGTAGTAGAACCGAATAATTTTCATAATCGAAACACTTTGTACCACATACTATGTACTTCTTCAATTTTTCTACATTTTCTTTGGATTTGGATAGACACAATTAAAGACCGTCTTTGGAAAACTTTATTTTAGATATTGGTGGACTTCTTCTTCTTCTTAGCTATTCCATATATCGTCGGATGTAAGCCTCTCCAAGCCTTTTTTATTTCAACGTTTTCTGCTTTTTACATCCAGTCGTAGCTAGCTTTTTGATGTCTTTAGTCCACCAAGTCTGTGGGCGTCTTACGCTACTTCTATGTTGGCACAATCTCCATTCAACAATTTGTTAGGTCCACCGGTTATCTTGCATTCTGACGATGTGACCAGCCCAATTCCATCTTAATGAGTAAATTTGATGGATTATGTCTGTTACTCGTGATCTTTTTCTAATCTCTCCATTAATCTTTCCATTGATCTTTGCGTTTTTCTTAACCGTTCAATTATGCCTTTATTTATGCTCACGCCTCCGTTCCGTATGTTAATATGGGGAGTATATGTACATGTGGGCACGTGATATAATTAAAGCCAAGTTTTTTCACTTGTTACGATGTTGCTGATATAGAGAGATGTTCATTTTCAAACTTATTGGACATCTTACAATGCCAGGAAAAGGTCTAAGACAAAATCTCTTGTTTCAAAGTGATCATGGCGGTGATGGTGCCAGAATGTGTAAAATGCTTCTATCTGGTGATAAATCACATGCCCATCCTGGCAGCAGCAATGTTCTTCTCTGTATCAAAGTGAATATAATCATACGGTGGGGATAATCATCTCTCAGCACAGAAGCTATTTCCTCTAAACACTAATCAACACGAAAACCAAGTAACGTACATTTTTTAAGGCGGCTGAGATTTTTTTTAAAACCCCGAGGTTATCCTGGTAGTTGCAGGGCCTTAGCATGCTTGAACTTGTCATTTCATGTGACCATTGCATGCGTCATATTGCATTACTTTTCTGATACCTTTATACATATTACAAAATGTTAAACCGCAAAAATTTGTAAAAATTTTTTTGAAAGTATATGGTTGATATGGCAACATATAAAACAGAATTTACCTACAGATGAGTTGATTTATAAAGGCCAATTTGTGATAGCTCGAAAAACTGTTAGAGTTTTGCACTGGGACTTTGCTGATGAGCGAAGGGATCGAGAAAAGCTTTAAACAAATACAAAACCAATTTTTTTAGCAATTTTTGAAATGGAAACTAAACACAGTTGTTTATACAGAAAATTGGGGTTACGCATCATCACTAAAACAAAAAATATGAAATTTAAAGGAATTCGTTGATGGAATAGTTTGATGTTATTCTTCTTAATGTACTTGATTAGAAGACTATAGCAAATAACTAGGACGTTAAAACCATTATAGTGAGAATACCATACAGGAGTAAAAGCATTTACTTCTCATATAGCTGTTAGGTTTAAAGTAGTTTATTCTATTACTGGACTAGGCTTATTGTTAAGTAAGGCGATTTTCTCATTTGCCTAAAGTCTTTTAGTTTCAATTTTAATACTTTTAGGAAACCTATCGAATAGTTAAAGTTCTGAATTTAATTTAGTTAATTTTAGAAGATTTTGGAGGTAAACAAAAACAAAGGGCGATTAAATTATATTTAAAAGGATAATAATGTTATTTATTTTGTTGTGATTGTGCGCGCGAAATAATTCGATACGCGATAGAAATGTGGCTTGTTTGTACGTTGTTTACGACGAGACTATTGGCCGGAAAATAACGAGAAGTGAGTCGAGTTCAATTAGCTGTCAAAAGCAGACCTATTACCGCTGCTCAACGGTTATCGCCAGACGACATCGGTGGCACCGCTGCTTATGAAAAGTAACCACTGAAGGTTACCTTCTAAACCGTTCTCCGCCCTAAACACCGCTCGCACCGTTCTGGACATGCAAGATAAGCTTCGCCTTAGAATTCGATCACTATACGTGCGCAAGGTCTCGAGCGAGCACCACAGCCGCCATGTCGCCTTCTTGTGACGTCATTAACCTATTGCTGAACTGCCTTCCGACTGCAGTAAATGCAGACTTCTCTTGAGCGCTCCTTTGTTGTAATTACCTAAAAAATTTCTAAAATTTAAGACAAATAATTTTGTCATTTATTTATTAAAATGTTTTTGTTTAAAATTTAATTTTTTATTAATTGGTTTTAATTGCCAGATCTTTCATGCTTGTACCTCTTGTTCTCCTGCAATGATCTCTACAGTGGTTATTCTCAATACCAATAAAAAAGGAGGAACCAAATTTAACTTGAAGGAATTAAAGTGTCTGCAAAACGACGGAGTAGCAAAAAATGCAATTACCAGGAGAAACGTTTCGGTAGCTGTGATCGACGAACCATGTAATTATCCTTAGTACAAATTACAGTTAAAGGATAAAAAACCTAATACTGGCAGCAGCACTATTTATTGAGGGCTGTCTGCACCAAAGCGGGCTTTAATTAAACGCTGATTTACAATTTAGGAAAATTCTCGGAAGCCGTCAGTTTAAAAATGGGGCGTGCAATGAACAGAAAGCAAGCGAAGCCCTAATTTTTCAAGCAAAAATTGTTATTTATTGCTGTTTAACTGAGAATTCATGTAGGGACTCTATGCGAGCCGGGCTTTACAAGAAACTCCGATAATTCAAATGTCAACGAAGCAGCAAACACGTCCCGGCCTTCTGTTTGCATTTACTTTCATTTAAGTATCATCCGTGCGAAAACCGAGCAGCTCTCGTCGAAATTTTTGCGGCGCAAAACGGGATGCTTCGGCGTTTGTGATGAGAGTAAATATAGTACAGCGGCTCTAGGCTTTCAGCGCTTTTCTAATTTAGCGGGCTCAGTTGTGTGCGGTTTGCGCAATTGCTTTTTGTTATTTTTGCAGCTGTGCTGAAACGGAAGTACCACTCCTGAAAATTTCAATTAAACGGTTTCTGTACGTCCGTTCGCATTTCTTGGAGCGCTCAAATTAACGTTATGCTGTAGCATTAGGTAAAAAAACTTATTAGCCTTATTTTTAAATAAAATTCACACCGCTTCCCATATTTTTTAACAAATTTATCTTTTTTATTCTTCATCTATGGTATTCAAACACAAGAAATGTTATTCACTTACCTGATACGTGTATTAAATGTACATGACTTTAGAGGTAATTTTACATAAACTCACTAGGTGGCACGGCCATGGTTAGCAACTCAGTGTTCGGCTTTTTGGCGCATTTGCACGGATTTTAAACAGAAAATTAACATTAAGTAATTGTGTCTCAATCATTAAATAAACAGTTATTAATTGTGGAAGCTAAGATGGTAGTATAAGTAAGGCACAGCATCTTTCCGAACCCGAACTTTCTGGTCCAATTAGTGGAAATGGAGCAGAGTCCAAGAAACGGAATTAGCAGTAAAATAAAAAGTGAAGCAATGATGTCTAGAGTTAATAGTTCTTGAAGCAATCAGAACAGTGTTGGACATTTCATGGCAAGTAACTTCTCTTGTCTAAAAAAATCCAAAAAGATTTCACAACGCATTACCAAGACTACTAGGTCGTGACAACGAATACGTCACTGAACTAGCCAATCCTCTAAACTTAGTGCGAAGATTAAGTAGACAATGGCTAAGTAACTTACTACAGTTAGACAACAACTAAAATTCTCACCATCACTCCAAGATCAAATTGGAGGATTAACGATGGATGGTTTTCTACTATCTACCTGTTTCTGTTCATTTTTGGACTGCACTGAGATTCCTATTTACCTTTTTTTAAATCAAATCAAGCTTGTGTTCTTCATGGAACCATTTTTGGTACAAAGAGAATAAGCAAGTTTGCAATGCACCTTTAATTTTTATAATTTTCAGAAATATTTTTCATCGCACCTATGTACTTCATCCTTTGAAACCAGTCTTGTATCAACTTTCCTACAGTATTTCAATATTTTGAATACCTGCAATTAAAAGTCCATCGTCGTTGAAAAACCTTGTTTTGGATATTGGTCATGATAAAATTAAAACTAGTTTTCCTAACTTGTTACGATGCTGTTGACATTTTCACACTTATTTGACGTTTTACAGCCCCACGAGATACGTCATGTCATCTACTCGTCGATTAAGATATGGGGTATTCAAAGAAAAAATCTCCTACTTTACATTGATTATCCAGAGATGATACCAGGATGTCCAAAATTCTTCTATTTGGCGATAGATCACATGTATGTCAGATTCGAGCAATATTCTTCTCCGTGGTAAACAAAGATGGACATTTAACCTTATAGCGTCTTCCAGACTGAATGTGGTCGTACGATGAGAATAATCATCTCCCAGCGCAGGGCAATTTGCACCAAACACTAATAAACACTCAAACCACGTACACAGTTGCAACTCAAAATTGTTCAAGGTGGCCAAGATGATATTGCAAAAATTCTTCACTGCCATAGTTCAAGAGTAACTGACACTCCAAGGTCGCCCTGGCAGTTGCAATGCAGGTTTGAACTTATCTCAACATGCTTAAACTTACCACCACAGGTTGTACTGCACTAGTTTTCTGTTAGCTTATGTATATTACATACTCTATATTACAAAATGTTTAGTTGCAGGAACTTGTGGAGGGTTTGTAAAAGTATATGATAAATAATCCAGAACATATAAAACAAGAATTTTCTTAGATGAGTTGATTAAAAAAGGCTAGCCTGCGATAATTCGAGAAATTGTTAGTGTTTTACGATATGACGTTGTTAATGACCGGAGAGTTTGAGAAAAAAGTTTAAACAAACACATATGAAAATTTTTAAGTAATTTTTGAAATGTAAACGAAACACAGTTGTGTGTATCAGAAAATTGGCGTCACGCATCATCACTAAAACAAAAAATATAAAGTTTTAAAGTATTCAGAAATGATCTGGAATCGTCTGGTGTTATTCTTCTTAATATACTCGAATGGAAGACAACAACTAGCGGTATATAACGACGTTGGAAAATTCTAATAAAATTATTACAGCAAAAATGCACTTACAGCTGTTGTAGACTATTACTGGACTAAGCCAATTGTTAAGTGAGGAGATTATTTCATTTGCGTAAAGTCGTTTGGTTTTAATTTTAATACTTTTAGAAAATCTATCGCATAGTTAGAGTTCTGAATTTAATTTAGTCAATTTTAAGTAAAAATCTAGAAAAACAAAGGGCAATTAAACGAAATTATTGATTTTGTTGCGATTGTAAATGCGAAATAATCCAATACGCGATAAAAATGTACCTTGGTTACGACGAAACCATTTACTGGAAAACAGCGAGAAGTGAGTCGAGTTCAATTGCCTGTCACGAGCGGACTTATTACTGCTGACCAGCCGTTATCGCCAGATGGCATCGGTAGCACCGCTACGTGTGAAGTAACCACTGGAGATTACCTTAAAAACCACTCTCTGTCGCTAAGCATCGCTCACACCATTCTGGATGCGCGGGGTAGGTTTCGGTCTTAGAATCCCACCTTTATACAGCCGTAAGACTTCGATCGAGTGCCACAGCCATGTCGCCTTCTTGTGACGCCATTGGTCTACTGGTAAACTGCCTTGCGACGTAAATACAGACTTTTATTGTGTGCCCCAACATTTTTAATCATCAGTTTAATTCACTTTATTTTCGTAATTACGTAAAAATTTCTCAAATTTAAAACTTAAATAATGTTCTCGTTTATTTAATTAAATTCTTTTTGTTTAAAGTTTAATTTTCTATTAATTGGTTTTAATTTTTGACCTTGCATGCTTTCTCTTGCAATAATATGCAGGTGGTTTACAATGGTTGTTCTCAACACCAATAAAAAGAGGAGAAACCAAATTTGATTTGAGGAAATTAAAGTGCCTGCAAAATGGTGGAGTAGCGGAAGCTGCAATTACCGAGATAAATGTTTCGGTAGCCGTGATCGACGAACCCTGTAATTATCCTTAGTACAAATTACAGCTAAAATATAAAAACCTAACGCTGGCGGTCCACTATTTATTGATAGCTGTCTGCACCAAAGCGGGCGTTAATTAAACGCTGATTTACTCGGAAAAGAAGAATGGAACTCTCCGCACAAGCCGTCAGTTTGAAAATGGGACGCGCAACGAACACAAAGCACACGAAGCCCTGATTTTTGTAAAGAGGGTTACACTGCCTTTCAAGCAAAAATTGTTATTTATTGTTGTTTAACTGAGAGCTCCTGTAGGGACTTTATACGAGCCGGGCTTTACAAGGAATTCCGATAATTCAAATGTCAACGAAGCAGCAAACACGTCCCGGCCTTCTGTTTGCATTTACTGTCATTTAAGTATCACCCGTGCGAGAACCGAGCAGCTCTCGTCAAAATTTTTGCGACAACGCAAAACGAGGTGCCTCAGCGTTTGTGATGAGAGTAAATATACAGCGGTCTCGGGCTTTTATCGTGCTTGCAATTTAACGGGGTTTGTTAGCGCGGTTGCGTAATTACTTTTTGTTATTTTTTGCAGCTGCGCTGAAACGGATGTACCACTCCTCAAAATGTCAAGTAAACATTATGAAGAGTGCTCGGAGTGCTCAAAGTAACGTGATTCTATGAGCATTAAATACAAAAACAGCTGATTAGCCGCATTTTAAAAAATTACAGCCCGTTTCTCACATTTTTATAGGAAAATGCAACTGCACAATTTTTGGTTGTATCAACCTTTGTCAAAAAAGTCTTAGGATTGATTTTGTAATTCTTTACCTGTGATATTTAATAAAAAAAATAAGTGTTATTCAGTCAACTGATGGGTGTTCTAGATATACATGTCCTTGGAAGTGTTTCTATTTAAACTCACAAGGTGGTAGGGCTGTGAGTAGCACCCCACTGTTTGGATTTTTGGCTCATTTACGTGGATTAAACAGAGTTCTGCATTAAGCTAAGGAAAGCCCTAGTATAACCTGAAATGGGGTCCAGAAGGCAGAGGGGGCAAGATAATTTTAAGTTTGGTCGCCCGCCAATCACATTTTGTTGCAAATGTGGAACATTTGAGGCAATTACGGTAAGAAGATCGTCGTGTTAGTGTACACGTGATACCAGAAGAGCTAAAAATAGCTAAACAATTTTACGCAATGATTTAAGGAAACTTTTTGCAGCTACGCTCAAATGGGAGTTAAAAATTTAAAGCAGACATTATGAGACTACGGTTTTCAGCCTTGGAGTGTCCAAATTGACATTATGCTATCAGCATTAAATATGCAAAGGCAACACATTAGCCTCGTTTCTAAATAAAATTCACACGTTCTTTCCTACGTCTACATCACATTCTTTAAACATATTAGAAGTTTGCACAATTTTGAGTAGCGCTATCGTTGCATGTTCTCAGGGTCAGCGCATAAAGTTTTTTTTTTTTTGGTTAGGCTACTTCTAACCCTTTTGAGACATGTTCACTTACTCGCTTAACAATTTGGAGTATGTTAATAATTATAATTATAAAAATATCTTCGAAACTTAGTAAAAAGGTTTGTAAGAGATATTTTTCTAGTTGCAAATAAATACATAGCAAAATACAAATTCTTCTTCTTTAGAATTTAATTGCCCATTCCTGGACGTCGGTCTTTTTGATATAGTCTGGATGAATCTGGATGGTTATTCCACATTTGTGTAGTCATGGTTTCTATTTGAGTATGTATTTTTCCATTTTGCATTTTTTTCAATGGCATTTTCTACTCTCGATTGTTTTCATTTAGACTTATTCTTAACGTAACACGTTCTATTGTCCGTTCAATTGTTCTTTTTTGTTGATTTTGTAGTTTGTGACATGTTCATTGAAAGTTTACCAGTACCTGCCCAAGTTATTTGAATTCGCCTGTTTATTTCGGCAGTTCAATTTTCTTTGTCGAATTCTATCCTGTAGTCCGAATAGATATACTCTTCTGCTCTTTCTAAGATGTCGTTACTAACTCTGGGTATTGTGTTTTTAAAGAGATTACCATTGCCTTTCTGCGGACGCGTTCTAAACCCTATTGCAGTTCATTAAGGTTGTTATTGATCAGAACAATATCGTCTGCAAAACGAAGGTCAATGTTTTGGGGAGATTGCATCTTCTTGTCGTACTCCATATTTAATGCTACTAAGAGGTATCCAGACGTATTTTTCACTATTCACGAACGAGTAAGGGATTCATTAGGTTGTGTTGAGTAGTATAGACTACGAGTCTAAAAAATATTAATCCCTAATAAAATTAAAAACACAAAGTTATATTTCTACACAGTCTTCTAACTTAGGAATAAATTATCTAATTATTTGATCCCGCTATTAATCGCGTACAAGTTATTTAACAGTAATATTGTGGTAACTTTTTTGTTTGGTCTTCATGATCTTCAGTAGGGATTTTGAGCATCAATATACACCCCTACCACAAAAGTTATTCCTTAGATTGGGAAAAATTATATAAATTGTCCCTGTTCAATCGAGAAGTTTTTATTGAAATCTTCAATGTCTTAACTTGTTCTGTTTTATGGTATTTTTTTTATTATAGATATTTATATAAATACGGTCAGTAAAATTTTATTCCATTATTATGAGTATGTCGATTGAAGATTCCACACTAGGGATCTCTACTGATCTCCCCAAGAAGAAGAGCCTTACAAACAGTAATGCAGGAAAAGCACCTAGGCGGTAAACCCGCCTGTTGGTCCATTGACCTAACAAAATCTCCAGATTATCTAGATCTCTTTATCACTAAGGGTATTGGACAAGCATATATAAACGTAGAAGAGAGCTATGATCTCTAATATAAATATACTAACTATAAGGATCTCCATAATTCATAAAACTAAAGCACCGCAACTACATAATCACTTAATTGATTGGGACTACTTTCGGATGATACTCGAAGAAAATATCTCTCTAAAGACACTAAATATAGCCGACGACATCGAAACGGCAGTAAAAAATTCTTGACGGCAATACAGTACGCCACACTACCAAAAAACCACAAGAAGAAAGCAAAATAGCAGAAAAGACAAGATTGTGTAAGACGAGATTTCCCGTGTATAAAGCTTTATTTACAACTATGTGTGTACAATTATAGTGGCGTTATTGAGGCGCTCGAGTGCGCCTATGCGACTGTCGCACGGCGAATGCGGGCCGATGCCGATGTAGGTGCCACGGATGTCGCTGACTTCTATCGGGCGAGGCCAGACCTGGAAGGATAGACACTGCTTCTTGGCGAAGGAAATCGGAGCGCCTTCCGGGGGGACCTTGCCTTCGTCTGCGGGCGTCCTCTGGTGAACCTTTCTCGGGCGACGGCGGAAGTGGTGATGCGGGGGCTTCGGAAGTGGCGCGTTCCGGAGAGCCTTAGATGGAGGTGGTTCCTTGGCGGAATCTTCTGGCTGGGATGACGGCCCGTTTGACCGGGGAACTCGGCTGAGGTACATGCGAGTGTCTTCTAGTCAGTTGCAGGGATAATTTGGCTGAGGGTAGCACAAGTACGCCCTGATTTGCCGCGAAGCACTAGGCTGTGGGTGAGCGCGAGCGTCCGCTGGCAGAGGAACTTTGTTCTGGCTATGGGTACGCATAGAACGCCTTCCGTACACCTGGGGGGGCCGGCTATGGGTACGCACGGGCACTCCCCAGGGAGGAGGTGAGAGCTGTCCTGGCTATGGGTACGCACAAGACAAGCTCTGGTGCTCGATCATCATCATCATGTTGTCTGGCTAGCACGGTACCTGGGTCCAAGTCCCTAACCGTTTTTCTCTAGGAAGGCCTGGCGTTGGTATTAGGTTGCCATATAGGCGCTTCCTGGATGGCGGAAGCCTGGTGCACCAGGTACGTTTAGCACTTGCCAAACATGCCCAAGATGGTGGTGATGTCGGAGCGGCAGGACATTAGCGCAGTCAGACTAAGTTTGTAGCTTTTTCTGTGGCCGTCATGATGTTGTTGGCGGCCTCCAGAAACGCTGAGGGGTCTACTTTTTCCAGTAGTGTCGCTAGGGTGGCCCAGCCTCGGTGTTCGGGTTGTTGCTCTGCGGCTACTTTGATTGTTTTTCCTGCTGCGGGTTGGGTCCGGGGGACTTGTGGGGATTCTCCTTTGGCTGTCTCGGCATAGCTGCGTCCTTGGCTGGAGGGTGTTGAGCGGGGAACTGGCTTGGGGAATTTTGGGCATCCCCTGAAGCTGGCGGGATGGGGGCCCTGGCAATTAGTGCACATGGCGGGTTCACTCCGGGGTTTCTTGCACTCCCCGGAGTGGTGGTCCTGTCCACATTTGACACACTTTGGTGCGGCGCGACAGCAACGCTGCGCGTGGCCGAGCGCTGGCACCTATGGCACTGGCTGATGAAATTTGTCTTCTATGTGGACGCTCCACCGTAACGTCCACATCGAAGACATTTTTGATATCAAATATGGCCTTTCCCGCGTTACCCCGCTGCAGCTCCAAGAACATGAGCGGCATGGGGCGGCGGTTGGGGCCTTTCCGCATCCTCCGCACCGTGATGATCGGGATTTTGCGGGCTAGGAGCTCTTGTTTGAGATCCTCTTCGGGTATGTACTCCGGGACGCTTCGCAAGACGACCCGGAGTGGCTTGTCTTGTTTGAGTAGGTGGAAGTGGTGCTCGATACGCGCCTTCTCCAGGTAGCGCGTCAAGCACCGGTAGTCGTTAGACGTGGCGGTGAAAATTGATATTCCATCCGCCACGTTCTTGGCTTTGGTGAAGCCGATGTGTCGCTCTTGTATAGCTTTCCTGACTGACGGCCACGCCTCTTTGGCCCGCAGGATAATCGGAGGAATGCGCTCCTGGGAGGGAGCAGTCGTTGCAGGGCCCACCGCCCCCCGAACGGGGACTGGAGACGGCTGGTGCCTCTAGCATCTCGGAATTTTCGAGGTCACTGAGGGCTTCGAAGGGATTGGAGTCTTCAACGGAGGTGGTTGACGCCACTGGCGCAGAGGGAGAAGGCGGTAGCATCATCATCTTTGCGCGGCGGTGTCGGACGCGACGGCGCTTGAGAGAGGGTTGGCAATCTCGCTCGTCACTGGGGCTCATCTGGGTCGGGCTGCCGGGCTCGGCGCCGCTTCCCTGGTTGGACGAAGGGAGCGGCTGCGAGGCGGCGGCACTCGTCGATTGCTGGCTGGTTGGCACAACTGGGGTAGCTCGGGTCGCCGGGGCTTTCCGCGCTGAAGGGGCAGTTGCTCCAGGGTCGGCGGTCGGGGCGGCTGAGGCGCGCGGTACGTACGACGCGCCTCCCTTGTAGTATCGGTGCATTAAGTCTTCAAGCAGGAGTGACACACCCCCGACATCACACAGGTAGCACTCCTGCAACTTACGCCAAAGGGCACGTTGTTCAGGCTCCGCGGCGAAAAGTTCCGCAAGCATCTCCTCGGGGCCCTCTGAGTCGTCATCGCTGGATAGCGGCATGATGAATCGGTCACCGGAACAGTCACGGCAACCGAATTCCCACGCCACTTATCGCTATTAGTCACTGCCAGCTGGCGGCCGGCTGGCAAACACAGATAAGCGCACACGCAGAACACGTCCGTCCGTATGCACTGAACTCACTCGACTCTTCTGGTGCTCGAGCGGAATGCTCCAGTATTTATATCCGCGCCTCGTCACGAGCGTTGGTAGGGATAATTCTGGCGGGAGCAAGGCGCAGCACTTATCTTGCTTTCGCGGTCGTCTCGCTCTGGCATGCATCGATAACGGCGGCCTTCCGGACCGCGTTTGAGCCGCTCGCTCATGCTTTCGGGCGGGCGCCCTACAATACGTTACCCCGAAGAGAAACAACATTACAACGCTGCAGCACGAGAACTAAAGAGAATGCTGCAATAATACAGAGACGAGACTTTTAAACAATTCATCAAAGATCTATAGGCCACGGAAGCGAGTGACTACTTACTGTGAAAAGCCACCAAAAGGTTAAAACAAACACAAAAACCCAAATCCTGGAGCACCCGTAACTGACAAAGAAGAAATGGACAAATTTTTGGACACCCCATTGCAACTATCACCGCCTATCACAGCGATTAAAATAAAAGAGGTGAAAGATTTAATAAAAAAATTGCCTACAAAAAATCACTCGGGTACGGCTTAATAACAGCCAAGTTCTAAAAGAACTACCACCTAAGGGACTCACATTGCTGACATTTATATTTAACGAAATACTAAGAACGGCTTATTTTCCAGCACAATAAAAAGTTGGTAAAATCATTTTAATTCAAAAACCTGGTAAACTATATAACTTAGCAGAATCGTACAGACCGATAAGTTTATTATCTATAACTTCGAAGCTATTCGAAAGCTTGTTACTCAAGCGACTAATGCCAATTCTAGAACAACAAAATCTCATACCGAACCATCAATTTGGTTTTAAACACCACTCTACAATTGAACAAGTTCACATTGTAATAGAAATTATTAATGCCAGCCTTGAAGCCAAATAATACTGCAGTGGCGTATTTCTAGACGTCAGCCAAGCTTTTGATAAAGTCTGGCACAAAGGGTTATTGTTTAATTGAAAAAACTGGTTGCCTAATAACCTTTACCTCATACTATCTTTTATCTACAAGACAGACTCTTCCAAATTAAAAACAAAAACTTATTAACCAAATCCACAAAGGCTCCGAAATAACTGAAGGGTGTTTTAGAACCAATATTGTACCTATTGCGCGGAGGTCTCAATCGCAACGTTGGCTAACGATACTGCGCTACTAGCTACAGACGAAGATCCAGCAAGGGCCTCCACCAAACTACAAACCGATCTCTATGTTATCCATGACTGGTTTAATATCAACCAAACCAAGTCCGTACACAAGAAAAGAGACACTTGTCCACCCATTCCTATCAACGGAACAATAATACCACAATCTGATAATGCAAGATACCTAGGTATCCACCTTGATAGAGGCCTAACCTGATGGGTCCACCTATAGACCAAACGCAAGCAACTTAATCTGAAGTTCAGCAAGTACTATGAGCAGACGTTCCCAACTTTCTTTCCACAACAAATTTCTTATTTACAAAGTAATCTTCAAACCGGTATGGCTTTACGGAATCTAACTCTGGGTGACTGCATCATCCACTAACCTAGCTATGATAGAAAGGTTCCAAACAAAAACCCTTCAAACCATCCTCAACGCACCGTACTATATAAGCATTTACAGAGATTTCACCGGGATTCCACTTTGTTGTTATTAAATAAAACTTTATAAATTGTGCGTTTTTTTTCTTTAAAAATGAAATAATTTTTTTGATTCTAGCAATTTTCTTAATTCCCGGAAACAAATATTCTTGTAGCTAATGTGTGGATCATTACTTTAAGGGTTCTAGGTAAGTTTGGTTACTAATCTTTATGGATATCAATACATCACTTTGAAATCAGTCGGTGAATCAACGGCAATACATTTTATTCAGGTTAATAAGCCATCATCGTTGGAAAGCTGTTATGCGTATTAGTGGGTACATCATAAAAATAAACCTAGGTTTCCTCATTTGTTACGATGCTGTTGACATAACGAATAAGAAAGAAAAATCCTCATTTTGGGGTGATCCTACCAGTAATACAAGTGATGCCAAAACTCCCAAAATTAATTTATCTAGAGATAGGTCACATGCATGTCGGATTCGTCCTTCAAAACAGCAGCAATTTTCTTCTCCATGGTAAACAAAGATGGGCATTTTGAATTCGTAGGATATTTTAACTGAAGTTGTAACGCAAAGTTGTTTATGCTCATGGTGACATTATGAACACTTTTCATTACCATAGTTCGGGATTAACTGACAGTTGTAACGCAGATTTAAGCCTGTCTAAACATGTTTAAGCTTGTCACCATATGTGATCACTGCTTGCACCATATTGCGTTAGTTTTTTGGTACCTTGTGTGTATTATAAAATTTATCTACAAAAACTTGTGAGAGGTTTGTAAAAATATGAGGTAATTAATATGGTAACATATATGGTAAAACCAAATTTGTCTGTAGATGAGTTGATTTATAAAGGGTGTGATAATTTGAGAAATTGTTAGAATTTCGTGATATGACTGCTAACGGCCAAAGAGTTCGAAAAAACTTTAAACAAGCACAGACCAATTTTTTAGTAATGGGAAAAATGGATTTTTTGAAATGGAAACTAGACACATTGGTTTATCTAGGTATTCGAGAACGTTCTAGAATCGTCTGGTATTAGTCTTCTTAATTTTCTTTAATGGAAAACTATAATAAAGAACTAGCGGTGCAAAATCTTAAAAAACAGGACCACAGACGAGAAAATACACTTATATCTCACGTAACTGTTAGTCGTAGTTTAGTTTGTTTTAGATCTCATGATTCTTCTCCTTCTAAGTAGTCAATTTTTTGGATTGGTTTGTTTCAATACTGTGTTTCTCCATTGTTTCCTGTGTTGTCTAATTCTTTTTGTTTGCTGGTAACTGAAGCAATCCAGGCCTTTTATTATTTCAGACATATACTGCAACTTGCGTGTTCCAATTCATGTGCTTCTTTTTCATTATCTCTTTCAGCATCCTTCTCTCTAATATCTCGTTATTTGATATTCCGTCAACCCATCTTGCCTTTACAATTTTTTGTGACACCATAACTCGAATGCATGTACTCTTCGTTCTTTACTCTTCACAATTGTCCAAGTTTTAACCCCGTATAGTGCGACACTCTATACGAAGGTGTGTAGAAGTTGTTTTCTTTTGTCCAAAGATATTTGCAGGGTGTTACTAATTCCTTTTTCTTGAGAAATTTTTTTTCTGCTTTTACCGTCTTTAGTTATGATACTACTTAGATAACAAAACTCTTATTCCATGTTACTTGTATGTTCCCGTGTCACATATCTCTGCACACCATTATTTTTGTCTTAAGGACGTTTACTTTAATATTGTATTCTTTCGTAATTGGGTCCGTTACATTGAAATTATTGTTGTAAATCTTGTTTGCTTTTTGTTATAATTGCTATATCATCAACGTAGCGTATCATATCTATTTTTTTCTATGTACATTTAATCCTTTGTTTATTGATTCTCTGATTTTATTGATTACATTTTGACTCCTAACTATATTAATGCTTGTCTTTGGGCCTCGCCTTGTCTGTTTATAATCCTTCTGTTTCTATGTTTTATAGCTATAAATGTAGGTTTATCCTTTCTTATTATTTTCTCAATTATGATACTTAAAGCTAGAATTGCTTCTCTTATTTTTGAGCCTATTCTAAAGTTAAGCTGCTCGTCTGTGAGTTGGTCTATTACTCTTTCTATTCTTTCATAGACGATTTTCGTATTTTCAATATTTTAGATATATGTGAGATTAGACTAATTGTACGGTAGTTTTTGCATTTATGTTTTCTTTTCTTTGGAATTGGCACTATTTCGTTAGTTGATATATTTTCTTGTAAGTTGTTCTAGCGATATTTTTTATTATTTCTGCCAGCAATTCGTCTATTCCCACTACTTTGTTTGTTTTACATTCTTGTGTGGCCTCAACCTACTCCGGTTACATTATATGTTCTCTAAGATTTTCTGATCCATATCTTCTTCTAGTTCTATTTTGTTTATCTCTACATCATCGTATAGTTGCTCTAAATATTGTTCACTTTTCCACGGTTTTGTCACAACCTATTAATATCTTTCTATTTTTATCCTTTATGCCGTTAGTGCGTTTTCAGGTTCTCTAAAAAAATTTGATAGTTTTGTAGGCCGATTCTATCTTATTATTCCTCCACATATTGGAATTTATCTTGCATGTACTGTTCTTGTTGACTCCTTGTTAATTCTATTTCTTATTTGTTTGTAGCACCTTAACTCATCTTCTGATTTACCGTTCTTGTATTTTTTTCTCTCTTTAATCAACTCTATTATTTGTTCTATATTCCAAGGTTTTATATTTCACTTTCTTGTTTTGCTATCACTGCTTCTTCAGATGACATTAATTTTGTTTTAATGTTCTTCCACCACTGATCTATATTGCTTGTTGCCTTATTCTCTCTCGTATTTTTTGTTCCAGCTTTTCTTTCAGCTTCTATCTCACAGCTTCTCTAGTTGCGAAACTTGTCTTTTTTCTTTTTTAATTTTTTTTTAATTTTAGATCACACGTCATCATAATCATGTTGTGATCATTGTCACAATAGGCATCTGGGTAACTTCTACAACTTTTAATTTAGTCCCTGAACCTCTGTTTCACCAGTAGAAAATATATCTGATGTCGTCTTGTTACCTAGAATCATCCATGTGTATCTTCTGCGTATGTGGTGTTGAGATAATGTATTTGCAATTACTAAGTCATGTTGTACGCAAAACTCGAGCAGTCGATCTTTTCTTGTATTTTTTGTCCAACGCCGTATCTCCGACATTTTTCTGTCCTGCACCTTCTACAATTGCGTTCCACTCTCACATGATTACGAGATTTTTCCTCCTTTCGCATATTTTATTACCTTCC
Source organism: Sinelater perroti (assembly GCA_036346155.1). Taxonomy (NCBI): domain Eukaryota; kingdom Metazoa; phylum Arthropoda; class Insecta; order Coleoptera; family Elateridae; genus Sinelater; species Sinelater perroti. The sequence goes on from JARFIY010000088.1 coordinate 10,776,438, forward strand.
CCAAATCTTCATACATTTGTTCTACGTCTTCCGCACTGTATTCTGGTTTACTATTATCATTCTCTTATTGTATAATGTTTTTTATTTTACTTTTTGCCCTATTTGCTTCATGACTATTGATATTTCCGCCTTTTCTTCTTAAGCTGCTGTGTTAATTATTTAAAAGTTTTTACTCCTTCATTTAGCTATTCGACTTTGCTTAATTCTATTATGTCCAATCTATTTCCTTCCATTTCTAGCTTTGTTTTCCAAATTTTCATATTTTATTAGTTTTTGAGTTCTATGTTCCTACTGATGGTAGCGGGTAGATACTCCTCTATGACCCTGATAGAGGATAGATCTACTTCAGAGAGGCGACCTTGCCCACGCGAGCCTTGACTCTTCCCCATCTCCTAACACCGGGGAAAAGTCATGTCCCTACCTTAATTCTCCCTGTAATCTACATACTCTTATCCTCCATACACCCTATCCACTCGCCAACTCGCCCAGCAAGCGTGGCGTTTAATTGCCAAATCCCCCTTGAATTGCAAAATTGCAAAATTTTCAAGGGAGGCCTACGTCCTGCAGTGGATGCTAATGGCTGTGTGATGTGATGTGATGTGATGTGATGTTCCTACTCTCTTTAGTTTCGTTTTATTTACATCTTTGTTACTTATCCCCGCCCGGAAATCCGAATAGGAGATTGTTTTACCCCGAAATATTTAACTTTTAAAGAAGTGAGGTCATTTTTCGGAAAAGAATATTGGAACTCGTTGCACAAGCTATCAGTTTAAAATCGGAACGCGTAATGAACATAAAGCAAACGGAATCCACATTAAGTAGAATGAATGGTATTTTTCTGAAGCACAAATTGTTATTTATTGTTATGTAACTAAAAGCTCCTGTCGGGACTTATGCGAGCCGGGCTTTACGAAAATTTCGATAATTTAAATGTCAACGAAACAGCAAACACGTACCGGCCGTCTGTTTGCATTTACCTTCATTTAAGTACCATCCGTGCGAACGCACAACAGCCGCCATCAAAATTTTGCGACAGCGCCAACTGGAATGCTTCAGCGTTTGTGATGGGAGTAAATATACAGCGGCCCCGGGCTTTCGGCGCGCTTCTATTTTAGCGGGGTTGGCTAGCGAGGTTTGCGTAATTCCTTTTTGTTTTTTTGCCGCTGCGCTGCAACGGAGTACTCTCCTGAAAATTTGAAGTAAACTTAATGAGGCTACGGTTTTCTGTAAGTTTATTTGTAATTCTCGGAGTATGCAAGGGAATCAAGTTTCCTATTAATCCACCGCATTCTTTCAATAATTAAAATCTGCATAATTTTGGTTAATAAATTGTCGCATGTTTGTTTGGTTAGGCAAACTTTCTTAAACATATGTCTTCACCTTTTACCACTTTGAGAAACCTTCACTAAATCTCTTAATATCTCAAAGGGTGTTAATAACTATAACTGTAGAAATATCTTTGTAATTTAATAGAAGTATCTGGAGAGATCATTTTCCAGTTGTAAATAAATACATAGATAGGGAAACTAACAGGTCCTCTTCTTTTTTTTTAGCATTTAATTTCCCACTATTGAACGTATGCTTCATCTTTTCTTTTTGTGCAGCTTATAGTTAGTTTTTCCCGCCTTTCTCCTTAATATCATTTACTCACCCTATCGGTGGTCCTCCTAGACTACGTTTCTTCAGTTTTAATTTCCCAAAAGCACTACAACGGAGTAAACCAAAAAGTAAGCAACTCAATAATAAAATTTGTGTCATATTTAGACAAAATACCACTCTTACAAGTCAAAGCCTGTCCCACTAATATAAATCTCATCGAAGTAGACATCAATAATGTATGAAGATCTAGCGGAATTAAAGAAAACAATTAAAACGACTGAAGTTTTAATAATTAATAGGAGACTTCAACGCTAAGTCGGACAAGGACGTGTCGATGGCACTGCAGAAGTTTTCGAGCTGAGAATACGAAACGAAAGAAGCAACACACTAATTTAGTTTTGCCAAGAAGAAGACTCGACAATTGCAAACACTTAAGCTTCCTCCAAGACGACTCTATGCTTGGCAGTCCCCACAACATACTACAGATATACTCGTGAGAAACCAGGTTGACTTTTTAATAATCAATAAGAGATATACAAATGGACTCTATGGCGTGCGAACATACCCAGGCACAGACATTGGGTCGGAAACCTCAAGATAAAACTAAAAAAACTGCGACGACCCTTAAATTGACACCAATACGTTAAAGAACGAAGAAATGCGTAACAAAGCTCAGGTGAAAGTAAGCGCTGAAATTAATGTAATAAATACATTCAAAAATCCAAATATAGAAAATATTTGGAGTCACCTTAAAAATGCAATTATAACGGTCGAGGACGACGTTATTGGACCACAAATTAACATAAAAGAGAATTAATGAATAACCGAAGATATTCTGCTATTAATGGAAGAAAGACGAACATACAAAAATCGAAACCAATAAGAAAAAAAATTTTTTTATTGTACAATAAATTAGCAATCAGAATATGTATTCTATAGGCTAATGTGCTAACATAGGATCTTAAATGTGAAAATCCTTATCGGTCATGATGAGGCCTCTACCATCGAAGAGTCCTCGTCGTTTTCATCGGATGTCGTTTGGCCAGAGACGTTTTAGCCTTCTGTTGTCTTGAGAATATAGAAGTGGGCGTATAAGAGGGTTGCTGTGTGTTGTAAGTCTGGTATGATGGTTGTTGCTTCTTTGCTGGATAACTTCAGTGATGTATGGTATGCGGAGGTCATTATGCAGTGTATTATCAGACATATACCATGAAGCGTTAGTGAGTTCACGCAGGATAGTAAAATTTTTTCCTCGAGTGGTAGATGCGATTTTCTTCCAAGCAGCCAGTGTAACTCCTTGAACCTCAGATCTATTTGTTTCCTCTTTCTGGTTATGTGTTCTTTCCAATTCATTTTTTCGTCAAGATGTAGTCCTAGATAACGCACTGAAGAAGATTGTGTAATGGGAGCATTGTTGAAGGTGACCGAAGGACATCTACCTTTTCTCAATGTAAAGGTTACTTGGGTTGATTTTGATGCATTAATTCTTATTTTCCATTTGTTGACCCAGTTTCCAATTAGGTTTAGATGGTCTTGCAGGTAAGAAGCTGCGATTATGGGATTTTCGTGACTAGCCAGAATAGCTGTGTCATCAGCAAACGTACCGATTAAGGTATTTGTTGTAGTTGGGAGATCTGCTGTAGATAATGAATTCACCATTTACTTTAGCTCTAAATTGACGGTCTTTTAAATAGGATTTAAGTAGGTAGAAGAGAGAGGGAAGAAGGAGCTTGATTTTATAAAGAAGGCCATCATGCCAAACTTTGTCGAAGGCTTGGCCTATGTCCAAAAAAGCCGATGTACAATATTCTTTATTTTCCAGGGATGTGTTAATTTTGTGAACTACTCGATGACATTGCTGGATCGTTGAGTGCTGTAACCGGAATCCGAATTGGTGGTCAGGGATAACATCTAAAAATGAGTTCATTCTGCTGCGGATTAGTTTTTCCAGTAATTTGGAGATAGCTGATAACAAGCTTATTGGTCTGTAGGAAGATACATGATTTGGATTTTTGCCAGGCTTGGGGATCATAATTATTTCAGCAACTTTTAGCTGTTTGGGTCAATATCGTAGTCTCAAAACCGCATTGAATATATATGTGAGCATTACAGTACCTTTCTTGGGGAGTTCTTTCAACATTATTGGTGTAATCAGGTCAGGACCTGGAGCTTTTCTAATATTTGATTGAGTTATTACAGCTATGATTTCTTTAGGAATGATTGGTTTTATAGGTTCTGCGGGAGGAGGATTGTTGTTCAAAAAATCGGAAACTTCTTGATTTGGTGTGTTACCGTGAGGAGTAAATACTTCTGCTAGATATTGGGCGAATAGGTCGGCTTTTTCCTTGTTGCTTCTTGCCCATGGCCCCGGGGTGGGATCTTCCTTGCGAACTGGGGGGTTTGCGTGAACTGGTTTGAGAGCTGCTTTAACTGGTCTCTAGATGGAATTATCATAACGATTTAAGTTTAATATGTAGTTTGTAAACGGTACATGTTGAGATTCCTTTATTTGGCTTTTGAGTTTCCTTGTTATTTGGTTATAAGCTGTTTTGCCTGTTGGGGAATAGCTACGGTGCCATTTTGCTTTGGCTTTTCTTTTTTCTGCTATTAGTTTTTTAATTTCTAAAGGGATATTAATGTTACTAACATGAATTTTCGAGGGCAGCGTTGCCTGGTGAGCGACTTGTAAGGTGGCTTTTTAACATTTATTATAGTTGTGCTGACTGTTGCTATTACTGGTGAGTGATCGGAAGATAAATCTAAGTTGGGGACAATGTCCAAATAGGAGTTTGAAATGCCATTAGTGACAAAAAAGTCCAGGAGGTCTGGAATTTTCCCGGGATCAGTTGGCCAGTAAGTTGGACTGCCCCTTGATAAGAAATTATATTTCGCTTCGTGTAGGACCTTGGCTAATTCTCTTCCTTTCGTGGTAGTAGTTCGTGATCCCCATAGGGTATTTTTACTGTTGTAGTCGCCACCAGCGAGAAACTTAGTGCCAAGCGTTTTAAAGAATTCTTCAAAATGTTCTTTTTTAAGTTGGTGGCGAGGGGACAATATATAGCACTTATGGTTATGTCAAATGGTAGAGTTTTAACTTTTATCGAAGTGACTTGTAAGTAATCTTTGCATATTCAGGTAGTACATAATGTTCGATGGTGTATTTTATTAATATTGCAGATCTTGCGTGGGCTGTGTTGTCTGGGTGGTTAGTGTGGTAGAATTTGTATCCGGGAATCTTAAAGTATGACATGTTGGTGAGGTGGGATTCGCTGATTAAAAGAATGTCAATTAGGTTGTAGTGAAGGAAGGTTTTTATTTCTTCTTTATGTTGTAAGACACCATTGGCGTTCCAAAGTGATATTCGAAGGAACTTGGCCATTACTTTTGTCCAATTAACATGGTTAGCATGTTTAGTACCATGCTATTCTGATGTAAAAGCTGGTTAAACATGTTTTTGAATTCTTCTAAGAACTTATTTAACAGTTCGCTGATGTTATCTTCTGTATTAACATTCTGTGATTGTGGTGTGTAATTAGTATTATTGTTGGCTGTTTTAGTGTAGTTGTAGTTTTGAAGTGGGTTGTTAACAATAGGTGCAGGTGTTTGTTGATTAAGATTTGATAATGTTGGAGTAATATGAGGATTAATATTGTTGTTTGAGACAGGGTTTCTTTTGTATAAACGATGGTAATATTCACAACCTCTGTAATTCGCAGGGTGTGGACCTCCACATAAAGCGCATGTAGCTGGGGTGTCCCTAGTTTTTTTGCAACTGGCGGTACTGTGCGTATTGCCACATTTTACACATTTAAAGGGTCTGTTACAGTATTTCTTGGAGTGTCCATATAATTGACATCGTGTGCATTGTATTACGTTGTTTTGTTTTCTTGGAGGTTCGACTTGTACAACGCAATGACATAACGTACGGATATCGTAGACTCTTTTATTATTGTCTGCTGGTTCTAGGTCCACAAAGAACATATTCAGCGGTGTTTTGTCCTTTCTGCTTAGCACATTGATGATATTCCTTACCTTATGCCCCTGGGATTCGAGATCATCTATTATATCTTGAGTGTCCATGGAACGATGTAAGTATTTTATTACCACTCGAAGAGCTCTTTCCTCTTTAGGTTGGTAAGTATGGTGAATAATATTGTTTTCTTTCATGTACTTAGATAGTTTCCTGAAGGTGTCAGGGGTGTTACAATTTATTTTTACTGTATCATTGGACATACTTCTAGAGGAGAACTGCTCCTCTTCAATTATTTCATTTAATTTTTTTATCATTTCTGGGAAGTTGGCAACTCCGTATATGAAAATGGGAGCAGGTCTAGGGATGATAACTGCGGTTTGGTTGTCGGTGCTTTCTGGGTTAGGATTTAAGGCACTAAATTTATTAGATAATTGTATGTTAGCCGGTGTTATTCCTTTGTTTGTGAATGTTTTTCTTCTCTTGACACTTTTAATTACTTGCCATGAATTTTCGTTTGGTGAATTTGCAATTTCTTCATCGCTGGTTGATATCATTCTTTTGTTGTTAATTTGCTGTGGGTGATCATAAATGAATTGTTGTGGGGCGTGCTGTGATTGTAGAAAATATTGAGATTGTTGAGGGTTTCGATTTTGCATGTAAGGTTGTAGTAATTGCTGTTGGTTAGGTGGGAATGTATAAGGCTGTGATAGGAACGTTTGTAACATTTGCGTATTCGTAGCTGGCTGGTGTTGCATAATATTTGTTGATGTCATTGGGTTTTTAAAGGTGAAACAGTTGTTATTACTGAGTTAAACGTTGAAATTAAATTAATAAATACAAAAATTTGCCTGACCTTAAGCAAGGCTACGGCTGCGGCTCCGCCGTTGTGATAACTCAGGTATAGCTCGGCTCGCACGTTCGGTCTGCTTGAAGGCACTAGCAAGAAATGAACAAGAAATGAGAAAATACAAAGACAGATTTAAAATGAGATCCGTATAGCAAAAGAAAAATGCCTAATAAGCAAATGCATAGAAATAGAACACGTAAGAAAAAACACGAACATTTTAATATTAAAGGAACTACCGAACGAATAAAATATCTAAACCTGATAAGACTTAACGATGACAATTATACTATAATCACAGACCTTAATAAAAAACTAAAAGATTTACACCGAACAACTATTTAAGGAACACGATCCAAAAGTAATCAACTATCAAACAAGAGTGAAAGTCTCCAAAAATACTAAAATCCAAAATCATGCAGGCAATAAAATTCAGCAAAGTAAGGAAAGCACCCGGCCCAGATAATGTGTATATAGAAGTTATAAAACTCTTTAACGATGATAATATCAACTATATGATAAGACTGTTTAACGCCGTCTACGAAACTGGTTGATTACCTAAAGGTTGGCTACAGTCTGATCTTATTCCTATCCCCAAAAAAGTGAATGCTAACAAATGTGACCAATACCGTACGATCAACTTGATCAGTCACGTTCTCAAGATATTCTTAAAAATAATTGCAGCTAGAATATACAGAAAATGTGAAAAAGACATGAGATGTGGTCAATTTGGATTTCACAGAAATTTGGTCCTCGAACGCAGAAAGTGTTCGACTGTGTCAACAATAACGAACTAATAAATTTCCCTAAAAATAAAGGCATAGACAAAATGATTTAAATATTATTAGAACCCTTTATAAACACCAGATTACACTTGTTAGAATCGGAAACGACAACACAGAAAACGCCCTTTTGAACGGGGTATGCAACAGGGATGTGTATTATCAGCTGTATTTTTTAACATATACTTGGATGCTATTTTTCCCGTGCCTTGCAAGATTCAAATGACGGTATTATAATAAACGGACAAATTATCAACAACCGTTATAATTGCTGACAGTTAGGACGCGCTACAATGACTAATGGATAGAATATTGTCCAAAGAAGATCTACTATCACTGAAAATTAATATTGGCAAAGGTAAGTAAAACACTGGTAACTTGAGTAAATCTCTTCGTATACGAAAAACCTATTGAATATGTCTCTGGGCTTTTAGATAACTGAAATTTTAAATCCAGACACGGACATAGTCTTCCGAATAGAACAAGCGAGGAAAATATTTCTCCATATGAGAAAACTATTAACCAACAAAAGTCTTAACCTGAAATTAAGATACCGCTTTGTTAAGGGTTATTTTATGCTGTGTAGCTATGGGGAGTCAAACGTAGAATTTTAAGTCAGTACACTTATATACTGGAAGAATTTGAAATGTGGGTCTTTAGAAAACTACTAAGCGGTACCCTGCACTGCATATGACCAACGCTGAGATTGTGAGATGAATGGATAGAGATAGAGAGCTCCTGAATATAGTGAAGCAAAGAAAAATGGCATGTCTTGGCCATTTATTCTGAAACACAGAGTACCTATTTTTGAAGTTGATTTTGGAGGGAAAATTGAAGGAAAGCGCGGTGTAGGTAGGAATAACTGTGGCTTAAAAACATTAAGAATTGAATAAATCTAGACAACCACACACTATTCAGAACCATAGATTTTGTTTCTTTTTGTTTGGCTGTGTCCTGCTCGTTTCTATTTTCTCATCGCAGTTCTACTCTTAATTTCTTCGATTGCAATCTTATCTCTTAGGCTTATTTCTAACATGACGCGCTTTAGGTGATTTTACAATTAGTGACGTGATCTCGATGGTATACCTCATTACCGATTCTCTTTTTAAGGTGATTGGAATTTTCAGGTCTTGAAGTATGAATACTAGTTTTCCACCTACTGATGTCATTAGAATTAGATTGATATTTCGGCAGTTTGATTTTCTTTACCAAGTTTAGTGTGTGACTCAAACTGATATACTCTTATACACCTAAGATGTTACGAACTGTGTGTATTGCGTTTTCTGCAGACATAACTTTTGCTTAACCTATGTTTATGGATAAAGTGAATAAAGTTCTAAGTTTGCTTAACATATTTTTTAGTTTTTCGAAGTTAATACTGATCAGGATAAAATATTTTGAGATACAAAAATGATTTGGGTATCGCTCGTCAATGTTTACGCCTTTTCTATGCCAATTCAATTATTTAAAAGCACCTTCGAGGGCAAGGGTCATCAATTTTGGGAAGTTGTATTTTCCTGTGTAATAAAAAATTATTCAAATATACTCTTCATCATTTACGAGTGACGAATGCATTAGTTCTTTAAAAATATTTTGAACCATAATAAAATGACAAATATACAAGGTTGCATTTCATCTGATTTAGAGAATCATTTTTTTCAACGGATATTTAGTTTATTGATACCGCTATTGTAAAATAAATGTGGTTGTGATGGCAGTTGCGCACACATTATTCGATAACATTACAGTCTCCTTATATATCTCCTTCCAAGTTGTTCTTCTTTTAGTGAGCCAAACAAATGTTAATCGCAGGGTGATAAGTCTGCAGGGAGAGTGTTTCTAGAACAACTCAATGTTTTGGCGATTTCGTACAGGCGTATGATGTCGGACATTGTTGTAAACCAAGACAACGTCTCAAATTACCCGAGTACTCCTTCAGCTATGCATTGCAGATCATTGGTCATCCTAGAGACGGCAGCGAACAATCAAAAGTTCTTCTTAATCTCTTTGATCTTCAAAGGATGTCGGTGTCCTTTATGCCACTTATACACTGGAGTTTATTTATGGGTGTTTTTTCTAAACTGTTGATTAAGTTTCTTTCCTGTTTTTTCTGATGCATCCAAAGCTATAATTCTTTCACCGCCTTGTTGGAGCCAAAATGAGCGGACTCATCCCTTGCGCTTGAAATATGTCAAAAATAGTCCCAGAATTTCTTCTGTATAGACAGATAAAGTTATGGTTTCGGCTAAAAAATAAAGTCTGACTATTCTCTAATAACTAATTGCACACCAAACTGTAAGACCTTGTTGATGTAGAGGACTTATCCAGTCAAGTCGAAGTGACATTCATCACTGAACCATATATTCTTATAATTCATTTTTCCTTCAATTAACTGTAAGATTTGATTGGCAAACTTGTTGATGTAGTGGGATGTTTTGAAAAGTTTTTCTCACACGTTCAATAGTATCTTCAGTCATTGAAGTGCGTAGTCTACCAGTCCTGCTTCTATTTCCAGTTCCTTCCCAATGAGAAGCTAATTTGCAAAACACAATTTAATAAATTAATCAAAAAAAATTTAAATTTCTATTAAAATTTTTGAAAAACATATTAATTTTTAATTACCTAATCACAGTTTTTTTCCAAAGTCGAATACTTATCGTCCTGCAAGCTTTATATGTTGCCCAAGAGTCTTTTCTCAAAATTATCCACAATTCAATCATTTTACGCTTTGCTGAGGGCTGTAGTCACACTTTGATCTGTAAGGACTGGTTTTTTGTGGTCCTTTATTTTATATGTTTAATAAACTTTGCTGAACGGATTAGCTACAGTAGAACTTTGCCATCAGGACAAACTTCTTGGGCATCTACTACCCTACGGAAGAAATTCACTTCAGGCACTTTGTGCCTTTCATTAACACTCTGAATTCTCATCTTTCTGTTTGCTTTACTGTACTTAAAAAGGAATTTTGGTTTATATTTGGTTCACCATGACATTAATAAAGTGAAAAACTATATCTTTTGTGAAATATTTTATATTAAATTTAGTGTTGGTTGGACCTCTAATTCTCTTTAAGTCGTTGACAAAACGTAATTAAAAAATAAAAAAATTGATTGTTGCAAAACATATGCATATATTGTTCTAACACTTAAAAAATTCTTCAGCAGCACATGCATGTTGTTTTTTAACTAATATTCTATGCTAGTTATCAGATATACTTTTAAATGTCCAAAAATTAATAACAGCCCAAACTAATTACTAGATTAATTTTAAACTAGTCCACGAATGTCCTTTGTAAATAACAATAGACACTCTTATAAGGGTAACAGAGTATAGGAATATACCAGAAACTAACTACTAACGAGAAACAAATTAGTCCTGAACGAGTGTAACCAAAATATGAAAATAAATGGATCTGTTAATCTTACCGAAACCATTGAAACAGTATGTAAAGATTAAAGCACAATAAAGAGATGTGCTTTTGCCTTGAACCGCTTTATATCGCGCATGCGGGCCTTTGATATCTACGTTTTGCCCATCGCACACAAAACGGCATATGGGCTTTTGCTCAGCCAAGTCTGCATACGCCGTCGGCTTTGATATGAACGCACATCACGCATGCAGCGGCCAATTCGGTCGTGTCTTATCATCCCGCAAATACCAGATCCGCAGCGCGGCAGGTAACCGTGGAACCATCGCCTACAAAGCAGAAGCCGATTCAGGTGAGCGATTTGGCAATACTCGTTGGTTGATATCGGTAGCCGCCATGCTTTCGCGACGGCCGTTTAAGGGACGATTTTGGCCTTATCGGTTGACGTTCCAATAGCTACTACGTTTCCACACCGCTTCACAGAGCGGCTATTTACACGCCTGCCTCTCCAGAGATGCTTAAAACTCTATCTAAAAAAAACATCGTCACAAACCATAATTAAATAAACAGCAAGTTAGGTTAGTAATTGAAGTGATTTCCGATCACTTTAACCTACATAAACATGTGGACATAATAGACGTTTATAGAGAAGAATTTTCAAGGCAGAGGATAAGTCAGCCTTAGACACTGCATTTGTTTGCAAAGCTTTGGCTAAAGGAATTTTCTTTTGAAGTGGACCGTTCGCAAAACTCCAATTAGAGAAAAGTAGCAAAAAATAATTCTGAAATAATCTGCAACATTTCCTAAATCTTCAAAATTTTTCCTAGCCTGCTAATAGCTCTAAATTCAGTTCAGTTGTTTTCATTAAACGCCCAACACGAAAATATCAGTAGTATTCAGTTTTCTAAATTTTTGCGAAACAAGCTTTTATTCAACTGATCAAATAAAAAACGCACCGATCAAAAAACTGATCATCGTTAGCTACAATTTTGTCCCCTCTTTCTCGTAATTACAAATTTCGCTTTTAAAAAATAATTTGTCTTTTGAGGTGACCCATTCAGACACTCAAATTTGGACAGCATTATGTGAGTTAAAGCTGCTCTGTTCAAACAAAGTCTGAAGGAAAAAACCTGCTTTCCAACATGTGACTTAGCCTTCTTCTATTGAAAGACCACTTTACCATGTCTTTTGGTATATTTTGATGCTTGGATTTCAATCCTCAGTTCAAGTTGATTAATTGTTATTGTAGAGGTAACTAGTAATGGTTTAATACAATTTTAACAGCTTAAAGTACACGCCTTTCTGGTCCAACCAAACACATACCATTACCTTTTTTCCAACACCATTTTGGTGTCGATGCTTGGCTTGGGTCAAAAATTGATTTTTGAATTTGGGATTATTGATATACGCACTAATCATCCCCAATAACAATATAATACAAAAACTGTATAAAGCAAGATTTTGCAAATACTCAAAATGGTAATGTCCTTAAAGCAAATATTACTCCAACAGCGTTCCAAAAAATGTTCTAGAAAGTATCAAAATATTTGAATTTTCCTTAACAAGATTATTTGTGAATTTAAAAATTTATTTAATTAACTTTTTCAGAATAATAATGTGATTCTGTTCATGCCTACTATTGACATTATGATGAGACAGCTATGAACTACCAAAATATAAAGACAATTTAGGTTCAAACTTTATTTGGTTCACTACTCTTGTTCTCTGAAACATAGATTCACTAAAGAAAGCTTACCCCTTCCTTGTTACGCTTGGATACCGATTTCTTGCAGTAGGTGATTATAGTGCAAAGCACACACACTGGGACTTTAAATAAACAACACTAAGAGAGAAAGAACTATTGACAAGAATTATTTATACCTTTCAAGTGATTCAAATAATATTCCAGATCTCCTACATTTAGACGTCATCAATGGTATCTTTTAAGATCGACTGATCATCAGACTATTATTAAGTGTTGTAAAAATTTTAAAAAACATTAGGACCATTCTCATTAAAATAAACCAATGACGCTCTCTGGCATATTGCTTTCTATTATTAAATTTTCCTTTAAGCATTCAGCTTTAAGATTTATTATTAAATTGCGAACGCGTGTAAAAAGCTGAGGGGCCCTTATTGATCTTCGCAACTTAATTCCAATACAATTACGGGCCAAACAATTTTCCTGCTGAAAACAATAAGCTTCTTACATAAAGCAGATTTGAGTAAGAGAGTTTTAAATATAAAGGAAGAGGATCAAGGAAGCTACGAAGTCGATGAGCGCCGCGGCCTCGCAAAATGAAAATTCCTGCGGCGTCGACGTTAACGCTGCAAAACCCTGTTAAAGTTACCTAATCTTTGCGAATGTTTGCTGATGTAGACAGCAACTTTGTGCTTCTAGAAAAGGTCACATGATTGGAGTTGCTTTGCTGCAAGCTGATTTAAATTCGAACTTTTTTAATTCAAATGTTTCATTTAGTTGTGGTATTGCTGTACACAAGAGGATACAACAAAAAAAGATTATAAAAAGGTTTAATACGTGATGGTGGCAGTAATATCGGTTTATGATAAAAAAAGGCTACAACATCGAGATGTTGGGACTCGGATAGCTCACCAATCAAGTGATAAGGGCGGACTCAATGCGTACTAGATTAGATGTTGATCTTTGAGGGTTCTTAAAAAAAATATTTCTTGTTCTTCTTCTTTTTCATATTTTACCAGAAAGAAGTTGCCATTTTTTTGTTTCTGTGTGTGTCTGTCCTTCGAGTCTTGTTCCCGCAAACCTTTTTTCCCCAGAAAGAGTCGGTCTGCTTTTTTTTCTTCCACTTTGGAGACTATTGCGTCAATTTTTTTGCCATCTGTCATGTGTCGATTCCATAGAATATATACGTTTTTGTTATTGCGTATGTGGAATTAATTCTTCTCAAACTTCCTTAGTTCTATATAACTCTTCATAAGATATAATTCTTTTGTTCTAATTTTATTTCTTATGTTCTTCGCAAGTGGCCATACAATACTATGGAACATTCTCCCGTTGGTGTCTAATTCTAAAAATAATAAATAGGGTAATCAGCGCTAAAGCGAAATAATTTGGTGGTTTTAATTACCATCCAATTATGTGTGCATGGAGGAGAGACCAATAAGGATAAAAATCGGCAATCGCCCTCGGGAACCCGCCTAACCCCCTGATTACGCACATAAATTCCTAAGCACTTCCAATCTGATCTCGGGTTTTTGCGGCGCTTCCCCACGGCCTTCGCTGACCCTAGCCGCAGTGAAAGTTTCATCTGCGGCCAAAGGGAGGACGTTCGCAGCCACGTCAGGAGCCGAGCCGGGCATTATCGCCGAGAACGGCCCTTTCGCGGCGGCCCTTCACTGCGGTCGATAGGGTGCATTTGGGCACAGAGCGATCCTTCGGAGTGTCGTCGGAGATAGTGCGACCTTTCAGGCGCGCGCTGAAAGCGGGTTTCCGGAGGGCGCCCGCATATCTTGCTGCATGCGGGATTAGTCAGCGCTCGTCAGACTAAGAGAATCTGCCTGCTCGGGCGTGAAACGCGCCGGGATATGCTGGGACGCCTGGTGCTCGCTCGCCTGGAACATGAGCCTGATAAAAACTGAGGCAGAGCTTGATGTGATACTTGATCGGCAGAGAAAATATTTGACTTCTCTTTTATAATCAAACACAAAAAGTACACCGGAGAACAGGTCTCTTTCATCAGGGTGAAGGCTATGAGTGTGGACTTCGCTTCATCAACTGTTATGTTTCAAATTTTTAATCATTTCTGCCTTATTTTCAAATTTATAGAAGCAGATGCTTAAGTTGAATGTGAGGTAAGCATTTGAAAAGGTCGCTATTGTAGTTACTTTGATGATAGGGAGATCCACAATATAATATAGAACTCATTAGACTTGCTTAAGATACTCCAGCATTTATGATAATAGCAATGTGGTAGATTATGTTTTATCTTTTAGCATAGACCAGAGTATCAGATAACTTATCTTCTAGATCTTTGTTTATTTGGTTTGTTAGCCCATCTGTGTGTTCTATTGTACCATGTCCATTTTTAAATCCAAAATATTGTTTAAGGATTAGAAGTTATTTAAATATATTAAAATGTTGGAGTAACAGATTAATAATTCTAAAAGAGATTAGGGTTGGTAGCAGATTGATTTTCTGCAACCTTTCGCTAATTTTAAAATTGTGTTAAATATCATTAGAATGCCAAAGCTCTGGACATGTGTCCATAATCAGGAGCTTTTGGACTGGTTTTTACAACGACTCCCGTTAATTTTAATTTCTGAATAGCAAGATCTATTTGGAAGAGTTCTTCCAGAAATATATCTTTTTCTTCATCGTGAAACTTTGAACAGATTTTTTGTAGTTATTTCACGTTTCGTTGTTATTCTTGCACTATTTTTCTGTTGGTGTCTTTAATTGGTCTTATTATTGATTGACTATTAAGACCTCTTTATTTTCCTAGTTTTCTTAGCTTCGGTAGCTAATAGACTACTTGAGTTGTATTAAAGTGTTTAGTTTTTGAGTTTGGGGAGAAGTACTTTCAGTTCTTTAGTTGCTCTGTTAAATATTTTTAACTCTTGTGCTTGCTCGCACAAGCCGTTGGAGTTTCAGAGTGTGGGTTCTACGCCTATTCTTCATAAGTTTAGCTTTTTTGGCTGTTTTGAGGTTTTTTCTGTAAGTGATGTTCTAGATTGTATAAACTATATTGTATATATCTTTCTTACTGCTGGAAATGTAATTGTTTGTGACTGTAGACTTAATTATTGCGCATTTAACCTGGTTGTATCTGTCTAAACAAAAACAAAGGCCTATTTTGCATCTATATGCTTTTACACTCTAAGCTTTGCTTCCGATAAAGGTGACGAGGCCTAATCAGCCGAAGCCGATTTCTCCGTAAGGGGCCCAAAGCTCGCCCGGTACATTTGGCCCCAAATCTAGGATTGGGTTATAAGATAAAGACCGTTACTTTTGTATGTTTTGTATGTAAGACCTTTATTACCTTAACACTGCTACCAGCAGTACCATTTCTGTCCTATCTTTAGTACACTTGTCTCTACCTATTACATCATTTAAATCTGGATTGTAGTCTTTTCAAAAAACAAATTTAGCTGATGCTTCAATCTGTTTAAGAAGTTCATCATCATCATATATCATATAGCTCCTTTGTTGGAGCAAAGGGCGCCCTTGTTGGGGCGTTTCATTTGCTTTAGCTTTAGACTTCTTGTGGTGAGATAGCCAGTCTCACGCACTGTCTGGGGTCCGTTCCGTTGTCACAATTCTTTCCATTAGTTCCTTCCATTTTTTCCTATCTTTTGCTATTCTTTTTGCTTGGTTCCAATTTAGGTCTACTTGTTTTAGTTCTTCTGTAATTGTTTTTTTCCAAGTATTAGTTGGTCTGCCTCTCCTTCTTTTCCCTGTCCTATTGTACTCCAAGGCTTGCCTGGTTATATTTCCTATCGGTTTTCTAAGGGTGTGACCAATCCATCTCCACTTGCGCTTTTTTATGGTTATCTCTATTCTTTCCTCTTTTGTCATTTCCCAAAGGTCCTCATTACTGATTACTTCTGGCCAGAAGATTCCGCAAATAATTCTGAGGCATTTATTTATAAATGTTTGCAGTTTCTTATAGTGTTTTCTGTCTTCTTTCCAGGTTTCTGCTCCATATAGTAGTGTACTTTTACATTACTGTGGAAGAGTCGGAGTTTTGTTTTTCTGCTGATATTGTTTGACGTCCAAATTTTAAATAGTGAATTGAAGGCTTTCTGTGCTTGTCCTATGCGTCTTTCTATATCCTCTCTGTGCCTCCTTTAATGCTTATTATGCTTCCTAGGTAGCAGAATTCGTCTATTTCCTCTATCTCTCTTCCGTCTAATTGTATTCTTGTATTCCCATGTTGTTTTGGTTAGTAGTTTAGTTTTGTTTGAGTTTATTTGTAATCCTACTTTCCTAGCATTGTTGTTTAGTTTGATCAGTTTTGTTGCATGTGTTTTTATTTGTTGTTATTAGGAAGATGTCGTCCGCAAACTCTAAGTCCTCCAGTTTGCCAAATACATTCCAATTTATCCCTGTTCTTTTGTCTTCAGTCCTCCTCATTTCCCAATCGATTACTATTATAAAAAGGAGAGGGGAGAGGATGCAGCCTTGTCTCACTCCTCTTTGTATTTCAACTTTTTGGGTGAGTTGTCCTTCATGCTGTATGTATGCCGTGGAGTTGTCGTAAAATAGTTTTATTATTTTAATGTATTTGACTGGTATCCCGTATTGTTCCAATATTTTCCACATTACTTCTCTGTCTATTGTATCGAAGGCCTTTTGAAAATCGATGAAATTTATGAGGATTTCTTCTTCAACTTCGGCTGTTTGTTCTAGGATAATTCTTAGGGTGTTGATGTGATCGATACATGTTCTATTTGGTCTAAACCCTGCTTGATTGTCTCTCAGTTTTATATTTATAGGGTTTCTTAATCTTTCTAGAATTATTCTGGTCATTATTTTACTTGTTGTGCTGAGCAGGGTGATCGGTCTCCAGTTTTCGCACATTGCTCGATTTCCTTTTTGGGTATTTTATTATTATACCTTCTGTCCATTCCTTTGGTATTTGTTCTTGTGTCCATATCTTGTTTAGTAGTATATAAAGTAGTTCGGTTGAGTAATTTGGATGTATTTTTATTAATTCTGCTTGGACTCCGTCTATCCCTGCTGCTTTATTATTTTTCAGTGTTTGTATTGCATTCCTTATTTCGGTTTTAGAAATTTCTTCTGTAGGCAATTCCAGTGTTCCATGTATGTCTATTATGTCTTCTATTTCTCTATTAGTCTTTGCGTATACTTTGTATATTTCGGTGAAGTGTTCTACCCATCTGTTTTAATTTCCTCTTGTGTGGAGAGTACTTCTCGATTTTTTCCTTTAATTTGGTTGACGTCATTTTGTTTGGTCCCACTAGTTTTTTGTTATTTTGTATAGTGTTTTGGAATCATGCTTCCTGGCTGCCTCTTCCGCTGCTCTAGTCATGCTGTTTATGTAATTTCTCTTGTCTTGTCTTGCGCTCTTTACTTCATTGTTTTCTTTGGTATAGTTTTCTTGCCATATTTTCCTCTGGTCTTGGTTTTTCTCTATTAGGAGTTTTGCTTTTGTTGTTTTTTTTTTCCAGTTTCATTTTTGTTTCATTTGAAATCCATGTTTTATCGTGTCTTTCATTATAACCTATTATTTCTATTGCTGTTTCATTTAATGTGTTTTTATAAGCGTTCCATATCTCTTCAATAGATAGTATCGATGGGTACATCATAGTGCTGGCTTTTCTTTCTATCGCTTCTTTAAACTTCTCTTTTATTTCTGGGGCGTCTAATTTATTTACGTTAAGTTTTCTTCTTTTTGGGTTAAGTTTATACTTGGCTTTTATACTGATTTTAATTTTTGCTCGCACTAGCGTGTGATCTGATGCGCAGTCTGCTCCTCTCATAGCTTTTACATCTTGCAATGTGTTTCTCCATTTCTTTTCCATGAGGATATGGTCAATTTGGTTGTGAGTTGTTCCATCTGGTGAGGTCCAAATTGTTTTGTTGATGTCCTTATGTTGAAATAAAGTTCCTCCTATTGTGAGGTTGTTTAGGGCGCAGAATTCTGTTAATCTTGTGCCATTATCGTTTGCCTCACCTATTCCATGTCTTCCCATTACATTCTCCTTTCCCTCGTAGTCTCTTCCTACTTTTGCGTTCATGTCACCTATCATGATTACAATATCTCGGGTATATTTAGTTTTTAGTTTCGTTATAATTGTGTATATTTGGTTATAGAACATATCTTTCACTTCCTCTTCTTGCTGGTTTGTTGGGACATACACATTTATTATGATTATGTTCCTAAATTTTGCTCTAAATCTTGCCCATATAGTCCTTTCTGATACCCCTTCCCATTCTAACAGTGCTTTTGTTGATTCTTTATTTAACATTATTGCTACCCACGTTCTTTGTGTGCCTGTTCATCTTCGTAGCCTGAGTAAATAATGGAAATGTTGCCTGCTAACTTTCTCTGATCCATCCCATTCCATCTTGATTCGGCTATGCCTAATATACTGATTTTGTATTTTTCCATTTCGTTTGCTATTTGGTACGTTTTTGTTACTTCTGCCATAGTTTTAACGTTCCAGCAGCCTATAAAGGTTCTGGTTCTTGTGTCTAGGGTTGTTGCGCTAGTATTTGCTTTCCTTTTTTTCTTCTTTTTATTTTTATTCTTTTTTATTTTTAATGTGTCTTTATAAACTAAACCTAACTTTTTTTCTACATTTGCCTTATACTCGTTATCCTTGTTGTTTGCCTTTGTTGTCGTCAGTTTATCCCTTGTATTTTGCTCTATAAGTTTTTTGTTCTTTTGACTTGTGTGATCATCAACAGTTTCTCTTCCGCTGACGTACCTTCGTTTCTTAGGGCTTGGTTCTGGTCTTCTGGGGATCTCTCGCTGGCAGTTCTTCCTTTCTTCTTATATAAGTCTGTGTTTGTCTGTATTCCTTCCATGTTTCCCAGTGTTTGTATTGTTGTTTTTGGTCTGTTTGTGTTATCTCCGTCTGACTGTTCAGGTGATTCTACCATTTGTAACTGTTGTAGTGTGAATTGGTCTCCATTTATTATTAATGTATCATTTTTCATAATAACATGATGTCCTTTGTTTCTGATTTCTTTCATGTAGTTCTTCAATTTCCTGCGTATTTCTTGCATTTCTTTGGAGTATTCTTCTTCTATATAAATTCTCGTTCCCTTTAGTTTTTTTGTTGCTCTTAGGATTGCCAATTTCTTGGTCCAGCTTTTTAGTTCAACTAAGATTGGACGGACTTTATTTTTGTCATGTGGTTTCCCAATTCTATCCATTACCTCGTCTTCCACAGATGTTGGCAGATCCATGTCCCTTAGAACCATTCTTGTTTTTTCTTTTAGTATGAGCTCGCTTTCTTCTGAACTTTCTTCAACTCCGTGTATAATTATATTTTTCTTTCTTGATTCTTTTTCTAGCATAGCTATTTTCTTCTCTTGTTGGTCTATTCTAGTCTTTAGTTGGTGGTTCTCTATCTTCAGTTGGTTGTTTTCCTTCTTTACTTCTATTATATCCTTGTGTATTTTATCAAATTTCGTTTCCACTTTTTCTACTGCCTTTAGTTTAGAATTTATATCTTCGCTGTGTGTTGTTTACGTTTGGCGCGGATAATACGCGTCCGTGACCGCGCTTATCACTTCACCTCGCTCGAAGTTTGCCTTCCCTTATCTCTCTCCTCGATTCAAAGTTTATTTCCCTGCTATTAATTCTAATCCTACCTTAATTTCTACTAGTATATTGTTTCTTGTCACAATTGTTTTACTTATCCACTCGCCACTTTATACTTATTTCGCATTTAAACACTCGTTTTTACCGATATTATTCGCCGCAAAATAATTTGTAGCCAATATGTCCACGCACTCTATTTTTCTGTTGGTGTCTTTAATTGGTCTTATTATTGATTGACTATTAAGACCTCTTTATTTTCCTAGTTTTCTTAGCTTCATTAGCTAATAGACTAATTGAGTTGTCTTAAAGTGTTTAGTTTTTGAGTTTGGGCAGAAGTGTTTTCAGTTCTTTAGTTGCTTTGTTAAATATTTCTAACTCTGGTACTCGCACACGCTGTTGGAGTTTCAGAGTGTGGGTTCTACGCCTATTCTTCATAAGTTTAGCATAACGCTAATTTTTTGGCCGTTTTGTGGTTTTTTCTGTACAAGTGATGTTCTAGATTGTATATATCTTTCTTACTGCTGGAAATGTAAGTGTTTGTGACTGTAGACTTAATTATTGCGGATTTAACCTGGTTGTATCTGTCTAAACAAAAGCAAAGGCCTATTTTGCATCTATATGCTTTTACACTCGAAGCTTTGCTTCCGATAAAGGTGACGAGGCCTAATCAGCCGGAGCCGATTTCTCCGTAAGGGGCCCAAAGCTCGCCCGGTACATTTGGCCCCAAATCTAGGATTTGGTTATAAGATAACGAACGTTACTTTTGTATGTTTTGTATGTAGGACCTTTATTACCTTAACACTGCTACCAGCAGTACCATTTCTGTCCTATATTTAGTACAGTTGTCTCATTTAAATCTGGATTGTAGTCTTTTCAAAATGCAAATTTAGCTGATGCTTCAATCTGTTTAAGAAATTAATTTAACTAAATAAATGTCTCCGCGTGACTTGGTTACTTCATACGGAAATTCCGAATGATGGTTGCAATAATTACGTGCGGAGGCGCTTTGCAGAAAAACGCGAGATGATGTTTTTGAAAAAACATCCTTTTGGTGGGGTAAAGCGTGTTTTAAGTTGCGTTACACTTTTGGAAATTTGTATATAGAACCATCTCGGCTGACGTGGCCTTAATGCTCTTTATGGCCATTCGTATGCAGAATAAAACAACGAGTCGTAATATTAGATTGTCGGTGTAATCTATTGGTCACGCCGTTGGTTACTAATCGGTGCAATTCTTTAAAGAGTTCTGATTTTAATTGCCGTTCTTGATCTGAAAATATCTGCAGGGCCACATAGAAACGAGAAATTTAAATGGATGTTAGTGCCAAATGATTGATTTTGTTCGAACAGTTCAGCAATAATTTTTTAAATTGCCAGAGGGTATGGTAACGTGTTTTTTTATTTCGCAGCGCTGACATAAAATGTCTAATTTCTTCTGTCTTTATTGGTAAATATTTATACGAATTGTTTAGTATTAAACAGCTTCGTAGCTCTTATATTTGAATATAATAAACCGTGTAGCGGGTTTCTTCTCGGAGTAAAATCTTTAATCATTGTCTTTTTCACGATTACAATATTTGGAGGTCTTAAGATTTCTTAAAAACATGTTTCTAAACATATTTAGTGGTTGTTTGAACAAGCGTACATTTGGTTTGTCGAAGCTGCAAAGTGGTTGGACAAAATTATGCGGGTCTTCGGCTTTGTCGCTCATTGGCCGGATTGTCTAGAGTTTTAGCCTTTTGATGTGGTGGGTTGCTTAAGAATGGAAATGATCCATATAGTCCAGGTGGGTCGGTAGCCAAACTGGACCTTTAGATCTGACGGCAGCTGATCATGCATGGAGAACGCATTGTCTGGTCTTGGAAATGGTTTTAACGACGTCTCAAAATATCTAAACAGTGTTGACATAGTTGCCAAGTAACAAATCGTTACAAACTTTCTTAAAGTCTTTCTTCAATACGATTATCAATCGTAAATGTTTGTAGTCCGTAAAGATAGTAAACTGCCCTCTACGGTTTGTTAGAAAGTTTAACGCAGCTCTCTAAAATTATCGTGTAATAGAGACACTTAACGATTGTCAGTCGTTCTCGACAAATTGCTTTAACATAGATATATCGACGGTGACGCAAAGTGAAGCTCCTGGCATTGATAAGTTTTTAAGGATTTTGTTAGACCCAATGAAAGCATTTTTGGTAACGTTGTCTTGGCTACAGAAGCCCCTCTTGACAATCCTTTAAGCGACTGTAAAATTTGTGCAGCGCTAGCAATAAAATGTCGATAAAAACAATCACACCTAGGTATCTAAGCAGTTGCTTTGCATTTCAGGTTTTAGTTAATGTAGAATTATTTTAACTTTTTCTTCTAATGGATTAATACCTCATAGGCTTCTAGTAGTTTCGCTCAATCCAAGCACACACCTTGCTGAGTGAACTACCCAGACGTTCAAATTTTTCAAACAATCACAATGTTGCGTTTTATCTGAGACAATCAAAAAGTAGTCAAAAATACAAAATTTTACTTCTTTGGTAAGTTTTCTAATACCTTCCGTTCCCATTAAAATAATTTTGCCAACTAAGAAATATCTTTAATGCTTTGAGTAGATCTAATTTTTTCTTTTTTAAAAATTCAAATCAGCCTCATACGTGTATAACGTATAAAACACAAATAAGAAGAGAAAAAATTGGAACCTAGAAGTCAGATTTGAAACAGAATTACATAATTGTATGAATATATATCAAACAGTTCAAAATTAAGATATATTATTTAAATGTTGATAAAAAATAAAGGAAAATACAAATTTTATGCCTTCCTTTGTCATCTTACATCTAAATCCCCGCGCAGCACAAACTCCGTTCAGGTGATGTAGCAAGTCGACCGAACGCATCCATAACTCTTAGGGCAAGTTTATTTGACGTTCTTTGCTGAAAATCAGCCATGAAATGTTTGCTTCCTGCCATGAAATGTAGAGCAAATATATATTTCTTCGCCGCGCGATAAACGGAGCCTGGGGCTGTGTGTCCTTTGTTGGAAGCCGAAAGGAGGAGTCTGCAAATCAATGTCTCGAGCAGGCACAAAGCTCGGGGGCCTAATTAATTTCAAGTAAGCTACAAGTCAAATAATGGAATGTTTGGTTTAATGAAGATCTGTTTACAAATAAATAAGGATTTTTCTAAATAATATATACAGGGTGAGGTCATGTAACATTTACCCCAATTATTTTAAATACCATCAAACATTTGGTTGATTAATAATACTTTTGTTCACTATATTTGCTCTTCTTTCTTTTTAATTTCTAATTTAAAAAAAAGTGCATTTAAAAAACTCTTTTACGATGCTTTTAAAGCATGTGCCATATTTAGTTTTTGCTTTCGTATCGTTTCGTTGCACAAATATTTTTTTTTTTTTTTTACAAATGAAATACCTTTATTGGTATTTCTTTGGATTACAATCTGATCATACATTGATCAATGAGAAATTTTGTGCAAACTTAAATTACTACTACAAAATTTAACCTAGGGTCTTACTCATTAGCAGTTCCTAGACTCTAATTATTTAATTGCACTTAATTATTGCGCACTTTACTCTGCTTTTTCACAAACACTTATACCAACTCAAAGGGTTTAGTCCTTTTGAGTCTTCTGACTAACATCGTGTTGTCGAGGAGCTGGATGGCCTCAACATTGACGTGATGAAGAAGTCGCTGTTCATGGCTCCTGGCAATTTTTTCAATGGCTTGGCTAACAGTTTCCATTTCCAAATCTCGATGAAGGTCACTGTTTCTAAAGTACCAAGGAGCGTCGACAATATTCCTCAGTACTTTATTCTGAAAGCGCTGCATGATATCTATATTGCTCTTTCTGGCACAACCCCACAGCTGGGCGCCATATGTCCATACGGGCTTAAGGATTTGTTTATACAGTAGCATTTTGTTGTAGATTGACAACGTGGAGTGTCTACCAGACAAGAGCCAATACATTTTCTTATACTTGAAGCCTAGTTCTTCTCGTTTTTTTTTTATATGGGCCTTCCAGCGCAGCTTAGCATCAAGAGTAATACCCAAATATTTTGCTGTATTGGCGTATGGTATTTGTGTATTATTTATGCTAATGGGTATATGTTGATTATGTTTGTTTGTAAAATTGACATGGACAGCGTTTAGTCCAGTTGTTAATTTGATTAGCAGATGACTGCAAGTTTCTAGCTGCTTCTTCGAAGTCTTTGCCTACAGACAAGATAGCCGTATCATCTGCGAAGGTAGCAATCGTGTCATGCATTGGCTCAGGTATGTCACTGGTGTATAATAGGTGTAGGACAGGTCCCAATACACTGCCCTGTGGCACTCCTGCTTTAATTTCTTTTAATTCGGAGTAAGAATCTTCTTGCTTGATTCTGAAAGCTCTATCTGCAATGTATGATTCCAATAGTTCTGTATGCTGTCTGGGCAAAAGTTTTCTTAATTTGTATCGTAGTCCCTCGTGCCACACTTTGTCGAAAGCTTGTGCTACATCAAGAAAGATGGCAGAACAAACTTTTCTTTCCTCTAAAGCTCTTTCGATTATGTTTCTTATCCTGTGCACTTGGTCAATGGTTGAATGGCTATCCCTGAATCCAAACTGATGTGATGGAAATAAGTTCTTGTCTTCTATAATGGGTTTCAACCTTTTAAGTAATAATTTTTCGAATATTTTCGAGATTACTGGAAGTAATGAGATTGGTCTGTAAGCTGTGACTTGATTGGGTGCTTTTCCAGGTTTAGGGATCATTATCACCTCAGCTACTTTCCATATCTTGGGTACATATCTCAGTCGAAACGAGGCATTGATAAGATAGGTAAGTTTGACTTTTGCTTTCCTAGGTAGTTGTTTTAGAATTTCCCCAGTAATCAGGTCAAATCCTGGAGCCTTTTTGGGTCCATGTTTTCGTTAATTTCAATTGCAATTTCTTTGAGACTGGTGGGTCTGATTACGCCTTCTTCTTGATTAAGGTTTTCCCAATCTAATGTGTCTTCGCCTTCATTCGGTTGAAATGTTCTTTCGAGATGCTCAGCGAATTGCACAAATATAATATTTTTTTTTTGGATTCACTAGTGAAGGCGTGAAAAACGTTTTAATCTCTAGAGAGTAGCGTTTTGTCATTATTAATGTACTTGTTGGTGTTTATGGCGGAAAGAACTGTGGTGTTTTTTGAGTTCTTGTATGTTTGTGGCAAAATTATTAATAAAAAAATACTAAAATTATGTTATATCTAACTTGCCATTTGTGTTCTGAAGCGAGAGGACCTGTGCCCGTGCCGCATGATATCACAAAGCGCTAAGAATTTTACCTGCTGCTTAAGGCCAGGTTCTCACTTTTGTTATATATTTGACTCTAGAATACATTCATGTATTTCATGCCAAACTATGTGTAATATGCACCGCCTCCAGCAAACACATATACGCAATGAGAACTAAATGCACAAATACCACACTCTCAGCTATCACAAAATACTGTTATATATAACAGACAGACGCAACAAAATACCTACGTATTAAATCTAACTGAAATATAAGATCCGTCACATATGTCCTTTTCAAATACAGAAAATCAATGGCAACAAGTTAAAAAAGACATAGAACTTTATATGGACAGGCCAGCCAAATCACAAATAAGCACAACTACTGGACTGAAGAAGAGATAGGAACTAGCTACCGATTTAGCCAACTCACAGAAGCAACCATGGATAGTGAAGACAAAAAAGTACTGAACCAAGGCCTCTACGACTATTCGTTTTAGTGGTTAAATATATGAAACTGCTGTTCGATTTACTTAAGAACTTTATACAATGATCAAATTAAGGTACAGCCTCTTGAAAGCCCTCTATACACTAACATAATGAAAGCACTAATGGAAGAAAATAACAAATTTCACACATACAAACCAAAGAACAAAAGAAGCTTTGTGGTAGTTTTTAAAAACATACATCCGTTAACTAGTAGACAAACATAAATTTCTCAATACACTTCCTTGATATTAAACCCAATAAAAACAACAAAGACATCTTCAAAATTGACTTACTACTGAATACGAAGATGGTATACCTCAATGTATACTCTGCCAATGAATTGGATATACCAAGATTTCACTTACTATTATTATCTTGTAAATTTATTCACTGTTATGTTGTCCTTTAAATCCGTACTGATCTTCTGATATTGAGATCAAATTCTTCTAGTATTGGTTTGATTCTTCTGAGCGTTCCTTAAAGACTGTAGATACTATTGGTAGTGGACTGATTGGATCTTAAGATCTTAAGGTTTGCTGTTTTAAGTCCTTCCATTGAACCGGAAATAGTTCAATCTAAGAATGTCATTAAATATGGCTGTTATTGGCTTAAAACTTTTTTTTGTCAATCTTTTAGGATTTCATCTACAATTAGGTGGTAGCCTAGTAGTTTATTTGGGCAATTCAAACATTTTGATTGGTACAATTAGCTAGCCTGGTATTTTTAAGTAGTGCTGTATTTTGGTTTCTTTTGCTAGAGTTACTTCAGAGGGGGATTGTTGAAAGACGTTTATTAGATGTGTTGCAAATGTACAGGCTTATTCTTGTTGGTTTCTGCTACAATTTCAGTCAGATTTCCGTATTGGGAAAATTTCTCCGCGTGGCCTTCTATAATGAATAGTCTGTTGCTTCAGTAGCAGAGAGAGTTGAAGGATAATATTCTATAGTTTGGTTTTCTTTTTGGTCTAAAAGAGTTAAAATTTCATGTTCAGTTTATTGCTCTTACATACTGGTATACAGTGGGTGAATGTGACAATCTCCGTCAGTCTGTTGCAGTCTGAAGCGAGCGAGGTAACCTGATAAATTGTTTCAAAATCGGACAACTGGATTTAGAGCAATTAGCAAATCCAGTTCCCATAGACTTAACATGGAAAAGCTTCGGCGATTGTTTTGACAGTTTATGCAATAATACGTTCGCAATTTTAACAACTCGCTCCTGCAACTTCTCAAACAGCGTGCGAGAACATTACTAGTTTATATTATTCGGAGATTTAGTGTTCCACCAAATTCTGCAAATGTTTGTTTTTACTACCATAGAAGTTCTTCCATGCAGCTCTTTGTATACAATGTAGGTGCTCTGCTCCACCATCATTTTCATCAAAAGTTTTGAAAGATATTTTTTAGTTTAGTTCCTCATTAGATAGTTCTCTAAAAGAGTTCAAGTTAGTTTTCTTGTTACTGAGTGTGGGTTTGTTAATTAGCATAATTATGATCGGAGATGTCATGTCGAGACGTGACTCGATGTTTAAGCAATTTTGTCCTATACTTTTAGTGTGTAAAAATAGGGCAGATCTGAATTTTATTTCCGTCCTAATGGTGAGAGAGTTACCATTGTTGATAGTGGGCGATTTTAGCAGTTCTCTAACTATTGTGGTACTATCTAGTCGTCTACGATCATGCTTGCAATTTGAATGTTCTCATGATTATTCTTGTTTGTTTCCCGAATTTTTTATAATCATTACTGATCCTCCGCTAGGGTGTTGCATGTCGTAAATATATTGCAAAGTAGCTTTTGTTAATAAAGTGTATTTCGAATATTAAAATCGTGGGCCCATAGTCCCAATGTAGACTTGCTCACATGAACAAGGTATGCAGTACATCCCTGGTGTTTCCTATGGGTTTTTTGTATCTTTGGCTGGTCTAAAACGCTTTAGTATTTTGCGTGTTTACGAGCCGAACGATTACCACTAGGATAAAGAAACATAAACGTCACCTAAGTCTTAATCAACCCGATAAATCAGCAGTTGCTGAACATGCTTTGGAAAATCCTAACCACGAGATAAAATTTGGATAAACACAAGTTTTATCCAATTGTAGAAATTATTACTCGAAATTATACAGAGAGGCGGTGGAGATTTATAAATATAAAAATAATTTTAACAGGGACGACGGATTCAATCTACCTAGGTCTTGGTTTATCGCTCCCAAGGGGCAAAAAACAGTCCACGATACGGTGAAAGAGTAAGTGACGTCAGAAATCATCAAAATATTACCTGCAACGCCCCGACTGACGTCCGATTACGTTATCTACCATCCCGGTGACGTCAACAGCATCCCTACCGCATTAGCATGAGTATAAAAACAAAAACGCATTCACTTAATTTTTAGATTTCTTCTCAAGATGTCTGCCGCAGTTGTAGACGAAACGTCTAGAGTTTCTGAACTACGACCATACGATGCACCTATTTACTACATTTGTTGTCTAATGTTTTGAACATCTCTACCACCGTTGCGTTTACACCTATATTTTCTAGTCCCTTTCATATATCTTTTCTTCTAACTCGATCGAAGGCTTTACTAAAATCTATGAAGCATAAATAAACTCCTTTCCCCTTTCTTATTGTCTTTTCGCTGACTTGCGCAGTATAAATATGATGTCTTATGCTCCTCTTCATTTTCTAAAGCCGCATTGACAGTCTTCTGATGAGTTTCCCAGTTTTTTTGTTAATCTTGTTTCCCATATTCTCGCCAATATCTTGCCCAATATGCTTAGTAAAGTGATTCCTCTGTAATTGTCACATTCTTTTAGATCATCTATTTTACATAGTGGCACTATCACACCCGTCTGTCAATCTTTTGGAGTTATCTTTGCTTTTACTATGTTGTTTATCAGGCTTAATATATTTTTTATCCCTGTCTGCCATATGTATTTGACCGTTTCCGGTGATATCCCATCTATTCTTGCTGTCTTCCTTATTTTTATCTTTTATATTGCTTTCTCTAATTCCATTTCAGATGCCTCGACGCCTACATCTTCGCTCGTCGTTGTGGTTCTTTGTTCGTTTTTGCTGTTGTCTTCGTTTTCTTCTTCTTCACCGCTTGCTTCTAACACCCCCTTAAAATGTTACAACCTCTTTCTTTGTAAGTAGTTCTCTTTATTTATCTCCAATGTTTTCTAATGTGTTAGTCTTTTTTTCTTATATATTTTAGTGTGCTGTAAAATAACTTTTGATTTTCTTTAAAATTTATTTTCCAAATTGCACTCATTTTTCTTGTTCTGTCCTTTTTACCTTATTTTTTACCTCCTTCTTTATTTTTGTACTTTTTGTAGTCTTGTCTTACTAGGCTTACACTAGGCTGTTTTCTTTATATCTCTATTAATTGTTTTTATAACTCCCCAGCTTTTCTCTGCTGTTCTAGTATACTTTGCTTTAAATAACTCCATTATTCATCTACTTCTTTTTCTCTTTGTTCTGTATTTAGCTTCATTTGTATTATTTTCTAATACTCTTTTCTCGCGTCTTCTTCTTTCAGTCTATAACTTTTAATACTTTCCTTTATCACTTTTCTTCTTATTTTATTTTGGTGTCTATCTTTCTATTTTTATGCTCATCCTTACTAGGTAATGGTCGCTACCAATTTCTGGTCCTGTTTTTACTGCTACATCTTTTATTCGGCTCGTGTTTTCTTTTTCTACTAGGAAGTAATTTATGACTGATTTCTCTTGTCTTGTACGCACTTCTTGTGGGTATCTCTTTGTATTAAAATTTAGAGTTTATTATTATCAGATCGTTTTCTATACATAAACCGATTATTCTGTTTCCGTTGTTGTTTTTTGTTATTTGTTGATATATCCCTAGGTGATTTTGTATGCTTTTTCCTACCCTTCCGTTTAAGTCTTCCATTATGATGATATTTGGTGCACTTTTGTCTATTTCTTGTAAATTATCCCAGAATATATCTTTCCTTTCCTTCGTCGCGTTCTCATTTGGTCCATATGCCACTACAATTTTTTATGTTGTTACCTTTATTTTTATGCCTGCTATTAATATATTGTATATAATTAATGCTTTTCAATCTTTTTTGCTGACTCCATTTCTTTTCTTGTTACACCTTTCTCGTTCAATTTGCCCATTTTTAGTATTCTTTTCTTACTTTTCTTTTTCTCTGTATCTTACCTGATTTTCTTTTCTTTTTCCATTATCGTCGCTCATGTCTTTTGCTAGTTTCGTCTTCTTGGTGGTTTGATCTTTTTGTTGTGGTAGTTTCTCTGCTGTTTCTCTTAGTTTCAAGTGATCTTCTCCTACGATTATCTTTCTGTACTCCACTTTTACTCTATTTTCCTTATTCCGTTCTTTTTGC
Organism: Sinelater perroti; assembly: GCA_036346155.1. Classification (NCBI taxonomy): domain Eukaryota; kingdom Metazoa; phylum Arthropoda; class Insecta; order Coleoptera; family Elateridae; genus Sinelater; species Sinelater perroti. The sequence goes on from JARFIY010000088.1 coordinate 10,806,398, forward strand.
GATTCTTCTGATTTCTCTTTATATCTTCTTCCTCCACAAGCAATGTCGTTATCAATATAAATTTTGTTTCTTTTAATTTGTTTTTGCTACTTATTATCTGTTGTTTCCCGCTCCAGTTTTTCATTTCTAATATGTTTATTGATGCCCCGGACTTGTTTCCAAGTGGTGTCACTCTTTTTATTTCCGCCTCTACTTCCAGCTTATCACTTAGAAATTTGTTTGCCATTTGTTCGTTATTTTATTCATTTGATCACTATGTTACATCTCTTTTTGTTTTTTTCGATTATTTCCAACTTGTCTTCCAGTTTTTCTACTTTATGTATTAGCACTGCTCAACTTTTTTCTCTCCTTCTTATTTCCTCCTTATCTCTCTATTGTCCTCCGTATCCTTCCTTATTTCTTCTATAATTTTTTCCGTCATGTCCTGTATTTCCTTTAGATCTCTCATTTCTTCACTTTTAGAATCTTTCGGTGTTAATTATTTTCCTACGTTTCTGAAAAGCATCCTTTTCACTGCTATTTGATTCCCTGTCTCTTTTCTTACGTTGGCTCATTGTCGTTTTGTTTGGTTTATTCGATATCTCACCCGCTGCTCGACGCTTCATTTATTACGCTTCTCACGCACTAAATTATAGCTTGCCCGCACTTGTGTTACGCTCACCTAATTATTCTCTTTATTAGCTGTAATTAATAAACTCTTTTTGCCCCTGATCACTTGCTAAAACCGGCAGGTAGATCAAGTGAGTATCTTGTAAAACTCAGGTGTATAGACATAACGCGCCCGTAATCTTGTAGTCTTGTGATTTGGTTGTTGCCTGTAAGTGTAGGCTACAATTTCCATTCGCTTCTCCAAGCATATAAATTATGTCTGCTTGTATGTGTTTTGAATAAAGTCACTTTAACAGCAATTCCAAACATGTCCACTTAAGAACAGAGCTGTAGCTAAATAGATTTAACATCATAAAAATGAACATTACCATATATAATAAAACATATGCTCATACATGTTGTTTTCATTAAACTTACATAAAGTCTTATACAACAGTTGTTTTCTTTGATGTGAAGCTCTACCTAAACATTACTTTATTTTCGTTTGCTGTTTGGAATTGCCCGCTTAATGGGTTTATGTACGCGCGCTGGAATCGATCAGCGTAATGGGATATCTTCACGGGCGAATACACGCAAAAGGGTAAATGAGGCAAAGAGTGGGCGCACTCGAGGCTCTCGGCTATTTAAAAAGCTCGGAGCTTTTATCTCATTACGGACCCGGAAATTCGCTTCCCGCCTCCGTAACGAGTCGGTCTTGCCGTATAAAGCTTAATGTTTGGAGCTCGGCACGGCTGCACTTTATGAATGGCCGTCTCGCAGGTTCGCAGCAGGCGGCTGCAGCCGCTCTCGCGGCGGGCGTGGGCGCCGCCGACGCCAATTTCCGCCGTCTTTACCAGATTAGGGAAAATTGGTATCGATTGCGCGAAACAGGTGATGCCGCCGCTTGGAGCAAACGGGGAGGCCGAAAGGCATAGGTCACGCCGGTCGGGCGGCGAAATCGGCTGAAATTTACTGCAAAACCGCTTTTCAGTGATTGCCGGCGGGTCCAACATCAGCTGCTACCAGTGCACGAGGACCGTCAACGAGCAGTGCGGCCCGGAGGACCTGCGCCCGTGCCCCGCCGTTTCGGACAGATGCGTCACCCACATCTCCAAGAACGGTGAGGCGAACTAGGCCATTTTACAGAGCTTTCAGCGGGCCCTTTTGCAGCCGAGAGCGGGTTCAGGATAAAGCGGGAGTGCGGCCTGGGGCCGTGCGGGTTCGACGATCTGATGATGAACGTGGGCCTGGGCTGGAACTCCTGCGACCGGAGCCACGACGAGTACTTCTGCGTGTTCTGCTGCAAGGACAGCGGGTGCAACCGGAATTCCGGCTGTCGGCAGAAGCCTGCGGTCCTGCTGATCGCAGCCTTGGTTTTAATTGTGATCGTAAACATTGCTGAGCGTTTTCAGCCTCCTTACGTTCCAGATATCGGAGGAAGCTTGTAAGTTATCTTACATACAGCGAGGAAGGTTCAAATATAAAAATTTATATTTTTAAAGCTCACAACGCAACAGAAAACATATTTTTCTAAAGAAAGCTTTTTATATAGCCACTCCAATAAGATCTACATACATTTTACAACAATTTGTAATTAAAATAAATATTTCAGATTTCCCCTCTTTTCATTCATTTAATTAACTTTCTATTTTGTTTCCATTAACTGCAAACTTAAATTTTGTAAACTGCATTTCTAGATTTTTCAAAACTGTCCACTAGCACATTTTCAAAATAAGTTTATCGACTAATGAAAGCAATTTGTAGCTAATTGACGTAATTACTTTATAGAAATGGTTGTCATATTTACAACCCCTACACCCTTTGTTCTTTTCTTTTTCTTTTTTTCTTTTCAGCCTTTTTTAGCGCCCAGTATTGAGCATAGGCCTCCCTTTTTGTGGGGGATTTGGCAATTAAACCCCACGCTTGCCGGGCGGGTTGGCGAGTGGATAGTGAATGTACTTTTTACGACCGTCAAAGGTGTTTATATGACGGCCGGAGAGCATTAAATGTTTTTGTTATTGCCGGGGTTCGAACCCGGAGCCGCCGTGCGCCAGTTTGGCAGGTTGAGGCCTTTACCTCACGGCTGTCGTGCTCTCACACACACCCTTTGTTACCACACTTTAATGTTCGACTATTTTGTATTGCTTTATATTACAATTATTTTATAGAGATGATTCTGGTATCCACGAGGATTCTAGCTTCTTGCACAACCCGTTGTAACATATTTTGACCACCGATAAACTGGCAGGGGGGTGGGGAGATTTTATGCCATTGCTAGACGCCGTCGTTTGCAAAGTTTTTCCCGTGTTTATATCCAAGAACATATCCCGCATTCTTCAAATAAAATTTTCCCTTTTTTTAAATACGACATTTTTAAGAAAAGCACCCCTAAAAGCGATGTCATCATTTAAATGTTACTTATTTTTTTCTGAGGGGGCCAATGTAAATTAAATTAATTTCAAAAATAAACAAAAACGTAAAAAATTGTTTAGAAAGTTAGAGAAACCAGAAAACAAAAATAGAGAGCAAGTACATATTTAAGTTCATATAGAGTTTAATAAAGATAAAAAACTTGAAGCCAGCGACGCAGGCTCATGATATCATAATAAGAAGAAGATGAAGAAGAAAATGGGGTAGAGACTAAAGAGCCTGGGGGTCAGATACCTAGGGATGGGATGCCTTGTGGGCGGTTTACTCAGTTACTAAAAATAATTGAGTAACTGCATTCATTTCAAAAATGCAGTTGTCTAAGACACGGTGCTTGCCACATCGCCCCACATCAGAGATGGTGTGCGATGATCGGACAGCGAGAGCGAACGAGGAACCTCAACCTCTCAACCTCGCAGGGTGTGCTTCCATGCGAGCCATTTCAACCTTATCATTAGAGGGACTACAGCAACTATTTTATAATTTTGTAAGTTACAACGTAGTGAATTTTTACATATTTTGGAACCAAGTACCGTGGACCCGCTTTTAATCAATTCGAATGAAACCGGGTCACAGTCAGATAATTGGAAAGACTCGTAATGAAATGGAAACTGCAGTTTTACTATTATTAGGTCAGATATGTGTCGCATTTGAATTACGATTAGTTTGTTTCGTTAAATTTTGAATCTTCGCCTAGCATTTAAAAAAGTTACTGTTCCTGGCTTGTAAACTCTAATACCATCTATTTAAAGTTGTTCTGACTCAAAAAAATTTATCCCTTAGCTCTTGTAGAGAATTTTTATAGGGGAATCAAAATTCTTCCTCAGATTTGCATGTACTGTTGATCTAGAAATGATAACTAATCATCTTCCCAGAGACTCATCTGCTGTGGTTAAAGACACATATGGTGATCTGTATTATCAATCTTTGAAAAAGTGGAGCACTCTTTAATCCAACCAGTTCAACTCGTACCTAATCTTTGGTATCGTCAGTTTTTAGTACGAGAGAGTTTTCCACATGTCGGTACAACTCGTCCAATAACCAAAGAGAATAAAGAGGGCTCTTTGTCTTACAACCAAAACTCTTCTTGCTACAAGATGCCGTCGCGCATCCTGCTTGAACAACCAAACTTTTCAAAAACTCATCCTGTTGCCTTGTTCTACGATTTTGAGTCGCACAAAGAGCAGATGAAGAGGAACGGACATCAAGCAAATATTGCTATATATCAGTCGTCATTCCAAATCGAGCATCGCTACCACCAGTAGTCTCGTGTCTAAAATGTATGGCAAATATCAGGAAAAAACAAAAAAGAAGATACAAATAAATTATTTTTATTAACCTTCAAAATACTCGCTATCCTTTACACTTTTGACAACGTTCATAAAGCTTCTGGAAACTGTCAAGAATCTATTAACGACCGCAAAACGTGCGCCTTTTTTAACGTTCTTCAGGCAGGGCTGCAGAAGTCGATAGTTGTCAAATCAATATATTACGGTTTATGGTCAATGTTTGTCCAACTGTAGCAACCGTTTCAAAATTTTCTTGTAAAGTGCAGCGTTTGCAAGGACGAATTCTTTATGGATGATGTGTTCCCGAAGAAGGCGATCTGTTCGTCTGTTAACTTATGTGGCACAAACCAGAAACAGAGTTTTCACCTACTCAAATCTTGGTGAACGATGGTACGCATCGTGCCCAATTCCTCATCATGCCTGGAATTCTGTTGGTTGAGCTCAACGTGGCTTATCTTTAGTTCTTTTCTTTATTCGCAAAAGTGTTTAAGCCAATTGTCAACTTGAACGTGGCTCATCCTCATTCGTTTTCTGCCGCCGTGAAAGCGTTTGAATCAGTCGTAAACGCATTTTTGCTCGAAACTTTCATCCAGTACATTTACACCTCATTTTACGTTTTTCCTAATTTATAACTCAATTTTATGTACACACATTGCTCTACATTGACCGCGATTCTAGCACCGTCGAGCAACCCAGTAATGCTCTCGAATACGAGTAGTAAGGCCATTAAGAAGGCCAGCAAGCAGCAAGGGCGGCAAAAAAATAGTACAAAGAAGGAAAAACACGCGATCTATATTTGCAAGGTGTTAAAGCAAGTGCGCATGGACACCGGCATTTTAAGTAAGGCAATGAGTATCATAAACATCTTCGTGGACTCCTGCTCCTCGCCAAACTTGCTAAGCATTCTGCTAACGAGGGCACAAAGGTGGTGGACCAAATACACCAGCTCAAGGTAAGAATGGTATTTTTGATAGCCAAGCAAATTGATCGGATAGATTGTATTGCTACGTGGAGGCTGCGTTCAACACCAAGTAGCAAGTTTAAATTCTACTGGAAAAAGCGGCTGCCCGCAGAGAGTCACCCTAACAGTCACGTGTACTTCACACTAGGTGACGCTTCTTTAAGTGGATCTTACTGTTAGAATATCAGATCATTCATAGAATTTTCTAGATACGGCTTGTTTGGATCTTTCGGCTATTTAACTTATTCTTCATTCATTTGGAAGTTTTATAATGTACATCTATTGACCCACTCTTGGACTAATGCTTCAGCAATCACCAACGTTTCTTGCTTCAGTATCTCATAAGCTTTATTCTAATTGGTGAAACAGTCTATGGCAACTAGGATACAGCAATATCAACGGCCGGTTTTTTCATTAGGTGCTAGGCATTAATGTTCTATAAGAATTTCCAAAGCCTCTACATTTTGACAACAATGGGCATCTTAATTCAGCGTCATAGGCATCCTTCAAGGCTTTTTTTAGAAGATCATCTCAAGTGTTGCTTAGGAAAGCAATCTTATTATGTTGAAACTTTAATTCAGCCCCATGTTTTATTTTGCGTTATCCTTTGCAATGATAAGCCTTTGAATTTACAAAGCGTTATTCTGTAATTTCTCTGTTGAAGTCCTGGAGTGTTCTATGTTTGTCTTCGATTTTCGTTTCCATTTATCTTTAATTTTTATCTTCTCTCACACTTCTGGAATGTCTCAATAAACAATCTGTTATTATATTTGTGTTTCTGCCTGTTTCTAATTTTATGACTATTTTTTTACGACGACTACTCCTGCAAAAAACATTTTTGAAGAGAAGTCAACGGTGATTATGTTAGAGGGGATGTATTGTAGTTTTATCACTAGCAGCGGTATAAACTAATATAACTTGTAAATTGTTAAATTTTCAGGCCTTTTTGTTATCCATAAATTAGATGTCTTTTAAAGGAAAAAATTAATTTTAATTTAAAAAATCGAAATCTAAATTTATTGAGTTATATATTCTATGTCCAGCGAACTAAGAGGTTAGGGCTCCCATATGTTCACCTTCAACCGTTAGGCCACGCAGGCTATCTGCATATTAGTACTGTAAATTTATCTGTTTTCAACATCACTCTCTTCCGCTCTCCCCATTCAATTATTTCGCTAAAATTAAAAAATGATTTATGCGTTTCTTCTATAGTGGTCCAGTTTAAATTTTTGATGTTTTTTAGAGTGGTGTTTGTTTTAGACAAGTTTGATTGAAATAAGGTTAAATTATTTTATAAATAAAAAGTGTAAAAATGTCTAAGTAACCCATTTTATTCCCTGTAGTGTATACAAATAAAATTATTCCTTTGAAACTGAACGATGTAACATATATATTTGAACCTTCCTCGTGCATTAGAATTGGCAACTTACGATGATTACTTGCTCATTTCTTATTATGTACTTTAGATAAACTATGTAAATTAATATTACAGCCTTACGTTCAGAGAGTTAAGAAAAGCCATAATTTTTAATGTTGTTATAGTAATAGTTCTACAACTAGGACTTTGAAGAAGTTATGTATGATGTACCTATGTTTATCAAGCGTTTGTAATTGTTTGAATACACGCTAGTGCACAAATGTAACTAAAAATATTGTACAAAACATTAGTGATGTGAAGTATACTAAGATTTAAGGTATTTGAAATGTAAATAAAATATTGTCGACTGTTTATAATAAATGTATTGAATATACTTCTAAATAAATAATAATAACATCGCTCAGTTGTCTATTTAACAATACGACAACGAGTTAATTACATTTGCAGTAAATCCCTTTCCCTTCCCTCTATAAACAATAAGGATAACAGATAAAATCTCCTAGCCGCCGGTTCCCTTTGGAAAAAACAAAAGGGAGAGCTAAACTTGACGTAGAATCCGAATCCGCAATCAAAAATTTAAGAAAACTACTGCAAGTAGCCTAAAAAATAGCCCCTTTTACAGTAGCTATATTTAAGTTGGGAAGAAGGTAAGTCCTGCACTTCTTACATGGCGCGAAGCGCCTCAACGCACACCGCTCGAAAGCTTTACCATCTCGTGCATAGAAGCATACTTTAACAAGGCCGCGAAGCGACCTTATGTTATAATCTAGTTGTATATAAATAAACAAAAAACTATATATTACAGAAGTAGGTCAACTTTAAACGAGACTTTTGTTCTATCCCGTCCTCTTTTTCGACGGGTTCAATGCAGTTAAAGAACAGCTTTTGAAACTACTTTCTTTATTTAGTTAGTTTTAGTTATTATTTCGTAAAAAGGATTCAGCTTTTATCTTTATCAGTCGTGGATTATTGAGCGTTAATTGTGCTTGGTTTGGTTAAAAACTGAGATCGGAAAACATGGCAGCAAAAACCTTTTCTAAATACGGCTTTTTGTTTTGGTGAGTACAACTTGTCTTATTTAATTTCAACATGAGAGTGTAATGATGGCTCAAATTTTATTACACGTAGTCCAATACAAAAATTCGCCTTTTCCTTCTTTGTAAGTAGCGAAGAGCCTTTGAGAGATCTCGTACCGCATGGTCTTTACTTCAGGAGTAAAAGAGAACGAGACATATTTTTATTATTGACTGGGCACTACTTCAGTGCATTTTTTGTCACTAGTCAGCCTGAAAAACAATCTCCTCCCATTTTTAATTTTTAACTCGATCCCAAGCCTCGTAAACTTTTTGTAGTTTTCTCACTAAAGAGAATGCTGGGGCAGGCGGATTTGCAGTCGTGATAGAAGTAAAAAATGTGTAACAGGAAAAGACATAATATAATTGCTGGTGTAATGTCGTAAGACCTATAAACAGCTAATAGAATAAATATTTACCTGTACCTTTTGTGTGTATGTTCTGACTAAATACATTGTAATGCCAATCCTGAGATGGGTAGTAAAGAAGGTTATCCACCACTTAAAATAGTTCTCAATGTGGCTAAGACCTTCAGATAGTTCGAATATTCGTCTTACTGTCGATAGTCCAATTGATTTATTCTTTTGACGATTAGAAGGTTGCAAATCAGGATCGATGATACGAGGTCATTGGAGTACCACAAGGATATGTGTTGTTTCCGACCTTGTCTCACTTATATGTCAGGGTCATGTTTACCACACCTTCTTTGATACAAATTCCACCTGACTTATAAGTGGCTGTAAGCATTGGACAATCTTGAGGATTGGTTTGGCCAATTAAAATCAATTTTTTTAGAAGCTAAAGATCCATATAGCCATGAATGCTACATCAAGGTCACATAAAAAATCAGGTACTATTCGAAATCTGAATGTCTACAAATTCATCACCATGCTTATGATGATATGCTGCAGAGACCCACATGCAAAAGTTTCAAATGATCAAGAACTGGATGCTGTGGTGTATCTTTGATACTCCGTTAATCGTCAGGTCCACAGAAACGTACAGTTCTTACCTGTCGCAGAGTTCTTAAAGGAACTGGTGACTAGACTCTACAAGACTATTTAAGGCTACCATAATACAGCAGTTGGGAAGCTGCAATCATTAATTGATTGAACATAATGCACGAACGACAGTACTGACGGTACTCTCTAGCCTTCTCTAGTGAAGCGCTATCATTAGTTCAAATTAAGACAGAAGACTATTCCACAGACTGCTAGTGTGTTTGCAGAAAATTGAGATTTTAGGCCCTATGGACAATTGGACTCACGATTGTTAAGCATATAAGTGGATTAACCTTCCCCTTTCTTCCATTATCAACTTTACAGTATAATATAGTGTAAAGAAATGCATGTATTTTACTTGTCAAGTAATACTTTATTCTAGAATTTAATTTTGGTTTAAAATCAAAGTAAAAGTGTTTTTCGTATCTAACGCAGTTATGTAGCAGTTGCTCTTCCTATTTAAATTCTCAAAAACTGCCCGAACGTAAAGTATCGAGCTTTCAGGAGAAAAATGACTAAACTGTCCACTACAAACGACCTGTTTACTGGATGTCGAGGAGTAACAAGACAAATTGTCTGTCCCGCGCAAATCTTTCATTCGGGTGAGCGTCCTGTGAGAAAGATTGCAGGTTGTCAGTGCAGTCCTGGAAATATCGAAACTCCAGTTTTGCCCCAAATGTTAAAGCCTCTGCTTTAACATTTTAACAAATCCTTATCAGACAGTGACACTGTTTATTACATTACTATTATAGTTAAACAGTTTACTTCTATGTTTTAAAACTATTTATTGAAATATAATTTAAATAATGTGCAAGTTATGTCGTTAAAATTAGTGGAACCTGTAAAACTCAAAAATTTGTACTTTGCAATTTAAACGTAAAATTAAGTCAGGTGCAAATGGTACTACATACCAAGGGGGAAATAGCACATCATGTTTTTTTTTAGACACCCTTAAAAAGGATATGAAAAGAAGAAAATAGAGTAGATTCGAGGCTGTTAAAAGTTCGGCCACTCTAAGCGAAGCTGTCGCGATACATAAAATACTGCTATGGTTATTACCTTGAGGACTGAAAGGTAGAATGGAGTATTTTAGTGCTTTGTGATAACTGGAAGTCCTGACAACAGCAGCAACAGCATTTTCAAACTGCTCCTTTAAAAACTAAACTTGTAAAGGCTCTAAATTTTTTCTCAGAGTGAGAATGAGAATAAAAAAGTGAAATACTACACGTTCCTGTACGGACATAATTTAGATACAATTCTGGTACCTGAGATTTGTTTTAAATATGGGAACGAGCTCATCTTTTAAATTATGTTTATCATTACCACAAATGCACAGCCAAGGAAAGACAGACGTTGACTTAAGTTATGCCTGGAACATTAACCGACCCTATTCCTGATCATCGACTATCTGGAGGTAACATCGACCTGTTTTTAGACTAGAAATCATAAGGTGTTTCTCATAACATCGATCTACAGCTTGTCGGAGTCTACATTATTTTACACTATCGGAAGATCAAGACGCCATTTTTGGGACGATTTCAATTCAAAACTCAAAACCGTCTGAGATAGAACAGTTAAATTACTGATCCAAATGGTTTGGTGCAACCTGGTGACGAATGGACCCTAAAACTTTATTTAGACCATAAAACTATTCTTAACGTTGCTATATTGAATAATGTGCTTCCAATATTCCTTTAAAAATAGCAAATCGCATGGCCTAGATTTGCCGTCAGAAAATAAGATCTTTTGATTTGAAGAATACCTAGACGAAGTAGTGCCCAATCTTAAAACTGCCATCTAGGACTCCATCCACTTTGTCACAAATAAAACCCCTGGACACTTTTTCCCCAACACCTGAAGACATGGATACGCGAGAGACATGCGCGACAAACTACGGATCTGAAAACAATCGCACCTCTATGAGGATCGTTGCAAAAGTCAAGACCATCATTGTGATGTTCCAAAACGCCGCTTAGAAAAACAAGTTATAATCCATCGATACAGCTGACTCACTCTGAAGTAGGGTGCAAGTTCTTGGTGGCAGTTTGGAACGCCACTACATCTTTCTACGATTGGAGCATCGATTACAACCATTTTGCTGTTATAAACCAAATTTTGTAGCGCTTATGTAGACCAGCAGATTTTTGAGCTCCCAAGAGATAAAATCGAAAAAGCGCCCGGACTACATAACATTTCATATTTTGCCATCATAGTTCGTGCTGTCTTAAGGTCTGCTAATTTTCGATAGGAAATAAACATTTTGAGGCAGCTTTTTGTCTATATATTTTGACTAAATAATTTCCATTTGCAATCACAATCTCCACCAAAAATAGTTCTTGGTGTGCTCAAGGCCTTCAACAAGGTTTAACTTTGACTAGTCCTATTGATTTGGTCTTTTTGTCGGGTAAAGGTTCCAAATCAAAAGCGGTGATATCGGTAACTATAAAAACGGCTTATGCTGGAGTATCACAAGAATCTGTGACGTTTTTGACTCTGTCTAACATGCCATGGACATTCTCCGTGATACTAGTCTAGTTCTCAGAGGACATGACGTTAATATTCATTTTGTTCGAAGTTCACCTAGCCTGTACTAATTACAATTGATACTGTATATCAAATGTAACTTAAGCACATCAGAACGAGTTTTTGTGACCTCCTGATTTTAAATACACCCTAACAAAAATTATGAAAAATGAAATATAGCAGATCCGCGCTGTCAAAATTTTGGCGTTGGTTAGCGATGCTGTCGCGACACGTGAAATATTGATGTAATCAGTACTCTAAAGAGTGAGAGATAGAACGCAGCATCTTAGCACATTGTGCTAACTGGTAGCCCTGATAACAGCATCCTCAACAATCCTAAGCTAATTTCTACTCTTTCAAGAACTAAACATAGAAAGGCGCTAGAGTTTGTTCCCAGAGTGCCAAATACGTTTAGCAAAATATTTGAAGGTCTTTTGTGACACGCAGATGGGTAAAGAGAATGAAACATAACTTCCTGCACCATTATAATTTAGATGCAATTTCGAATCTCGTCTCAAAGTTGGGAATAAGCTCGGGTTTCAAATTACACCTGTCATTACAATGACCGCGACCCTGTTTCCGGTCACCGACTATCTAGAGGTAACATCCATCTGTTTCCAAGCTAGAAATTATTGGGTATTTTGCTTTATATGAGCTCACAATTTACCAGAGATTTCAATACAAAACGTCAAGTGTTCAGTCCAAATGGTTTAGACTGTTTCTAGGTACATCAAGCTACACGACTTGTTAATGAAAAACATCTCTTATTATTACTCTTATCACTAGGTTTTAAAATTAGACAGGAAGACCAGTTATTTCATTTAGAAAAAATTTAGAAAAATACCTGGAGAAAGCAACTCATAATTTTAGAACTGACATCCGCTTCGTAACAAAAAAATCTACAGATAACAGTAGAAACCTTTAAGGGCAGATACGCCAAAGAAATCGGATACGGAGCGGAAGTCAAGAGCACCATCGTAATATTTTAAAACCTCACTTAGGAGAGTAAGTTGGAAACTCTCCACACGGTTAATAACTCATTCTGGGGTATAGTCAAAGTACATACTTGCTGGTAAGCCAACGTAACCGCTACTAGTACTAGTAGAACACCGATTAGGACCATCTTAATTTTATAAATCGAACCGTCTAGCAGCTATAGACGAGAAAATTTTGAGTCCATCGAGCCAAAAAGCATTATAAAAGTCCCGCAAAAGGGAAAGCACCTGGACCAGATAATATTACAAAATTTGCCTTCAAAGCTCTTCTAAAAACTATTATCTGTATATCATTATAGCTGACGCTGATTTAAAATTATGTTTTGTCTCGAGCCAGGAAAGCTGCCATATTTTTTCAGAATTATCGACCTATCAGCCTACTGCTAATTCTGGGTGGAAAATGAATGTGCCGAGCTGCTGGTCAAAGAGATCAAAGAGTATTCAGTAAAGTTTATAAAGCAATATAGGGGCAGATATGGCTAGCAGCAAAAACAATTGGACAAGCGCAAATATTTTTCCCCACAGTTGATATGGTTCAACCTTAACTAATGCATCATGTACGTTTTTAGATCTAGAGAAAAAAACAAAGAAACACTAAGGCGTTAAGTTAAAGCAGATTGGTTTGTTCCTTTACGTAGTATTCTAAATTGTTAGGAGTTTTAAGTCACCTGACCTAATTTGAAAGGCGGTAAAAAAGGTTATCCACTACCATCCAAAATAGTTCTTAATGTGGTCAAGCCTTTCAACAAAGCTTAAGATGAGCTTAACATCTATCTTACTCCCGATAGGAATTTGTTCTTTTCTTCAGGAAGAAGGTTCCAGGTCCAGATAAGTAATATGAGCGGCTTTATGCTGAAGTACCACAAGGATCTGTGATGTTTCCAACTCTGTCTAATTAATATACCAGAAACATGTTTAATTCCACGTACTAGCTTAGTGTACAGATGACATGGTGTTAATACCCAGTTTAATCGTGGGTCTACTCGCTATCTTTGTAGGCACTAAATATCTTTACATAGCCGCAGATGCCAAATCGAAGAGATCACACAAAAATAAAAAACAGCAGTAGCATCCTTTGACTTGCTATATTATAAAGTTTAGTACTGGTATTTTGTGACACGCAGCATTTTGAAAAATAGATCTTTGTAACGCTGACGGGTTGAGAGAATAAAAGACCGAGATACTAAACTTCCTGCACGGATATAATTCAGACACAATTCTTGTAACTGAAATTTGTCTGAAATCCGAGGTGAACTTAGATTTTAAGTTATGCCTGCCATTACAATGATCAGAAATACAGTCAAGGAGGCTGCTTAAGTTAAACCTGCAACACTAACAGAGTCTGGTCTTAGAGGTAACATGTTTTGAGTTTGGAGATTGCTGCATAATATCCACCTATAGCTTGTCGATGTCTATATTATGTATATTACCGGAAGATTAAAACGCAATTTTTGAAAAAACATAACCGGCGGCTTCAATTAAAAACATTCGGCATAGAACTGTTAAGTTACCAACCCAAACGGTTTCACGGAACCTGCTGATGAATGAATCCTTAGAACTCGCTCACTATAGTTTTTGCACCACCCAAACATCCTTAACTATATTGGATATGCTTACAATACCTCCTTACTTTCAGAAGATAAAACCTGTCTGTATTATTTAGTTAGTGCCCAATCTTAAAACTACCATCCAGGGCTCTATCCCCTTCGTCACAAAAAAACCATATAACAATAGACTTTCTCCTCCAACACCTAAAGGAACGGATACGCAAGAAAAATCGGGTGCAAAGGCATGCGCGGTAAGCTATGGATCTGAAGGCAGCCGCTGCTCCAAGAGGATTGTTGAGAAAATTAAGACCATGATCGTAATGTTTTAATATGATGCTTAGGAGTCGAAGGGCTCGGTGGCAGTTTAGAACACCAAAGCGACTTCTGGTATTAGAATTCCGACTAGGACCATTTGACCTCCTGAATTGAATAGTCTAGTGCCTATATACTAAGAGATTTTTGAACCCATCCAGCTAAAGACATGGACCTTGAAACCAAAAATGCTCCTGGACCAAATGACATTTCAAACCTTGCCTTCCAAGTTCATTCAAAGAAAGCTACTATCTGCGGACCCATCATAGTTAATGCTGCCTTAACGTTACATTTTCTTTTCGAGCCAGAAAAGCGGAGACAATGCTCAGAATTATTGAGTCCTCAGCCTGCTGCTACCCTAGGTGAAAAGTGAACGAATAGCTAGTCAAAGAAACTTTAACAAAAGAAGGGCAGTTTATAAAAGTTTATAAAAAACTCTTTACAAGCAAGGGCAGGAGCAATATGAGCAGAGATGACTAACAACAAAAACGAGTCGACACGTTTCAACAGAGTACCATCCAACTGTATCACTGGGCATGGTAACTTCAAGTCCTACCTCGTTAAAAAGTAAAAGCTTTCAGAGAACCAAGAGAAATTCCCAACGGCGCCATCTGCGCTCTCCTAAAAGGCATCATCACAGAGAGACCACGGCGAGATGAGACAGGACCTCTATGACAAGCGAGTGAGGTGGGCACCTCTTGCAAAATTCGTAGGTCGGTGTAGAAGGCTACGTGTAAACACGAACGCAAACGTAAATTGTAACGGAAGTGCGAGTGTTTGAAGTTGTCTGTGCTGGTACAAATTTACATTTTTAGATCTGAAGACAGAACACACAGACACCGCGGCGTTAGGTTAAATAGATTAGTCTGTATCTTCGCGTGCTATTAGGATGATTCAAAGCAATAAGCTGTTTTAAGTCGCCTGCCCTAACTTTTTGTAGTTTTTGTAGTTCGGCGAATGCTGGGGCCGATATATTTGTAGCCACGACAGATGTAGGAAATAAGTAATATAAAAGGACAAATTTAGAGCAATTGTAATATAGTTGCAGTAGTGCTGGTGTAACGTCATAAGACCTACCATTAGCTAATAGAATAAGCGTTTACCTGTAACTTTTGTGTACGTATTTTAGCAAAATAAATTATACCAATCCTAAAAAGGTTATTCATCATAATCCAAAATAGTTCTAAATGTATTCGAGACCTACAATAAGGTTTAATTTATTTACTCCCGATAATATAATTGATTTGATCTTTTTGTCGGGTAGAACGTTCCAAACCAAGATCGGTGATATGAGGTCATCAGAAAAGTGGTTTTATGTTGCAGTACTTTAAGGATCTGTGACGTATCAGATCCTTTCAGGAACATGTTCAACCCCTCTCATGATACGACCATAGTTCACAGATGACATGGTGTCCCACCCAACTCACTCGAATTCCACCTAGTTTATAAGTAACTGCAAGGACTGAACAACCTTAAGAAGTTATTTGATCTCTGATGATTAAATTAGTCTTAAGAAGAGCATAATTATGGTATTCACAAAAAAGCTAAACATCTTTGCGCATCCGTAGATGCTAAATCGAAGGAGCATCTTTTGACTTATGTATTATTCTGAAAATATGCTGTCTCCAGAAAAAGATAAACGTCTGCAAAATCGCTAGCATGCCTAAAGATTCACAAAAGCTTCAGATGATGTGGAACAAGTGATGCAATTTATCTCCGATTCTTCGTGGTACGTGAACTTCTTACTACTTAACTTCTTTGCGGATTTTAAAAGAACTGGGGACTAAATTCTGGAGGTTATCTAAAAATACTACGATCCAGCAGTTGAAAGGCTTTGGAACTATAAACCAGTAGCGCTACAAAAACGAGTTACACAGTCAAAGAAAGCTGGCACTTCGACATCTCCAATCACTGATTAATATACCATAACGCAGCAGTACTGGTATTACTCTAGGGGCAACAGCACTACCTTTGGTTTAATTCCAAACAAAGGCAGAAGAATATTTCACACTACTCATTAACGTATTAGCAGATGATTGAGATTTTAGACCCTATACACAGTTGGTTAACGTTTCTTTCTCTTCCACCATCAACCTTACAGTACTATAAATTGAAAATTATGCATTTAGCTTAATTTTCAAGTAAATCTGAGTCTTAGAATTTAACTGCTGTTTTAAATTAAATAGTAAAGTAAAAAAATCATTAAAATTTGATTTGTTCTCATTTACAACAATCATAGCTTAGCTATCAGGGACACAGAAGCCTTAGAAAATTTCCCTCTCCCATATAATAAGAATGTTCAAATTGGGACAAGTTGCAGTAAAATAAGAAAAGCGACTCAAATAATTGAAATTCCCGCCGAATTAGAAGCGGAAAACCTCCTCGCGCTCCTGTGATCCTGATACAACGCAGTTTGAAGTAAACTTACGCCGATTTCGGCCAAAACTGCAGTTTCGTACCAGGATCACAGAAGCGCGCGGAGGTTCTTCATCAAGCGCTGCAGAAAATCCTAGCGCTCATCTGTACATTTTGAATTTTGCCTGGCTTCACTTAAAAATCTCTTCGCGCTTATGCGATCCTGATAGAAATCTCGTTCTAATTCGCTAGCAAATTTTGGGTGTATATAAAGGCGATTTACGGGCAAAAGTGAAGATTTGTATCAGGATCGTAGAAGCGCGAGGAGATGGCATTATAGCGTTATTACACGGATCTTTATTTATAATAAAAATTAAAATAAAAATTGTTGAATTAAACATAATTTATTTTTTTAATTACTAGTTTTTAAATATTATATAAATAAATAAATATGTTGCTAACTATTTATTTTGATATTATTTTTTATAAATTTTTTTAATAGTTCAAAATATTAGCAAGGGATGGCAATGCAACTTTTTTTTCTTATAAATTTGTAAAATAAAATTAAGAAATATAAAATATTGGCAACATATTCATTTATTAATAATATATTTAAAACTATATAATTAGAAAGAATAAATTATTCTTATTTAAATAATTTTATTTCGAGTTATGCCATAAAATACAGATCCCTGTAATAACGCTAAAATGTCATCTCACGTTCCTATGATCCTGATCTAGTAAATTTTGGGCGTACATAAGGACGATTTTCGGGCAAATGTGAAGACTTGTATCAGGATCACAGGAACGTGAGATGACATTTTAGCTTTATTACAGGGATCTGTATTATATGATAAAAATTAAAATACAAATAATTTATGTTTCTAATTCTATAGTATACCAATATAATAAATAAATTAATTCTCTTTAATAATTTTTATGTCTTTGTTGTAATTTATAAATTTGCAAGTTTATATAATTATGCATATTATATTATAAAACATATTTTATTTTTAAAATAATAATTTTTACAATAATATTAATGATATGAAAGTATAATGGCAAGTGGCAGTTTGGTGTAGTGGTAATGATGATTGCTTCAGAATTGAATTTCTACCGTTCTAATCCCCGTTGTGGCAGTCAATTTTTCTCGTATAAAACAGTTTAAGTAATTGTTTAATGCAATATTTCTATTTCAGATAAAAAATGTTCATTTAATTTGACTTTTTCATGTACAGCAGATTTCAGATTAATTTTTTTAAGTAGTAAGACAAAAAATCGGTAAAATTTGAATTTTTATCATTAATGACAATCATTATCAATCGAGCAAAAGTGATGCCATCTCCTTTCTCTCCTGCGATTCTGATACAAATCTTCACTTTTGCTCGAAAATCGCCCTTATGTACGCCCAAAATTTGCTAGCGAATTCGACCGGGATTTTTATCAGGATCACAGAAGCGCGAGGAGATCGTTATGCGTAGCGGAGCAAAATTTAAAATCAATACACGAGCGCTCGGATTTTCTGTAACGCCCGATAAAATGATCTCCTCGCGCTTATGTGATCCTGATAGAAATCCCGGTTTAATTCTCTAGCAAATTTTGGCGTACATAAGGGCGATTTTCACATTTCGGGCAAAAATCGATAATTGTACCGCTATAATGCCATCTCCTTTCGCTTCTCCGATCCTGATACAAATCTTCACTTTTGCCCGAAAACCGCCCTTATGTACGCCCAAAATTTGCTAGCGAATTCGACCGGGATTTCTATCAGGATCACAGAAGCGCGAGGAGATCGTTATGCGGAGCGGAGCAAAATTTAAAATCAATACATGAGCGCTCGGATTTTCTGCAACGCCTGATAAAATGATCTCTTCGCGCTTATGTGATCCTGATAGAAATCCGGTCGAATTCTCTAGCAAATTTTGGGCGTACATAAGGCGATTTTCCATTTCGGGCAAAAATCGATAATTGTACCGCATAATGCCATCTCCTTTCGCTCTCCGATCCTGATACAAATCTTCACTTTTGCCGAAAACCGCCCTTATGTACGCCCAAAATTTGCTAGCGAATTCGACCGGATTTCTATCAGGATCACAGAAGCGCGAGGAGATCGTTATGCGAGCGGAGCAAAATTTAAAATCAATACATGAGCGCTCGGATTTTCTGCAACGCCTGATAAAATGATCTCTTCGCGCTTATGTGATCCTGATAGAAATCCCGGTTTAATTCTCTAGCAAATTTTGGGCGTACATAAGGGCGATTTTCTCGGGCAAAATCGATAATTGTACCGCTATAATGCCATCTCCTTTCGCTCCTGTGATCCTGATACAAATCTTCACTTTTGCCCGAAAATCGCCCTTATGTACGCCCAAAATTTGCTAGCGAATTCGACCGGGATTTCTATCAGGATCACAGAAGCGCGAGGAGATCGTTATGCGGAGCGGAGCAAAATTTAAAATCAATACGTGAGCGCTCGGATTTTCTGCAACACCCGATAAAATGATCTCCTCGCGCTTATGTGATCCTGATAGAAATCCCGGTTTAATTCTCTAGCAAATTTTGGGCGTACATAAGGGCGATTTTCGCATTTCGGGCAAAAATCGATAATTGTACCGCTATAATGCCATCTCCTTTCGCTCCTGCGATCCTGATACAAATCTTCACTTTTGCCCGAAAATCGCCCTTAAGTACGCCCAAAATTTGCTAGCGAATTCGACCGGGATTTCTATCAGGATCACAGAAGCGCGAGGAGATCGTTATGCGTAGCGGAGCAAAATTTAAAATCAATACATGAGCGCTCGGATTTTCTGCAACGCCCGATAAAATGATCTCCTCGCGCTTATGTGATCCTGATAGAAAGCCCGATTTAATTCTCTAGCAAATTTTCGGCGTACATAAGGGCGATTTTCGCATTTCGGGCAAAAATCGATAATTGTACCGCTATGATGCCATCTCCTTTCGCTCCTGCGATCCTGATACAAATCTTCACTTTTGCCCGAAAATCGCCCTTATGTACGCCCAAAATTTGCTAGCGAATTCGACCGGGATTTCTATCAGGATCACAGAAGCGCGAGGAGATCGTTATGCGGAGCGGAGCAAAATTTAAAATCAATACATGAGCGCTCGGATTTTCTGCAACGCCCGATAAAATGATCTCCTCGCGTTTCTGTGATCCTGATAGAAATCCCGGTCTAATCCTCTAGCAAATTTTGGGCGTACATAAGGGCGATTTCCGGGCAAAAGTGAAGATTTGTATCAGAATAACAGAAACGTGAGGAGATGGCATTTTAGCGTTATTACAGGCATCTGTATTTTGCAGCATAATTTGAAATAAAATGATTTAAATAAGAATAATTTATTGTTTCTAATTATGTGATATATAAATAAATACATGCATAAATAAATTGATACGCTGTTAACAATTTTTATGCCTTTGATATAATTTATAGATTTGAACATCTATATAATTTAATTTGCGACGCCATCTCTTGCATACCTTATAAACCATTATTAAATTTTTTTTCTTTATTTAAATTTTTTGTTAATAATTCTGTATTTTATAATTTATTTATATTTTTTAATTTTCTTATATATTTTACTATTTAATTTGCAATTCTAAGATATTTTAAAAAATACTCACCTTTGGAGATGTGCAGAATAGAACTCTCGTTTTCTGCGATGGCAAGCAAACGCTTGTCACACTGAGCTAAAGTACTACTCTAATACAGTATGTAATTATAGAAATATTTATATAAAATATTACGCGCTAACTATACGCAGTAGTTATTATTTTTTCAATGTTTTTCCATATATTTTTTTAAATTTTATCTGCTAAAGTGATTTATTCATATCTGTGGTATATTAACTTTCTTTGGGGTAAAAATATTTTTTTATTTTATACTAGAAGAAAAACAAGAGCAGTTACGAACAACATTTTATTTGGTAATTCTTTCATTTACACTACAATTATTTATACACAAAACTAAACACAAAATGTAAGGGGTAAAGCTTTATTAAGTACATCACTAGAGATCATAATCAATTTTCCGTACACGTAATACAAGTCTACATACATAAATTATAGTATTATTAAAAATTTTCATTGAAAAACTTCCTAAAAGTACTTAATTTGTCAAAGCAAGCATCCAAGTCACTTAATATTATGACATAAATGATAGGCGAGAGAAAGATGAAATTAAATAAATAATGGAATCACATACAAAGCTTATTTTAGAACTTATTTTTATTATTAGAATCTGAACAAGGCATGGTGCTTCAAACAAAAAAAAAATTGAAGATATCAAAACCTTACTGTACATTAAACTTCGGCTTAAGTTTATTTTAATTTCTTATTCTCTACATGTTTGTGAAGACTCTTATTACACTACAAAGAGGTCATATTATCCTATAACTATAATCTAAGTCTATATAGAAGTTCACTCTTTTTACTATGTCAACGCTGGTCTTCACTTGATGCTGGGTGGAATGTGCTAGGTCGGGTTGGAGTAGCTGGAGGGTGAGCCCGTGAAATTGGGCGACTCGCTCCGCGTGTACATCAGCAGCAGCTCCGTTCCCGAGGCTGCCTCCCGTTGCTGTTCTTGTGCTTCCTGTCGGAGTCGACGTCAAAGCTGAAAACGGGGTCTTCAGCCAAGCGCGGGCTGAATATGTGCGAAGACTTCAAGCACATGTAGGGTGATCGTGGTGGGTTTGGACTTTCCCTGGCGTGAATTTCATCGTTCACGTACTCGTGCGGCGAGGAGAGGTGCTCGAAGTCGGGCGGGCTCAGCATCGCCAAGTAGTCGCTGTAACCCTCCTCCAAGCGCTGGGTGTTCATCACCAGGTAAGGTCGTTTAGGTCAACATAGTGCTGTAAAAAATGTGCTTTAGTAACAATGATTATTCTAGGCAAAATTTGACTGAGTGTGCACTGAAAGGGTAGACAACCACACTGCTGCATGCTAACCTGATCCTGCATCTCTTACATTTGTTGTTATATGTCTTATAGTTCTTTAAGATCTATAGTTTTGTGACTATTATGCAGTGAACAAATCCACTGCTACTTATTTCAAAACATTTCTGTTAGGTTTCTCAAGCCGCGTCTGTTTTGTTGAGCAGCTTTCTTCTCTGATCTACATCTGTGCATGTGTGTTTTAAGAAACCCGCTTGCACATTTACAAAATAGTTGTGGCCTGTTGGTGTATCTTTCAAATCACTTTCACTATGGTATTCTAGACAATCATAAAGTTTATCATTGGTTATAGGAAATCATTTAAGGTCTGTTGGTGTTTCTTTCTTCCAAAGTTATAACAGGAGTTGTTCAAGTTAGCACAATTTATTTATTTATATTTTGCTTCAGTAGTGACTGTTGACTGACATTCGAATAAGCTAGTGGTGTGTATAAGATATTTCTTAAATTCAAAATGGTTGAATGAAAGGCGTTAGTAAGGAGGAGTACCAAATATAATTGAAGTTATTTAGTTTGCAAGAAGGCAAAACGAGCCTCTCCAATAATCTACAAACCCAACAATTCATTTTGAAAAACCCCAAGTTATCACTTGTAAAATTACTGATCTGCTTGGGAGTGAATAAATTTACAGTATGTCAGATAGTCGTACATGCACTGCATAATCAAATTACAACACATACTGTGTAAAACTACCAAAACTAAGAGTCGTTCGCTAAAATTTACTTGTAATTTAAAAAATTGAGCTGTGGATTGCCTCAGGTTTTTTCACCAAAGATAGTTGGCTCTTTTCAAATCCTGCCATGAATTTCCGATTATAAGGGCGCTCTCGTACACTCTCAAATAAGTGTTTTCAGCAGCCATTGAATCATGGCAACAACGTTGTTCATCTAGATGGAGATTACGTTGAGAAGTGGTAGACGTTTCAACTTGGATTAGTAAGCACTTTTTCAAAAAAAAATGGATACCTTAGAACTTGAACGCACCTCGTATATAGGGATGTGCCATTGTCAAACTTATTAAATATCTCACCTTACCACAAATCTTGTCGTGGTATCTGCTAGTCTATTAAGGCATGTATACCCAAAATTCCTAAACTTTGCAAATTGAAGGTAATTGTGCGAAATGATAGCTTCCTAACGGACGAGAATGGACTAACCTTGCAGCGTCTATCAGATTAAAATTTCTTCCCTAAAACTCCCAATACCGCGTGAAAATGGTTGTACGATGAGAACACAGAAAATATTGTAAGTGTTCTTAAACTGTCTAAAGCGGAGAATCGGTGCGGACGCCTTGCATGCGTTCCGATATCAGTGTGACACGCTTGATAAAAATTGTACGTACAAACAACTTTCACTTATTTTATTAGTTTAATTTATTTATTGCATGCAAATACAACATAACTATGTTTCCAATCGGAAACAATTTTGGCCTCGGCCCGCCAGGAACAACAGCCGTAAATAATCAATCCGCTCCTGAAAATTACGGCTTTACTTTCAATATCCCTGGTCTTCAAGGATACCCTACTTCTCAACAGCAAAGTCATCAATATTCATATGTAACCCATAACCATAATCAAAAGACCTAGGAATGCATCTTGATGCAAAACTCAACTGGAGCATGCATATCAAAAATAAGAGAAAGCAAATAGACTTAAAGGTGAAGCAAATGTACTGGTTAATCGGAAGACGTTCTCAGGTATCGCTATAAATAAATTATTACTTTATAAGACAATCATAAAGACCATTTGGACTTATGGTGTTCAACTTTGGGGCTGCGCGAAAGCATCCCATACAAAAATACTCCAAAGGGTTCAGTCTAAAACCCTTCGCATAATGACTGATACTGATAACGAGATCATCCATAGTGACTTGAAGATCCCGTATGTAGCATCCGAAATTCAGAGACTTGCAAAAGCATACACCCACAACTTACCAGGACATGAAAACGACCTCATAGGGCGCCTTGTAAAGAAGCCAGCCGTTGTAAAAAGGCTCAAGCATAACTGGCCACAAGACCTAATTTCCTAAGCGATTTATGTTAGTATATTCTCCCCTAGGTTGATGGCAATGGCTTGATCATGACATGTATTTCTATATAAGATCAAATTTACTTATTACTCAATTTGTAGAACATGAGTAGATTATAAATATGCAAATACAAAAAAAAACTCTAAACATCTAAACATCGGATCACCGTTTGCCTCACAGTAAAATTTTCTTTAGCATCCTATCCATCAGAACGCCATAGTAGCTCACACGACTCATTTAATTCAAAACTAGCTCTTCAACGATGTTTTAGTTTAAATAATTCTAGTCTCCCAAGAATCTAAACTATTATATATGAAACATCTTTGCTAAGTCTAGGCATCTCAACATAGCTTCACTTTAAGCCACTATTGAGAGGGCATTTGCAGATTCACACCAAGACCAGTTAAAGACAGCATGCTCGCACTTTAGGTAGCGATCGAAATAAAATGAGTTACATTAAACAGCATCATTCAGAAAGAATCCTTAAATGAGCTTATTTTGCCCGCATCCTATAGAAAGATTCCTTTTTTCTTCGAAACAATAAAAAAGTATAAACAGTACGGACAATTTTTTTAAAGGGAAACGTTCTTTGAACTGTGAGATTATTATCATTGGTATGTAAATGAAAGCCATAATATTTCTACCTATAGTTACCTCGATAAGACGGCCAATTAACTGAACTTGGTATATTATTCAACAGGCATTAAAAACAGTACCAGTAGAACAATAATATTTAACGTTCAGTTTGGTTTACAACGCACAGCTATAAAACGTAATTGGTCACGTAAGCCCTGAAGAGAACTTTGGGATTTCCGTTGCGTGAGTCGGTTTAAACAGCAGCAAACGCGCTATTATCTTCGAAGTCATAAAACTGCCGTTAGCTTTTATAGGCGCTCCTTGTACGAGGGCAAGTCAAATGAGATCAAAGTCATTTTTGGGAACTTCAGTAGCGGCACTGGTGTTGAAAACAGAGACTGGGTATTTTCGGCCGAATTCTTTCTCTCGTTTCCCGCAAAAGCTAAGGGCCTAATCAGCCGGCGACAATTTTCCCAGAACAGGCCTGGAGGTTTCCCAAGTCGAATTCGATCTGTTAGACCTCTTGTAAATTCTAAATCGGAAATTGGAGGGTGATCGCGCGTTTGTGCCGCTACAGTTGTGTGCAGTCAGCTCGATGTATTTTCTAATGCTGGAAGACATCCCCGACGACGTCTTTGGAATCGGACCTATTTTTTAGAACAAAGTGTTCGTTTCACTGTTCCGATTTCAGAAACAGAAATCACATAGAAAAAAGTCTACTATATATAACATTAAAACATTGGCATAAGTGTAGGCATCATTGAGTTCAATAATCATAGTATGAGGAGACATTTCATTCTACAGTACTCAAATAAAGAAATTAAAATCTCCTTTTGCACCTTTGGTGTCAAAACCCGTCTGGGGTTACTAGTCCCCTATCGGACACCTCTCCTCCCCAGGTAGTAGATAAGGAAAAGCTCACCAGATATGGTGGATACCAGAGAAACAAAATATCTAGGGCGGACCAAAAGTAGTTGGAATAAGGCGGCAGCAGTGTCAGTACCGGGTCAAGGTGGACAAGGACTTCGGTACAGCTTAATACTAGGAAGTCAGAGGCGCCTGCCGTGTGAAGGAGAGCCGTCTAAAGAAAGGGACGAAGTATGCTATGGAAGCATCCGCCATCAATTCCAGCAAAAGAAAATTAAACTTTATGAGAACTATATGTTGAGATATGAACTTTTGGATAACTCTTTTTCTACAATATAGATTTAACATGTTACCAAGCGATTTCCACTTTTTTGAACTATCGAAGACGGAGATGGATGGTCATGTTTCATTTAGATGAAAGAGTTGTTAAAGTGACCAAATTTTTCCTAAAAAGGATTCAAAACTTTTAAAGAAATATATTTAATGTACGTACAATTCAAATACCTCGTTGAAAACTTGAAATGCCTCAATGTGAACTGTAAATTGTAATAAAAGGCCCTTTTCTTTAACTCTTCTAACCACCAATATTGCAAGATCATATGTAAAGATAAATATTGTAGATTTATATGTTACCAAAGTGTAAAAGCTGTAAAGGACTGATTTCGAATTGTAATACTTCTACTTTAATATTCTTTATTCCATATGAAGGAAGATAACTGACCAGATTCTCTTCTATTCAACTATGCAACTACCGACGGCTAGGTGATGAGTTGATAGCCTCAAAGCACAACACTCTGGGACGACAAGCCTGGGTATACATTAAATTGTTGAAAAATGGTAAATGCAGGTAAAAATGGATATCAAAACTAGTGTCCAATAAGAAGAGCACTGGCTTTGGTAACGGTGAACAGAACTAGGAGTTATCAATCACCAACAAAACATTTGTTTGTTTATAGAAACTTGACTGTAATATAAATATAATCAATATCTCCTGTAAGTTAATCATCTTATAGTTTAATATTATTCTCCAAAATGAAGTTGAAGTTGGAACAATACTGTAGATGGAAGTTTAAAGTGGTGAGATCGATTAATACGTTTACAATGAGAGTATTTCTAAGATAGAACTCTCAAATTCATTTAAGATAACTCGTACGAGTTTTGAACACCGAATTCCCCATATATAGTAACAAACTTTGAAAAAGTACTTCATATAATTAAGTTCTAACACAATACAAGCTAAAGATATGTATCATGTATGGTCATACACCGACAACAAATCTAAGAGAATTAAATGATTTCTATTTATATATAAATATTGAGAGTGGAAGACTGTAAGATCTTCATTTATCATTTGTTTCACATGTAAGTTATTTACTATATTGTGAATAATATATTAAAGTTCGACCATGAAGAACCTAAGAGAGAATTAAGGTGAGTGGCCACAGAAAGAATACATAGAGATGAGCTCAGACCAAAATTACAATGCCATAAAAAGTTTCTTAAGTTGCAGTGAGCAGGTCATTTAGTACAAAGTAGATGGATAAAGTGCATACTGCAACTGAATATCTGTTAGCAAGATGATGGTAGAAGGCTCAGGAATTGAAATAATGAAGTTAACTGAAGATGTAATTGCGTGTAGCAATTTTTTTCTGTCTCTCCCCTTAGTCACACGCAATTATATCACCCTGTAGTACAATTAATTAACTAAATGTTATTTAAACAGCTCCACGGTACTTTTTACGCCTGATCACTCGCGATGAAGTTGGCGGAGCCAATTAAAAATCCAATTAAAGCATTCAAGGACGTATCAAAGATTAAATGTAATCACCAGTCACGTTTAGCTATAAACAGGTATTACCCCAAGTTATCATTTAAAAGATGTTTCATGCGTAGTTAGTGACAAGAAAATATTCAATTCATTTCGAAGTAGTGAAGGTTTATTAGCGGTCTGCCCACTTCCCTCAAATTCATGATTTTCTTTTAATCTCCTTTATCATGTACCGATGCGATACTCGGTTATCTTAAAAATAAATTATCAAAAGCTCTAAAGTATTTCCAAATATTTGCAGTTTTAATTGTTTTGCAGATTTTGTTCAATTAGTCTGGTTAAACGTCAGCAACTCACAATTTAAACATATGCTCACCTTACAATTGGCATAATTGCAATTATAAAAAACAAATATTTAAAAAATTATTAGCACTAGTTTATTCTCTTAAAAGTGATCAAAAATAAATACATAGGGGAAATTTAGAAAATATTACTGGCTGACAATCATAAAAATCAACAAAAATAAAGAAAAACAACAGCGACTCTACAATTCATCTTTAAGTAGTGTATATCGGTTTTTGGAGGGTGCGAGCTTCTTAAACGTGCTCTCTGGAGGTGTGGTGGGCTGCTTGGAGCTAGCAGACGAGGGCTTCACTTCGTTCGCCTCCTCTGCCGCAGACGGGTCCGGCCCGTAGTGGAACTCCCTGTGCAGCTTTCCAGTGTACAAGTCATTTATGAATTGCTTCAGCTTTCCGGGCACTTCCATGTCCTTAAAATTCGGAAACAGGTACATATGCCTAAAGCTGTCTATAGCAATGAGCGGCAGGTCACTCTCGCTTTTCCCCAAATGATGCAGAGGATGAGCAAACTTATTTCCGTCGGCTGTAAGAAAATTAATGCTCTCTGCAAGATATTTATTATTAGTTTTATAATCTAAAGTAAATCAAATATTAGCATACGTTTCTCACTCAGCAGTTCATTTTGGACAACCTCATTATACTTCTTGATGCTCTCCTTATCATCAGGATTGTGGAAAAGAATCAGGAACGGCAAACCCTCTTCAGTTAAGCTCCTCGGCGTTTTCAAACGTGATCTCCCTCACCAGCGGAACACATTTCTCAGACACCCAAATGTGCAGCTCATCGAAGTTCGTCAAACTTCCATTGTAAGTCTCATCCAAATCGTTGGACCTATCTTTGTTGGGCCGAAACACCACAATCGGCTGGCCAGCAGGGTGCATCTGCATGGAGGCATCCCCAAACCCTGCATGGAACTGGCAGTCGTCCTTCAAGTTCATCGCAACCCGCCTGAACATGTTATACTGTGGCTGATCCCTTCTATCAAAGTACCCTGCAAAACAGCCCCGTAAGAAAACAAAAGCGGCAATGAATCATAACGCACCAATTATTATCCGCTTGTCGGACTCCAAATTCAGGAGCTCGGTGAGCCCAAAGAATTCTTTGACCGGGTCTTCCATCTGCTTCTTGATGAAGCTCACGAATGCTTCTGTGGAGCGCTGTCCCCGGTACTCGCGCTTTGCCGGCTGCCCGTTCCGTATTACTTTTAAAGTGGGGTATTTTGTGATGTGAAATCTAGTGGCTACGGCCGCTTCTTTGTCGCAGTCGACCTTCCCCATCACAACCTTGCCTGCCTCTGGGAACTCTTCTTTGACTTTGTTGGCAGCCTCATCAAATATCGGCATTAAAATGTTGCTAAACCGGCACCACTCTGCATAGAAATTTATGAACACTAATTCGTTAGATGCTGAAACAGATCGGAATAAGCAGTCAGTCTTGTGGAGCGCGCTGTTAAGTTAACTTACCTAAAGTCATATCTAGATTTTGTTGTGTTAATTGTACTGCTCCACTATCGGTTGGGTTGAAAAATACGTATACTAGCTGAAAATGGCATTTAATCGGGTGATTGTAGGTTATGTTAAAGTTCACATCTAATTATAAATATCTGGTGCAAAGAGATTAGAAAACCTCTTCAGGTACGTAGTAAACCCAGCTACAGATGGAAAATGAAAATCGTGACTGATAATAAAAGGTGTAATAAGGAAAGTGTCGTGGCACTGCGCCGCGCCGACCTGTCGGGAAATGAAATTCAGGCTTTACTTACCATAATGTACGTTAGTAAGGTGCTTCTAATACTAGTCACTATCCTTAAGCTATCCATTTTTATTTAATAATTAACTATTTACAGCGATAACGTGTGTCTTATTAGAAATTTGACACACCGACAGCGACTACCTCCATTAGTTGATATGAGGGGTTTGTCGATTGTATCTACATCGAAAGCGAGTGTTACGTCGAAATCTAGTACTACGTCGAAAAAAACTTGGGTGATTCCCAAAAATCGTTAAAATTTATTGTACTAATAGAACTTACAAAGTATGAGAAATTAACTAAGAAACGCTAATTATCATACAAATATATATTCTTAACGTTATCACCTATCTTACTTACAAAATATGGAATGCAGTTGTAGATACAAATATTTATGTACAACCATTTACAGTGAACTTATTCGATTCTTATGTCGTAGTCACTATTATAGCATCAGTAATAACATAGACTGCAATACAACACGTGTATAATGATTGTATTTAGGTAGGTACTTTCTAGGAAAGAAATCACAGAGGCACTACTCATATAGATCACAATGATATGCTTAGTTGAAGAAAACTTGCATGTTTATGACATGACATTGACTCTTTATGGCTATGTTTGAAATAGCAAAGTGCCAGTAATTTGGCTATAATTGGAAAAAGTTAGTAATTAATAGTAACTTCCGTTTCAAAACCCTTAAATTATTTTGAAGTAACACGCAATGTTATACTCTAACTACCAATAGTATCAATCAAGTACTACAAGAAGGATCTTTACCCAAACCAAACCAAAGGAGTATAGATACATAATTAATGTATGAATACATCCAAACTCATAAAGCAAATTAACAGGTTCCATTAAAATTAAGATCAATATTTAATTACCTTCTAATTTTGTAAAGAGCACCAGTTATAAGAAGCATCCTCAATAAGGCTAAACCAAACGTTTCCCTCCTATCCCACCATGCAACTTTAATCAAGTTAGCCCTAGTTTAGCTTACGTGTCTATGGTATTAGATTTTTCAAATTTTAACGCGTTGCTCTGCGGGAAGGCGTTAACGGCCTCGCAAAGGGCGTTTCCGTCGTTGAGACGCACGTCGACGGGATCCCAGAAGAACGGACAGGCCCGCTGGCTGCAGTCCCGCTCGTTAGCTTCGCACCTTTTGCTTGCGCAGCCGGACCGGTCCCCGTCGAGCTCGACGACGTGCTCGTCGGAGGCCCCGGGAAACGTGCGGCTTTTCCTGATGCTTGTTTTGTAGAAGGCCGAGCCGATCTTGTCCGGGTCCAGGCCCAGCATCAGCAGCACCTGCCTGGGGTTCTGCGTGACGAAGTAGTAGAACAGCTCGTCCGTCTCGGTCTGCGTCGCGCCGTCCATGATGGAGGTCAAGCAGGGCGGCCTGCCGACGACGAGCGGCTCCTCCCAGCCGAAGATCTCGGGCGGGTGCGACGAGCTGCGCGCGAGCACGCCGTTGCCGGAGCCGCCGTGCGGCAGCCTCGCGATGTTGGGGTTGGAGTGCGCGGGGTAGTGCCTGGACCCGTCCGAGGTTGGCGTCGTCATCTCTTGCAGCGCCTGGATGGCGTGCCGCACCTGAAAGCCGACTCGTGGGGAGCGCGCCAGGGCTGCTCGCTTCCTTACCTCGGCGCTCAGGGCCGCCACGTCCTGGTGGAGGGAGATCACCTGGCTGTCGAGCCGTTCCACGCTGTTCCTCGTGTTCTCCACGTCGTTCCTCAGCTCGTAGTTGAGGCCTTCCAAGGACCCCGTCTTCGTGTTGTTGTGGTTGGGCACGACGACGCTGCGCTGCCGCTCCACCCGCTCTCTCAGGAAGGCCAGGTGGTTGGTCGCCGCGCCGCCCAGCCTTGGACGGTTTTTCGCAGGGTTCTCGTGGTACTCTTGTAATCTGCAGTAGAATTAATTAGTCAGACATGGGTGATTTGAATGCGCGAATAGGAAGCATGTTCATCAAAAACCCAGGTCTCGCTACTTCTGTTGGTTATGCTAAGCTCCGCCCCTTTTCAAACGCACCGCGAGCAGTAATTCATCATTTGTCAGCTTATTAGTTGTGATTACCAAGTAATTATTCATATGGCCAAATTATAGCAATAGCCTTTCTTGTTCATGGTAGTACGGGTTTCCCGGGACAATTATCAAACACCCTCTATATATAGTACGAGAAAAGTATAGCCCAGAATTTCACCACTCTATCGAGTTAAAGGACTTCTGTAGTTACTAAGTAACATGGACGTGCAAATAGAAATATCAAGAGTTTTCAACTTGTTTAGAGGCCTCAACAAGAATCAATGAGAGAAAAATCTGTTCTTAGGCAGTTTATCCAATTTGACCACACTTGACAAGAAGATTTTTTCTTTTACTCCTATATATAAGCCTATCATGTATAATAACAGAGGTTTGAGGTTTTGCTAATCAAACTTTACGACTGCCAAAGGCTTTTTTCCCTCTATCACCAGTGGTGTTATTGTCTTTTTGCCCAGTGTATAAGTTCCTGATTATCCAAAAATCACCATTAAGTTTTTGACAGGTAGAAAGTACCATATGGTGTAACAAATCCTGTTTTCCTCAAAAGAGAAGGTAGAGTGTTAATCCCAAAACTTTATGAAAGTTTGTCTTGGAAATAAAACTATTTTTTAAAATGTTTAAGTAACACAATTAAAGGATTGGGTGAAAAGACCTTCTATGTTGCCCAAGATAAACATAACTTGGTCACACTATTTTTTTTAATGTTCTGCTGAACCCAAAAGACAAAAGAGCTTTAAGATGCAAACAAGAATACACTTTTGTAAAACCAATGTTCTTCAACTACACACACACACACATACATACATCACGCTCTGTTAATATCAGTATATCTTTGTCTTCAGAGTCAGCAATAAATGTTGTAGTAAAATGTTCTGAGTTTCCTGCATCAAATATCATCCTGAATCTCAATCTTCTTTAGCAATAAAGATTTTGTGACAAAACTTTTGAAAATTATATAAAATTGAAAGAATTCATCTATGTCATTTGAAACTGGTGTCGATTATCACTTTGATACAACTGGTGAATCGTTATTTGCACATCATTAAACATTTAAATTTTTGAAGGTATGGAGAAAAAAGACAAAGCAAATGGAGAAAAAAAAAAACGATTGTTGTCTTAGTTTACAGGGAAAAACAAAGATTATCTCCTGCTACGTTGGAAGATGCCTTCAAATACTCGGAAAGAAACAAATTATAAGTTAACTACCCTTAATTATAAAACATCATTTATAAATCAATTTCTTTTTCATAGATACAGCACAGAAAGGCAGTAGAGAATTTCAAATGAAAACTTCATAAGATCAAGGAGAAGTGTCTTAGTATTTTTAAGGAGGCAACACAGCATGGTGATGTTAAACGATGGGCCATCTTTCCCAACAAGTCTTTCTTTCAAGTGCTGCTTTCGTCAGAATTTTTCTATTTTTTACTAGCAAATGAAAGAAAGAGAATCGCATTTTGTATTTCGGAAATCAGCAAGTTTGTTTCCCTCAGATTAGATGACGAAAATAAGATTGGGAACGATATTCCCCAGTTTGTCTTGGAAGTTCAATCTCTCATTCTAAATGACTTTCTGCTGAGCAATCAACAATGATCAAATGAGTATTGATCATCATCAAGTATGTCCAAACTCAAAATATCCAATATTCATCTATTGCTGTCTGCACTCACAGCAAGCAGTCAATTTATGGCTCCTTAATGTATACATGAGGTAAATTAAAAGACAGCCCAAGACAGATTTAGTCCTCCAGTAGAACAAACTATGTTTTATTTAGGTGGTGGTTAACACTTCTGCTATTAAGAATAAGACAAGAACCATAAAGTATTTCTGCGATGTCCCCTTTCCAAATCTACCAAACAACTTTCTACTCATTTGTGATTCAACGATAAGGAAATGATGATCTGCCAACACCATATTTGCCAAAAAGTCACCCCTCTAAAAAGAATCGGATGATTCAATCTATTGATCTCTGTTTCAATTGAAAATCCAAACATTTTGTGCTTCAAGTTCGCATTTCAACTTGTTGTTCTTCGTCTCTCCAAAAGAGGCAACATATTGAAGCTCTATAAGTTGACAAACAGAATGTTTTGTGCATAAAAACAAATGTTTCTTATTTAATTTTAGAAAGATCTCTCTAATTTGAAACTTCTGGCTCTGTTGGCTTTGTAGAACCTTCTAAAAATATCAAACAAATCTCTATTTTTGTTTTGTTTATCTTTCATAAGCATTATTGATACTTTATATCTCTTATGACTTGAGTCACAGCGCAAAAAGCCATAGCATGTATTTATCATTCGCCAATATCAAACTGTGTATCGAATTTTATTGCGCTTGGTGCACAATTTTATGACGTTTCTTGTTAATTATGATCTCTCCTTCTCTTCTAGGTATAACTTATAGTTTAAAAATGTGGAGTTCTGACTTGAGAATAGCCGATCTTCTTTGCTTAAATCCAATTTGTGGTAGGAAGGATTTATTGTTATGAGCTGCCGCTAAGGTTTGTTGAGGTATCCAGAATTCCTATTTTCTCCAAAGACAAAAAGTTTTTACTTTCCAATACGGACAGAGTTAGTAGCAAAGTAGATGTCGTTTACATCGGATCTTTACTATAACGTGGATTTTCCCAAGTAGATGGTTAAAATGTAAGACATTAAAAGATAGCATGACTACAAAATTGGGAAGATAAAGCCGATAAACACTTCTTTACCAGCACAAAAATGTGATGGTTATTGGATTTTGACTTGAGTTAAGATGGTTCAGCAAAAGTCATCGTATTTCCCATGATGTACAAAGAAAGCTCTTTGGGGGTGGTTTGGCGTCTTCCATTTATTTTACAATCTTTCAGAAGTCAGCAATCGTTGAGATGTAGATATTTGTAAACTTTTACTTTTGTGGAGTTCAAACTTTCCTATTGAATTCCACCAGAAGCTCTTGTAGTGCTTATCTCGGAAGATGATGGAAGAAGCCCTTGTTGAGATTGCTGAGTGATGATTCGTTTTATGACTGCAGAAGAATCTCTTCGCTATTTAAACAACGACAAAGTTTTACTCTAAAATAGGGGAAGTTTTTGCATACTTGCTAAAGTTTCTTTTTTCTATAGTCTATCTACTTTGAGTGCCAGAAACGGTTAGGTGTCAACTATTTTGCTAGTGCTAGTTGCTGATATACATATGAGTTTCTTTTATTGAAAAACTTCAATGCCTAGTACTGCTAGGGAAAAGAATTGAGGAATACATCACCATCGCAATGCGTTGCTGTAGTTATGCAAGATTTATTTTGTACTACTAAAGAATTATTATATTATCAACCTTTTGCTCTTAAGAGAAAAAGATTGCAATACGCTCCTGAGTATTCAGATAAAAATTGTTGACAAGATATATATTTCTCAACACATCCAAGGCCTATAGCACAATTCGTCGCAGCCCTCACAAGTGTGCTTTCTACTTGTGGTTAGCAAAGATGGGCTTTTAACAGTAGGAATGCTTCAGCTTTCTTCAATATCTTCATAAGTGGCTTGTACATCTGACAACCAAACACATAACTGATCGGGAGATTGATTTTACAATTGAAAATTTAAAATAAATCCTAGTAATTTGTACTGATAGAATTTTTGCCTGCTAGAGAAAGATGACTGAATGATACTGTAAATGGTAAAAGTAAAGTACTACTATCTCGATTAGTTGCTTTAATTCTTGGTCTAAATCCACTATTAGTTTGGAAGAAAGCCAAAAGTGCGTAAATTAAGTTAAAGAATTTAGATCTAAATAGATTCATTTGACTCTGCTCACATTATCGGAGAGTCAGTTTTGTACTAAATGGATCATATGAAGTGGTGCGCCGTCTTGTTGGAACATATATAGTCTATCAAAGGTTACGGTTTGCATTTATAGCACTACCATCGTCCTTGGAATTGGTGAATTAACGGGACCCTTCTCGTTTTCTCTTTAAAAGTACTTTTCTTACGGGATTAACAGAACCCTTCCAATTTATGCTCCCCTTTCAGTGATGCACGTCTTACTTACACATCTAACTTATCCGAACAGTTCATCAATAAACACGTAGTACTAAAAGCAAATGCAACGGAAAAATAAAATTAAAAGAGTCTTGTAAGACTCTTAGAATGCAAGTCTATTTGCTTATCTGTCCGTCTATCTCTTCACTTGTATATCTGAAAAGTTCATATGGACTAATGTCACAACTTAAGATGAGATATGTGATCAAGTTTCAATTCGCACTATAGATTCTACACTATAGATATTGAGGCTGAAATAAGACCTCTTTCATTTTATTTTCAATGCTAGAACGTTTAAAAAATGTTGGTCCTTTTTTGAAAGAGTAAAATAATATTTGTCATGATCTTATTCATCGTGGTTGAGAGCTTATAAACTTTTCTGTTTGGGCCAACTTTGTCTTTACTACTCATTCCAATCCCATTCTACTATCCTCTACTAATTTCTTAAATTAGGGCTGACACAGCTCCAAAATATTATTTCTTGAGACGATTGCCTTCACCCTAGATACTAACATCACCGTTAGAAAGGTTCGGGTTTCCGTTGTAATAAGACCAGGTAAAATTGAGTGCTGTGTCGGAGATTTTCCATTTCTTGTTATTAATAAGCCATCTTTTGATAGTCATTAGGATGAAGAGACTGTTTTTTTAACTCCCTAGGAACAAGGTTTTTTCCAACAGCGATGGTGTTGATAGCACTTTTACCAAACCTTCCTTAAAATGCATGATAAAGATGGATTACAGGGTTACCTAAAGCTTTAATTGTAAGGTTGATGGTTATTAATGCGGATCTGCATAAGATGTGGTAATCGAAACATTTCTTTATTGGTCTAGTTCGTCTCTAAAAACATAAAAACAGGTGCAATATGTTTTACCTTAGTGAAATTTTGATGCTTTATCTATAATTTTGTTAAAAGATCTGCCTACTACCGTGTATCTTGGAGAATGATAAACGGAGTCCTTAAAGAGGTTATGTACCTTCATCTTAATCTGCCCTTTAACAAATACCAACAATAGCATTGCTTATGGTGCACCAAATTCATCACTGTTTTCCTCAGAAGGGGAAATAGGGTATTAGCCTCAAAAGTTCATGAAAGTTTATCTTGAAAATAAACTGTACTTTAAACACAATTATTGAAAAATTAGATGAAGTAATCCTTTACGTTGCCCACGACAAACATGACTCGGTCACACTAAAAAGTTTTTAATGGTCTGTTAAAATCAAAGGGTAAAAGAACATACATTTGTAGAACCGTTGTTCATCAATGGGTTAGTCAAAATATTATGTCCCTAAAGGCTAGGGATGCTTTTCAATCATTCGAATTTTTACATAGTACTGTACACCGTCTGTTTGGTATCAGTGAGTGATGAATATGAGTCATGGTTTTTTGTTGTATGACCCAAGACATTTGAAATATAATGTGTCAAAGTTATAATGACGTGACAGCACCCACACATTGCCTTGTGTATATATAGTTGATATCACTATATATTTGTCTCTAATGTTAACAATAAATATTATTATAATGTCCTGCGTCTATCCCCCCTTCCTTATCAAAAATATTGACCTCAGAATCACTCTAAATCTTCAATTTCCTTTGAAGATAAAGATCTTCCGATAAAATTTTCAAAGGTCATTGTAAACTGTAGGAATTTATCTTTGTTCATTGAGATCAATATTATTTTCACTTAATTAACTATCCATATTTTTAAAAATATGAGGAAGAAGAATTTACAGAACAAATAAGGACCGGTCCCTTTTGCATTAGAAGGTGCCCTAGGTATTTTGGAAATATCTAATGCTATCCAAACAGGCAGACAACGATACTCCACTAAAAAGAGTCAAGTTATAATTGTAAAATGTAATTTACAACTCAGTCTCTTTTCCCTAGATAGAAAACACAGAAGGAAAATGGAGAATCTCGAAACGAGAAAATTTGCGAGGTTAAGAAAGAACATTTCTTTAGAGACGCCAAAGAACATTATGATGTTTAACGATGTGCCATCCTTCTGAACAAGAGAATTGCATTTATTTTGGAAGAGCACTAAGCTCGTTGAAAAGATATTGGCGGTTAATAGAGGTGCAAGCAGCATTTTATCTTCTGGCTACAATAAACCCGAAACATGGGAGTTGTAACGCGAAGTAAT
The DNA here is from genome assembly GCA_036346155.1 of Sinelater perroti. Taxonomy (NCBI): domain Eukaryota; kingdom Metazoa; phylum Arthropoda; class Insecta; order Coleoptera; family Elateridae; genus Sinelater; species Sinelater perroti. The sequence goes on from JARFIY010000088.1 coordinate 10,843,349, forward strand.
TCGCACTGTTTATGTCGGAGGGCTATAAAACGAACAAATTTTATTTAATGTAAAGAAAATAAAAATGCTAAAATAGCACCCACCAAGGTTAAGTGGATAGATAAGCAGCAGTAAACAACGACGAAAGATCAAGAGTCACGCGCACAATTTAAGCGACGTTGCCGGATTGTGCCCAAAAACCGCGGAGAGTTGACGGAACCTATTGACGAATAGAAAGAGGAAATGAAGAATGAACTAAAAAAGATAAGAAAGGGCCAAAGAGAATATTTTGGAAAAGGAAATTAGAGTTGAAAGAGCAAATGAGTGAACTAGGAAACAAGTTTGAGTACTTGGAAAAACAAGATAAACGAAACAACGTAATAAGCTGATAACCTGGCGATCAGAGTAAAAAGGCCATTGGAGATTAATGTTGCATTTGAGAGTTGTAAGGTTTTTGAGTTTTAAGGTACTAGGCTTAAAGTTTATGGAGTTATGAGGATTTATGGAGTTTTGACTCCGTGTAAGTTTTGTCAGTGTTACATTTTAGGCTCGTAAGGTTATTGGGTTATAAGACCATGGGGTTATCAAGTTGATATTCTCCGAGATTCAGGTATGAGTAATACGTGTTTGCCGTATTATGCGTCAATTGAGTTATTGGGGCTTAAAAAATATGGGTTTGAGATTATAATTTTTTATGTTATGAGTTTTAAGATTTTAGGTTATTGGTATTAAGGTTAAACGGTTATAAAGATATAGAGTTATAAGGTTTAGATAGGTTTTAAGATTGATATGGTTGGGTTTCACCATTTTTAGTCATTTTTGAGGTTAGAAAAAAACGTTGACGTGATGGCGCAAAATGGGTTGCGGATTCGGTTTCAGAGACCCAAAAGACATATAATACACTTGGTCTGGTCGAAGGAACCTGTCATCGATTTTGTTTTGTGGTCCTGTGTAATCCAACACTTAACTACGAAGATGATAAGATTGGAAGGACGTGCAAAGCCAAATAAAATGTTAAGGACACACTAAGGGAGATAAAGATGTGATCATGTTAGAAGATTGCAATAGTGCAGAATAAGCAAAGGAAACGGAAAGCGATGAAAGCTAATTGAATTTTATGTAAGAAATTTAATTTTAGCTCATTCTCCCTTTTAATACCATGTACGAAGAAAGTACCTGGACTATTTCAGGAGATAGAAACATACTAGTAAAAAAAAACCCGTTCCCAATACGAGCCATATAAATCAAAGCATGCGTCTCCTGACAGCTGACAGATAGGCGATGACGCAAACATTGGTGAGGACGTCGCCGGCACCAAATACTATATAGATATCACATTGACCATGTTACAACAAAACAAAAATTTAGAAGTCAAATCAGAGACTGCAGAAGTTATCCAGACGCAAAGATAGACAGTGATCACAATTTGGTTATGGTAGAAAAGAAACTTACATTTAAAAATTAAGACATACAAAGAACATTGCAAATTTAAAAGATGATAACGTACAACAAAAATTAGAAGAAGTAGCGGAAGAAGAAATTATACCAAAGGAAATAATAAAAATATTTGGGATAAATTAAAACAAACTACAATTCAAGCTGCAAAAGCAGTGAAATAAAAATGATAAAAGAACGTTGAAATCATAAAAACATCCATACTAAACAAGAACAGGAAAAATTTAGCACAATGAGAAATAGAACAGAACAAGAAGCTAGAAAAACTAAAAAGCAATTCATAGAAAATGATAGACATAAAAAACTTTCTTAGCGAACGCAAAACAAGAAACCTTACAATAGAAGATAAACAAAGAAAAATGCTTACGAAGCAGAAAGATATTAGTGCTAGATGAAAAAGATATACAGAGAAACTATACGAATAAACAACCAAAAAAGACTATAGAAAAAAAAGTAGAGAGAAGATGGAAGAGAAAGCCCAATATTAAAAGAGTAAAAGATTTAAAAAAATAGAAAAGCTCCGAGAATAAACAAATTGCCAGCTCTTCAACTTTTCTTTAGACCAATTAGTAATATTTACAAAACAAGAATACCATTAAATTTTATTATGATAGCAATATCAAAAAAATACCAATTATAAATGTGCAAAGATAGACATATTGTAAATAGTCGAAAAGAAAATAAAATAGAAAAGAATTTAAAAGACGATCAGTTTGGTTTTAGGAATATAAAATGGTGGGAGAATAAAAAAAGCATGAATATGGACAAAATTAAAAGTTAAAAAAAAGAATAAAGAAGTTAAGAAATTTTGTTGTTTAGATAGCATTATAAGAGCAGAAAAATGTAATAGAGAAATAAATATCAAAACTTATCTGGCAAAGGAGACTTCTATAAGGTAAAGCAACATCTTACGAAAGCGAAGAATATAGTTACTAAAAACGTACTTATGGGGTACTGGATGGCGTGGTCGTAAGAGCTGGACACTTTGAATAGGTAATAAACTAAAACTAGAAGTTCTAGAAAAGTGGTGTCACCGAAGAGTAATGAAAATAAAATAGATTGGCAGAGTCACGGACGAAGATGCCCTGAGAAGAGTACAGCAAGATAGTAAGCTATAGAAGCAAGTAGTAAAGAGGAGATGCGGCTTAATAGAACACATGTTATGGCACGCCAGTCTGTTAACAAATATATTAGAGAATGAAATACATACAGCAAACCATAAGGAATGCTAGATGTAGCAACAAGCGAGTCAATTGAATGATAGTTAAGAGAAGATGATGGCAAAGGAGAGGAAGAGGGGGGAGAGAAGGAGAGAGAGAGAGAGAGAAGTAGGTAGATACGTAGGTAGATAGGTAAGTATTTACGTAATTAAGTAGGTAGGTAGGTAGGTAGGTAGGTAGGTAGGTAGGTATGTAAGTAGACAGGAAGGGAGAGATAAATTGCTGGAACGCGAATAAGTCCGCATCACACCTAACAAACTGCGGCCCATAGCTGAAAATTTCAAGGTACGTCTAAAGCCAACCGAGTTTATTATTGCTAATTTAATTTTAAATTTTGTCGCACAGCAGCCCCTGTCTATAGAAGTGAAATATTTGAATGTCTAAAAGATCAATAAACGCAGGGAGAAGGAAAAGGGAGAGCAAAACGCATTTTTTTATGTTGCCTCCGCTGGCAAATTAGCTCCAAACCAGCAATCTGATAATCTCCCGCCTAAATGCTCATTTACTTCCCTTTTCAGTTCTTGCGCGAATTTGAGCCCTTAATAAAAAGCCATATTTCACCGGCGGAAAGCCGGAGAGCAAATAATTGATAAGCGCAAGCACGTCGCGAGCCCAAAATCCAGCGCGAGCTGGAAATAATTTATGAGCTCGCCGGCGTGGTTCGGACGCGCTAACTTTTAAATTGGCTTAAGAGCGCGCGGAGGGGCGCCCGAGAGCGTCATTAGCGGATTTGCGTGCGCGCCGCGCGCTCTGGCGGAAAAATGCGCGGGGTGTTAAGGATAAGGGCGCATTCACGAGGGCGAAGAGGCCTATGTGCGCCGATAAGCTTTCTGCGCGCCCAAAATGGGAAATTAATGAAGCGAGCGCCGCAAATGCCCGAGAAAAAGTCCCTGGGGCTTTTCGGGACTTCGAAATGTGCATGTGAAACTTACGAAATCTATTCTGCGTTCTCGTCTACATAAATGCAAATTAAACAAGTTTTGAACCGTCCCGTCCTTGACTAAAAATCGCCGATTGTTAATGAGATTCCACTCAAAATGCCAACGGCTTGGATTGTATTTAAATTACGCGATAAGAATATATCTGAGCTAATAAAGATTCCTGAGTGACGACTTAAAAGATCTTGCACATACGCTTGCCACAAAAATCGATTTACTAGCTGCAGGCGCATTTTCGTCTCATGTTTCAGTCTAAGGAAAATAAAAACATTAACATGCAAGAAGTATCTTTACTGTTGAGCTTTAAAAAACTGTTGATATTCCATTAATCGAATGACGCATTAAAAAAATGCATCACGAACGTGGTTTTACGAATCTTTCTAGAACGCACACGTGCTGATAAATCCGATAATTCATCTCAGTTACTTATCCGAAGTTGACGTAAGTCCTCGAGTGATTCGTAAGCAAATGGATATCACAGCCGCCGAAGCAACCCAGGCAGTTGTATTGTTGCAAATCGACTAAATCTGAGTAAATCAGCTGTGTCGAGAGTGTGGCGTCGGTACCGGGAAACCTGTGGCCACGTCCGCCGGCCAGGAGGCGGCTGTAGGTGCGTGACAACGAAAGATTTTTTATTTCAATATCCCTCAAAAATCGACATATGACTGGCTTTGACCTCGAGTCAGAGCTGTGTGCAGTCAGAGGTGTGGTTACCAGTGCCTGAACAGTGAGAAAAAGACTGAAGGTAGTTAATCTGATCCCAAAAAAGGTACCACGCTGACTGCAGTCCATGACTGACATCTCGATAGAGACCTCGCCCATTGGAAGTAGATATTATTCACCGACGAGTTCAAGATGTGCCTATATGGCAACGACAGGAGACGTCGAGTCTATAGAAGGCCAGGACAGCAATTTGCTAATTGCTGTATTCAAGAAACTGTGGCATATGAAGATGGCTCTTGCATATTCTCAGTGGGAATTTCCATGAACAGAAAAACTAAGTTGGTTTTGGTGCCTACTGGAGGACGCGGAGGAGGGTTAACAGTGGACCGCTATATCAAGGATATTCTGGAGAAACATATTGTTCTGTTTGCGAGAATTGGTGGTGAGGATTGCATGCTAATGCTGACGTCGCTGTGCCGAAAATAGACTGGCCTCCTGTAGCCCAGAGCATATTTAGGATGAGCTTAAGCGAAGGGTCCGGGCCAGAAAGCTTGCACCAGAGAGCGTGATGGAACTGAGAGCGGCACTGATTGACGAATGGGAAGCAATCCCTCAAGAGAGCACAGCTTGGAAAGTGCAATTAGAAGTAAAGATGGTAAAACTATGTATTGAAAAAATTATTAAATGAATTTAACTGGGGATTTTATTTTTCCCGTTTCATAATCATCTTTTTCCTTTCAACTCTTTTCACACACATATCCTTAGGTCCACGACTTTGTCAGAACAGATCCGTTTCCAACTAAAGCGGTATCATTTGAAACCACAGTTTTTAAGCTTTCAACCAGTTTACTGAACTTTACTTGGAATGCTATTGGAGTGGATACACATCCTCTCAAAACTCGCGCATGTTGAGTGAATTGTTTTCCTCTCAAGTGTACTTTCTCCAATGTAAAATTGGCATTTCCAATCAACACACTTTAATTTATTAAATTAGACCTTAAATATCTGTGTTTGATACTATCAGATAATTTCAAGCAGTGGTTTCTAAAGCAGGATTTTGATTAATAATAAACCAACGACTGCCCGGCCAAATGACTGGAAACATCTATTACCAAGAGCTTAATTTGTTTTTTGTTGTTGGTACTATCTATTATCAATATAGTAAATTATTTCTTTATTACTTGCACAACCTTTCATCAAGTATACCCAATTTTCATACAGGTATGGAAAAGATTTGTCCACAATGCAAGCGCTTTTATTAGATAAATGTTTTAGAACTACATTAAGTATCGGGTCGTAATATAGGATTTCAGTTCTGAAGGAAAGGTGAGGCCACCAAAATCATTAACAATTGGTAAGTGACTTTCTACATCCTCGATTTACATCAAAAATAGTTAGTGTAAAAGCCTCTTGTCAATGATCCGCAAATAATTTCACTTTTTGTGCATCTGTGGTGTGACTGTAAAAATTATTTTATGCCGCTTGGTTATATTTTTTGTAGCTTTCCATAATTGAAAATTGATTGATTCAATATTTTCAAGATACTTACCAAAGCTATTTATTCTACATACGTATACACATACTATGTAACATTTTAATACTCGTGGGTGTCGGGGTTAATAATACTTTTAACGTGTCCAATTTATTTTTTTCGCAACCATTCCTTTTGTCCTCGAGTATTCCAGCTATGCTAGTGTTACAAAAAATTTTCTGTGTCCCTATGCGGTTTTCCCTTTTTTTTCTCCCAAACCACCTTCACTTGTCTTTTTTCGTCCATCCTTATTGTGTCTTGCTCCTATTAACTTCTTGCCGTCTATTTTATTCTTTTAGTGGTTCCGTCATTAATTCCTTCCTGATGTTTCCATCTCGTCTTTTTACTTTCCTTATCCTATAATAAGGAAAGCAATGTAATCGGCGGAAATTTGACCTACCCAGTTTTTCACATTTCTGGACGAATTATAGCCCCAGGACACCAAAAAAGTTGGTTTGAGCCATTGGTTCGTTTGTGTGTGCGTGCATGCGTGCGTGTGTGTGTGTGTGCGTGCGTGTGCTTGCGCGCGCGCGCGTGTGTGTATCTGTCGGTCTGTCAGTAAACAGGATATCTCGAGAACCGTAAGAGCTAGAGACTTGAAATTTGGTATGCAAGTTACTTGTAGGTAGGGGACGCAATGCGCAAAATCGGTCGCAAAGCGGTCGCGCATCTAAACGGTTGAAGATACAAAAATTCATGAGGATAAAAATGATTTGATATCAGGAGATAAACATGAATTTAAAATAAAAGTTGGTAAAATAGGAACTCGAAAAAAAATTGAAGCTCAGGATTTTTAATATGCCGAGTGTTCATAAAATGTTTCGGGAAATTTATATTACCGAATAGATCAGACCGAGACGAACAAGAAATTACAATGAACTTTTTTGATCCGAGGTCAAATAAATAAGTTATAGCCGATTAAAAATTAATTAAACGGACCAATCACAGCGCGCTCGGAGAGCTTCCCGGCCGACTGCAGGAGGACGGTGGGAGCGCTTGGACTCTAGGAGGGAGCACGAAGATGATAATGGGGAAGGCTGTGCGGCCGAGCTCGCACCTTCAGTGACGTAGCAAAATTTTAATTACGAGTAAATTATTGCCTTGTACTGTTTATTTTAATCAGCTTTCGAGTGTTGGACTCGCGCCTCGTCCTTTTTTAAAATAACAAGTTCCGGGACGAGAGCAGCGCAGGGCCGAGACGATGGACCCGGTATAATATATAATAATAGGATAAGAAAAGTCGTGCGATCTTCACACCAGATTATTTCCATTATATTAACCCATATAGCTGTTTTTAAGTATTTCATTTTGGTAGCTTATAGTCTACATGGTAATCTTTGGTTTAATATCCAGTTTCCTGCTCCATAAGTAACAATACGTAGATATATTGTTTGGTACATTGTTATTTTGGTCTTATTTGTTATCTCTTTCTTTTTGAGGAAACTTCTTCTAATAGCAAGATATGAGCATGTTGTCATTTTAATGTTATTCCCTACTTCATTATCTTGTGTTCATTTATTGTTTATTATTGTTCCCAGATATTTGTATGTTTCAACTTGTTCCCTGGTTTCCTTCAATTTCTACTTTGTAGTTAACGTTTTTGTTTGAGATTGCTATTACTTTTAATTTTTCTATATTCACTATTAAGTCATATTTGTTCAGTTTCCAACCAAATACTTCAATTTTTCTCCAAGTCTTTATATGTTTTATCTTCAAGGAGTATATGGTCTGCTAAAATACAATTTCTACTGCATTCAAGTTCTTATATATCACTAGGTAACTCTTTTATTACTTCTTCTTCTATTACACATATATAGAGTAGTGAGCTCAACCCTCCCCCTCCCTTGTATTACGCCATTTGAGTTTTTGAGGTTTTATTTTTGATCCTTACTATGTTAGCCCTGGCTTTATACAAGCTTTTAATTATTTCTAGAAGACTGTCGTCTACTCCTTTACTCTTTAGGTTCTTTCATATTCTTTTTCTGCTAACCCTATCAAAAGTTTGGTTTAAATCCACTTTATTTTTTATTATTATTCTATATACTTGTGGTGCTGCGTACAGCAAAGGTATTCCCCTGTATTTACTTCAATCCCTTGTGTCGCCACCCTTATGCATAGATAATATGTTGTTCGGTACATCTTTATTTCTCTGTGCTAAGTTCAAAGTTTCCAGCAACATTTTTCTTCCCTAGGTCCTAAAAATTTCAACAATTCTGCGGCTACTTCGTCAAGACCAGTGGCTTTTCCATTTCTTAACTTATGCAGAGCTCCTTCTAAATCTTTTCTTCACTCACCACTTCCGGTCTGATATGTTCCTCTTCTTTCTTGTTTTCGGATTCCATCTTGTTGTTTTGTTTATCATTTAGCAATTCCTTAAAATATTGCTTCTATCGTTCTATAATTTCGCAGTGTTCCGTTCTAGTCCTTTACTTGTAGTAATTGTATGTCTTTGTATTTTTCAGGTTATTTATTATTTTATAGAATATTTTTTAGTTGTTTTTACTGCTTTCCTGCAATCTCCGATCAGATTGATTTCGTTTCTTTGATACTTATAAGCAGTATACGTCTGCTGGTTCATTTTCTGTAAATGCATTTTTCGCCTTTTTTCTTCTCTTTTACTTCTTCCTTGATGCATTCATTCCAACAGTCTGTTTTTAGTGGACTCAGCTTCTAAGCTGGAGGCCAGCATTACTTTTGTCATGTCCGTCGTCTGTCACGCCTTATAACTTTTGATCAAGACAGTTTCTGATGTGACAGATAGAGACATAACGTTTTCAGTATTCAACTAAGGACCATAAGTCAGGTCCAGACGCCAAACATCAACTTGATCGGTGTAACCGAAAGTGGCGGCAAATTTTTCGGTTCCGGTCGCTTAATTTTTGCCGCTATTCACTTTCATTTGAATATAATTCACTGTCATTCGTTTCAATAATATTTCGTTAAACCCTATAGAGTTTAGTTTCATGCATAGGGTCCGCTCTACTTTACCCGTTGTTTATTCTATCGCTTGCTTCAAATTCTTATTCTGTTAATTCCACAAACTTGTGTTTGATCTATGTTTCCCTTAATTTATATGTTCTTATTCGGTTCTGAGAATCAGTTTTATTATTTTCTTTATATTTTGCTTCAGTGACGATAAATAATTTGCCCTTCAATACTTTGGACTAATTTTCTCTCTTTAACATTTATATCTCTCATATTCCATGTACTTAATTTTCATTTCTTTTGTGTTTGACATTTTTTCTTTTTACTGCCTGAGTAATGTTTGTATCATATTTATTTTTTATAATGTCTTTTTGAATATTGTTTATTGTGCGTATGCTATTTCTGGTACATCTTTTGCTGTTGTCATTTCTATTTGTTTCATTTCCACAACCATGTATCTTACTTTTTGATTAGTTACTATTTTTTTATAGTCTTTTTACGCTTCTTCCATCCTTATTAGTCCATTTATACTTTATGCTGTTTATTTCTAGTTTCCGGTAGCCAATATTTATTTTATTTTCTTTGTCATTTTCTTCTTTTGTCATATAAATCTTATTACTTCCTAATCTGGTCTTGTTCTTCATGATGTTTAGCTTTTCCCTAACTTATACTATTTCTGCAACTATTTTTCTTTCCTCTTGTTTGCCTCTGGTGAACTCATTTTTTATTTTTCAGTTCCCACGTCTTTATTAAAATAATATTCGTCTTTCTTTCTTTTTCCTATTTGTATAACTGGGTTTTTGGGTTCTCTTTTTCCATGCATAGTTCTGTTTTTTCATGTTCAACTCTTAATTTCTTGATTAACTTTTTTTGATTCCGCTTAATTTCTTTCCCATATTTCTCGACTGTCTCGTTGTTGGTAATTACCTCATTTCTTGTGTTTTAAATTTCTGATTTTATTTCTTTTTCCCCATTCGTTCTACAATTTTTTATAATTTGTCCGTGTTTTCTTCGCCTAAGTTTTCTGATGTGTTTTTAATAGCTTTTTGGGGAACCTCTGTGTTAGTACATTTTGTTTAAAAGCCTCTAGTTCAGCTCATTTTCTTTATAACTATCTCCTTTCTTTCTTTTTGTGTTCTTCTAGAGAGCCTAAATAGTTTTTTTGCACTCATCTATTTTTGGTTAAAATCTGGTGCAATATTTCGCACTTGGCAGCGTTACTTTTAAATCTGTGGCCAGTGGCACTCATTAATCTCGTTTATATTTTCATAACTTTACTTCAACATCTAAGCTTAACTAGCTTGAATTTAATTGCCAACGCAACACTTCGCCCTATCTTTCATTTGCCCATTTTTACATTTTTCTTTACGTTTAAAGCTATAAAACATTCACTAATTGTGGAGCGCTATCACATGCAATTATTAACACTGCCACGTCCCATCAAATAATACATGTCTATCTCTCGTTTACTCTGTGACGAATATTATTTAATTAATTTGTTTTTAAATATGCTTTTTTGTTTAATTAATTCCTGTGGGTATTTTGTGGGAACGTTGGGATTTTTAACGTTGTGTGTGAGATTAGGAAGGCTTTCAGTGTTAGGATTTTGGTATGATCGTCTATGTCTTGAGGGTAGTTAATTTGAGACGGATTGTTCAATATAACATCAAGATTTAGTTTGATTGTGTCCCAATTGACGTAACTTATAATTAGTTTAGCAAATTTAGGTCTGTAAAGTGGAGTGGCAGTAAATGTTCTGAGTACAGGTAAGTGGTTCAAATCGAGTTCCGAAGTAACTTTCTCTTGAATTCGGTAGCGAAAGTTTTTAGCAATAATAATATCTAAGATATCGGGCTGACGATTGAAACTATAAAGATAATAAAGGGTGTTTCGTAAAAAGCGCCGAATTTTGAATTTTTGAAGTTGGCAGGCCTGTTTTTATCATTTTTGCTATCTACTATCTTCATATGCACACGTATAAAATCAAATTGACGCAACAACTTGCCGAATGGGTTGTGGAGAGAATGACAGCGGACGAAAAATTATTTTTAGTGACGAAACCCACTTTCACTTGAGTGGGTTAGCCAACAAACTAAACTGCCGGATTTGGGGAAATGAATATGTTTGAATAATCTAGAAGCGTGAAATGCATCCACTAATAAAGGCTGTGTAATGTGGTTTTGGGCAAGAGGAATGATACGGCCGTTTTCTTTGAAGATGATGAGGAGATTGCAGTTACTGTTAATGGTTTCAGCAGGTTGGAGCAACCTGTCACACTGCGCGCGATACGGTTGCCTTAGTCCACGGAAAATTCCCACACCGAGTGATTTCTTTATCTACACGATGACCAGGAACGGCTGGCAAGGCTCTGCAGTCTTACACCCTATGATTTCATTTATGGGGGTTTGTAAAATCACGTACGCGTACGCTAACAAATCACGCACAGTTTTGGAACTGAAGGCAAAAATCCTACAAGTGATTGGGGGTGTCGGGCCAGACACCTATGACAGAGTATCAGGAATTTTGAGGAACGCATAAATGCATGCAGACTCGGTGCGACATCGTGCCTGACATCGTATTTCATATGTAACTGGAAGATTTGATGACAAGGATGTCAAATATGTAATAATTTTATGGAAATTTGACTGATTTATTAAATCTTCAAATTCGACACCCTTTAAATTTATTGGATGGAATTATTTGAAGTTGATGAGATGTTGCATTTGTCTACTGTTCTACTGGGATTACTTGCACGGCATCCCCATACGGCGTTTTTACTATTGAAATTTTCTATAAGAAGCGTTTGCCCTGAATAACTGAAAACCTTAATATCAATTTTATTTAGTACTTTGTTAGGGTGTTTATGGGCACTAATTAGCTTTATTAAGTTGATAATTGATATTGTCTCCAGGTATGATGTGTTGAATATTTCTACTTTGCAGATTTTATTGTTGGTTTTGCCAAGCCCAAAATCAACATATAAAAGTGGAAGTGGGTTTTTACTCATAGCTGTATTCTACTTTTTCTAGTTTTTCCCTTAATATCCTCGGTAGGTATTGAATGATGAATATACCACGTATGCGCGTTCGTCTTCAGGTTTATGAGTATGATGGATTACTTTTTTACCTTTTAAGTGTCTGAGAAGTCGTTGGTATGTGTCATTCAGATAATCTGAGCACTTTTTAGGTGTTTATCATTCAATGTTTCGTCGATTTTGTTTCCCTCACTAGATGTTTAAACATTTGTTAGCACAGATGAATCTTAGATTGTTATATTACGATCATATAAACTCAATAAAGAAAAACACAGTGCACACGATGTCAAAAATATGGCCTTACAAAAAACTTTTGCTTACACCTACACAGATGTGTAAAATGTGCCCAAAACATGCAACCGCTACTTCTCCAGGAAAACTAGATCTGACCATGTCAGATGTGTACTCTGTGGCGGCAACAACCCTACCAATTACACGGGGTGCACAGTATATGAGCAACTACAAGCTAAGTACTCAGTTCTGAGAAAAAAGATGCGTCTACTATAAACCAACCACCAAATGAACAGCAACCAATTATATCGACAAAAACAACGTAATCAAAGAAAAAAGTCGTCACAAATATGCCACAATCAAATGACGTACAAGAACTAAAAATATGATAAAGGAACTCATGGAAAAGATAAGCACTATGCTAAATATTTTAAAAACTCTCGTGCCAAAAATAGCGTAATGGCAAATACACTAAAATTCACGTTATGAAATACCAACGGCTTGTTATAGCACAGATAAGAATTATATTTTTTTATTCTTAACTAAAAACTAGATTTACTATTTTACTTTACAAAAAAAGCTTTATAAAATTACATAACTACACGGTACATCATACAATGCATCCAAACAGAAACGCTTATGGAGGAACAGCTATCATCATAAAAAACAATTTTAAATACTACCAAATAACACGCTATCAAGAAGAACAAATCTAAGTTACCAATTTAGTAGAAGACTGGTCTGGACCAATAACTTTCTCGGCCATATATTGCCCATCAAAACACCTCATAAAGAAACCCAGTTTAAAATTAATATCAGTCTGTCTAATTTTAAGTTGTGAGTTGCAGACTTGATAATACCAAAGGTCGTGAACTGCAAAAGATAACCCTCAGTAGTAATCTAAATGTAAGCTTCACAAGAGAGCCAACTTATTGGACCTGCAGACCCCGCATAAATATCGAATATTCTCGATTTTGCTACATTTAAGGCAACAACCAAAAACGATTTTAAGCCAGAATTATTTTATGACTTATTTTTAGATCACACAATAAAAAGAAAACCTTGTTTACTAACCAACAGGAGATTCAAATGGGATTACTTTAGATATCAAATAGCATATTATAAGCAGTCTGAAATCGCCCCCAATGCCAAATAAATCTAAGTTTAAAACATGTTCTAATAACACACGAAAAAATTCTCTCTCCAAGAAAGCTTTAAACCATGGTAACTAACAAAATCTCCTAAAATAAAAGTACAACTGAATACAACTCAAAAATAATCAAAGAACTAATAAAGACAAGTATACTTACAACAGCGATATGCAACAATAAATACCGAATATTTACAATGGATGGCTACAAACACATTAAAGTGATCTAACTACCTAATACCACCTATTCGAACATAATCTGGGAAGTAGATTAAAAGTCCCAAGGAAAAATAAATACATTCGCAAATAACCTGAAAAATGGGTTTACACCAAATACAACAGAATGCTCATGTGAAGAAGAAAAAGAAGAAATTACCTCAATCCCGCAAGAAGGTTATCAGTCTAAAAATATTTACCAAAAATGAAGTAAAGAAGATCATTCAATACAATGCAGATCCAAATAAAGCTCCCGGTTATGATTTAATTATTATATATAGCTTCCAGAAGAAGAATAGCAATTTCTAACTCAACTCTTCAATACCATTATGATGATAAGTCACTTCTCCTTCCAATGGAAACTAACACATGTAACACTCATATTGAAGCCATGAAAAGAACAGGAAAGTAAAATTTTACCAGCCCATTTAGTCTTTCGTCAGATATCTCCAAAATTTTCGAAAAACTGCTTTTTTGACAAATTAGGCAACAAAAAGTTAATATCAACTGTATGGAAAGCAAATCCCACAAAGCGAAGAAGTTAAATATCTGGACGTACACTTGGATAGTAAGTTGAACTGCAGAAGACATATATTTACGAAGAGGAAACGGCTTGACCACAAGTTAAGAAAATTCTACCGATTAACAGGCAGAGTTAACATATACACCACTATTCTAAAACCCATATGAACGTACGGTCTAGAATTATGAGGAACATCCGCAAACTCAAATGTACAAATAACACTAAGGATTCAATCAAAAATACTAAGAATGATACTGAGGTACTATGGTTTATCACCAACGGGCTATAAGTCAAAGAGACATCATATAAGTGAGTGCGAAAATATAAAGATAAACTAAAAGTGCATCCTTATGGAAAAACTGCGTGCAGTGCGAATGTTGAAACGAAAATCTCCAACAGATTTGGTGGGATAGTGCTAAATTCCTAGAATAATAATACTCAATGTCAAATATAGATTTTATAGAGACTAATAGAAGAGATATATCGCTAAATATATTCTATGTACTTTGTACTTGTATAATATTTTGCAACTGTTGGACTTATTACTTAGTGTCTGCTTAGTGTTTGGGTTGTAAGACAGATTGTAATAAAATGGGATGTTATACACAAGTCAACAAAAAGCCTCCCCCTCTGTTCCTTAATAACTACAAACAAATAATAAAGTAATATTTTTCCTAAATAGTATCTGCAATACCAATAATTGTAGAATCACTAAGAAAAAGGCGCAAATAGTACAATGTACGCGATATCAAGAATATAGTTACTCTAAAACATATTGCAATACACCACTCCTGCATAAAATGTGGTGGACACAAAGACATGCCGAAAACCTGAGAGCACGATTTCTAATTTACTCACCAGGACTATTAACAAACTGAATGACTAAAATTTTCAGAATTGCAACATGGGGAACCAGGGAGGTTCACAGTCCAAATATTCAGGTTTAAGCGGACTGTATCGTATTTTGATTTCAAAAAGGAATTTCAATTAATAGATCAAAAAGCTGGAAGACACTTATCGTGAAAGCGGATACTTTCCTGCAGCAATCGGCTCCCCGGGGCTGAAATTAGAAGGAATCGAGGAAGAGAGAAGGGTGTGGGTAGAAAAAAGGACAAGTTACCCCAATCTTCGCTGCGGGGCCGATCGGAAGCGTCTTTCCTGATGTGGGCTCTTCAGCTGGCCGTGTCCAAGGTTTGCAACAGGATTTTTCTATTTTCCTCGTCTGATCAAATACAAAAGAAAACGGACCGTTTCTCCATCGGCAAATATCGACTCCCGTACATGCAATCGGCCAACAACAAACGACCCCCGCGATATGGAAACCCTGCCACCAAGCGAACTCTCGGTTTAAACGGGTTCGTACACACGGACAAATAAAGCTGGTCGAACGTTTCCAAAATTATCTTGACTAAAAAGGTAATAATAATGGAGAAGGTTAAAAGGGTCTCATATATTCGACTTTACCGCCCGGTCGTCACGCACCATCTCTAATGCGGGACGATGTGGCAAGCACTGCGCCTTAGACGACCGCCATTATTACCCTTTGTTCGAAGTGAACGCGGGTACTCGATTATTTTTAGTGATTGAGTAAGCCACCCGCCAAGCATCAGACCACCGGACCACTCTAGCGTTCCAAAAGGTAATAACATTCCTAAATTTTAACAAAACAGACATTCTCTTAACATCTGAGACCCATACTACCGCTCACCTTAATGGAACGGCACATGGTAGATCAGCAATCGTCATTAAAAATTCCTTATCTCAGTATGAATTAGAAAAATATCAAACTAACGAAACTCAAGCTACCAAAGCTTCATTAGTCAAATAGAGCAAAAGAAATGCAACAAATTTTTTTATCTCATTGACGGAATTTTTTCTGTAAAACATAACAACGAATTTTCCTCATACTGTCCACTTCTCCGTCTTATACCGGTGACCTGCCTAAAATAGACAACACTATGATTGCGGCATTTGCTAGCGAGGTTACTATCCCACCATCAGATAATGATCTAGTAACACCCTTTAAAATCATACAAGTCCACCTAAATTTGTCTAACGTATAGTACAACTAATGGCGAATTAAAATAAGTCAATCTAAATCTGTCCAAGTACCATTCATACTATGTACTGAAATTTACCCTCCTGTAACCGTTAACGAAGTCCCAGTGCTTGTAAAATCAGATGTTAAATACCTAGAACTACACCTACATCAACGTTTCACGTAGCAGAAACGTATATAGTCGAAACGAAGACATTTGACCTTAAACCAAAACTACTCATTAAGAATAAAATATATGCCATAAGACGTGACCTTCGACATTAGAGGTACGTCAAATCTACCTCGTTTAACAAATTGTGGCCAGAAGCTCGACCTTATCGGCACTAAAAGAGTCAATTGTTAGAAAATTCTTAAATCAATTCTCAATTTACCTACTCTCCAAGGAGAACTGTGAGTCACGAAAGGAAACTGTTTTTTATTAAATCAAAAGTAAAAGGAAAATACACTAAGTTGGGAAAAGTTTGTTTATTTGGGCGAGTTATATAACTAATGAAGTGGGATAATTAACGGCTTCCAAATATTGGGTAAACGTTGACCAAAGTCCGGTTTTGAGGTATTGGAGGTGTTTTTCTATTTCAATTGCGCCCAGGATAATTATAATGGTGGCATTGAAAGTGGAAGCAAGTCTTTTTAATGTTTGTCCTTCCGTACAGCCAAAAAATGTATATGCGGCTTGGAATTTTGGTACATCGTGTGATTGGTTCTCGGGTTATAAGCCGTGGTCGGAGTTCAGAAGCTCTTGACGTTTCGTCCACTACTGCGGCGGACATCTTCAGAACAAAATCTAAAAATTGTATTCGCCTCAGTAGTAGACGAAACGTCAAGGGTTTCTGAATTCCGACAACGCATATAACCCGAGAACTAACCACACGATGCACCATAACACCGGCCGTGAAAGCCTTCGCATCTATTTGGGCTTGGCATTTGTTTGTTCGGTTGGCCTATATGGATCCTGTCGCAATCACCACCAAGTATTTCGTAAACTCTCAAAATTATACGGTCTTTCAAAAATTTACAAGAAAGATACTCC
The DNA here is from genome assembly GCA_036346155.1 of Sinelater perroti. Lineage (NCBI taxonomy): Eukaryota > Metazoa > Arthropoda > Insecta > Coleoptera > Elateridae > Sinelater > Sinelater perroti. The sequence continues at coordinate 10,860,303 of JARFIY010000088.1, forward strand.
CTTACGAACTATTGCCAGACTTTTTGATGCCTTACACAAAACTGAATCAAACACCTGTCAAAATCATTCAGCCCCTTACAGAACAAGCCTCATTGTACTCCTGAAACGTCTACTATTTACACTTCCTTAGAATTTTTCAAATTCTTTCCTGTATGTAAAAATTAAAGAAAGAAGTTCTGAGATCAATTAACAGAATTTATAGAGGATAACAAGGGAAGATTGCTGATACTAGGACTTGAATAGAAAAGTGAACAAGAAAAATTAAAAATTAGACGAAAACCCCAGAAATAAATTTCTACTTTACGTATAAAGATATATCTGGAAAGTAGTTAAAAGAAAAAAAAGTTGATATTAGACCACATAATAATAAACAGAAGATACAGAATTGAAATAAAAAAACAAGTTAAAAAGAAGACCAGATCATTTTTTACCGATGTCTAAAATAAAGATACAATTTACAGACAAAAGGAAAAATAGTAGAAGAATAGGTAGCAATAAAACTAAAAAAAATCAAAATATGTTGGGAGAAGAACAGAAAATATAAAGAAAGTGTAAAAGGTGAGTTTAGCAGAAATAATAAAAATATTAATAACTTACCACTTGAAGTATTATGAAAGTGTATTAGAGAAACTATAAGCAAAAAAAGCATGTGGAGCTAAAAGATCAACAGGGGAAAGACACAAACGAGTTGGAGGAACGATGAGCTAAGAGAGAAAACAAAAATCAAGAAACATATATGGGAACAGGCCAGTCAAAAAATACGAATAGATGCAAGGATCGGAGTTCCAAAGTCAAAGGTAGAGTGAAACAAGCGAAATTAAAATCAAAAGATGGAATGGGATGCTCTGGAAATCAAAAACTGTTTAGAAAAGTTAAAACTGAAAAAATTAAATATATGAAAGGCAAAGACGGATGGTTATTGGTAAAAGAAGATGGTAGCATAAGGAGATGGAAGGACTTTTTTTTTAGAAAATGTTAACGACAGAACAAATGCAAGAATAAAAATAGAGAAAATAAACGAACCAAGTGGTACAGAACATAGAAGAAAGTGGAGTACAGGAAGAAATAGAGATAGAGGAAGTATTAGAAGCCACAGAAAAGTTAAGATTTCTTAAGAGTTGAATGTAAGAATACTATTATCAATATACAAAAAAAGAACGGGAATGCACTAAGTAAGGAAGAATTACATTTCTATCGATAGTAGTCAAGATATATGAAAATTTCAGCTAGAGAAAGCGCAGTGTGGATTCAGAAAAGGTCGAGGAGTGTAAGATCATATACTTATAATTAACAACTAGATAGAAAAATGTACTTTAGATAAAATATTTGTATTTTTATTGACCTTGAAGAGACATTTAATAGCGCTAAAAGGAAACTAATGTAGAACAACCCAAAACGTATAAAGATAAATGACAAAATAGTCCAATGTAAAAAGTTCATACGAAAACATAAGAACCTGTATGAGAATTGGAACAGTCTGAAGAATTTATGACAGTGGAGGGACTAAGACAAGTAGGGATTTTTAGCCCCACCTTATTCAACTTAGTAATCGACGAAGCCCCAAAAGAAATAAACGGAAAAGTTAAAAAACTAGAGATGGGTTACATGAACATGAGATTAATAGAAATATCAGAAAGTGTATTCACCTATGGCTTGCTAATATACATAAAGAACAAGGAAGACCTACAACACAACTTGGATATGGAAGAACGCACTACTTACAAGAAACTTAAAGATAAACATAGAAAAGACTAAGGTAGATATATCAATAAAAATTAACAAGATCGTAATTAAACATTTAAATATTTAGGAATAAAGATGCAGAGGAACGAAAAAATTGATGCGTACGTAGACTCTAAAGCGCAGCCAAGGTCTACTATACATAAAAACACATTTAATGGGAAAAAACAGATGTCTAATAAAACGAAAAGTACAGTTTTGAAACCCATATTCAAACCAATATTGATGTGCGCAAGCGAAAGTTGAATTCGAATAAAGCAGATAAAAAGCAAAATTTAACCATGGAAATGAGAATCCTACGGGATATAAGAAAAGATTACGAGAAGAGCCAAAATCAGAAATGGCGAGATAAGAAAGAAATTGGAAGTAGAATTGATCTCAAAAAGCATCAAACTCCAACAGCTAAGACGGTTTGGGCATATAGTGCAGATGGGACGGAAAAAACAAAAATAATATGAAAAATAAGATAACAGCAAAAAAAAGAGAAAGAAGCAGACCAAGAGAAACATGAAACAAAAAAGTAGTGGACCACTTAGAATAGAAAGGGCTAACCTGTAATAAAGGGAAAAATTGCCAAAGAACAAAAAAGAATGGACCAAAAAAATTCACAGTAAAGTGTAGATATGGTTTTAGCTATTATAGTAAGCTTATATAGTTATCTTGTAGTACCCCTATGTTGTAAGTAATATTGTAATTTATCTTGACACCTAATCGTATATTAAGATTGCTGATATTAAAAATTTTGATTTTGACTTCCTATTTATCAATAATCCCATTACTAAAACTTTTTCAATCTGGAAAATTATTCACAATATAGAAGACGACACTTCTTTGAAAGTAGATAGTTTTAAATCGCAAGTAAAGGTCTAATATCAAATATTGTGAAGGCTGATGTCTAAAGTTAATTTGTTTTTAATCCCATGTGTAAACAGCATAAAATTTGCAAGAAAACATCAAATAAAACATGCCATTTGAAAAGTGAGACCACCCAAAGGGTTTTATGACGAGACGTGAATACTTTAACAGTCATATGTCAGTTATGAGATCATTCTGAATTTCAACTATTTATCTCGTTAACCCCCGGAGTTCTGAACGTGTTCTGAACCCTGCCCTTCTTTGAAAAGCTTCTGATATGGTTTTAGCATCTCAGTGCTCTATTAGTATCAAAGGTGTACCGTTAGGTACGAGCACTAAACGTGATAGCTGCCTTTACTGTTATACATTATACCCTTCTGAAAAAGTTGATTTTGTTATTACGAGTACCAAAACGTCATAAAATAAAATATAAGTAGTAGCACCTGCGTCAGACAGACAATGAGTGACAATGGTGATTTTGCACAAAACATGATCATTGTTCGTGAAATGTTGGTCTTGCTACAGGTCCCTAAATGATGCCAATAATAAACGCAAATACTTGGGATGTAAAACATCTGCAAAACGAAGTGGTAGACCGCATAAACGTAATGATAATAACTGTCAAACTTTGAAGAGGGTAGTGATAAAAAATCGTTGTTAGTACCTCGATTTTTTCGTTGGGAGCTGAAGAACACGAGTTTTCATGATCGTGCGGCTTCCCACAAGCATGGGCAATGCCAAACGTCACTTGTAGTGGTGCAAAATTCACCAGCATCGGATTGTAAAACAGTGGTAACAATTTCTATGGGGTAATCAATCTTGCTGCAATCTGGTAATCCGATAAATCCAGAATAACCGCTTCTTATCCGACTGTACTGTTTCAACTTGTCAAGTTTGGTGGTGGAGGCATCATGGCTTGGAACTGTTTGTTTGAGCCCCTTAGTTTCTGTAGCCGAAAAGATGAACTCTGGAAAAAGTTTGGGAAGGATTTTTCCTAGACGAACAGAATATGTTAACTGCCCTGTCCACATAACAAATAGAATTAATAAAGTAAAATGACATTAAATTTTTATGTAACACTATTTTTGTCGTACTCGCACAAAATGTTTTACCTCCGGCATTTGACTTCTCCTTGCTGCTCGCTGCGCAATACGGCTTAAAAACACGCAGGAAGTTTCGGCATTGTTAGAGTCCTCGCACGTGCACAAGAGCGCGGCTGGATTCCTGGAAGGTATTATGTCCGTCGCCCGACCGTGACGGCTGCGTGGCCGCTACGGGGAACGTTCGGAAAATTGTTGCAATATTCATGACGTTTCAGCAATTTCGTTGTCTTCCCAAATTATCACAAGACAAGAATCGATTTGTAGTAATTTTAAAAAAAAAGAATCTGCATGATTGCGCTAAATAAATGGCACACATTTAAAATCTAGAATTACACATGCTAAGACCGTAACACGCGTTCGCTTTACGAGCTATCGCATTAAGAGCTTTAAACCATTTAGCAGCTAACAGCCGAACTTTACGTGAATCCAAAAACAATTACGGCCGGACTAGAGTAATGGAAAACGGGTCGGTATTTACCTTCCCTCATAGGTCAGCACTGCGAGCAATCAAATCGAGCGCCCGAGCCTTTATAGGCCTTCAATTCTCAGATGTGCTCGATACAGAGGGACTGCGCTCGACTTGAAATATTGCGACTCGCAGCCAATGAATAATACGTGGTGCGGACCCGCCCCGGGTCGCGCGGCCGCAATTTAACTTGGAAATATGGCACTTTCATGCAGAAAGATTTTTGGATAAATCCGTGCGGGTGAAGCAAAATTGCCTTCGGTGTTTTACGCCACAAAAAGCTGTGCTTTGTTGTAGAACAATGCGTGGTCTGTTCTAAAAGTAGCAAGCTAAATAATATAGAAAATTACAGTTTTTTTCACTATCGGCATTGCAGTCTCAAAGGCTTAGTGTGCCTACTAACATGCGTTTACTTAACTAATACTAGAACGTTACATACACCCATGTGTTGAACAAGTGGAAACCCAAAAATTACAATTAGAATAACAACAAATCGGCTATATTTAATAAAAATCTTACAAAATGCAAAAATCTGCTAAGAACAGCAAATAACTGTTTCCTTGTATTGCCGACAATGTGAAATCTGGCCAATTACAACATATAGAACAAAAGTACAAATTATTTTCCTTTGCCTTCAAATAGTTGCCAATCCTTCACAACACACTTTTGGCAAACTTTATAAAGCTTTTCGAAGCTGTCCTTAAGAATAGATCACAGAATCGCTGTTGTACGTTCTTAGATTGTCGCAACATATCTCATCACTTGTAATGCTGGGTTACAGAAAGCATGGAATCTCCAAATGTTTACATCCGTTTTGTTTTCTATTTGTCACCGTAGCCAGCGAAGCAACGCTATTATTAAGTCAGATGCTGTTTTGGAATTTTACTTTGCAGGAGGCGGTAGATAGGAACCGGACCGGAGCACCAACTTTGAGGAGCTGAGAGTGTGTCCAAGCAAGATGGCATTCCATTAAGCGAGGAAGGCCTTAAGACGTGACTGCACTGTTACGTAAAGCGAGAGTCACTTTCGAGATTATGCGAGGAGAACAGGAAATTTGCTATATATGAGCTAAGTTCGCAGACCAGAGCACCATATTCAACTGCAAGTTAATAGCCATTCGAGAATACCTGACATATATTGACAGATACAGAGTAGTGATCCTAAAAAATGCTGTAATATCTGACAGCTAGTCAGCACTATTTGCTGTCAGAAGCAAAAAGTCGAAGTTTGCAGCCTTGTAAGAGCGCTATCGATCGAGATCAAGATCAAATTGTATTTGACCAAGCCGCACGTTGGAACTCCGGGGAAGAAATGTGCGGACCAGCTGTATAAAGATGTAGAATACAGGTAGAACCAAGACCGCCGATTTTCGAGGCGGTTTTAATAGAGTTATAAGCTAGGAGGAGAGCAAACCGGAGCAAGAGGTAGCAAGCAGTCAATACGCCTGATTAAGCGAACATACCAACTTCCAGCAAAGAAGCTACGTATGTGGGAAAGTAGATAACACCATGTAGGTTCTGCTGACCTGCAACGCGAAGGGGTGGACCAGGGCCATAGCGAAATGAGCTGGTGGGGATGATCACAAACACGGGAAGAAATCGAGAGGCTTTTGGATGAGCGGCTTTTGCGGTATTCGCGAGATGTTTGAAAATTAGTGCTGGTAGGTGTTGTAAACTTGAGAAAAGAACTAAACAAACATAGACTGCGTTGTAAGTTAAAGTAGATTAGTTTGTATTTTTGCCTAGAATTGTAAATATTAAGAAGACTCGGAGCCACCAATGGTTTCGAGTGGTTTGCCCGACTCTGGCTTTTTGGTTTTCTTGAGTACTACTTCAAGGCGAGTGTCAGCGCAGGTAAAATTGCAGCCACCATAGATATAATAAATGTGAGAGTTGTTAAAAGTCTGGTTTAGAGAGAAGAAGAAGCCGATATGTTAACTGAAAGTACATTAAGTTTTTTTTAATAAGGATGTTTTTTTAAACCCACAAAAGTTAAGTGTAACATTTAGATGTATGACCTGAGCTTGGTAATAAAAGATAAATATGACAAAAATTCTCTAAATCACGTAGATTAATCTTTATCTGAATGAAAAAATAATCACAAATATACGTCCCAGTAGAAGGTCCAAATATGCAATAACTGACCTATTTGAAACCAGTAGCATCAAGCGCATGGTACTACTGAAAAATATGGAAGAAAATTTAATACAAACGAAAAAATGATAGAATTTTGCATAAGAATCTAGATACAAATAGAAAATAACTTTTTCAACTATAAGATAATATGTAAGATTATATTTGAGGAAAGGCAAGGTAAAATAGGAAAAACATGGAGCCCTAGACATAAAAGTAATTTAGAGGAAAGAAGTATATTCAGGCCACAAGCTACTCATAGATAACGACAGAAAACTATGGAAGCCCAAACAATATAATAAATAAATAAAAGCATTACGAAAACCTGAAGTTGTGCAAGAGTAAAGAACAAGGGTGATAATCAAAAACCCGTAAAAGAACAAGATAGTGGAATATAAAACTTCAGCAGAAAGTAAAAGAAAAGAAGAAAGCACAGAAGAACTACAGCCAAAGTAGGCCTAAAGCTAATCTACAGAATTATGTAGGACAAAGCCAAAGAAGCAGTGATAAAGATAAAACAACTAGGCTGGAGTAAAAGGACTGTAATTTAGAACAGAACTGTAAAAAGAACAACAAACAAGAGTTCTAGGAGTCAAGGGACAGTAGAAATAAAAAGAGAGAAAATATTACAAACCAGCAGGGAATACTATAAACATAAAGTCAAAGCAGACAACCGAATAGAAAGGAATGACAGAAGACCAAGCACTAGAACTTTAATGAATACACAATAATTAAAAAATGAAACTGTAGAAAATAATATCAAGGTACAAAACTGATTAAACTAGAAATAGCAGTAGTCAAAGATAAGCATAGCCCCATACTTGGATAAAGAATTTATGGGAATTTTCTTGGGAAGAAAACAAGATACCGGATGATTAGCATGAAAGCTAAATTATTCCACTATATAAGAAGAGAACTTAAATGACTGTACTAATTATCTCTTTGCACAGAAAATACTCACAGGGTTTTAGAGAAAAGACTAAGGAAGACTATTAAAGCCCACTGAGAGAAATACAAAACCAGCCAGAAACTGTAAAGATGATGAGAAAAGGAGTGTAAAGGGACAAACAGAAATATTTAGTATTCCAAATGCAAGGGGGGGGGGTACTCTTTAAGTCAAATAATAAATAAATAAGAAAAATAAATTGAAAATAACTGTAAGAACTTGAAACTAGTAAGAATGTAATATTTGGTATATATGACTATATCCTTTAGCTGAATCTCTATGAAACCTACCATAAACAATCTACAAGTGGAGCAAAGCAGTAAGAAGATATAACATAAAGATAAATTAAACAAACGTAACGAGTGTAATAAGCTTAGGAACAGCTTGATAGCCATAGAATGAAGCTGAATGGAAATTAACTACAGTTGGTAGAAAATTGTAAGTTACAATAAGAAAGGGAAATAAAATAGTATGGTCATCCGGTCTGAAGAACTAACTGAAAGTATTCAAAGAAGATCCTGTACATGGTACTCCATGGAAGCAGCCAAGAAGACCACGGGAAAAAATGTAGAAAGGAATGCAAGGAAACGCAGAAAAAATTTAAGAAAAATATAAACATTAGCAATCGACTGTGTCTAGTGCCGAAAAGATAGAAAGAAACCAGATGGTAAATGGGATTTAAAAAAGAGAAAAAGGTTTTTGGATGAAAATTAAATTTTTATTTATTTACCATCAGGCTACACAAGTATTCTATAAGCTAATGAGCTGACTTGGGGATCTACTCTCAAGGTGGCATGTTGAGATGTCCTCCAATTAAGGGGTTCCTTAAACTATTACAAGTCTGTTGGACATCGTCGTTTTAATCTTCTTATTGGTCCATTTTGTTTTAGCTGTGGGTTTAAGTGTGATTCCAATTTTCTGTGGTGATTTGGACCTCTATAGTGGATAACTTCCTCTAATTTTGGGATTCTGAAATCCATGTGTAGCATTTCATTAGTGACGTACCATCAGGCATCAACGATGATTTTTATTATTTTAGATCGGCATATCTGGATGGTTACTGTCATATCTCAAAGCTCCATGTCATAGGTTCATATTGGTTTGATGATAGCTTTATAAATTAGATCTGTTAAGTTTCCTATTAAGTTTTCTGTGGTATCACTACATTATTTATATGGAAGGATGGAGTTCGATTTTTCTTAATGTAAAAGTTACTTGCTTAAATTTTGATTCATTTGTCTTGCCTTTTCATTTTTCAGTCCATCTTTGTAGAATATATAGGTATACTTGTAGGTCTAAATGAGCTTACTGAACAGTAATATTGTTGGTTAATATGACTGTATCATCAGCAAATGTGTCCATTGTTATGTTTGGTGCAAAACTCCATTGCTGATACTTCTATCCTTACTTTAGTTCTAAATTAGCGATTGCTAATATAGGATTTTAGTAGATTATAGTATGGCGATAGAAGTTTTTTTTTAATTTTGTGAAGCAGGCCGAAGTACTTGACTTTTCAAATGTCTGGCTGATATCTAAGAATGCTGCAGTATGCGCAGTATTTTTTATTATTTAAGGTTTCTAAAATTGGGCTCGTTATCCTATGGCATTGCTGAATAGTTGAATGCGCTCTACGGCGTCCAAATTGTTGTTGTGGTAGTTTGTCCAATAATTTAGAAATCACAGGCAATAAACTTATAGGTAAATAGAAGTTGATTAGTTTAGGGTCTTTACGATGCTTTGCCATTTTTAATTGTTTTGGTCAGTACTGGATTCTAATGGTTGCAATATATGTGTAGATCAAAAGTATTATTGCTTTCTGCGGAAGCTTATGGAGCTTCTTTGGTGTGAAAAGATCCATACCAGTTTTTTTGATAAAATAAGTTTGATTGATTCAGTTATTGGTGATGGTATTTGTAGATATTCTTCAATTACTATATCAACTTCGTTGTCGTATGTTGGAATACTTCACAGAAATAATTATCAAAAGCATCCGCTTTTTCCTTGTCTCTTTTTGCCCAATATTGTTTGCCAGGTAAATTTATGGACAGTGGAGAACTAGCTAATCCTGGTTTTCTTGTGGACTTTATGGGCTTCCAGACGGAGTTATTAAATCGGTTTAAGGTTGATACATACAGTTTGAGTGACTCCTCGCGCGAAGACTTCAGTTTAGCTTTAATTTGGTTACTTAGTCAGAAAGTTTCAGAACTGATATTTTAATTTTTTACCTCTAATGGGTGTTATTTAGTCATCTAATATGTATTCTGAATAGACATGGCTTCAGAAGCATTTCCATATAAACTAACTAGGTGGAAGGGCTCAGTTCATCTCGAAGAGCTAACATTGAATAAGGAAGTATGTCAGCATATTTTACGCAACGCTTTAGATAAACGGAAACTTAATTCAAGGGAGCGGAAAGGCACCAGACAAACAATTACTGCTCAACTGTAGAAAAGAGACAGACTTGATCCCAATTCTAAGTAATGCCAAAACATGCTCTTATTATTGTAATGTCAACTTAAAAGTTTCATTACACAGAGTTAGTAACGCAATTCAGAGAACGTTTACGCAACTCCTACGCAGCGAATGTCTTCACAAGGGCCCTCGCAGTTCGTGCATTAAGCCTCACGCAACGTTACTCTAGCGTGTAAGACGATCTAAGCTCGGCGCAAATTGGCATTCCGGCCCTCCATCTAATTGGGAAGCGAACTGGAGCGGCGCCGGAGCTCCTCACCTGTTGAGGCACTTACCTCAAGTTGAACTTGGCGTGGCGGGGGCTGTTGCTGGCTGCGTGGATGGGCGACCTGTTGGGCGACAGCGGCGAGGTCTCGCCGTCCTCGTGGGCGTTCTCGTCGTCCTCGCTGATGGAGGGAAGGGTCAAGGAGGGCACGCCGTTCACGTCCGACTCTTGCTGAAAGCAAACGCAAACTTGGGGAGCGCCCGGGATTGCGGCCTTGCCAACGAACCTCCGCCTCGTAGCCCTCCCGCACGTTGAACGTGAGGTCGTGCTGGATGTCGTTGGCGAACTCCTGCTGGTACTCGGGGTAAAGCCGCAGCACGTCGACGAGCCCCTGCGTGTGGATGCACTTCAGATCACAGTAGGTCAGCGCCCGGACGTCGCTGCTGGACTTTATGATGATGTCGGAAGGCGGCCCGCCGCCGCCTCCCACGGGCCCGGGGTTGTTCGCGTAGTATTGGAGGTGCATGCTGATGTCGCTGCCGACGAGGTCGCCCTTCCCTGAAAGCAGCTTTTGGTAATGGTGCGGAAAAGCCTAAGCACCAGAAAAATATTTCTGATGCCCACTTTAATACTTAAAATGATATTACATTTTGTGTCTAACTCAGCTGGAGTACTTGAAATGAAATATGGCTAAAAGAATTTTCTTCCAATCGCTTTTCCAGTCAGGCAAATAAAAAAATAAGAGCAATCGTATTGTTATAAAGAGTATAGTAGAAACTAAGGACCAAAGCTTAGTTCTGTTTGCGCCCCCAAATCTGCTTGTCCAACCCCTAAATCGGAAAGTTTCTTCCTTTTCTAATACGAGGGGAGTTAGTAACAAAGCGGATAATGAAAATAGGACTCATAAAATTTCTTAAATATACATTAAACCTGTTCCTTAAGAGAGTCTCTTAAGTGGCGATCAACACACCAAGCTCTCTATGATTGTTGGACAGAAATAAGAATTTTTTACCAGCTCCTTCCATATCTAGAAAGCTGTGGGTTTGCTTAACCTTAGTTTTTCTTAACCAGGTCATCACTAAAAATCGATTGTGCATAGTTTAGTAGACAGTATTATCAACCTTCAGTTTTCGCAATCAACAATAGTGCATATGAAGTGAAATAATCCCTTACAACTTTGAAAAGAGCTTACTACTCTCATCAGGATTTTCTCCCCCTTGGAAGGCATACTCCAGTAGTTGCTTCTTTGAATGATGTGGGCTTTTTAAAGGAAGAAAATCTTCATTGATAGTTGTGCAGAGAAACCTTGGAGAAATAATGCTTTTAATTTTGCCCTTCCATGCCAATAAAGATCCATTTCAAGCTGAAATAGTTATATTCGTTTGTGTTTTCTTCTCTCCTAGAAGGTAAACCCCAATAGTCGCTTTTCTAAAAGATTCGAGTTTTCCAAAAAAAGAAGACTTTGCTGATAACCTTCTGCTTTCATGGCTGGTAATGGTCGTGCAGATAAAGTATGGACGTCTTGGTGCTTACATTATGCCTTTCAGTGGCAGTAGTTCCCGTTTAGCCTGGAAAAAATTACTTGCTAAAATACTCTTTTTCTCTAGGGGGACAAGCCTCTCTGGAAATTTGGGTTTCTTCAAGGGAGAAAATTTTGTTGATAGCGCCGTCCTGATTTTATGTGTGGAAAGGCTCGTACGAAGTAAGTTTGGAAATGTTGGTGCCTCTACTCTGCTTTTCAGTTACAATAAAGCTTTTTGTAAGCTGGAAACTTAGTTTCTCTCTAGGGGGCGCACTCAAATAGTTATTCTTCAGAAAAATATTTTTTTGGCAGTGATAGTAACATTCTTTTGTGTACTACCGTTAGATATGGTCTAGTAAATCGCATCATTCATACTGTAGGGATGTAGGTGTTATATAGCTTGCATATATGTTCATTAGCTTCTGGTGTTAAAAATCTGATAATTACCGAAGACTCGCGACGCTTTAAAAGGCTATTAGAGAGTATGCCATTAGTCAAAACACAGTTTTGATTAATTTTCAGATTTTGTAAGTAGCGGAGATTACTACTGAAGGCTTCTTCTAAAGTCAGTATTTTTCTTTTGTTGGGGCAGCTGGTCACATATTTCCTCATGGAAGTTTAAAACAAAACTACCGACAGCGAGTTTTTTTTAACCTTTTTCAATATCTTGATGAGTGACTTGCCAATATAGCAAACAAAAGCTTAAAAATTACCTTACTAATCGTAAACTTAGATATTTATATATCTGATACCGTGGATGGTAAAAAAAAAACTTTCCCTAATCCAGCGCATTCCATGACTTTTTACTTGGAACTCAATAAATAGCCAAGTGGAGTACCCAAAAATTTTCTTCTATGACTCTTAGTTCTCCCTGAGGAGTAGGCAGATTGACACTCAAAGTACAAAATTCCTATCTGTTCTTAAATGAAATATCTTTCATAAGATGAGGAAAAGATGAGGATTGTGATTTGATAAAAATGAATTTGAACCAATCCAATCAGGAACGTTAAAGCAAATGAAGCTAACTGCTTATTTAAAATAGATGGGCTAAAGAAACATAAATCGAAGCTTCTTTCTTGTGCACCAAGAGATCAACGGAGAGGGGCACGGTTTCTGGAAGTCGTAGGCAAAGATGCCTAAATGCAATATTCCCTCAAAGTGTACTTCGTACTACCGTTTCTTTAATCACGCAACAGATTGTTATCAAGTGTCTCACGGCAGTGGGCGTAAAATCTTCCAAAATTTTGAGAAACTTAAAGCACAGTTCGGGAACAGCATTCTTAAAATATTCAAATTTTTGGAATTATGAGATGTAGCTTAAATTAAGCTCGTCAACGTCGTTCAAGGTCCAGCCTCACCGAAGAGAATATTCGCATTGTTGGCTGACTTCTCGAGGTTGGTGAAATTATTTCTGAGATTGTAATAAGCTAAGGCGGAGCTTAGCCAATCCAAGACGTTATCTTGCTTCAGCAGCCCAAACTTGATAAAAATTGAAGGATTTGTTCCGAAGTAGGAGGAAAAATCCTTCTTACAGCCCGGACTTATTTCCCTGTGAGTATCATTTATTTGGGCCAATGAGTCTTGTTGCCGCCATTCTGCATCATATGGTTGAAGTGGTATTTTTGGGATCGCTATCACGTGATGCAGCAATGGCAGTTGTGACGATGGCAAAACCGTCGATATGGAATATGGCCTCGTCACTCCAAAGAATGTCAAATAATTTAGGCTAGTCTTAGATCCTGCACATAATGTGATTTTTACGAATATAAATTCTTTATGTATTGTGTATCTTGTTAGTTTACTTTCACAAAGTACTTGATAGGTTCATTTTTGGGAGCTGTGGACCAGATTGTGGGGGGACGGCCACTTCTTGTTGCATTATTCACCGTCTCTGTAATCATCAGCTTCGCATGACACTCTTTTATGATCTCCGAACGTAGTATTGCATTCCGTTCTTTCACCTAAACGTTTAGCTCGCTTTTGAAGAGTCAACATTTGTCAGCAGGTGCTTTGGAGAAAGGTAGAAGAGAAAAACCAAAACAGTTGTTGACTGAATATGTGCCTGATGGCAACAGAAATTTTACTTTCGAATGAAAAAATGTTTACAGCAGAGAAATATTTCAACAAACAAAATGACAAGGTATAGACTAAGTCCTCCAAAGAAGCACCTCAGTTAGTGTCAAAAGTTCAGAGAGGCTATCATCCAGCAGCTGAAAAGGTGTAGTGGAGAGTGTGTTATGGTGGAGCAATTGATGTTCATTCAGCCTCTGTGTATCAGAATGTTTTGGAAGATATAGTAAAACCTCTTGAATGGTGCGTTTTTTTGAAGTGAGCCTTGGATATTTCAGCAAGACTCTGCACTCGTCCATAAAGTATGCTGTCTGACAATGTAGGTACTTCATTTTCTAACAGTAGCGGATTGGTCTTCTGGTAGAACAGATTTCAATCCATTAGATTGGAAACTATAGGTAGGTTTAAAGGACTCAAAAAGACGCTCTAATGTGGATTATGAAGTGAGTCTTGACGACTGTAGTTAATATTTCCAATAGATGTAATGTGTGTTGCCATACACAAGTGACCCAGATGTCTGTAAGCTTGTGTAAAAGCCAAGGGTGGCCATTTTGTATAAATCCGTTGTAGTTGTGCTTATCGCGAACATATGAAAGCCTTAACCTCTCAGTTTGCAGGCTGTGCTCCCGCGCGAAGCGTTAAGAAATATACAAAAATCAATATCTAACGATATTTATGTGTAATTTAGCTAATATTTTTTACAGAAAAGTGCAAAACTTCTCTAAAACAGCACGGATCATCCACTTACCTAAAATGGCGACGACCATGTTGTTCTGGACGACTTCCATTGACCCGTTGCAGATGTAGTAGATGTAGTTGAGCGCGTCCCCCTTGTGGATGAGGTACTCGCCCGGGGCGCAGAAGTTGGTGCGGATGTGCAGGGAGAGCAGCTTCATGCAGCCCTGCGAGGCGCCCTCGAAGATCGGCAGCTGCAGGATCTCCCGGTGCAGGTGCATGGACACGTCGCCGCGCAGCTCCTCCGGGAACTCGCGGAGCGTCTGAAACGTCCCCAATTAGCTGTGTGCTTAATGCGGATTGCACGCTAGCTGAAGCAGACGAGCCCCGGCTCGGCAATCTGTCGACTAATGCGGTTGCGCACGGGGTCAGAAATTAATTAGCACGGTGGGACCGGTCGAAATTAACTGCCGCGCATTGTATTTACAGATGTAAGTCTCGCTTTGTTTTGGTTGGACGAAACAAGGTGATAGGAGGATATTCCTGTCTTAAATGTATAGTTGATATTGATCGTAAAAAGAGATGTTTCTTATGTTTTCTTATCTTCACTGTAGAAATAAAAAACTAAAATAAACTAGCTGATATCAGTTATCTACAGAGTAATTCAAAATAAATGTTACAAAAACCATAATCATGACAGCTGTAATATAGATATAATATGTACGGTTACCCCTCAAAGTTGATTAGTATTATAATTTGCTAGGTTATCGTTGTGTTTACATTTGTCCCAGTATTTAAGTCCACAATTAAGTGAGTGTAAGCACAGAAATAATAAACCCGAGACATAAAAGTACCCAAAGAACAAAAGGATAAAGAGAAAAGAAACGGAAGCAGTAAAAGAGTGAGTTAATTATAATTTAGTAAAAAGAATTGTGGTTATGGAGACAGAATACTAAAGAAGAAATTTACATGAACTAGATAAGATAAAGAAAATTTTAACAGTGGCGCATTGTCCAACACGTCAGCAGTAAAACAGGCAACATATCATACAGTCACCAGCTTAAGGTGGTTAACATAAGTACACAATTGGAAGGCACGAGTATTAAAGATTCCTATAAGTGACTGAAAACAAAAGTGTAACATTTCACAGAAGAAGAAAAAAGCAAGAAAGAATAAACCAAATCAAGATAAATTAGACAAAATGCTAAACACGATGGTAACATTAATGGTGGATGTGAATTAAATTAAAGTGAATCAGGAAGAGTACAAAGAAGAAATAAAAGCTGGAAAATGGAAAAATAAAGGAAAGGAACGTAAAGCTAAAAATAATATTAAGAAATTGCATAAAACAAAAACAGAAAGAAAAGCAAGACAAAATCGGCCATAAAATGTTACTATTAGACAACCAGGTGTTTAAATAAAACGTAGACAAAGAAGTATTAGAGCAAACCCCATAAAAAATTAAATCAACGACACAAGATAGCTATAATAAGGAGAAGACGATAAAAAGGCAAGAAAATGAATTACGAGAGAAACAAGTAGTAAAGTGAGAAAGATTAATAAAAGTAAAGAGACAACATAAGAATTGCAAACATGTAACATTAGAAGTTTGCAATAAAAACATCGTGAAATAGAAGAAGAATTTGAAGAAAATGATTTGGATATACTAAGCATAACAAAAACTAAGAAAAAGGGACAAGAGATAAAAATAAGAATTAAAAAGCAATCATAGAAGTGTATGGGCCGAATAAAGATGATAAGACAGAAAATAAAGGACAATTCTGGGAGGACTTAACGACAGAAGTAGAGGAGGATAAAGGAAAATATATATAGCAGGAGACCTCAACGATAAAGTGGGTAAGAAAAACGAATTAAATAGTGCAAGAATTGAAATATACGGAGAAATCATTAAAACAATAATGGAAAAGACTGTTGGTTTTTGAACAATAAAAGATTTAATAGTAACTAACACCTTTTTGGAATATAAAGACATAAACAAATATGCCATAAAAATAAAATGTAGAAGGAAAAGATCAATAATAAATCAGATATCAGTAGAAAGAGACCAACAGAAAAGCAACAATGGACGTGAAAGTAAGAAGGGGACTTGAAATTAGTAGCGATCATTATCTTGTAGTAAGTAAAATTAAATACGGAGAACACAAAAAAAAACGAATTTAACATGAATTAGTGAAAATATAAATCAACATATAAAAAATATTAGAAAAATATAAAGAATTATTGAAAGCAAAAACGACAGCATAGAGAAAATATAAATAATCGTAATCTCAAAAAAATATGATGATGATATGCCATACGAAATAGCTAAAAATGTGCGTCAAGTAATCAAAACGAGATAAAATAAAACAAGTAGTTCGGTGGGCAGACTAAATCAAAAACAAGTAAAAATTAAAAAAGAGGAATGGAAAATTATCTGCCAAATCCAATAAGTAGAAAATTATAAAAGTTACAAAAAGGAAAGTAAAAAGCGGAAGAGTTAGTTACAGCAGCAAAAAAAGATACATGAAAAAAATTCGGGGAAAATAAAAATAATAATGAAAGTAAGAAGCTTATTTACAAAGCATTGAAATTATTAAAGAAAAAATAAATTTAGGACACTAATTAAATCAAAAATAAAACTAAATAAATATTGACAGACGGAAAACAGGTAATGGTTAGGTAGAAGGAATATATCGAAGCACTACTAGTCCTTGTAGAAGAAAGTCAGACAAAAAAAGAAATAATGAAGATAATAGTCAAAGAAGAGCTACAAGACGCAATAAAAAAGCTGAAAAGGGAAAATTACTAAGGAAAGCCAAAATAACGGCAGAAATGATAAAAAAATGAGCAATAAAAGAATAAAAATTTTATTAGAGATATATAGGGTATAAAAAAGAGCAGAAACTAATGTACTAGCAGATAGCGTTACATAAAAGAGGACAATAAGAATTGCACAACAGCAGAAGAATAACGTTATTGAGTAAGACTATAAAGATTTTTGAAAACACCATAAATAGAATAGTTAGGCTAATAGTGGAGAGTACTTTAGAAGAGTCACAACATGAAACAAAAACACAAGATCATATATTTATAATAAAGCAGATATTCCAGAGACAAAGAATGCCTTTATTGACCTAGAAAAGACATTCAATAATGTCCGAAAGAAGAATTAGGCTAATAGGATAGTACTTATAGAACAAGTCTACAACAATGATAACAAAATTGTCAACAAAATGAAATCATATACATTTATAATCGAAGCAGATGGATTCCAGAGACAAAGAAGCTGAGTCCATTATTATTGACCTAGAAATCAGATCATTCAAGAATGTCCGAAAGATAAATAAAGGTAATAGGGATAAATTAGAAAATTTTAACGTATAATACAAAGATGGATATATTTAAAAATAATGTTATACTTGAAAATTGTCAAACAAAGATACTGACTGTTGAAATAAAATACGATAGATGAGTAATATGAATTACAAAAAGAAATAGAATGAGAAATAAAAATATTAGAAGAGAGTAGAAGTCAAACTCACACTAAGCTTCATTGAAAAAAGACGGTTGAGTTGGTGGGGTCACTAGCATAGATTAGAAGATCCAAAGCTGGTTAGACGAGTATGGAAGCAAAAATTCTTAAAAGAAAAACCCAAACATATTTGGGACAAGATGATGAAAGAATACTGGTGAAGAACTCTGTATGTTTACTACAGACATTTTTATAGATTCGGTGTGGACGCTGTTCATGACACGACAGACGTTTAACCGATAGTCTAGTTCTTGCCAAACCCATACTAGCATACTTTAATCAATTCAGTCAACCGCGTCACATATATTATGCTATAATTACTTTAAGTTTTTTTAAAAGTCGAGGTGTCTTTTGTGCATCCCTAAATAAAAAATTTCAAGGTGTTAAATTTGGTGAGCTAGAGGACCAATTAATGTACTATGCTCCCCTAAATAAAATTTAAATTTCAATGAAACAAATGTTTCAGCAATTTTCCTAAAAACTAATGAGAAATTATTATGATACGACCTATACTCTTATTAACCACAACCTACAAGGTAATATTTCTTGCCAAACAGTAATTTGTGGTAAGTATACTCACATTGTATAAGATATATGTAATTCCTATTAGGTAACACAAGTTAGCTTTATATAATTGACAACCTACGATGGTCAATAAAATAAGCTAAAAATACCACCTCAGAGCTTCACGATTGAAAAGCGCCGACAGAAACTATTACGTGGTTTGGCTATAAAAATACCTAAGTTTACTACATAGCTAAGAAGGCCAGGAAATTGGGCCACCAAGAGGTGACTGCTGACAGGACAACTCACAGCAAGCAATCTCATCGCAAGAGAAGTGATGAATTCGCCTGACAAAAGAAATGGGCGTGGTGAGGTTAAAGGTTAGTCTAACATTGTATAAGAATCTTCACTACAAGTCGTTGACCAAAAACATAGTGACATGAAGTTAAGGGTTCAAGCGCTGCTAAACGGCATCAAGTACGACAATGCTGGCTTCTTGAGATTCCTTTCCGGCGAAAAGAACCCCATCCAGAAACAAAAAGTAAATCGTCAAAATGAGCGTTGGATCACAAAGTTTCCCGTCTCTATGATGATGTTCCGGGCTTGTAAGCGATGTTGTGACGCCCCACTTCCTTAAAGCTTGAAGGTGACTGCTGAAAGCCATATTGACCTGCCGGAGACAGATGTTAAGCCTTCAATAGAGTGATCGCTGGGCGAGAGTACGTGTACCAGTAAAACCCTGCTCCAGCTTACAATTCAAGGAAGACTCAGGTATGGCTATACAATAATTTGTATTACCACTAGTCTTCCAATTTATGACAATCCTCCAATATCGATCGCAATTCCCCTGATTACTATGTCTGCGGAGTGGTCGAGGTAAAGACAGATTAAAGGACTCCCTCATAGAGATCATGACATACATGGACAAGGAGAAAGTTGTGACAGCCTGCAACAGATTTAGGTGCCTGTTCGTTAGTGGGGTCTACATTGAACAAGTTTCCGTGATGCAAATCTCAAAAAGCTCTGCACTTCGTAAGCGATCTGCGCTCTGTAAAGACTCAAAAGTAAATAAGCTGACATTTCCCAGCAAGTATCAGGCCCAAAAACTTCTCACCTACTCTTCTGATTGAACCCATAAAATGAGTTTCATTATTTCTCAAAAATAGTGTCATTGCAACACAAATCACAAATCTAAAGACAGTGCAGCCTTAAATATATGAGTAGGATAAAAATAAGATATGGGGCTTGGTTTAGTGTATTAGATTATTTGGACAAGATTAGTAAACATTCTTAAGTTTCCAAACTATGCAATGAGTTTCGTTTTACAGCGTTGTAGAACAAACAAAAGCTTCTGGTAAGATAAACCTTCTTTGCACCTAAAACTTTGAGATAGAGCCTAGAACATTTGAAATAATAAATCACTAAATGTAGTATACAGCTTCATTAAATTTTATTGATCTGCATATTTGAAAACGTTAATATATGTATAGTTATTTTTATGTTTTTCAAAATTGCTTGGAAATCAACTAAAAATATAAATTAAACTGTAAAATTGTCCATTACCTAACTAATTAAGCCTTTGTCTCTTATACAAGATAGACAATGTATAGCTGACTGATTTGAATTTCTCGCCATTATAAATGTACGTATTTGGCGGTTATGTAAAGAACACATGGCAAATTCAACTATGTTTGTGTATTGTCAGAACGTTTTACCAAAGCAATTCATCAATTGCAGTGTTTAAAAAAAATTTGCAATGTTAGACATTACAATGTTT
Source organism: Sinelater perroti (assembly GCA_036346155.1). NCBI lineage: Eukaryota > Metazoa > Arthropoda > Insecta > Coleoptera > Elateridae > Sinelater > Sinelater perroti. The sequence continues at coordinate 10,880,302 of JARFIY010000088.1, forward strand.
GGTCGTGCTCGTAATATTCGTATATTGGAGAATATTGATTGGGTTAGACAAAGTTTGCACAATGATCTCAGAAACAAACATTCGTCAAACATCTTCGCTGGCCATATCAAATGAAAACTTGCACCTAAACTTATACAAGATACAGTTGGATTAACAACTTCTGCTTAGAGTTTATCAAAACCTCATTTTGATATATGGATAAGTGAAATTGTCGTATTTGGAAAAGGGGAAGGGGGGGGAGGGTATAGAAAGAAGACCCTCATTTGTGATCCAAGAATAACCGTTATATCTACGTCGGGTTGTAGTTTGGTGCAAGCTGTAATTAGACCTTATTTTTTGAAGATAAAGCAGGAAATTTTCTTACCTTCACCGGGAAGCGTTACAGTAACGTGACAAAATTTTTAGTCCCTCCAAATAAAGAATTTAACTTGAGGAATATAAGGTTCCAGCAAGATAGTGTGACATGCCATACAGTAATAGAGATGACGAGAATGCTACCAATAATGTTAGCAAGACGTTTAATTTTCCATTTTGTTAATGTGGTTTACCCTTCCAGATTACGAGATTTAACTGTCCTTAAGTTTTTTTTGTGGAGAATTTTAAAGTTATGTTTTACGATATGAAACCAAACACAAGTAAGGAATTCAAAAAATCACATTAGACGGTATTTGCACCATCTCCCCTCGTATCTATAAAAATATGATAGAAAATGTAATTCAGCAATTATTTCTTTTTCAAAATTTGCACATTTAATCATTGTATCCTTTATCACCCTTTCCTATGCTAGTTCATTAGAACTTTTAATCTACTTTCGGTATTTTGAAGTTTAGAGGAGTTTTAGGATCTTATTTTCTTAATTCTTTGTTTGTCTCTACAATTGGTATTATTTTTATTTATTCTTGTTATGTAGCTTTGGGTTCTTTTGATTACTACTATTATCTGATTCACTAAACTTTTTAAATATTTTCTTCTGTTCTATATACTTTCTACACTATTCTCTTTTTTCTATTTTTTGAATGTATATTTATCTTTCCAAAATTATATTTTATCTATTCCTTGTATTCAATAACAATAGTGGTCGGTGTTTATTCAACCTTCTTCTCCGTAGATTCTCACGTAGTGAATTTGTATCACTTTTTCTAAAACAGTAAACCGTAAAGTTTTTTTATTCCTTTGGTACAAGAGAACATATTTTATTACTACTTTCTTCACTTTTTTAAATATTTTCCATTTCTCTCACTTTAAACTAGTAAGTATTCCATACTCAACTTCTTTTACATTTATGCGTGTTTCTTATTATTTTCTTCATGACTGTTCATCTGCGTATGCTTTTAATGTTTTCATTATTATCTTTATTGGCATCCTAATCCCATAATGTCTCATCTAAAATAGTCTTTTGGTTGTTTTAGAATCTGACCAAGTAATTTTTTTAAAAAACCTTGTAGCTTCAATTTTGTTTTTGTTATAACTGACAAACTTGTTTTCTTGACCGCTTTTGCTGTGCTTTTGTAATTTATATGACTCCTAAGCTGTTATGTAGAAAAAATAACTGTACAGACATAAATAAGACGTACATTTTTATATTAAAAAAATGAACCGCCAATCGGTCAGTACGGGACAAATTTTCTGAGTAAAAGTAAGCTACGGTTGGGAGTGCAAGCTCCTTTTAAGGTGTGTCCTGGCGACATTCCACACACATTTATGCTCATCTCCTGCTTTCATTTAAACTTTCGGATTCGTCTAGCTCCAACTTGCGGGCTGTGCCTTGTTATCAAATTAGGAAGTTCGGTCCACGGGCCCAAAAGTTAGATTTTGCGCCTCCAGCGGGGCCGGAACGTTTCTCTACGAATAGCTGCGTGCTGCTGCCTTTCACGCTCTGTTTTGAGAATTGGATGGATTAAGACTTTGGCTTACTGTGGGTGCTTTCATCTCAACGTGCGGGACCAACTTAGGTGTAACTAACGGTTTATGTGCAGTTAATACGACTGCTTTTCTGGCTTTTTACCCCTTGGTTACAAACGGATTTTTGTTTAAGCTTGAACTTGAAAATAAATTTTGGAACAAAATTTCTGTTGTTTAAATTAAATATTAATGGTGTCAGCAATTTACCACAATAAAGTACCATTCTCATGATGAACACAAGAAAATTTCAAATTTAACAATAGGAATTTACTTTAAAACTTTTTGAGGGCCATTTGGTCCATGTCTGCAGCTTCGTGGACTTATTGTGCTTCTTATACTTTCCATACAGCACTTTTTCCAGCATCCTTGTTCCTTGCACTAATTGCTGTATTCTTATGGAGTTAAGCCTCACACTCGCACAAGTTATGGATGGCTGTCTCTGTTTCCCTGCCACATTTTCTGCAACTCGGGTCACTATAATACAGCCCTATCTTGTGAGGAGACCTTTTATCATTCGAAGCTTTGTACTAACAGTTTTCCAGTTCGTTTACAAAATGGTCCTTTTATAAAGGTTTCTCTATGCCATTGTCCGGTACTTTTTCTCAGTTGTTTCCCGACTTGTTTTTTTCGCCCGGATTCGTATTGTATCTTTCGGTACCTGCAGAGTTCTTTGCAACATTCCTATACCAGCCTGAATGTTATCATGGGGTTCTTTAATATTTTCAGGAATGCCTGACTGTCTGTGAATATGTTAATTCCTTTATTTTAATAAACCCTCAAATTATTTTGGCTGGTGCACTGCAGTATAGCAGTGTTTTTCTAGTAAAAAGCTTTTCATATGCCTGGTCTCTTTCCAGACCCGGCGTTTGATCTATCTGCATATCAGATAATTTTTACAGATCTGTCCCTGTTGCTTATTTCGTTTACACGTTCATTCTGATTCATAATATTAATTTCAAAATTTATGTTGAATGCCAAGTTGAGCATCATATGATCTGTTCTCAAATCGAATGTGCCTTCATCTAAATTCCCAATCTTTAGATGTTCAAATTTTATACTGTCTCTGTAAACGGTGCGTTACAGTCTATAAAGAGCCACGCCTCCATCCACATGATTTAAAAATGAAGAGGAGGGAGGTCTAACAGTGTCTCCATTGCCGCTGTTGGTGTTGTTTTTATGGCGCTCATTATTCCCAGACAAGCAAGTCTTTGATTGTTACTCAGTATGAAGCATCATCTTTATCCACCATACAAAAGCTGCATATAATATCATGAGTTTGACGATATTCAATACATTATTTTTGGTTTTAAACCTAGTGTCGCGTTTGCTTTCTTTAACAATTTTATTTCTATATCTCGAAGCCCAAGAGGCCCTGGTCTCTTATGATTTCTCCTCCTTATTTGTTTAGTCTCCTTGCGTCTACACAATTTTTAACCAGATTTAGGACCCTTTGCTGGTATTGAAAGATACAAAAAAAAAACATAAACATTCTATTAGTAATATTTTAACTGTATATAATCGGTACTAGCAAAATGCCCTCGTTGCTTACTAGAGCAATTTTGTATATTTTTTATAAAATTGCTTACAGCAAATCCGTCATTACGCAGCCCCTTTTGCTGCCTCAAAAAACCCCCATTGGATTTTCAAGATTAATAAAAACATACAGAGACTTTATGTCGCAGTGGACGACAATTACGCAGAGTCTAAAACGTGAGAATGAAGAAACAGAGAAGGTACTCATGAGTACACACTTCTCTGACTGCCAGGTCGGAAATCTGCCCATGAGAGGCAAAACTCCTAATTCTACTTCCACCCAAGAGGATTGGGAAGTAGCCAACCATGTGATAGATGAAGCTAAAGTAATCTGGGCAGTTAAGTCCTTTCAACCTTTTAAATCGACAGGATTTGATATCATATTTACATCTCTTTTGCAATAGTCTGTATATATTGCTACCATACCTTTTCCGAATCTTTAAAGGCTGTTTCGCCTTAAGGTATATCTCAAAGAATTGTAGAAAAGTAAAAGTAGTCTTTATTCTAAAACCAGGCCATAAGGACATTTTTCAGGCCAAATCTTATCGTCCAATCAGCCTCATATCTTGCCTTCTAAAGTCAATAAAAAGACTTTGTGACAGAGAAATAATGCACTAGTAACTAGTCCACTACACTCTAATCAGCATGCATATGTTCCAGGGAGGTCTACGAGGTCTGCACTACACTTAGTAGTAAGGCGAATAGAAAGAACACTGGATAACAAAATATCCACCTTAGCCGTATTCATTGGACTAGAGCATATTATCGATCACCTCCTCCAAAACGGAAATGATGCTATTTACGAAAAAGAAGATGATCGAAATACATAAGGTGCCTAGACTTTTACAAACATCCCTTACCTCTTTAGATAAAGTTAAGTATTTAGGAGTTATGCTTGACAAAAAACTAAATTGGGAAAGCACAGCGGTTAAAATAAAAAAGTAGCATTTTGGCAATGTCGTCGTACAATGGAAGAACTTTGGGATCCTTTCACCAAAGGCTATCCTATAGCTGTACGCTGACTGTCATAATTAGACCTATGCTATGTTATGATGCTCTGGTCTAGTGACCTAGGAGAAAAGAAATCACAGCGCGTATGAATATCACGAGAAGCAATGCGTTCCACTCCAACGGCAGGTATGCAAGCATGTCCGAGTGTCTCTCCATTAGATAACTATGTGGAAGAGGTAGCACTAAGGTCAGCTCTAAGACTGCAGACAAAGAAATTTAGAACGAAAAAGAGTAGGTGGAAAACATAATCGAGTTGTAGGAGGGGGGCATACAACAAATTTTCTTTTTGGAAGCTTTGCCACCCATCTATTAATTTAGAAGTTCAGAATCTTTTTAAATTCTGAAGAAGCAACCGAAGCAAATACAACCATTTTTACAAATGGGTATAAGATGAGTGAGGGTACGAGATTAGGTATCTTTTCAGATGATCTGAGCCACCAAGTAGCATAGAATTAGGCAAACTAACTACAATTTTCCAAGCAAAAGTATTGCATCCTACTTTCTGGCAACTTACGGCTATATACAGTTGCCTAAATTCAACAAAAAGTTGAAAGTTCTCCAGAACTATACTGGAATAGATTCCCTACAGTTTGGACTTATTGCGTTGGGATCAGACTACTAAAAAGAGCACTTAAAGGACAAATGTCTGACAACAATGTTACTGTCGAAGGTGTCACAACAACTCCGTTTTACGATAGCACAATAAAAAAATTACTTGACCGGTGCCGAAAATGTGTTTCTATTATCTAGAAGAATAATTCTGCATGTTTGTATTTCTACAATAATTTAATAAATTTAAAAAATGGTTTATATTTAAATCACCTACGTATATAGCCAATATAAAATAATTTAGACATTTAAAGAAGAGTTAAACAAGCTATGTTTCAGTAATCAAGAATTCTTAATGTTTCAATTTGACCAGTGACAAATTATGACAAAAATCCGAATAATCACGTCAAAATAATCGATTAAAACTAAAATTGTTAACATACAACTTTTGCCAGAAAAGTTCCAGGATTGATTTTTTAATTCTTCATCTGTGGTATTCAAACACAAGGGGCGGGGGTGTTATTCAGTCTGATAACTGTTCGGAATAGACACGACCTTGAAAGGACTTTCATCTAAACTCACTGGGTGGTAGGGTCATGAAGATTACAGCAATCTGAACGGCTCTGACAGATGTGCTGGGAAACATCCCTAATGAAGCTTTCTCTGCTTGATTCCATGACCTTTAGAGACGGTGACAGCTATGCTTAGATAGTCGAGAGGAACATTTTGACAAGACGTACGACCATTAGTTAGTAAGTTAAATAAATTACTTTTTATAGACGCAGTCTGGGAACTTTCCTAACAAAGGGAAACAAATAACAAAGCGACCAACAAACAATAAATGGCATAAAGTACTGGAAAGCGATATAGCGAGTGGTGTGTTTGAAATTCAAATATTTTACTGCTACTTTGTGATTTGAGAGATCTTTTTGTAGAAATAAAATAATTTTTCTGCTCTAATTTTCTTTCATAAAGTTTCTTGTTTGTTTCATTATACAACTTTTTTCAATTTCAATGTTATGAATTTCTGGTAGAGCTCAAGCTTCTGGACGGCCTGAAAATTCCCATGACTCGATTAAGTAATTCGTGTAATTTTCCCGTTCCGACATGGAAAGTTCTTCGTTCCAAATACAAATTTAAAAACGTATCGCGACAAACAAACCGCCACAATAAACGCGTACATCGCTCGTTAGGCATTGCTGCCCCTCGAAAAAAGCATTTCAAACTGCGGCGACATTAATTGAAGTTTGTGTTCGGGCGGGCCCGCTGGAAGAGTATTAATTCACATCGTTAGCCCGCGAATTCAGGCCAAGCGGAATTCACCCGATAAATAATGCATGGAAGCAAAACAACAAAACGAGCGCGCGCCCGGCGGATTGCCGCGCGTGTCTCTGAAAACCCGCCCGATAAAGCGGGGCTCACAAATGTAATAATCAGCGATTGCCTTCGAATTATTAATCAGGGCGTCTGGTCATGCATGCGTTTTGCTTGATTAGTGCGTGCTTTTAATTGCGAGGACCTGTTTGTGCAGGTGTTTCGTAATTTTCAAATAATTCCACGTTTTAGATGGAAAATACCAGATAGATTACATAAAAAGGGCTGCCGCCGTAGCTCAGTGATCAAGATCGCTGCTCCTTTGTCCGTAAGCCGGCGCGAGCGAGTTCGAGTCGCGCCCAACCCATGGGCATCTGTGACGTCGTAACATAGTGTTGGACATAATGAACCCTTGAAATTAAATAAAAAGTATACAAAACTAACTATATATTTTCTATAAGCTTAGAATGTCCTCTACCATAGGTTGTCGTTGCTTTTTAAAAATCACCATCCCTATCCGCATAATCACGTTGAACAAGGTTTTTCGTCCCGTTGGAGGAAATCAGAAGTTTGCTGCCGGCACCAGTGATACAGAGCTGCTTGGATTTTTTTATCATTAACACTGTTTCTTCAAGTTTTCTTTTAACATTAAAAAAAGAGAACATCATAGCAGTTGAGATCTGAGCTGTAGAGTAAAATTTCAGACTCTGATGTAGAGCATAGATCTACTTTAAGGAATGGATTCTGTCCACGCGGGTCTTGGTTCTCTTCCACCTCCCGTTACAGCGAAAGAAGCATATTCCAACCCATAACTCCACCCCATAATTAATTATTCCTTCTTACCAAAAGTTGAATAAAGCAACGGGAATCTACCACAGCTTAACTCAATTTCCCAAAATAATCAAACAATCATAACTTCTCCGTCAAGATTATACGAACAAGAAGAGGAATGCTTCTTGCGTTTGTCCATAAAAGCTGAAGAATTTTCAATGTTCATGCCTAGTTGGAATTGATGTTATCACTTTCCTTTCAGTCCTAGAAGATGATGATCAGGAAATTTCCTGTTGAAGCAAAGACTCAAGAGAATCTGTATTCTATTGATTGTTCTCCGGATCATAATGGTGTATTTAAATTGGTCACCAGTGAACTCTAACGGAGAAAGGGACTTCTGCCCGTTTCTGATTAAAAATTGCTGAAAAGTTTCTTTTCCATGGTATTTCATTTTAGGTAGCTCATGACAATATAGGACCTCACACTTTACTAATGATGTGATAGACCCGTTTAAAAGAAACTTCAACAGTTTTAGCGGTATTCTTCTGTTTCACGTGAGTATTAGCACAAATCAGTTCGTCTACATGCACTTGATGTCCATCTGTAGCCTATCAAGAACCAATCACATGGAGCCTAGTCATACGGGTTTGTTGGGGCTGGATTTTTTCTTTCATACCTCTTGTATGTACATAGCCTTACAGTACAGTACACATAGATAGCTTCTACTACTCGCTGAGTGCCAATAACTGTCACTAGTCACTAGTTCTTTGGATCGCCACCTCATATTGCCAGAAAAGCTGATCCACTTAATAGTCAATAAGTTAAAGTATATTATCACTATTACCAGATCCATTACCTAGAAGGCAAGCGTTTTCAAAACACCCCTCTATAACGTAATGTGTTTCGTGTAAAAGTTTATTATAATATTACTTCAAATGAGCATTTTATTCCAGATACTTTTCCTTTTTCGTTATTTACACAAACTTTTGCTTGATGGTTTTCGTGTTTTTGTTTTAATAAATCTTTCTTATATATGCTAGCATTAAAACACTATATTTGTCCAAATAACTAAACCTGCACTATGTTAATTTCATCATTAGACAGAATTTTTGATAACCTAACTGTCTATGACCTTTCTACTATATGCAATTTAACTTTTCTATATATTTTTTGACATTAGTCACACTAATTCAAATTAATTTTTGTTCTAGTTTCCCATTATCAAGGAGAAATGTTTCTTATAATTTGCCATATACTGGTGTAAAGTACATGAGGTAAAAAAGTTTTGCAACCTTCAATTTTTAAAATATTTTTTGCTACACTCTCTGTAAATTAGCATTCTGTGACGGCAGTAGTCAAATCAACTCTTCCACGTTTCTTCAGAGATCAGTGCACAGTTGCAATCTCACACCATCAGAAGGTCGTTCTGGTTGGGAAATTTCGTTTCTTGAGCATCTCGTGGTACCACTGAAAGCGTCCTGGTGGTCAATTAAAGCATAGTGTCCAAAGAAAAATTCTTACTTAAATGTAGGCATATAGAATAATGTGAATTTCCGTAGAAAGAATATCTATGTAAACACTCATCTATTTGGCAATAGGTCACGCATCTATCGAACTCAAGCATCTTCTTGGCAACAACGATGTTCTTTTTTGTGACAGACGATGATAGCGCGTCTTTCAAACTAGAACTGCTGATATCATCACAAGAGTCATTTGCTTCCAACACTAACAAACTGCGTATAAAGTTCTAACGCAAAATTGTTCTTTATTCCATTTTGACCAAGATCAGATCTAGGTGCAGCGTTTTCCATTTTTCTTGTTTTTTATTTTTGTCTCAGTTTTTTCACTTTTTTTAAAGGTTTTCTTTCTTTATTTATTTATATTTGTTATCCAGTGGCTCTATCAACGTAGTTGTCCCTTTTATAACTTCTTTATTTTAATCTTTGTTTAGTATCGTTTTTTTTATCTGCACGCTTTGTTCTGATATTCCGTTTTGATAGGCTGTATTATATTTTTCTAATTGACAATAATATATTGCTCTGACATTTGCATGCTTTTTAGTTTTTAATGTCTATAATATATCCATTTCATGTGTTTTCTTTCTTTTCACTCTTCTTCCTTCCCATAAATACTGGAAGGTTTTCCAGTGCGTTACTATTAATTTTTTAATGTTTATGTCCAGTCTCTTTATTTCATTTAGTTTTATTGGTATGTGTTCCTATTTATTCTTCTTTTACTATTCTGTGTCACATCATTATTTTTATCTTGTAGCTTTTTTACTATTAATGCTTCCGTACACTAACTTCAAAACGATATAAAGTTTCTTCTATTCTATTATTCTTAATTTTCTCCAGTTTTTCTATTTATTCTTCAAATTTTCCTGTATTCTTTGTTCGATTCTTTTGGTTTTCATATCTGTTGACTAAATCATGAAGCTCTTTGTTCTTAATAATGCTTTTATTTTGTTGCTTTGCCATATTGTCTGTAATTACCTTTGTTATTTAAGTCATGTGCGCGTTTATCTATATATAGTGTATTTAGGGCGTTAAAAAAAGATTGGCATTTCCTTTCAAAACTGTAGTTGCGTCGCAGATGGAAATTCATCCTTAGCGTGTGTGGAGATACTATATAATGCCACTAAGAAAGTGCATTCTGGAGATCAACAGTGAACAAAGCGCAAAACCATAAAAGCAAGCAAAGAGAGACAACGGTAGACATCATGTTTTTTTGGAGAGAAGAAATGACTGCTTCTGACCTCGCACCAAGTTGCAGAACTGTGTTTAGCTGAATATCAAAGTTCAATATTGACAAGGGCTATGCTGAGAAAAAAGCAATAGTTGCTACAAATGTACAGCATGAATCTAGTAATGTTCTGTGGCGATAGCAAAAAATAAACGCCAGTCTATGGCAACATATTGCCCTAAGAAGGTACAACTAGGATTGTTTAGTCCAAAACAAATAGCGGTTGTTTTTTAGGATCAAGAGGAAATTCTGATGAGCGGTATTGCGACTCAGTGACGCTGCTGACGTACTCCTCAGCCCCACAACAAAAAATTGAGAAGTGTTGGTTCAATCTTGAGTACACCGTACTGCTTTACGTCCCATAATTAGGGATCTTGTACCAAACAACTAAACTTTGTTTGATGCAATAAGGTACTATGCGGTAAGAAATTCTTATCAACTAAGAGCTTCGGTTGGCCGTCCACAAGTGGTGCCGTGCTACACATCAATGAAAAATTTCTCTAGTAACACATATACTATCTTTTTTCTAATGAAATATTGGCTAGGACAAAACAATTCTAACGCCAATTATTTTCGAACGTTCTCAGTATTCATAAAACTAGGATCTACCTATTTTCTTACGAACATAGTAATTTAAAAATGAGATGAGATATATATAGTAAAATTCACTTTGGTGCAATAAATCTTTCATTTAACCATTTCTTATTCGAAAAATATTAGTGCAATATAAAAGGACTGACTTTAAGAGATTATGATTAATTTAATTTACTTGTTATTGAATTCTACATTATGCAATAGATTTTATATTTTTTCCTTATTTCGATAGTACAATTTTTTACTGTTATATAAATCTTTTTAATCTCTTCTGTGTCTTTGTCTTTAATATCTGCGGTTTTCTTTTAATGTTTTACTTTTTGTCAACATAATATCATAGTAATTTAATGCCTTTTTTGTAATTCAATTTTCTTATCTTCGTTAATCTATTTTTCTTATCATTATATATAGTCTTGCTTATTTGTCATCTTTACATTTTTGTATTTATTGCTTGTTGCGGCGTCTTTTTTATATTTTACTACTTCAATTTATTTGATTGGGCATTTTTTTATATCACATTTTTGCTATACCATTTACGGGTTAGCTTCCAGCGCCCTACTTTTATTTTTCTTCAGTTATTTTACTCTTGTAAAATCTTCTAGATACTTTTTTCATTTTGTTAGATTATTAAATATAAAAGCTTTGGCCTCTTTAAACTTTTTATTTTATTCTTTATGCTTTTTGTATCTATTTTTACTTTTATCAATTATATCTTTGTCTTTAGTTTCCGGTTTCGGTTTAGTTTTTGGCTTTTCATTGTAAATATTTTTGTTATAATAATGTGGGTCATTAGAATCCATTTTTGATTGCTTTATCACCATGTTGTTTCTATTATTTATTTTTTAGCATTTTAGTTTTCACATTCTTTTAAATTTATCTCTAGTTGTTACTCAAGCCATATATCTTACTAAAATTATTTCTATATTCAACTGTCAACTGATAGCATCCGTCTATTAGGCGAATATGGTTCGTGTTCATGCAGCTATTATTAATATAAATAATATATATATATATATATATATACACTTTAGTTAAAGCTGATTGCAATGGTTTATAATGTCCGTCTTATAGATAAATACTTCTTTGCATTACAAAATATTTTTTTTATATTTTATTTTTGGTTTTATAATGTTTTGATGGTTTGAGTTACAGGATAATCTTTTATATTTTAATTAATATTTATTTTGTTTAATTATAGGAATTTTTGTTTTAAAACAGCTTTGCTCAGTTTAAAATGGATTAAGTGTCACTGAGCGTGGAAATAGTATTGTTCATTTAGCCACAAGCAGACTAGTAAATGAAGGAATAGATAAGAATGATCTATATGCTCCAAGAAGCCAGTGTGGTGGCGCCGTTGAGGGGAGGGCTGCGATGCTGACGGACTCAGTCACTGAAAATAATCGAGTACCTGTGTTCACTTTGCTCGTCTAAGCCGCCCCGTATCAGAAATTGTGCGCGAAGACCGGACACAGTAGCGAATATATGGGAGTTTTAATCTCTCAATTTTCAGGCCGTGCTCCCACGCGAGGTGTTAGAGCCTTACCATTACCATAAGCTCCAAGAGAAAATAAAAGAGTCTCATTCTAAAATTCTACAAGCTATTCAGAACATGATAAGAAAATTTTAGGGAACGGTACTGGAGATAAAGATAAGACTGTAGATTGCAAGGAAATGATGAGATTTAAGAGTATATAGTTCAAATATAATTAAAGTAAGGTATCGGTACTAAAAGGTCTTGCACTTATCTGAACAAATACGTAATTCTAGAAAATGTATGGCGCTTATTCTTTGATGGGATTATTGCATAAGGCATTAGGAAATTTTTCTAATCCAACTTTAATTTTCATAATCCTTCAAAATACTTTCCAATGCTGTATATGTACTTTTGCGTCTTTCGGAACCAGTCGTCGAACCAACTCTTACGTTATCTCAGAAACCTGGACATAATCGCCGTTCTACATCATTGTGGTTCAAAAAAGTTATTTTGAGTTTTAAAGGGCACTTCATCTTCTTTTCATGTCGTAAGAAACAGGCTAAAAAGGTGCCGGTTTTGACGACGAGGATTATCTAGTTTTTATAATCAGGGTAGACAAAATATAATGTAAGCTAGTTGCTTCTTTTCAATGATTTCAATTTAATGTTTAATTACTATTTTGTTAAAAACAGGCACAATCTACTATACATTTGAACAGAAAGTAAACAAAGACAGCTGATATAAAATGTGGCGTGGCTGAGCTCCGAGCGTACGTTTGGTTGCTTATCTTCAGGATAGTTTTACATATCTTACTTTCGTAAGGTCACCGCACCCACTGTTATCATTTCTAAATAAATTGTTCCCCGTTTCCACTTTGCACAAATTTAGAGAAAGCGGGCGAAAATTGTCAGCCTAGGACGCCAAAAATACTTTTTTGCGGGTAACTCCTCGTAAGACATATTTTTAGATATCCTCAATACCAAACTAGAAATAAAAAATACCAATAGACTAAAAAGTTTGTGTTTTTACAAAAATTGTTCAGTATAAGTTCGTTAAATTTTTATTTAATTTTTTAAATTGAGAAAATTAAATTTCTTCTTGAACATAAGAGTTTTAAATAAGTTATGAATATACAAAACCTTTTGAAGTTAACACAGAGGAGAAAACCATTATAAATTTGTTATTATTGTAGGTATGCAGCACAATTGTTGTAATTAAAACTGGAAATACAAATTTATGTTTTTATTTCGTTAATCCGACAGGCTATGTTGCGAATTTAAATAATAAAGCACTTTTTTGACGTTTTGAAATTATCTAGAAATGTACGTATTCAAACATAGAGGTTTATGTAATGGTAGAACAGTAAACAGGGGAGAAGGGAGCATAAGAAAAAATAAATATAGGAACAGAATTGATCATAACTACGCGGTATAAAATATACAAAAATAGAAAATTAAGAAGGCAAATATTAATGGAAGTTAAAATAACTGAACTTGCAACTAAATTAGAGAGTATCAAAAAGAAAAGTAAAGTAATAGGACAGTCAAAGGTTAAAATTGTGAACAGGTTTTGTTTACCATTGCTGGAAAAATCTTCAAAAAAGTTGTCGTTGTTGTCTCATCTTGAATGATCTTGGACCTCATTTTCCTCACCAACGCTTTATAAGTCGTCTCACACTTCACTGACCTTTATCCTATTGAGATTTTTGTTTGTGTATTTCTGATCTTTCTTCTTTTCCTATTATTTCTTTTAACCTTAAAAATTTAATTTTTGATATTTCTTTGCAAGTTTGTCTATTGTTACACATACTACTGATTGATGTTCGTTAATTCTGCTCCCATAGTCGATATAATTATAATGAGTTGTAGGGTATTTCAGATAGTTATTCACTTCCTAAGACGCTGTTAATGTAATAAAATCTTTAATTTTTAAAGGTATCGTTCTATTTGCTTGTCAGTTACAACATGGGTATCCAAACTAAACAAATCTGCCTCTCTTGAAGGTTATTATAAAGCTGGTGTAGAAATATCCAAAAAAATTTCTATCTAACGATAGGTCATATGTTCGCGTGACTCAGGCATTTGGCTGACAGCAGCCATGTTATCTTCTATGACAGACGAATATAAAAGTTCTGAACTTAAAACATCTTTTATATCTGGTTATTTTCTCCAGATACTTATCAACACTGAAACTGAGTGAAAAGTTGTAGAGCAAATTGCCCAGCATTCTGTTTTTGATCATTGACATTGTTAATTATTTCTATTGCCACAGCTTGGAAGCAACCAAAGTCCAGAAGTTCTCCCGCTTGTTGAAAAATCCTGCAGCATTATTATTAATAAGATACTTATAACTTTTGCCTTCCAAATACGTGTATGTACACTAGAAAAAAAGAGTAATAGAATAACATTGTCATAAAATATAAAAAGATGGTTAAACCATCACAAACCGTGTTTCGTTTAGTGAAACACATTATGAACATTTGTAAGAATGTTATTGTAGAAAATTGATTTTTCTCATTAAAGAAAAGAAGTCTTAGTTACAAGAGCTCTTTAAAATAGAACAACTGGAGATTTCATGTCATATAGAAGAGGATCTGTTGGCTTCAGGGTGATTATCCACTACCTTGACGCACAAAGCAGAGAATGCATTTCACTCTTCTTTAATTTGTCTATAAGCCTTGAATCTTATGTGTTGTTTTTGAACGCCCTTAGGAAACTTGCATTTTGTTTAATAAAATGATTTTAGCGTGCGCTTCTACTTATTGTAATAAGCTACTGAATGTGCTTTGGCCTCTTCAGCAACTTTCTTCAATTGTTTCTATTTTTCACTATTTGTTTTTAGTTTCTTTTTTCCATTATCACAAGGTCTTTTGCAAAGCCGCCTTACTATCTCTTAGGTGGTCTGCCAACTCTCCCTTTCTATTGATTTCCATTCTAACTATTTTGGAACCTCGTGTCATCTCTATTGTATTTAGGTATCCTAACCAGTCCAGCCTTTTTGATTTTATGCACCTTATTATACCGGCTTTCAAAATTTGTATACCTCGTAAAATCCTGCGACTTATTTTGGTTGGGGTACGTATGGCGTTTTGCCAAAACCGCCTGCCAGATTGTCATCTGTCAAAAAAGTTGTAAATATTGCACCAAGCAGCTTTAAAAGGAGCTGAAAGAGTTGTAGACGAGTGTTGTAAGTCAAACTAGGGCGCGTTACTATGAAATGACTTGCGGGTATACAAAAACTACCAACAAAGTTACATTTTAAAGGGTTGTAACGAATATTTTCGCACTAAACCCATTTCTATAATTGCTTTTTAAGTGCGTCAACGTATTAAACTACCAGCTTCGCTATTTATGCCTTCCCATCACTTGTGGTAAAAAAGTCTGTAATAATATTGCATTAAAACATTACGTTTGTTTGATTAAATTGTAATAAAGTTGTTCAACCCTCGCAAAAAATATCAATTTGGAGTTGCCATAAATCACCACTGCTTTTAGCGAGGCTGGCGGCCTTGCAGCTGTTAATCTTTTCTGACGCCAACTTTTTGTATCAGCAGCGGAGTATCGGGTGCTGTAAAAGAAGGCCCTCGAGATTTATCGCCCAATATATCTGCAGGAGCCTCATAACGCGAAATCTGATCGTCACCGCTTCTCGCAATAAAAAATAAATTAGCGCTCCTCAGTCCGACTTCGCGCCTGGCGCAGAACCTCCGCAGGCCCATTTATTAGCGCATTTAATTGCGTCGGGCTTTAATAAACCCATTAATTAGCGCCCTAATTAGCTGAGGTTTGCAGCTGCACCAACAATTCCCTGGATGAAGTGCCGCATTGCTTCGGCGGCTGACAGGACAGATACAAGAACCGAGTGCAATTACCTGGCGCCTGCTGCCCCCTGCAGCCAAACACCGCCTAATTCGATTTACGCGCCGGGGGCGAGGGGATATTGAAAATTCCTGTTTAATCATCAGCCCGCCCGTTTGGTCTAACTCTTTGCCGGGCTGGCTTTAATAGAATTTGGCTCAGAATAATGTATTTAACAGGGCAGACTCGGTAATATTATTATTAATATACGTAGTATTTTAATTAAGACAGATCTGATAAGCTAGCAACTAAAATGAGACATCTTAATGTCAGTGAAGCTTAATTAACCAATTATTTACAGATTGCGAGTAGTAAGCTCAGGTTTCACTTCTAAAGTATTAGGAGGGTTTGTTCTAAATAATTGAGTAATCTAAATTTACCCCTAGTAATTACAAATGGCAAACATATTTACTATTATCTATTGGGGATGATGTGTATAATTTTGAAGAGGATTCATTAATCCAAATCGGAATCATTTTCAAACAAAAAGTAAAGCAAATCCACAAGCAGTTGATGGTGGAATTGCAGGCATGGCTTATTCATATAAAAGAAAAAGAAAGGTGAGACAAACAAATCAAAAAATTTTCTCTACTGACCAAAGTGGTTATGTAAACAACAGTCACCCAGAAGCAGATGACTGAATCAAAAGGTGGTCACCAACCTTTTGATTCAGTCAAGAGGTTGACCTCTAATAGTTTTAGTCATTGTCAATGTTTTGATACTAAATGTTTTTTGCTTCATCTATGGAGATCTAAATTTGACCAAAAAGCTTGAAAATCAATTCTCCATAATTGGAGTCAAGACCATAAAAAGAGTTGGTGTCTGTTCTTTGGCAATGGATTGTTAAAAAAATATTACCTATAGATGAAACTTGAGTCAAGCTTTATTCGCCCCCAATTCTTGCAACAAGTGATTTTTTTGTACGGTGACTAGGAATGGTAGGCAAGGTTCTGCGGGTTGCACCCTGAAATGGAAGGCGGAAATCATACGCGTTATTGGAGGCATCGGGCTAGACATCTGCGAAAAAGTTATCGGTAATTATGAGAAACCCATAAAGCATGCAGACTCAGTGTGAGTGGACATATGCCTAACATCGTGTTTCAGAAGCAAATGGGAGATTTTACTGACTACAAGTATTTTAAATATAACCACTTCTATGAAAATTTCACTAATTTATTAAATTTTCAAATTGAGAACCCTTATATTATTGTGTTAGTCTTAAATTTTACCTATATGGGCAAAATTTATCCGACATTCACTTGTACTTACATGGTTTACATATTTTGTAAGTCTTTCTAAGATCATTTGAAAATATCTCTCTGTAAAATTTGATCAAGCCTTGTATATGAACCCTTGAGCAGGGTACCATTGTGCAGGCAAAGCTTAGGAAACGCAAAACAAAGGCGAACATCGATACACTCACCTCTTGAATGTCGATGCCGTGGTTCAAAGACCACATGGTCTGGAAGTAGTCCTGGATGCGCTGCTTCAGCTCTTTGGGGATCTGATGCAGCGTCAAGAAGTCCTTCAGGTCTCTCCACTTCGTCTGGTACAGCGAGCGGCGCGAGTACATCCTCTGGATTATGGCGGTTACGTTCCCGAACACGACGGCGTGCATTAGCGCTGCAAAATACATATTTGCGTTAGCCGGCCGCGGCGATATTGCCGCGGTTTTGCAGATTAAATTCCCCCATTCTGCGAGATGCAATTATTGCCCGAATTTCCAGCGGCGCAATCTGAATATTAATGGAACCGCAAAGAGCCAGATATTTGAGCAGCGCTCCGGCCTGAATCAAACAGTAGCCGCGAAATGAAACGGGATTATACGGGGCGCCTTAGTAAAGTGGTGATATTTATTCCGCTTTTTTTGGCTCTGTGTTCTGATTTCCTTTAAACTGCGCAGGCACTTTTTCAATTGACATTTAGCTTCTTTCATATTAACAACGTTTACTCTTTTGGGTACAATTTTCAATTGCGCATTGACAATCAATTGACATGATAACTTAAAGATGATGTTAACAATATTAGAGTATCGTAAAGTTTGTGTTTGGTAAGATGCTTGGTAACACTAGGTTCACCAAATAAGTGTAAAAATTCCTGACATGAGACTATAGCGGTGACGAGACGTCACATCTCTACTATGAATAAAACCTAAACACCAATTCATGTAGTAAAAGAGAGGGGAAAGTGAGATAGTGCTACTCACCAAACATAAATTTAGAATCCCTGTCAGTAAAGGAAAACTATGGCGACCCTAGACTTTCTGAAATGTAGCCAAAAAGTTTAGCTCCGATATTATGCATGTCAAGCTTAAAATAGGTCAAATGCTATACTACAGTAAATTGTAGCCTTACACCCTGTTCAGTAGCTTTCAATTTCAACTTTTTGGATTAAAGAAGGCAAACAAAATTTTGATATAGACTCTTGTTTATTGTTAGTGAAGATAAATAACAACTTTTGTAGCTTAGGATTTGTTAAAGACTACGTCTTTCTTTCAAATGACTGTATAGTTTAAAAAATCACCACTACAGACACACGCAGAATAATCCACGTCGATTTGATTTTTGTAAATCGAGTGATACTCAGAATTGCAACTCAAGGTATTAGACATTTAGATTCAATTACTGGAATAGGTGATTGGTAGTTTCTTGTAAGCTAAAGGTTACCGAGTTAAAGAAGGAAACAATAAAAAAGAAGAGGGTTGTCCACGTAATAATGATCAAGTAGTTAATGGAAATGTTGCATCTACAAAAGGTAAGTTTGTTATAAACGCCATGCTTGGCAAAAACAAAAGTAATGTTGATCTTCATACTAAATTCAAAACTCTAGAGAAGTATCAAACAAAGAATCTGGAGTAATCTATGGTATTTAAGTTACTGAAGCAGATAATGAAGAACGGCACAAGCTCCTCAAAAGAACATCAAGTTTAACAAAGAAAGGTATAAATAGATTAAATGTCGAGACGATCCATGGAGATAATACATTTTATGTATTCAAGCGATAAAAAGAGCTTTTCGCAGTTAGAAGACAATTATCCAAAGGTTATAAATTTTACTCTTGTATACCATAAGCTCTAGATTGTAGGCCATCGTGGCCTGTTACGGGAAACAATTATTATTATTATAAATATTAATTACGAACTACTGTTGTCAAAGATATATATGTGGTAACCAATCAAGAAGAAAATCCAAGAAAAGCGCGTTTGTACTTTAATCTCTCCCAGAACATAACTGTCTGACAGAAAAATGCTCATCTGGATACGTAAAAGAAGAACGTGAATCCAGGAAAAAATTTACAGTTTTGATCAGGTTTTTTTTAAATTTAGATGAGACTGGCAGTAACTAAATCTGCGAGACACCAAGCGCACAAAAGAAAACTGAGTTAGTTAAAAAATGAGAAAGAGTGCGAAGTGTATTATCCGTGATAAATATGTTTGTAAAAGGTGTCCTAAAATTAACGCAAGATTTGAATTAAATAGAAAACACAGTTTTTAGTCTTTTGATTGTAATTTTTTTATTGAATTATAAAGTATATAGGATAGGGTTATTTATGGAATAACACATCGGGCAAATGGCCTCCACGGCTTTGCATACACATACGCACTCGTTTGTCGAAATTTTTCATGACCATTCAGCATAAATGTGGTTGAATTTCGTTGATGCAACGTTGAATCTCCTCCTTTAATGCACGCGTGGTTGTGGGCTTGTTGACATAGACCTGTGATTTTAAATAACCCCATAAAAAGAAATCACACGATCTAGGGGGCCAATTCTGATCACCGAAACGAGAGAGTATACGACCTGGAAATGTCTCATGCAGTAATTGAAGTGTTTCACGGGCTGTATGGCATGTGGCATCGTCTTGCTGAAACCACATATTGGCCACATCAATATCATCGAATTTCGGCAAAAAGAACTGTGTTATCGTGTCGCGATATCGAGCACCAGTCACAGTCACTGCTTGACCAGCCTCATTTTCAAAAAAGTATGGTCCAATTATGCCTCCAGCCCAAAATCCACACCAAACAGTGACACGTTGTGGATGCATTTGTTTTTCGACAATCACATGTGGGTTCTCAAAGCCCCAAGAGCGGCAATTTTGGCAATTAACAAACCCATCAAGGTGAAAATGTGCTTCGTCGCTTAGGATGATTTTGCTCGAAAAGTCAGCATCCATTTGTTGATGCTCAATAATCCATTCAACAAACTCTCTTCGCTGTGCATAGTCATTAGGCTTCAGTTGTTGTGTTAATTGAATTTTGTAAGCATGGAGACACAGACAGATCTTTAGCGAGTATACGCTGTAGAGAGCTTCTTGAAATTTGCAATTCTTGTCCACGACGCCGAATTGAGATTCCTGGATTGTCACCGATACTCTCACGCACTGCTTCGATGTTGACATTTGAACGGCTTGTTTTTGGACGACCAGTGTGTTTGGCGTCTCCAACGGATCCTGTCTCTCGCAATTTTTCAATTAATCTCTTCACAGTTGACGAAATTAAAACACTATTCCGACCATATTTTGTATGAAATTTTCGAACAGCGGCCGCCAAGCTTTCATTATTTTTGAAATATTGTTCAATAATGAAGACACGTTGTTCTATCGTGTAACGCTCCATTTTTACTAACCCTAAACTGTCAGCTGTCGATTTGTTTTTGTTTTAGTGTTGTCAACACTTTACTGCATAAATGGCGGCAAATTTAAATCTTGCGTTAATTCTGGGACACCCTTTATTTGTCCTGAAAAGTACACATCTGAAGAGAGGAATGAGATGGCAGAAGAAGTCTGTTTTAACCGTGTTCTTAGAATAGACTTCTTGTAAAAAGTTCAATCTTAGAAAAAACAGCCACGTCATCTGTATCAAAGTGAATAAGCCAGAATAAAAAACTAATTACGTCGCATTTCATGGTATAAAAATAGACTAATAGGAGAGAATAAATATAGCTTCAATTGAGGTTATATAAGAGAGCACTAGCGCCAGTCTAACATTCACACTTTATGGAAAAGTAAAACGCTCAGTGATGTTTTGAAAGTATCAAAGGAACGATGGCTTGATCAATTATAAAGAAGAAAAATATAATTCAACTTTGCACGGGAAAGACATGAGAAGAATATGATGGTTGTAACTAATATTATATTTGAATGGATGCTCAACTTTCTCATAAAAAAGATATTGTAAAAAATTCCATGTCATTAAGTGTGGGTTTGGACAATGATCAAAATCTGCAAAAGTTGAAAACCTTACGAGTAACGGTTGCAATTTAAGACGACCTTTCTCTACAAGCAAGGATATTGTTTTGAAGAGGTTAAGATTAATAATCGTTATCGTTTACAAAAAAGTAGACGATTTCAGTTTACCATAATGTGGTCAGAGGATAGGGTCAGCAACGCATCAATTGAACGGAAATGTACACTTTTTTCAATAAACTTGCTCCTTCAATTTCGAGAAAAATAGGACAATGATCTTCGTTATTAAACAAGTTTTTTTTACAATTGAAGTTTATAGAAAGGATAGTTACATTTTACAATTTGTGTGGTGGATAAGCTCATTTCAGTAGTTTATTATCACAATAAAGTGGTCACTGGTGTGGCATGCAGTCCTTTTTTTAGAAGTGGTACTATATCTGCACTTAAGTAGAGGAAGCAGAGATGGAATTGCATAACAAAATGATAAATGTAGAAGAAAGTCAACTAAAATTTTAGCCAAGATCAAGATAAACCTAAAACAATGAGAATTTATGGAAAAAAGAGTTTTTCTACCCGTAATAAAGATCATAATAATGAATCATTTTGTGATGTAGCAATCATTGACTCGATTGGTGTATTATCAAGAGAATCAATAAAACCTCTCAAACTACTCTCATTTAAAGAGAAAGAAAGATCGGGAAAAAAATCTGTACGCCAATATGACTAGATAGCAACTTCAAGTGAGAAAGTTTATATTAGGTTTGCAATGACGATTAAGTCAACAATTGTAAAGATAGATACTATATCCAGACTGATACGTGTACTAGTTATAGAATCATTGAGATTTAAGGATGTACTCATATTTCTTTTAGCGAAGAGAAGGATCGAGATACGTGATATTATTTTTATAATGAGTGGTCGCACCTTCCAGGCCGCCTCAACTCAACAGATTTGCCTTTTTAAATAAGTTAAAGAATATAAGGTGGTAAAAAGGGAGAGGAGCAAACTTAGCACAGTTCCTAGAATACGGTAGATTAGGAGCTTGTAGAAAAAAAGCAAGATTGATGTGTATGTAGTTTCGGTTGTAAAGGTTCATTTTATAAGATTTTTTGTACATGAAGAATATTCAAGTAATGAGTTGGGTATTTAGATTCATCCAATATCAAAGAAAAAATAAGCGGTTTTCGAAGAAATCTAGCATCATTTGAGTTGAAAAGTTATTAAGGAAAATCCTATTCGCCTTTGCGATTTCAAAATCGCCAAACGGGGAATTATTGAACGCGAAAATGAAGAATCGTGGAAATACCAAAAACTTCCTAGTTTCTGTGCTGTTGGCTAGGTATGTGAACACCGTCGGGACATAAAACAAGTAGTAGATGGGAACATATTTCAGATCATAAGTGCGAATTTAGCTGGACCTTTATTCTTATTGAATGACAGTAAAGTGTGGATTATAATATTACGTGTGTGGTGTATTACCAAAGCTTCCATAATTTATCAGTACTCATAGTGGAAATGGTACAAATTTTGTGAGGACAACCAACCTGTAAAACCATTGAATTGGAAAAGACTACAAAATAAACCAAACAGAAAACGCATATCTTAGGATTTTAGTTTATTCACAGCATCCTGGTGAGGTGAATGGTGGAAGAATACTATCAAAACAATAAAGGTATGCTGAAAAAGTCAAGTGTGATTCTAGATGATTAGTGTATTTACATTTCAACTCGGGCAGTCTTTTAAACAAAAGGCCCTTAAGTGCTATTATAGAAAATGGTGACAACGTCGTCCACTTAGCCCCTGCTATGTCTAGGCATCCCATAAGATTTGCCCATTTATAGGGAGAAAAGAATTTTGGTGAGTAAAATCAGTCAAACATAATTTGAAATGTCGATTTGGAAAAGGTATTTTCTCTTTTTGTACAATTTTACTTGTTGAAACAGATAATAAAAACACCACGAATTACCTTTGGGAAGGATTGTAAAGCTACCACCAAGATGTATTGATGTGGTCAAATTACCCAATGGAGTTTTATTCATTTTCCTTGTAAAATAATGTGTTTCATAGAATTTGCTGTTGTTTATAATGAAATTGTACATCAGCTGTAGTATGGAATCAAGTTACATCCCCTTATTACCATATACTTGAGCGAATATAACAACTGATTGTAGAAAAAATATGTGAAGACAAAATGATTTAAAATAAAGGTGAGAAGGGATGTAAAAGGGTAATTTTCATCTGCAAGTTTCAGGCTGATACAATGCCAGTTTATAGAGTTGGCGTAAGAAGCAGCACACAACTATTCTGCTTTATAACAATAATAATATAATAATAAGCTAATCAGTATAATTCGAAAATAGCCAAGTTCTCAATCTGCACAACCATTCCGAATGCTTTGCAACCCAACTGCGTAATCTTCTGAGTTCCTGGCCTTGCAAAGATTAGGGAATCGATAAATTTACCACTGAAATAGACATAAGAGAATTCTTTATTCCTTTGAGTTCCTTTGTATTCTTTACCCCTTAAGGAAAACGAACATTTTAACTTTCCAATTTCTCATATCTGCCGTTTAATCAAATAGACATGTAATTTATTAAATTGGCCCAATGAGAATGTTTCCGTATCTTTCAAGTTACTTTTAAGAAAATGTATACTCCCCTTCCAAAAATTAATTATCATATTTGTGTATTTTTAGCCTGATTATTAATACAGTTCATTTTATTTTATGTGTCTTTATTTGACAAAGATAGCAAATTGTTATGTTTACTAATCTACTAAAATTGCTATCATTTATTTATCAAAGTAAAAAAGTTAAAATAACAATAATTTGAGATTTTCAAAAGTACACCAGGTGTCATTTAAAAGTGTTCAAATAGTGAGTAATAATTTGAAAGTTAAAGTCAAAAACACAGTGCTATAATTGTTGTATCGAGGGAATTCAATTTGCGTCGCCGAATTGTATCTCGTTTAGGGAAACAAGCAAAGCTTTCAAAGCTATATAGAAGTTCAAATTACAACCTTAACTCTCAAAAGTTTTTCGGGGTTTTAAATCGAGCCCTATTTACACATAACAGAAAAACGCAAACATTCATTTGACAGTTGATGATGCAAGCATAGAAGAAGAATGTGCAAAAAATGAGGCGAACTTACAACTAAAATGTCAGCCCCCAAATAGCTTAGACTTAAATATATTGGATCTTGTAATTTCACAATGCTATACAATCTGTACATCAGTCATCGACAACAAACATTAATTAATTGATGCAGTAAAATTTGATTTTCGGTTTCTACTAACGCTGGACATTTGTATAGAAACAAACTGATGTTATTTTGGAATAATTTCTACAAATTAATACATTTGAACAAAAAAAGACTCAATCACGGAAATTGTCTACCATATAATATTTTATACAAACCTGTCTGTAAACTAAAATGTAAAAAAGAGCAAAACTCTTTTAGAATACGTAAAAATAAATAAATTTTTAAGGATTAAAACTAGTACGAGGTGCATTCAAGTTATAACGCCTCCGATTTTTTTTTAGGACTGGACACAGATGCAAACATGCGGTTTATTTCATAATATGCGCGCACTCTTTGTGAATGCGTGACAGAGATGGCAGCACTGCATGGCACAACAAAGTCTAGCGGCAGCGGCGAGAATGAGGACTGTTTTTGGTACTTAAAATGGCGACGTTTCCATTACAAGAACAGCGTGTAATCATTCGTTTTCTCCATTTCGCAGTGTGACATCGATTGAAATTCATCGCCAGTTAAGTGAGACAATCTCGGTGTCGCACCAGTTGGTCTGACACATGATCAAGCGAGTGGAGAAACTTGTTTTGGAGGGTCGCCGAATGAGTATGGAACACATCGCCTCCAAAGTTGCTATTTCCGTGGGATCTGTACACACAATCCTGCATGAAGACCTGAAAATGCAAAAGTGCTCTCCAGCTGGGTGCCACGAATGCTCCCTACTCATCTGACCTAACTCCTAGCGATTTTTGACTGTTTCCATCGATGAAAGACACTGTCCGTGATCTCAAATTCACTAGTCGTGGCGCTATTGCATCAGCAATTTTCCAATGGTCAAAGAAGAATCCCAAAGAAGCGTTCGCAGCGCCGATGAAATCATGGCATCGATGTTGTGCTTGTACTATGTTAATGCTAAGATTGAAGATGGAGTCGTTAAAAATATCTACTAATTGTGAGCGACGAGAAGAAAAACCCAAAACTTATTTTTGAGCATAAATCCTAACACACTAGCTAATCAACAACGGTTTATAGCCTATAAAAACTCATTCATACCGAGCTTAACAAATCAGAGCTGATGTCATGAAAACACTTCAAGCAAAGGCCTTAGATCCCTTAATACTACATTTCAGCCAGTATGAGTAACAACCGATAAATGTTGAAAGTACTGAAGATCGGAGTATCCATCAAAAACTGCTCGAAAGGAAGACTCGGGGTCTGTTTAATCGCAAAAGATTAAATAAAGCAAAACTGACCAGAACAGCAACATTAACGATAATTGCTTTAACTAACGCTGCCTTTCCAAAGTAACACTTAACAACTTTTTCGATTTTACTGAAGTCAACTAGTTTATGTTTATGTATGCAGCTGCTAAAGTGGTAGCCGACAAGGTTAAGAAAAGAACAATTGCAAATGCTTAGAGAAATAACCGCGATGGAAGCAAAATATTTGTATTTAGATAGAAAATGGAAATAGGAAAGGAAAAAACAAACATATAAAAGCAGGATTGCGAAAAGACTTTACAGTTAAAGAAATACCTAAAGTTATGACGCAAACTCACAAATTGGAAAGCGCCTGAGCCAGATAAGTTATAAAATTTTTTGTTTAAGCAGCTAAGGTTTTTAAATAAAATCATAAATGACCTGAAAGATGTTCATCTATGATTAACATCTGGAATCACTATTCTACCCTTAAAAAGCGAGAATACTAAAGACACGAAAAACTATCGGGCTATTACTTGTCTACCAACGACGTACAAGACATTGACAGCCGAAGTGACAAACAAAATATTGACGAGTGGCGTTAATACGCCGGCAACCACATCAAAACAGAGAATATTATTATTGAGACAGGGTTATTTAGAGGTGATTCCTTGTCTAATTCTTCTAACAAATAGACAAGGTTTAAAAATTGAAATCGACATTTGTGTACTTATTAAACTCACTAGGACTGACTGTAGAGCTTCAAAATATTCGAGATAAATAATAAAACGTCATTAAAGACAGCCACGTGTATTTTAAACTCACTAAACTACTTAGAGGCCAAAATATTGAGATAAATAATATAACACTCGGATGTAAAACAGCCATCATAAAGTATGTAACTATCGTCGTGTTCGTCAAATGCTAAGACTGGTATTTATAACGCTCGGATGAAAAAAAAACATCACTAAAGAATACTATCGTCGTGTTCGTCAAATGCTTAAAACAGTGATTAGAAAGTTAAGAAAATCTAAAGACAATCAGTTCTTATCAAATTGGCTGGTTAGAACAGACTACATTAAAACAGGACTAAGAAAGTTAATGAAAGTAGAATCAGACAATCAAAGATGTTGGCCATCTTGGCAAAAGTCGACGTCGAAAGACTACATTAAAAGACGAGACAAAGGAAGAGGATTAATTGAAGTAGAATCAGAAATTGATTTGGCCATCGTTGGCCTAAGTTGAGTCATCAAGCTAGGTAAAAACAGATTTAATAGGCTAGTTAAAGAAAGTTGAGTACCCCCTTCAAAAAGAAATCCAAAAATCAAAGAGAAATATATAATGGAAGAGACCGAAGTTGAGTTAAAGTATCAGCCGAAAGTAAATATTTGCAAAAGTAAAATAGAATTACTGAAGAGCAAACGCATGCATGGACAATTGTTTAGAGACTTCAAAAGATAACTCGTCGACAAGTATGCTTCTAGTAGAAAGTAGAAAGCTTGATTACTTAGACACTTAACACCGAGTGCTACCAGAAGAACATTCTAAAATAACCAATAAATAGTAATTTCAAATTATGCAACAAGGCAGAAGAATAAATTATTTATATTGTTACGGGCTGTACAACACTTGCGCTATCTAAGAACACATTTGTGTTTGCATACATCTAAAGGTAGAATTATCAGATACATATTACCAGTCAGAAACGGCTGCTAATATTAACGATATCATCATTTGAAATGCCACAATAGACCCAGATAGGAACACCTTGGTAAATTATCCCGATATAAAACTCGAATATCATGCTGAAGGAAACTGAGAAAATCTTGTAAATACAAGGATTCGGAAATTGAGACCAGCAGAACGGGGAACTATACAACAAGAGTTGTGCCAATAAAAGTTAGAAAAAGACCTCAAGAAAAACCAGCTCTCAGATCATCTATCAATTGGTGAAGTGCCGTAGATCGCAGTTATGGGCATTGCTGTCCGAAAAGTTTTAAAATAAATTTGGTCTCAGGACAAAATTTGGATTCATCAGACTAACCGTCAAGAAGACGAGAGACGATTAAACTAAACAGGAACTCAGAAATAAGAATAGAAAGATTAAAAGAGATTATGCAGAAACTGGAAAAAAATTATAATTTTTTGAAAGAGAAGTGAAACTAAAAAATTATAACTTAAGAAATAAAGGATAACAATGAAAATAAACAGAAAGATACAATTCAATAAAAGGTGAAAATTAATATGGAAAAACAATAGAAATTAGTGGAGTGGAAAGCTAAAAAGTAAATAAGAACAAATTTTATTAATCTATATAAACGTACAAGGAAAATCAAAATACTTGAAAAACGAAATAGGTGAATGAATGGCTAATTATAAAAAAGGAACTTAATCTTCCTGACATACAAGGCAACAAGCATACAAACATAAACAAATGTGAGAAATAACAACAATTTTGAAAATTTGTTACATATCACTAAACCAGCGTTAAAGATGACAAGTGAACATTTAGACAATTACGATGAAAGTCAACTATCTCCATTAAAAGAGAAGTTTGATAAAATAATTATACGTCTTAAACAAAAAAAAAATAAAATTGATAAGTAGACAAATAATAAATTACATCATAGACTATACAAATTAATATTTCAAATATAAAAAATAAAAGTTATGTCCACAAAACGGAAAAATGATTAATGGTATCAATATTCAAAAGAACATACAATAAATCGACAAAACATGAGACACAGAAATAAGTAGAAAACAATAAAATACTTAGGTGTTATTATTAATTAGAAAAATACAAAATAAAAGACTGATAGACATTACACTGATAAATATTAGAGATATAGAGTACAGAATAATTATAAAAGATAGAAATGAGAATATTTAAAGCTACGATTAGATTAGCAGTTGTATATGGAGTAAAGTCAGGACAAGAGAAATTAAGGGTTACTAAAAGAAAGATTACAAAAAGAACATTTGGTTTGAAGAATACCGAAAGTTAATGAACTGGAAAATAAAAACTATCTTAGAAAAAGAAGAAGACATTGTTGATATAATAGAGGCTTAAAGAATACGATGATATGAACATATACAAAAAAAAACAGTAAAGAGGTAAAAAGATTACAGCGTAAAGATCAAATACTAGCACACCAAAGTGCAGATGGATGTATTAAATAATAAAAGATATAATAAGTCTAACAGTCCAGTTTCAGAAAGAAGCTTCAAGATAGTAATAAGTGGACAAATTTTATAAAACGAGTTCTGTGAACTCAATATGAGAGACTGCAATTTATACTTTTGTGTCCTTCATGGTACATTATATCGCTTTTTCTATTTTGTTGCATATAAAATTAAGTCTTTATAATTATATATAGGAATCAAAGTTAATTGTAGACATAAACCTCAAGGCAACTCCTAATAAGAAAAAAAACGTTTATATGAACATATGATTGAAAACGCATGTGTTGTGATAAATAGCAATACTGTTTTCCATGGACTTGCTCCTCTCACCTCGTTATGGTGTGTTTAAAGGTTTCTTTTCACTTGTTGTTACAATAGCTCCTTAGCCATATACGTAGGTGAATTAGAAAGTAAGGGTAATCTTGAAATTGTGTGGTGAAAAACAAAAGTTGACGGGTGCCTAGCCACGAGAAGTATGTCGTCGTTCAGCAATATGGTAAACAGCTCAATGATTACATCGTTGAGGAACAACGAGTCGTAGTGCATTTTTTTGCGGGAAGAAGAAATTAAATTAGCATTATGCAGCCTGCACCATGCATCAATATATAAGATCTACGAATGGACAGAATGCTTTAAGAAGGGAATAATAAGCATAACGGATGAAAACCCAACCTGATCGCCTATCGTCAACACATTGAGAGAGTAGATGTTTTGGTCAGAGATAACCAATGACTCACATTAACATGTGTAGTGGACATCGTGATAATTAATTAAGGATCTGCACAAGCCATAGTGCATGATAAGTTTGTCCTTGATGGATTTCTAAATAGTTTATATCTCAGCATAAACAGCAGCGCGTAGGTGTTGCGATCTGGTTTCTTTATCACTACGAGAAGATTCCAGTATTTTGGGAGGAATCGTGACAGGTGACGAAACACGGGTCTACTACCACCAATTAAAGAGCAAGAACTAAAGCATGGAGTGTGAAGATTCATCTTCTCCTGTTTGCTAACTGATGCTAACGTTTTTTTGGGATATGTAGGAACTTATACTAACGAGGACTGCTGTCCGAAAAGTTGTTTTTGCTCCACAACAGCAACAGCAACAGATTGTGCAACGGATTGGATTTGAATTGTTTCCGCACCTCTACTCTCATCGATAGGAGTCAAGCCGCGAAATTTTTGCATCGATATTTTGTTCTTTAAGTTATACAGGGTAGTTTATAGTAGGAGTAAATTTGGAGAGCACATGCATCATGTTTATACACCTGAGTTGAAGAAAATTGTTTTACGAGACATTAAGGACAGCACTAGTAGAAGTAGAAGGCAAGTGACTGTATGGAGAATCTTACGTGAGAATCGCTACTAGCTCTGCATTTGCAACGTGCGCGGGAATTATCCTCAACAGATTTTCTTCCAAAAGAAGACCACTACTGTGATAAGATTTCTGTCGTCAGTTCTTCTGAAAAATGATGAAAATTTTGGTAGGAATGACATCACTAACCTACAAAACAGTTATTTGTGGAGTAGACAAAATCATCAGCAACAGTTTAGCATCAATTTTCAAACTGAGATTATCAGTAATTACCTAATTATCCCTATGGCCCCTATAAGTCCTATGGGTCTAAGTAAGACAGATGTGACGTTATGCGGAAACTGCTTAGAAACTTTGGATGGGTGCGCCAAACCACGATCTGACATTTTAGCGCTTACATTGAGGTCCATGGGGTAGATGAGGTAGAGGATGTGCATACACCTGTTCTAAAGTTGTCAAAAATAAAAGACAAAGTATTGTGTGATGTTTTTGTTTCCCATCAGGAGTCACTAATGGGGTACCATATTTCATAATTACTGACTTTATTAACCAAGTGTAATGTGCTATAATCGCAAAGCTTTAGCAAGCCTACACAAACAATTCCAATTTAGAGAGCAACCATCTAGTAAACTCACTAAACTTTAAAACTTTTTTAACTTTTAAATAAAGATTCAGTATGAAAACAAATAATCTTACTATGTATGTATCAAAAGCATTGATTCAAGTGGTTGGTTAAATATGGATTTCCAATTTTTGTTCACTACTTTTATTGATTCCTTTGGTTACTTTTTTTTTTATCAAAGCACAGCGTGTAGCTTTGTTTTCATAGAGCTGGAATGATACTCTGTAATTAGTTTTATATAAAATACAAGGTATGTTTAGAAAATAATGAGAATTGTTGTAGAAAATTACTTTAATTAAAGATATGTTTATGTATATTTAATACCCTTCACAATAACGTCTCGTCGCTTGCTTAGCAGTTTTAAATTGAAATCTATTCCAGAACACTTGTACAACAGTCACCATATAGCATTTTATCGGTTACAAAATGGTGTCTTTTCGAACTGAAGTTGAGTCTCAAAAACAAAAAAAGTTCAGGTGGGACCAGGTCTAAACTGTAGAGAGATTAAGGCAGCATTGCCACGATTTGTACTAGTAGCGACGCATAGCTGGACGCGTCGTTTTCATCTTAAATTTTCTCATTTGAACCTTTTTGGTCGAGGAGACTAGGTAATGTGCCAATCAGAGTACTGACTTTTCATCTTTGGATTATACTCACCCCCCCCCCATCCTGTTTTATCATCAGTTGTCACTTTTTCTAAATGCACTTAATATTCTTCAAAATAATGTCATTGCGCATCAATACACCATTTCCAGCAGTTCTACCATGCGACATAGTTTGTATGAAAGTCTGAAATTTCTTTTAGAGCAATTGTTACGGAAACTTGCGCTTTTATAACGGTTGTTCTTTCAAACTAGAATTAAGTTCACGAGAAATTGACACATAGGTCCTACTTTATCTAATATCAACCTAACATTCAGACGTTGGTCAGAGACCAGAAACGTTTTCCCCTCTGCTACGTAGCCTGAAGTGTGAGACGTTGTTGAGTGCCCTGCTCATTGCTTCTCCCCGACGGCTTCCTTTTCTCTCTAAACACTTTGTACCACCTAAATGCTTGTGCTTTCGATAAAAAATCCCTTAAGCTC
The DNA here is from genome assembly GCA_036346155.1 of Sinelater perroti. NCBI lineage: Eukaryota > Metazoa > Arthropoda > Insecta > Coleoptera > Elateridae > Sinelater > Sinelater perroti. The sequence goes on from JARFIY010000088.1 coordinate 10,911,894, forward strand.
TTTGTATCATATTGATCGTTTTGAATAGGGGTTTTTGGAGTTTACTGCAATATTTTTTTGCGTATCGCACTTTACTCTGTGCCTCAATGCCCAACAGCTTCTTACTTCACAAATGATCATCACTTTGCAAAGACACAAAATCAAATAAACTGTTTTGGACCGTGTACATAATATTCCCCAGCAACGTCAGATCCGAGGACCCCGGATCAAACTTCTGTTTGAACCAAGCAAATCAGTCTCATTGTTTTCCGGATGTACCTTGTAATTATCACAAAAGAACAAGTTTTGTATTTTGTAATTTTAGTGAAAAAATGCTGGGATACTGCACTCAAATTTTTATTTGCTGATTATCTCCAAAATTTCTTGTCATTTGAATAGTTCATCTGTAGGTCAAATATTATTTTACTATATTCATTAGTCTAATTTTCTGTAAAATTCAAGACAGCATCAGAGCCTGGTTAACCTAAAAGCTGAGTAAGCTGCAGGCTAGAACGTATAATAGATTTTTAAAAACATTTTTACTGCAATGGAAATAATATATCACAAAGAAGTTATTCTTGAACCTTCCGGAATGACCGATCACCGTCCGTGCCAATTTTAGAAGCGCCTTTTATTTCAAATTTCAGAACCTTTTGAGTCGTTCTAGGACGATGTGTTTGATTATAAGTCAAAACAGATGGGAACTGCAGCAGTGGAATAGGATAAGTCACACAGCGAACTAGATAAATTAGTGTTGTAATAATCGTTGATGAATTATTATTGTGCAGCAGTACAGCTCTCATGAACAAAGCTTAACAAAAAACTCTGCCTTGGTTTCTCCTGCACTTGCCGCCAAAATCGGTGGACAGGTAGAAGGTGCCCAATACACAATACTTTCATTATCCACTCGAGTTATTTGACAAAATGAAAGTATTGTACTCAATATCTGAATTCGTATATAATGGAGGTGCAATGATTCATACTCTCATAGCCGCATTATCACCCGTTTAATATGTGCTATTAAATTGAGAGAAAAATTCTCAGTAAAGTCGAAATGCTGTAAAATCGAATTAGTCCCGTATTTCTTTCCATGACTCGAGAACTAGATCTGAGTGGACGATGAAAGCAATCGCAAGAGGGTCGAAGCGGGGTTTCTTGTTTAGTTTTAAATTAAATTGTCTTTCAATTTAGTTTAGTTATGATAAAGAAAATAATAGTAAGACCAACTATATTGTATGGTACGAAAACAATTACAATGACAAAAAAACAGGAAGAGGAGTTTAGAATATTGGAAAGGAAAATATGGAGAATAATACTATGTCCATATATAGAGCGTCGGGGTAGACAAAACAATATTCTCAATGTTAGAATAGAACCCAAGTTGTAAGATCAGAAAGGGAAGACCAAGAACAACATGGATACAAGAGGTAACAGAAGACTTAAGAAAAAATTGGGGTAAAAAATTGGAAGATCAAAGCAAAAGACAGAAGATAGTGAAGTGATTTGTAAGAAGATCACACCCACATAATCATCTAGAGAGCTAATATTGGCGAAGATCAACCACCAAATTTTTAAAAACTGGTGGTCGTACAATCAATAGATATTCCAAAAAATATATATATTTTTTAAAACCGTGCGATGATGTTTAGTGCGTTATTCTCCCGTTCCTGAAAATGTAGTGGTTGGTCCGTGTTAATATTAGCTCTCGATGGACACCACATTTATATAGACCAGACGATGATCAAGGTGTAGCTAGCTCTAGTAAGGGGTTTGATGATGAGAAAAATAACCATATAATAAACGATCATGACCATAACTCTGAACACAGAGTGCATTTCAAAATTTATTAGTAGAAGTCGAGTTTTGCAAAGAGTGGGTTGTACAATAGCAGAGAAGTACAAGGAAAAATATTGCTAGTTCATAGCGATAATGAAATATTAAGCTGTAAGAAATGGCAACTTTCTTGACCGTGAAAAATTTATTTTAAAATTTGTTTTATGACCGAACATGCAGAAAATTTTGGAAATAAAAGAAGAGGTGCTTTGTCAGATCTTCTGCCAAATGTGTCGCAAACAGATCAATTAGCTTTTATCATTCCGAAATTCACGTTGGACAATTTTAATATCTATTCCTAACTGTAGTCATGAAAGTAAAGAGATAGCGAATGCTGTAATGCCGACCTTAGATTTTGTAGGCCTTAAAATAAATAACTGCAGAAGATGAAGCTACGACAACTGGTCTGGGTGCTATAAAAGCCCTCAGGCTAGAATAAAAGAAGTAAATTCTTTGGCTACATATATTTCTTGCACGAGTTACTCTTTACAACTAATTGGCTCTACAGCTGTGGAAAGCAGCACCTTAAAAAGGACTTCCTATCTTTAAAAAAATTATCGACAATTTGATGGCGTGTCCGTACTGATACCAATCAATTATACAAGTCGCACTAGGACGTTCTTGATACGCCGACACACATTGCCCATGGTAATAATCAGACTAAGGACGCACAGTACGAAGCAAATGTGATACCAGAAAAACTTAAGTCTTGAAATGGCATTAATGGTATGTTTCTGGAACAATGCTCTTGTAAATTCTTAGAAAGTGAGTTTTCAAGGCTAGAAAACAGCAAAGTTGATGTGCATACTCACGTCTATAAAACAGAAATTAAGTTCCTTTTGGTAAAAATAAAGATGAAAATTATCTGAAAGTTTTCTGAATGACAGTCTAGGGTGATAGAAGTATAGGCTACGATTGATTATCTGAAGCGCGAAAAAGAATAATCTGCACAGAAATACATAAGAATTTCGGAGTTCCATAGAAAATCACTAAAAAATTAGGAAATAACAGAATACGACAGAAAGCTAATTAGCATTTCCTGAGGAATGTACGCATTTAGCAACATTTTAGGTAGTTCAACGCAAACCTTGAGCAGTGCAGACGCCACGCGTGTGCTCTATCAGCTTTACGGTGCAACGTTCGACCTTTAAAGCCCCGTTAACTTACTGTGAGTAAAAATTTACCAATTATTTTTGTTTATTGTTAAAACTTTTAATCACGATCGACTATCAAACTTCCTTTAATAATGAAAGCGAAGTGCAAAATCAAGCGCTCAAACCCAAATCTGATAGTTTAACGCCACCCGCCAACGATGTGCAGAAAAGGTACCTCTGGTCAACAGATAATCTCCTAAAGCAAAATAAATTCTTTAAATTATCTCACAACGTCCAGGACGAAATCGTAAACAAGTCAAGTGATAACGAAGCGCCTCAACAAACAACAGATGCTCAAAAAGTTAAAATACCACCAATCTACCTGCCAAACCAAATAAATTATACTGCGCTTATTGTAGACATCAAAACTTCGATCAAAGGCACATTTAGAACTGTAAATAATCGAAATTCACTTAGAATTCACTTATCTTAAGAAGATGACTATCGCACTCTCACACAGTTTTACAAAGCTATGAAATTCCCTATTATACTTATCGAAATCCCAACTGCAAGCCACTGTCAGTAGTAATAAAAAATGTACCGTTATCCCTCACCGCAGAAGAAATCAGCGAAGCCCTTAAAGCACTACCTATTATTAATGTAACACGATTGTTAACGAAGGACAAAAAACCATTATGCTCAGTGGAACTAACGATAAATGACGAAGGCAAAAGAATATTCAGTGTCAAATAAATATGTCACTCCATAGTCACGGTAGAATTGCGAAAAAGCGCCACAAATATACCCCAATGCCACAGATGCCAGAAATTTGGCCACACTAAGAATTATTGTACCCTTCCGTACAAATGCGTCAAATGTGCAGGTTCCCATAATCACACCGAATGCAAAAAAACAACCAAAGAAAAACCGACATGCGCAAACTGCGGTGGAGACCACGCAGCCAGGTATCGGGGATGCAGCCACCACAAAGAACTCCAACAGAAACAATTCTACAACAAAAATCAAGTCTAGCAACGCTACTTATAATGACAATCAAACATATGCCAATCGTGTGAAAAACCTAAACAATTCTCCATATATCTCAGCTAACACATCACACCTACCGCCCGAAACTGCCTCTTCTAACAATCTCATCAAACTTCTGACTGGCCTTATAACGCCCCCAAATCAAAACCTTTATAATCAACACTATTTTACCCCTCTTCCTCAATGGATCCTAAACCGCAACGAATTATGAACGTTTCAACAATCTTTAACTGGAACGCCAATGGCATAGCCTCTCAACGCTCTACATTTATAGCCTTCCTAGCTAGGCACCAAGTCGATATAGTTTGCGTCACAGAAACTCTATGACTGAAGGCAAAGATAGAAATGGCCGAATAGCATCTGGTGGAGTGGCAATTATTATTAAACAAAACTTTTCCCACAATCCCATTGACAGTCCCCTTGATAACACACTAGAAACCACAGGTATTCAAGTCAAATTATACGACACAAGTGAACTTACCATTATAAGTGCCTAGAGGCAACCAAACAAAAAATTAATTGCAACCGACATCGGCACTCTATTCAGGACTTCTCAACTTACGCTGATGATAGGCGACCTAAACAGCAAACTTGTAAATTTTACCAAACCTATTACACAAATAGTAATCCCCGAGCTAAATTCCGATCACCTGCCCGTACTGATCTCCTTCGACAATTCTCCTAACCCTCCCCCCTCACGATTAACCAATGGATCAATAACATGGGATATCTTCCATGCATCGTTGGATCGCCGCCTTAATAAGATGCAACCCTTTTCTAATCAAGAGGATATTGACACTGCAGTTATGGAAATTACAAGGACGATCACTGACGCTGCCAGAACGGACTCCACAACTAAACCAGGACGTCCCAAACCCGATTACAATCTCCCTCCTCAATACATAATTAACCTAATCAAGCAACGAAGCCAAACTAGGAGACTTAGGCAACGTTCAAAAAAACCAGAAGTCAAGAAACAATTGAATAATCTAACCCATCAACTAAAACTTGAACTGGACGAATATAGAATTCAATCCTACCGCACCTACATCGCTGCAATCGGCCCCGGAGACCCAGGGATGTGGAAAACTACGAAGAAAATTCTAAAAGCTCCACAAGAGGTACCTCCCCTCAAAAGGGACAATACCACCTTATTGGCCCATAATGAAAAAGCCACCTCATTCGTCACACACTTCGAACAAACCTTCACGCCTGAATTATCCTGCACTCCAACCCAAATGTTACATATAATAAACTACATAGAAACACATGTTCCCACCTCTGCCGATTTTACTAATCCCACATCACCAAAACAACTAGCTGAGATCATAAAGACGTGATCAAACGTAAATCACCGGGAGACGACCTAATATCCAACCTAGTCCTTCACCACTTAACAAGTAAATGTCTCTTCTACCTTGCTTCTCTAATAAATGCATGCCTGCGGCTAGGCTACTTCCCTCAAAGCTAGAAACATGCACATGTGCTCATGTTCGCTAAACCTGGGAAGAATAAAGAACAGATGTCAAGTTACCAACCGATTAGTTTACTGACTACCCTCTCCAAACTTTTCGAAAAAGTCATTTATTCGCGCCTGTACCAAGCTACAATTGCTCTCCACATTCTCCCTTCTTTCCAATTTGGCATTAGAAAAGAGTACTCGGCTTGTCATCAATTACAGCGAGTCAGTGAACTAATCGAAACAGGTTTCGAAAACAAATGCTATACTGCTGCTATCTTTCTGGATATCGCCCAGACCTTCGACAAGGTTTGGATAGAGGGACTGAAGAAAAAACTCCTAACTCATGATATCCTATGCTATCTTATGGCCATCATTTTCTCCTTTCTGGAAAATAGAACCTTTGTCGTTAAAATAAATACTACACTCTCCGAAACAAAACCCATACGAGCAGGCGTGCCACAAGGTAGTATCCTCGGCCCGCTCTTATTCGATATATACACCTCCGATATTCCCAAGATTCCCGCAACACTCGCCACGTTCGCCGGCGATACAGCCATTATATCGCAAATAGCAAACCTAGAACTAGCTATACAACATCTGCAAAATGCAATTGACACCTTCAGTTAATGGCTCCAAAACTGGAACATCAAACTCAAACCCACCAAATGTCAATGTAAGATCTTCCCCTCGCGAAAATAAACAACCCACCTTCTATTATCATCGATGGAATTGACATACCCTGGAATCCCAGAGACCCAGCTATAAAATATCTTGGATTGTACTTAGATAAAAGATTGACCTGGAGTTTCCACATCAATAAAAAATTAACCCAATCTCACACCAGACTCCGACAATTATATCCCATTTTAAATCGTAAAACCCCACTTCAACCCAAATGCACCACCCTACTATATAAAACCCTCCTACGCCCTCTGGCACTCTACGCCTCTCTTCTCTGAAGCAACACGAGTAAAACAAATATACTCAAACTTCAACGATTCGAAAATAAGGTCCTACGAATCGCCGTTAACGCTCCATGGTTTATGCGAAACACACAACTTCACCATGAATTGAGTGTCGCCACAATTCAAGACTATATATATGCTCTCGACTATTAGGACTTTCTTCTCAAACATTACCAAATGTGAAGGAGCAATTCACTTCAATCTTGGGCAGCGTAATATTCATCACAGACTGAAGAGACAACTCCCTCAAGATCTTATCCCAAATGAAGAAACCTAGCAACCACCCTATCTGTCTTCATGTATTACACACTGCTACTTGCAAATTCTAAATTCAGAACGCATATAATGTATATATACCATAGTCTTATTCATATTTAACTACTTAAACCTGTCACGTATAACAGTGCAATGTTGATCTGACAAAAGCTTCAATAAAAAAGCAACATTTTAAGTAATTAATAAAAGTATTGACAAAGAAAATAAGAATACCAAACCAAAAACATAATTAGAACCAAAGACTCCTACCAGTATTGAAGTTATAGGATGTACAGTCTACTTTTACCAATACAGCCATTGGAGAATAATCCTTTTCGGCGCTTAAGAGAGTGAAAAGCGTTAACACAACGCTAAAACAAGAAAAAGTAACCGGGCTTTCAATTTTATTTACTGAAAGTGAGTTTCTACAGTTTTCTTTTGATGAGATTAATCAGAAAGAAAAATGTTTTTTGAATAAAGATTATGAATGGAATGGGCATTTGTTTTTATTTTTTCTCATTGATTTGTGATCTTTTTTATCTTCAAGTGTATGTATGGAACGAAAATTTGAAAGGTTAACTATATGTTTTGTCTAAATAATCAACTTCTTTGTAGCGTTTTAATAACATCCAAACGATTGTTAGCGCGCAGCATTGGTAGAAAATCGCATTAGATATAGAGAAAAAGTTATTTCTGTTGCTTCTTAAAGCGACTTTTTAGAGCACGGCGCACTTTTTGTGTAGTTCAACGCTTCGGCTCCCCTAATATCAATACTATTTCTGAACTTTCAAGGAGAAAGAGTAAACAATTTAGCCTTCCCGTTATTAAACTCGAAACAAACTTCGTCTGTTTGGATTCGATTTAGTTCTGCGCTCGGCGGGCGTCTGGGAACTATCGCTTTCGCGATGGGCAATGCCCTAGGCCGCCGCCCGCTGTCCTTACCTCCGATGAGCATGGTGCAGATGCTGAAGATCTTCTCATTGGTCGTGTTGGCGCTGACGTTGCCGAAGCCGACGCTGGTGAGGCTCGAGCACGTGAAGTACAGGGCGGTCACGTAGGAGTCGGCGTGCGACACGTTCTCGACGGAAACTTTCAGCCGCTCCGCCAGGTTATGAATCCACCCTGAAAGTTGCATTTTATTAGCGGTTTCCTGGAAGCGATAAAATGCGAGCAGCACTTGTGCGGCTGGCATGCACGGCAGGCTGCTCGCTCGTTTGGCAGACTTAATGGGGCGAATTAAAACGCAATGCTCCTCCACGGCTGGGAGGTGCTGAATGACAACCGACTTGTGGATGATAGATGAGTGTCTCATAACAAATTGTTTCCTTTCATCTTTATTTTAAGAATATGGTAAATAAGTGAATTACTGAAAGAAAAATGCGAGCATCTCTGGGTGTTAACGGGTATAAGAACTGTCAATAGCGGAATATTAAAAAAAAGGGAAAGATACTTTTTATCTTTTCTCGTAGGACAGCTTGCTTTGAGTCCCCCCAAATATAAACACAGCATTGTGTGCACTCGCACAGAATGTCCTTCCTTTATTGCATCAGCAAGGGCGACATTTGAGCATTGATTGCAAGCGCGTCCGGAGCGGGGCTCACTTCCATTATCTTAATATTAACAACGGGGATACAACACCTGTGTGCGTGTATTAATAGCGCCAATCGATACTGTAATTTATGTACATTATCTCCCCGAGCTCTGTAAGGCGAGATTATGGAGCAACTGCCGCGATACCGCGTGTGCAAGTCACCCCTATCCTAACTCGGGCTTTGCCCCCAGCTTCCTGCTAACCAAACAGGTGTGGATGTTTATTCCGCTGTTGCAGCTAGGGTGCGATGACGTTAAACCTCCGCAAGCGAGGCGGCATTAGAAAAGTCCAAGTCAGCGCCGGCGGTGCATCGCTTTAATATTTTCAGTAAAAAGAGGGACAAAACGTGTCCAATTTTTTGCTACCCTGATATTGGAGTTCTGGCCAATTCTGCTTCTTATACATTTTAATATATTTTTATTGAACAGGACTGCTCTCCTAGCTTAGGTCAACGCGCCTTCATATAGCGTTAAAGTGGCAGCCGTTGGACCTGACGATCCAAATTAATTTTGTACGAAAAGTTCTGCTTGTGAAGTTTCGGAAGTTTTTTCGTAAACATTGTAAGTTAGGACTAATTTTATTTTTTAAGGAACATGTAAGTGACGTTTCCATGAGCGTTGTAGTATAGAGCGACGTTTGAAATATGAAGATCGAGCTTTGAAAAAAATTGTAATTGTTTTCATAAGAAGTTCTCAAGCCAATTTTGGGAATTTAAGAGGAGATGTACTTATTGATCTTCATTAAGAAACAATGCATAATTAATTCCGTCTATTACAAGCTTTTACAAGAGATTAAGACTGTATACCAGTTAAACGATGGGCAGCATGCAACAAAAGTAAAAACTCACGTCTATACAAAATCGGATTCACATCCCTTAAGAATGGGAAAGTTTCCGCACAAAATATGCGACCTCAAATATTTATAAATTTACCACAACAGCAAGTGATACCAAATCTTTCGTATTCATAAGTTGTAATAGATAATAGCCAAGCACGGATCAGTGATTAGTTCCATGCTTAGCATAACAAGCATAAATGCCGACACGCCAAATAATCAACGTTCTCATAATAAAATCTGATAATCTCTGAGACAAATTGTACCAATTGAAGCTTCATAATGATACCTGCCTATGAAATTTATGACTAAATCCGGATGATACCTCACATGGTGGTATTGTAGTAATAATCAAAAACCTGTAATTTCTAGCTAAATACTTTCTTTCACAGATTTATCGTTGGCGGCGATTATACTGCGAAGAACCTGTTCTGAAGTTCTAGACTTAAGGGAAAAACGTTTTTTAAAATCCCGACAACCTAAATCAAATTTCATAAGGCCACCTACCTTTTCCCAAAAGACAGGAATGCAATTCATGATTTGTTACATTTCTGTAAAAAAAGGGAGTAGTACAAAGATGTAATAAAGCAGAGTTGTGTTTCGAATTATATGCAGATCACACCTAGTACTTCTTAAGAAAGTAAGGCAAAGTCCGGTGTCAATGTGATAAGTGACCGCAGTGGTATCGTGACCCCGCGCGATTTATCCATAAACATATTTTATTTCACATATTTGCATTTAATTTCACATACAAAGTTTACGAATTCTTTTCAATATCTAAGACAATTTAAAACAAATTAGTCCTCCTTGCGGGGTGGCTCAACGTCAACTACCAAAGAAAATAGTGATCACCTCTCGCCACTTAGTGCTCTACAAAAGAGGTACCTTTGGAACCAATAAGCGCTTCTCTTGTGCAAAATAAATATTATCTTCCAGCAAACATCGATCTCAACAACGGCTATAAGGAAGATGGACACAGCAAAACATCTCTAGAACCCGCCAAAGAAGTGAAGAAGATCAAGAAACCGCCAATCTTTCTCCACGGGCCTGTGAATCATAAACAGGTAATAGACGATACCCTACAACTAAGCTGAACAATGAAAGTGTTAACTGGAGTCTCTTCAAAGAAACATTTGATGCAAACTTGAATTACCCGAACGGATTTAAAAACCACAGAGGACATAGATGAAACGGTTGATCATGTCACAAAAGCCTAAGAGGCAGCTTAAAGGAAGCAACGCACATAAAAATCCCAGACATACCAGCCCAAAAATGCTTGCGTTATACATAACTGATTTTATAAAACAAAAAAGCCAACTTCGCAGAGAAACGCTCTAGAAACCGTGCGACAAAAACTTAGTCAACAACCTGAGCCATCGTATCAAACATGAGCTAGAGAGGTACAGAATTAATTCAAATCAAAAATATATCAGCACATATGAATCGGGCGACCCAGGTCTCTAGAAAGATTCTACGGCAAACACAGGAAATTACATGTATTCCCATACAAGATAAAATATTGTGCACAGATGAAGATAAATGTGAAGCCTTTGCCAATCACCTAGCACAAACTTTTACTCCGCATCAACACAATGTCACAGGGTACGTCAAGCTGATCAACAGACATCTTGAAACACACCAACCAATAGCAGAACGTAACATGAAACCGATCTCCCCGAAGGAACTGGCTGCTATAATAAAAAAGCTTCAGAATAACAAAACTCCAGGAGAAGACGAAATAACTCACTACACACTCAAAAACCTCACAAGAAAAGCGTTGGCTTACTAATCATCACTCTTCAAGGCTTGCCTCAGTGTTGGTTAATTTTCTAGCAAATGGAAACATAGGCTTGTACTAATGTTTCCTAAACCAGGCAAAAACAATAAAGAACTCGACGGATATCGACCTATTAGTCTCCTTATAACCATTTCCAAGGTTTTCGAGAAAGAAATAAATAAGAGACCCAATAATAAAATTTCAGACTGAAATTAATCCCCTATTTCCAGTTTGGGTTTAAAAAAGGACATTCCACCTGCCGTCAGCTGCAACGCGTAGTTGAACTAATAGAGTGGGGCTATAAATTAAAACAATACACTGCAGCAGTCAGTATTCATTGACTTACCACAAGCCTTTGACAGACTTTGGATCGAAGGGCTGAAGTACAAACTTTCTCGCTCACACATATAGGAATATTTAAAAGCACTTATATTCTTATATCTCGAAAATAGATCTCCTGCAGTAAAAATGCACGCAGCCATCTCTTCTACCAGATCTATCAACACAGATGTTCCTCAGGGAAGCATCCTAGGGCCTATCCTATTTAACATCTACCTCCATGATATTCCCAACACCACTGCAAACCTAGTATTATATGCCGTTCTGTTGACCAAAAATGAAAACCTGACAATGGCTATTGAACAACTCCAAACCTCAATGAATACCTTAGCAAGATGGTTCAAGTCCCGGAACCTGACCATTAACCATTTCAAGTCCGCCGCTAAAATCTTCACTCTTAGACGAATCACTAACCCACTAACCTTGAATATTAATAATCCCTTAATACCATGGAATAATACTGCAGACCCCGTCAAATATTTAGGCATCTATCTAGATACTCGCCCCACATAATTTCCATATTAACAGAAAACTTAAGGAGGGTTATACTAGATTGGCACAACTCTATCCACTGATTGATAAAAAGTCGTCCCTACAAGCTGAATGCGTCACCTTACTATACAAATCGCTGATACGGCCACTAGTATTATATGAATGCACCATTTGGGAAACTACCTCCCAAGCAAACATAAAGAGAATTCAAGTATTACAAAACAAAGTACTCAGAACGGCAGTTAATGCACCCTGGTATATAACAAATAGACAATTACACCTCGAAATTGGCATGGACACCATTCAAGAAAGCTGACCAAAACATTCCACCTAAATCTTAATACTAGTGCGGGCGCAACTTATTAAGAACCAGGACAAAAAGAAATTCACACGCCGCAAAACGCAAACTTCCTCAAGACATTTATACGAACAGTAGTGATAAGGACTGACAGTCAATAGTTAAAGAGTGGTGATATCAACGTAAACAACTAACAATATAACTAGGTGATACTTACCTATCTGCTACTCTCTTATGTTACTCTTACTCTGAACCTTATCATGTATAACAATTATTTGTTGAGCTGGTATAACCTCTACTAAAAAAAAAAGAAAAAGGAAATACTTTCAAAAAATTTAATAAGTAACAACACATTCTTTTAAAAAATGAGAAAAATATATATCCACCAGTAGGGTACCTCAATTAAAACGTACAAATTGTAGCTTTAAATCTCACAAAGAATAAACAAATAAAAAAAGGGGAAAATGCACCTACCTCTAAGCGCACACCATCTGATTGTAGAGAAAAGGCGACTTAGAAGGATATGGAAAGCAACTAAAAACCAATGACATAAGCAAATTTTTAACGATGCAAAAACTATTATATTAGTTAAAAACGAAGCTATATACATTTTCAAAATCTCTCCGCAAAAAAATAAGTTCTGGGCTGGAATTGATGACGAAAATTTGGACTCCAAGCGAAACACTTCACGACTGAATAAATTCTTACAGTTACAGCCACTAATGACCAAAGCCTTACGTCCAGGTAGATACTGTTTTGCAGCATTTCTGAATATCTCAGAAGCGCCCTACTATACAATCCAACAGCCGCATCGCCCATTTCATATACTGCTGAAGTCATACATCACCAATCGAATATTTTCCTAATGAGAAATCAGACCACATCATCTGTAATATATAGTAGATTTGGCAACAAATGTAACAAATATAAAAATAGTTACAACTGCATTGGCTAATGACGCGCCTACTGGTAACCCGATGCAAACCTCGCACTCTTCGCAGGAGAACCTTAACTATGTGTAAAGCTGGTTAATATGGTAGCGAATTCGAGTCAACAAAAATAAGTCTACGCACATGACCTTTACTAACAGAACACTAACATCTCCTCAAGTTATCTTAAACGACAATAGCCTACCGTAAGCCGACTTTGTAAAGCAGCACGGTATGCACATCGATCGACGTTTGATCTGATGTACACACACATATAGTAAAAAGCTACAAATAAACCATCAACTAAGTAAAATGTACTGGTTAATAGGGAGAAAGTCAAAACTATCTATGGACAACAAAGTTTTTGTAAAAAAAATTTGAACTCGGGGGTAATGCGATTATCTCAAACATAGAAATAATACAAATGTGTCGTTTGAAACTATTCCCTATAGTATGAACGAAACTCGGTTATCCACCAAAACCTCAATATTGCCTACAGGAAAGAAGTGATTTATACCAATAGCTCAAAATGTCTAAAAAAAACTGGAACAGCAGCGGAATTGTTATTTGTAGGCATTAACCTACTAGACAACAATGATACCCTATTCAGACTGAAGAGAACCAGCCCTAGCAGATTAAGTAATCAATCATACATTTGTAGACTTAAGCTTAGTGTTGTAGCTTTTTGGGTATAATCTACTAGTCAACTATGGTATAATCTGAAGCATTTTCACCAGACATTGTCCAATACATATTACATCTACCATCACAACAATCACTTAATATTTCATTAGAAATAGATTTTAAATAATAAATATAAATAAAATTCCATGTATGTGTACAAAAGATACCTTCCAAACTGTTGACTATGGGAAGACTTTTCTTGTAAGCCACCTCCTAAAGTAGAGATTCCTATTATTTGCCCGATTAAAAAAAATGATATAGTATATTTACCTTAAACCTTAAAGAAATAAGAAAGAAGGTGTTGAAAGCTGCCAATTCCAATTTGGGCCCCTGATATATTCTGTTCAGATGCTTCTACCAATTTCTTGTAATAGCAAAGTTTATGCAGGTCGTTGAAAATTATACTCGCTATAGTACCGTGAATGAAGAATTATCACTGTATTAACCCCCCCTCTCATACAGTAACAAAATAACATTGATTTGATCTAATTAGCAATTTTGTTTTTAATATGCTCCATTACTTTTCATTTCTCTGTGAAATAGCAATAAAAATTTATAGAGTGCTGAAAACATTAATTATAAAATAATATGAAACAATCACCATTACCGTTATAGGCTACAAAAATTGAAGTAGACATAGTAAATAAGGATTACAAATATTGGTCCTTAAAATACACAATTTGAGATTAAACTAGCTCTAAGGGTATAATGCCATATATTGTGTTAAAAAAACAGTCTCTAATATATTACAAATTGAGATATAAAGAAGAAAATCACAAATATCTATTTAAAAGAGTATTTTCCAATTAGTTTAAAAATAAAGTATGCTGACGAGATCGTTTTGGTTAATAACGCTGATATGTTGAGGCTTTGGGGCAGTAAATAATGATAAAACTTTACATCCTTGTCTAGCTACGAGCAATTGTTGGTTGGTACAAATTATTCAAATTAATTTCAAGTCTTGAGTTAATTCATTTTGTCGTGCAATAGGTTTGCCTTAAAGTATGACTTAATTGTTATGTCCTAACAGTTCAATTAAGTAACTCATAAATACCTGGATTGCCATAAAAATAAGTAAGGTATGCGTAACCAAAACGTATAGCTGAGACGAATAAATACATTAATGTTACCGCTGCACTATATGCATTAAAGATCTCACTCTGAAGATGCTCAATCACTCTTTGCTAATATCATTGAAGAATGATGTTAGCAAAATTTTCCTTCTTCTAGAAAACCCAAACTTTCAAAGAATGATGTCGAGATAATCAAATATTTGTGCAAATGTAGTAAATACTATTTAGTTCATAGGAGACCTTTAAGGTCACTAAAAAGCTCCGTGCATAAGCACTGCGAAAAGCAAATGGATTCTCGACCAGAATCAACCCTTACCTTTCAGAACACATGGTAATGGTTAAAGTTTCTGGTCCAGTTTAAGGAGACATCTACATGTTCTACAAAGGTATGAATATTTGAGTTGCTGATTTCCGAAAATTCGCGCTATAGGTAGAAACGAAAAGTATTTCCAATCATCCTTACTATGATAACTTTCAGAGATGACTTAGTTAAGAAAAAATCTTAACCCATAAATATTAGTAAACCAGAATATAAGTTGAGCTAGTAAAAAACTTTACAAGTTACATAAATTTTTATCACTTTGCAAGAAGCTCACATAGCAAAAGATCGTTAAACCCATCTTCTTTATACGTCTTGGAATAACCTTGGCAAAGACGTTATCCGCTTTTCTACCAGCCTCACCTGCATTTGAAAGGAAACAGATCTTTTGTGAGAAGCACCAGGTGCAGTGACGTGCGCAAAAATTTTGCGGCCTCACGACTAGTAAAAGTATAAATCTAGATCGTTATTAAAGATGTGTAAGAATGTCCTTATCGCCATAAGCAAACCTTCATCAGGCTTTCAGTGAACAGTGTTGACACTAGTTCGTAGGCAAAGATCAGCCGTTTCACAGCGTAACATTTTGGGGCAACATCAACTTTAATAGAAAACTAGCGTTTGCCTATTGAAACACTTTTGCCGCTCTAAAAAATATTTATTTTTAACTTTATCCACTACTATCATACTAAGTTATATGTTGTGCTTAAATAGTTGTAATTAAATTTTCCACTGTATTTCCATAATTATCAAATTGAAATTATAAATCGGACAACAAAATAGAACACCAAAATACTATTGAGTTTTGTTTCAACCATAGAGATCTTTGCACTAATTAACTCGGCACTGGTGCAGAATTAAATCAAGAAAATCATCCATAAAAAATACTTATCTTTATTCCCCCACAAGATTTTCGTCAACACTCAATACCTTCTTGCTTATCAACTTTTTTGTTAAAGTAGAAAAAGATAATAAAGTAATTATTAAACCTCTTTAGAATATCTTTAAATATTTGGAGTTGTTATTATCCTGAAAGATAAATGACAGCCTGCGACTAGCCCGTGTGAAAGATTCTTTACAAAGTTGTCTATGCATATATCGTGGTTTATACTCCCCTTAATTCGGTGTTCCTTTCTCTTCGCTTCATCATAGAAAATAATGTTACTAGAACGCCGTATTTATGTTCGCTATTGGTTAAAAACAAATAGTTTTTGTCCTACAAAAACATTTCTCGCACTCCATGGGAATCTACTGGAAATATTGTTCTTTAAAATTCATGGCTTCTTCACCGAAAAGGTCCTGAAAATTTAAGGCGTTAATAAGCCTTATTAATTATTAATTATTAACAAAATTAGAAGAAGCAAGTATGGGGTTTCTTCTGAGGGCATATAAAATAATTTTATTGATCACTACATTTGTAATTTTTTTTTCAATGCCCCACACTTTGTAATGTGGTAGAGTTTTCTTTATAATTGAACTATTTAGTGGGTTTTCCATGTATCGTTTTCTATTGTGTTCTTCCTTGAAGACTTTCACTTATACAAATAAAGCGCTCTAATACCGACGTTTATAAGTAAACAAAATTGAAATTTTGAAAAACTATGTAACAAAAATGCACTTTTAATGTAGTTAGGAGGGAAAACAAAAAACGATGTTTACTGGCACCGTAGTTCTATTATACAAACTTACATAAAAAACAACAAATGTGAGTGTTAATATGAAGTTTCCTGAACCCGTGATCCTAAAGCAATGCAGTGCTCCAAAGATCTCTTAACTTCGTAAAGTCAGACGAAGAACTTACGCCAGTAACAAGTCGTCGAAGGACAAATACACAAGAGAAGCCTGCTGTGAAAATTCTCTTTTAAATAAGTTCTCAACCACCCCAGAGGACATTTACACAAAAATACGACCCATTGTGCCGAGGGAGGAAAGGCACTGATTAGAGGTGCTATTCTTACATTCTATGAAGGCCAAGAAATTAGTTGAAGCCAGTCACTGAAAACGCCCAATTTCTCAATGATACTTACCTCTTGAAGGCCGTACTGAAAGAAGCAGAAAAAGCAACGCTGCAACTGTCAAAAATTTGGTTACAGACAGAGCTGCTGTCCTGAAATGCGGTGAAAATCATCAACTCAGAACCTAACCAGAGATTTGCACTAACTGCAAGGGGTCTTATTTTGCTAGCTGCAAAGGCTTTCTTAAATATTACCACGGCAAGTCCATTGTGGAAGCTTGCAAGCCAGATACCAACAAACTCAAACTCTGGACTGGTCTCTACAGCAAGCTTTAGTTACGTAAACGAGGTGAAAGGGGCTGAAAACCAACAACGACGCCCAAAGTCGGCCATCACTGGTATTTTTACAATATTACAGCTCTTCTAGAAGTTGAATCTTAAAAAGCTTCGGAAGGTCATTCTGAGAGTCCTATAATTCCTGGAGGTGAAATTCGGCATAGAGTCTTGCCCCACGTCCAAACTTTTACGTTGTTACTTGTTGTAAATGAAAAAGACCAACTCCGTTCGGCACAAATGAAGATGGTATCCATCGATATCGAAGGGAGCAGGCGCCCCCACTAATAAAGATAAATCCATCACAAAAAACACATCAGAAGATCCTTCCATAAGTAGAAGTGGAGGGAAGGGATTAGTGGCTTGCCAGGTATCTCGAAGTTGATCTGTTTCTATCTGAATTTTTGACACAAACATAAAACAAGCCTTACATATAAAACACAAACCTTTATAAACATTTAAGATTAGCCTGAAGCAAATTAATAACCAATGGGCTGGCTTTAAATTAAAGGCAAATTACATTTTGGAATTTTAGGTATTTCCAATGAATCTGAAATGTTGTTGATATTTTATCTGACTACCAAATTGTAACAGTTCAGACATTAGTACACAGAGTTCCTTTTATTTTCTTCTTCTTCATTTAACCATTTGTTTGAATTTTTTCTGCTACTCGTGATCTTTCTGAAAATGGCAGTATATGAGAATGATGATGCTTTCTATCTTCGCAGAAACATTTTTTATGCAATTTTACAAAAGGTTGTGCGTCCTTCCTTATAACGTTCACACCTCTTAATGTCTTACTGTCATTATCGTACTGCGCTTGGAGTTCTCTGCAAATTTTCACGGGCTTCACACCTTCTTTCACTAAATACTTTATCTTAGCATATTATTTTACGCAAACACTAACCCTGTTATTCTCCATTTTGATTGCCTAGCCTACCTTTATATATATCTAAAACAAAAGGTTTCTATTTGATTAAAACTACTCTTATACACATGTCATAATCACCAATTCTATTGGTTAATCAATTTTGTTAATAATCATTGTTAATAGGTGCCATTGAAAAATGAATTGTATACAGAGTAAAAGTTGTAAGATAAACTTTAGAAGGTGATTTGGGATAGGAAAAGAAACAAAAAATAACGATGTGTTTATATTTTTCTTTTCACTTATAGACCTTGCTTTTAAGAAGACATGTGTTGCATAGTGCTGTAAAATGGCTTCTTATTTATTTAACAGACAATGATAATTTACACATATGATCAAACGAATGGAAATGGTGGCAAAGTGTTACAGATGTACTAGGATAAGATATCGTTTGATGTTGGAGGCAAAAATGGGGGATAGGCATATTATATTTATGTATAACAAAATGTGTAGGATAATTGGCGGACAAGTTCCAGGAAAATACCTCACCAGAATGGTGTATGCTAAGTGTGGTGTTCGCGCAAATGTCTAATTAGTTTATTTTAATTTTAAATTAGGGCCGTCGTCTTTTGACTCCTTCTGTATAGGCGCTTTAGTTTTGATTTGAAATAGTGGCGACCAATTTGTCTGCTAGTCAGAAAATGAGCGCAGAATGGGCGCAAGTTTGCTTTTAGCTCTCTTTCACTCGCTTTGAGTTGTGATGGTTCAGAAAGCGGGCGACCGATTTTAAATTTTTCGTGGCCGACCAGATTAACCTCTTCCCGGAGGTTGTTTTGTTTCTCGATTCCATTTCGGGAGTTGAAATTTTGCCGGTGAGAAAACTTTCCTTTATATCTGACCCAGCGATGAACCAAAAAGAAATTTTGTTGCACCAGGAAAGACGTTCCCAATCGGCTCCGCTGCGAAGATTGGGGTAACTTGTTCTATCTTTTTACCCACACCCTTATTTCCTTTTCCTGGATTTCCCAGGAATTGCCGGAGAAGCCGATTTCTGGAAACGCCTTTTCCACGTTAGGTTTAGCTTTAAATGTTTGAAGTTCCTATGTTTAAATTTAAAATTACTATACAGTCCACTTTGGCCGTAACAAAGGGACTGTATTGAATATTCCATATGAGAACTGTCACTGTTCATATGATTTGCAAATTCTTTCACAAGAATAGTTTTTGCAATAATTTACTACAAGTGTAAGGTTTTTGGCGTCAAACCTCTTTAAAAATGAAGTAACCTAGACAACAGTTATCTGTGAGCCAGCCAGAATCTCTATAGAATGAATCACTCTTTGAGCTCAATGAACTGGTGATTACCTAGCTGGGTCAGCCGTCATTTTAAAACCCGTCAATAGTTTGGTGTATCTGCAATTTATAAAGAATATTCTGCCTTTATTGCTTGCAGATGTGCCATTAGCAGTACAAGTCTAACGGCTAATGTATGATGGAGCTTGCCTCATTTCAGTGTTAACGTTCACCAGTTTCACAACAGTTTCTATAATAGATATATTGGACTTGAACTTGTTATTGTACCCAGTGACGTTATTTGGATGCAGTCAGGAAGATATGAACGTCAGTGTCAGTCCATAATGCGTCACATTCGCGCTTGTATTGAGGCCTATGGAGAAGAGTGAAGAACTGAGATAACTTTGAATATCTACACTAAAAGCTATCATAGATAGCATAATGATCCATTACTAAGGGCTTATTGTGGATTTTTAAACATATGTTCATATAAACTCTATAACATTTAACCTATAAGGTTTACCTCTTCCAAGCGCCTAGTCAGCTTCAGTTTATTTTTAATCTCAATCCCTTACCTCCCCATCCTTTTACAATTTTTTTAAAATTCTTTAAAACAGATAATTAGGAAATCTGATACCAAGCCGACGCAATGCAAATTATTAATTATTACTTTTGTTTCAAGGAATAAGCTAATACAATAAAAGCAAGAACGAGATAAATGAAAACGATTCGTTGTGTTTATGCAGGGTACCTGAATAATGCGGGCTTTCAACGCCTCATTTATTAGAAGGAGGATAAAATTCGCTGCACTTTAAACGTAGATTGCGAATTAACGCGACTGTTTCTATTTAACGACGCTCTCGAGAAGCTCGAGGCGAAGCTCCAGCCGAAGTTGGAGGAACTACGGGGAGCGCTCAAATTCGAACTAGAATTTCTATGTACGTATTTAAATTCACTACAGTAGAATCGATATTTGTAGTTTATGCAAATTACGACGCTCTTCACAGAAGCCCTCCCAATTTGTCGCCATTCTGCAGGACTTAATTAGTCAGCGCAAATTGCAGTCCGAACAAAGACAGGATAATTTTAATAAGCGAGCGGGTGCTTTAAAGCACGATGAGCTCGCGCTTCCTGAAAACTTTAAACTTCGTTTACATGCCATTCTTTATCAGGAGGAAGAAGTTTGGAGCTAGCGAAAGTGCTGCTAATTAAAATTTAATCCTCGTCTTAGCGGGTGGAATGTGGTTTCGGAGCTGGAAGCTTCTCGTCAAAATGAATTCCACGGTTTTCGCACTCTTCGCTATGCGAAACTTGTACGGGTTAATGTATCAGAGGGCGGACTCATCTAGCAGATTTTATGGCCTCTTTTAGTGTGCTACATCTCATTAGGCGTAGCAGAAACAGCGCCAGTCCAGTTTATGCTATTCAAGTTTAAACTGGTATTTTATGAATTACATGTGTTATTTGGTTATAACTTTCAAGGTACAAACCAGGTCTATTGCTGAAAGGGGCGAAATAATTGAAAAAGAGAACAAAGAGGCTAAAATCAATATCAGGTGACGTACTTGTAAAACGTCGGAGCTAAGTTTTCTTCATATAGACAGCACATAGTCGTTTTTAACCGACATAGTAAGTCTTTCTATGCTCTACCGCTACCTGTCCTGATCGTGTTGTAGCTGAAAGATGTATAGTATATTGCGAATTAGGTAGCAGAAATCACAAAGAATATGCTAGCAAATTTCAACCAAAGATTTTGAGCTATGAATTGCTTTGTTTAATAAAAAAGTCCAAAAAGGTGGAATTGGATCAATCCTGATACTGACACTAAAAACAAAATCGACTATATTGTGTGTTGCACATAATCGTATATTTAAGATGTAGTAATTCTAAACTTATTTAAAACTGGACACGACCACCATATAAAGACTAAACTATTTTATACCAATCAACTTAAAGAAAATAGAGAGTAGTACATAGAAAAACTGACCGTAAAAATGAAAAACATTGAATTGAGCTTTTCTTCAAAGGCTGTACATATAACGCCTGCCAGATGATATTATTGTTGGATAAAATGATTAAATCTGAACGCAAATTGATGATCTGGCATGGATTCTGCTAGCGGAGTATCTTCATTTATTCTGTTTAATAATTTTCTTTAAGAGTTTGGGCAACGCTAGTAAAAGAGTTATAAATTGGTAGAAGGTAATTAATGAATTAGTGTTATACGCGGGTGTTTTAATTGGCTATGTCAAACAGTTCAGCAGCTCATGTATAATCCAGACTCGGGCAGCTCAGCTAAGATTTTGAATTGAGTTAAATTTGGTGACTTGTTCTTATTATTTCTTCAAATTTAAAATTTGCAATAGGCTGAGGCAGAAAAGTCTTGTATTTCTGTATTAGGGTCGTCATTGTATAACTGAAAGAGTTCTAAAAGATATTGTGCAAGCACCTCAGATTTTTTTGCAATCAGACCTTACTCAACTGGAATGAACTAGAAAGACAATGAAAGTGAGTTGCTCTAGTGGACAAATTTACTACATATGTAGTATGATCTCACATATCTTAGATATAAATTCGTTAGTAAGTCTATCATAGATATTTTTATCTACTAGATACCGACTTTTACAAGATTTGTATAAAAACTATCGGGAACAATTTTTTCCTGACGTGACTGTACGTGGGAGTGCGCTCGCACCGCACATTTTCGGTGGTGGGGGATGTGACCTTCAAAACGCGCCAAGCTCCAGTCGCTTGCGAGCGTTCGTTCATGTTAGATCGTGTTTTTAGTGGACCTCTGTCGATTGAACAGCGGTACGCTATCAAATTTTGTGTTGGACCGGGGAAATCGGGTACGGAGACGTTGGGCATAAGTGTTCAAGGATAAACGCAAGTTACAAAGTGTAGTTTTTAAGTAGCACAAGCTCTTCAAAAATTGCCTAGAGAGTGTGGAGGACGAGCCCTGCGCTGGACGGCCGTCGACCTCAAGAACCGTCGACAACGTACAACGTGTGCGTGAACTGCTAAATTTAGAACGTCGGTTAAGTGTGCGCATGGTCGCAGATGAAATTGGCATTGATAAGATGACACTGCTTAACATTATCACTGAAAATTAGGCCATGCGAAGGATCTGCGCTAAACTCCTATTCCCCAACTCCCTTACAGTCCCGACATCAGCAGACTACTTGCTATTCCCAAAAGTGAAATAGTGCCATGGAACCCTAAGTGCCGTCAAAGACTTGTACGCGTACCCTTAAGGACGTTCCGGAATCCACCTACCAGGGAGCCTTCGAGTCCTGGAAAAGCCGTTGGCAAAAGTGTATCGATGCTCAAGAGATGTGCTTTGAAGATTTTTAAAGTATTGTAGCAATATCTCAAATAATTTTATTTTTCCGAAACTTTTCCCGATACTCTTTATCAAAACCCTGTATGTTAATAAGCTCACGCCTTTCTTTCTGGTACCAATTCCACTATTCACACAGAGATGTTTTTTTAATGATGTTCTTCTATTTGATGTAAAGAAGTTGCATTCCAAGCAGCAAGTTGAATGATGGTGGTAAGAGAGTTTGTTACATCCTTTATGTCAGTTATTGTTTCTAGAAGTACATCATCTACAGTTATTTTCTGATCAGTTCCTCAATTAACTCGAAATCAATGTTTTGATTCTACAGTGTTGGCTCGCTTTTATCTTTATTATCGCTGTGCTGATAGCAGGGATAATAAGGGGTATAGTCTAAACTTAATCTCACATCAATTTTTTCCGCTGACATCACAGCTCCAAAGAGTTATTGTGCCTACTAAAATGTAACCTTAAATACTACAACGTTACATACAAGGATTAAGCTTTGATCTAGCGATTCAAAAACGGCCGAAGTTGACCTATAGTATTGTTGTGGCTGGGAGGGCAGGGTAGTAAACAGCAAATATTTTTCTTAAATTATTTTGCATGTTGACTTGAATTGTTTTGCCTGTAGAAAGTATGTTTCATATTTCATAAAACGTGATGGATGATGGTCTTACGAGCAACGATAGCCGTGGATTATAAAAAACGTTGGAACACGAGAATAGATTATCGTTATATAATTCTAATAAAAAATATGTACAGACGACCAACATCATAAGTAAACATGCAAGAAAGTACGAGTAATTCTCTATTTAATAGAGGTATAAGTCAGAAACAATATTGTTAGTTATTTACATTAGATCTAAAAGAATATTCAAAAAATAGACTAATCAAACAAAGTAATTAACATATGTGAAGAATTCTGTCTCTTAAGATTCGCCGATGGGTTGTTATATTAGTAGACAAAAAAAATTTAAAAGCAGTGTTAAACAACTAGACATAAAGACACATTTAGTACTAAACACTAAGGAGAAGCATAATAATAAGAGCATCAATAAAGAACGTTAATAAATATCTGGGAGAGATCATAAAATTAGAAAAGAAAATCAGATAACTAAAAATAGAACCCAAAAGACTACTGTCATAGGCATTGTGCAGAAAATTATCTTACATACTTAACCCGTAAATGACGCATGGGGTCAAAAAGACCCCATGGTGTTTTTGACGAAAGATTTTTCAAAAATACCCGCTGAAAATGGCCTCGCGACGCCATCTGTTCTTAGTTAGAAAGTTATACTACCCATCCAGATATTGACGCAAGGTTAGTTGTGCTTCAGCTGTTGAGGAAAGCGTCTTAAAAAAGTGTAATTTAGTTAATTTTAGTGCAAAACGTTCATTTTTTTTGTCAATTTGGTGACTATTTTTTTTTGGAGCACTTACAGGCATTCACACACACCCATGGGTTGAGCGAGACTCGAACTCGCGCACGCCGGCTAGAGGACAGAGCCAACTGGTTGAATCATCTAAGCCACCGCGTCCCCTTGGTGACTATTAAGCGTAGGTATTATTGTTTTAAGGAATTTTTTTTTTGAAAACAATAATGCTTTCGTTGCAAATAGTGTTATGGTGTACTTTTTGTGTCACCGACCCTTGCGAGAATCACTTTCGAGTAGCTATAGATGAATCATCATCGGGGGAGGAAAACTGTGAGGAAGTCGAGGATGAGGACGACAAGTTCAGAAGAGACAGAAGAGATCGACGAGGAGAACATGTCTTGGACTTTTTCAGACTCGACAAATATTACAGATGGAAAACCAAACATCATCTTACACTACAATGAAACAAAAGGTGGTACCGACTGTTTCGAACAACTTCATCATACGTATACAGTCACAAAACGGACAAATCGATGGCCAATGCAATACTTCTTCGGAATCCTAGATCAAGTAAATGCTCGCATTTTGTTGAAATGCGCATTAGTTAACAAAAACATTCACAGTACTGTAAGAGCCAATGATTGTTTAAAAGATTGACTTTGCATCTCATGAAGCCGCAACTGCAATTGCGCATAGATGATTAAACTTTGCGACTCAGCATTCAAACTGGAATAAAACCAAATTGCAGTTGCAGCAGCCGATGCAACATAAAAGTCAAAGAGCAAAATTCCCTGCTAAAATGAGATATTCACTACGCAAACGCTCGGAAGATAAAAAATCGTAAATAAAGTGTCCTTCGTGTAACCGACCGATGTGTGATCTTCATCGAATATACTTGTGTACGGAGTGTGAAGGAGTTCATACAAGCGTAAAATGTTAATTATCATCATTTTTCTATTAATTGTATTTATGTATTGTAAATTCCCGCTAAAAACAATATTTTTGTAACAGTTTTCTTATAAATAAAACATCTATAATACAGAATTCATGATTTTTTCAATTTTTTTTCATGAATTTTTTAATGACACTTTCAAATTGATATCACACTTTAAAATAACCATAGGAGGCATACCAAAAAAATTTCAAATCAAAATACTAAAAACTCAAAAAGTTACTAACATTTTACGCGCTGGGGATCAAAGTACCCATGCGTCATTTATAACACTTTTTAAAGTGTGTCATTTGAGGGTTAAAAGCAATAGTGGGGCACTTAAATAATAGACAATAATAAACAAGTACAAAATATATAGAAAACGAGAGAAACGGGAAAAACCAAGAGAAAAGTCAGCTAAAACATGGAATAAAAAAATTGGAAAGGTACTGTCAAAGAAACGAGAAACATGAAGGCAGGTGGAAGAAGTAGTTTAGAATAAGGCGGGATGGCGTAAGTTTATTAAGGCCAATCCTCGACACTTACGGATGCAAGGGGATCTGACTATGTATGTATGTATGTACGCATGTATGTACTTAAAAACAAGAAAATATTTCTCCACCTACAAGTTAACGTTTTTGACCTACGTGTTATCTTTCTTCCATATGAAGCACAAACCACGACCGAACTGATTCACGCCCCGCAACGCGGCCAGTTCGGTCGTGTCTTAGTCCGCATAAATTCACATTCACGCCCCGCAGCGCGGCCAGTACGGTCGTGTCTTCACCCGCAAGAAACATTTCGCATCCCCGCAAGCATTCACGCCCCGCAGCGCGGCCAGTTCGGTCGTGTCTTAGTCCGCATAAATTCGCATTCACGCCCCGCAGCGCGGCCAATACGGTCGTGTCTTAACCCGCATACATTCACGCATATTCAACACCCCGCAAATATTCACGCATCGCAACTCGGCCAATTTGGTCGTGTCTCAACATCCCGCAGATACCAGATCCGCAACGCAGAGGTGGCCACCTTGGAATCGCCGACGAAGCCGAAGCCGAAGCCGATTCAGGTGAGCGATTTGGCAATTCATTGGTTGATATCGGTAGCCGCCCCCATCCGCTAACGCGACGGCCGTTTAAGGGACGATTTTGGCCTTATCGGCTGACCTTCCACTACGGCCCGTACTACGTTTCCGCACCGCAACACGAGAGCGGCTATTTACACGCCCGCCTCTCCATTTTTGGTCCTTACGAGCCGGATCGGTATCGTATCGCACACCGCACCACGAGAGCGGCTATTTACACGCCTGCCTCTCCATTTTTGGTCCTTCGAGCCGGATTTGAACCAGCGACCTATGGATATGTTATTTTGTGGCAGTTAACTGAACTAATTTTAATTCAAGCTTATCCATTATAAGGGAACTTTACTTGAATAAAGCGTAATAAATTGTATCTGATACCAATCCGGGCTGACCGATTTAAATATGACATATCTTCATTGAATGTGATGAAATTTTCGGGAAGTTTGTCTGTAATACAGGCAACTACTAAAGCACGAATGTAATATTTGTTGTTAGGATTAATTCGTGATTCTATTGCGAAATTAATAAAACCGTGTACAGGTCGCGAGGTCATGCCAACACCTTGTAAAGATGAATTGCGTAATTTAATTATGGGAATGTTCAAGCGTTTACAACAATCCATAGTAATTAAATTATTTTGCGACTCGTTGTCTATTAAACACCTGACGACGAGCGTATTTCCGTTTTTACCATGTGCATAGATCTGTGCGGTCGATAACAATATAGCTGAACTAGAAGAAACTGCTGCACTAAGCGATACGGAAGACGTGTCGTGAGATTGTGATACTGATTGCGTTGATATGGGCGCACGGTCAGCTGCTTGCGGTCCAGCCGCCACAGACGGCTTGATAGGGCGATCATCCTTTAAGTTCGAAAATGCAGTAAAGAATGATGCGATTTTTACAAATTTTACAAACGTTCCGTGATTTACATTTAGTTGACGAGTGAGATAGACTTAAACAGTTTATACAGCCGCGTTTCGCTTTAATTAACTCGAAACGCGCTTGCGGTGATTTCATATTTTTAAATTCAATGCAGCGAAATAGCTGGTGTTCTCTGTCGCATAGCGGCAACGCGTATTAAAAATCTGTTCACTCGATACAAACGACTTGCAGGCACCTTGTGCGCCACGGCCAAGGCTGTGATAAGGTAAACTGAAATTTGCGCGCGGCTTGGTCTGCGAATTATTAGCATGCGAGCGCTCGAGTACTTTGACATAATCTTGCGTAAATGAAATAAATTGTTTACAGGAGGGTAATTCTATTCCGCTCACCCTATTTTCGAATTGTTGAAGCGTTTGGTCGTATCGGATCGAGATCTGTAGAAAGGATGGCTGTATCATCAGCGAACGTTGCTAGTAGTGTATCCTCGCTGGCTGGTATATCAGCGGTAAACAGTAAGTACAAGGTCCCAGAACACTTCCTTGGGGTACACCAGAGTTGATAGTCTGGTAGTCAGATAATGAGTCTTCAAATTTAACTTGGAAGTAACGGTTGGACATGTATGACTTAAGGATGAGGAACAATTGATTTGGTAAGTGTTGTTTAAGTTTGAAAAGTAAGCCTGCATGCCACATCCTGTCAAAGGCCTGTTTTACGTCTAAAAATGCTGATGTACAGATTTGTTTTGCTTCTAAGATTTCTTTGATTTTATTAACGATTCTATGGCACTGTCGGATAGTAGAGTGATTGGGTCTGAAGACGAATTGGTGGTTAGGGATTAAGGCATCTATATGTGTTACGTTTGCAATTCTGGTGAGGATAAGTTTTCCGAAAACTTTGGACATTACAGGAAGGAGGCTTATTGGCCTATAGGAAGTGGCATCAGTTGGAGGTTTTCCTGGCTTCAGTATCATGATTATTATTGCATACTTCCATAGTATCGGATAGTAGCACAGGCGTAGTATGCTGTTTATATGGTTGTGAGTATACAATAGCTTTTCTAGGCAGTTTTTCAACCCACCTGAGAGATCATATCCAGGAGCCTTTGAGGATTTAAGAGACTTAGTTTTTTGAATCTGCAGGTGAAATAGGCTTGGGTGGAAGAGACATCTGACAAGGCGTTTAAGATTGTTGTATTTCGGATCATTTCATCATCGTTGGAATAATTGGAGCGATACCAAATAGCAAGGGTTCTATCTGTTGATTTTTCAATTGATCGCAAGCTTCGAAGTTTGTAGGTGAAATAGATACTAGGGTATTTTGAATTTCTTTGTTGGTTCCAAGTGATTCATGTAATTAATAAAATACAGCCTGGGGATCTAGGCTATTACTTCTAAAGAGAATATTGAGAGTTTTAGAACTAAATAATTTCAACTATTTGTCCACTGGAGACAAATTATTGGCCGACCGATCGAAATAAAATCCGACTGTTAGACTTTGCCTAACTAAGGGAATCTCAGACCTATAGTGATATTGAATCATCTCCAAAGAAACCAATATGGGCCATCACAGAACAAATAACAACATAGTAAATTCGTAAAGTGCGGAAGAATAAGATTAAGGTCCAACACATAGAATGTTTGGGACACTTTAAGTTCTGAAAACAAGCAGAACAGTAAAATAATGCAATAATAACTATGGTCGAAAGAAGTCCAAATGACGGCAATTAGCAAGATGGTGGATGATTAAAATTAATACCAGGTTTAGCATAAAATAAACAAAAGATGTAAATATTTAAAGAAAATTTTGTCTAATACTTGGTGCAAAAATGGTTGGAAAGGGAAGAGATTATATCAAGCTGTTTGAAAATCTTCCTTCAGCTTCGCTTGTTGGGTAACATGGATTCCATCAACAATTAAATAATTTCTCACTATACTTGTAACCAAAATTATTGATCAGTTGACACTGCTTGACAACAATCTGGTCATACCGAATTTTGTTAGCTTCTAGAAATATTTTTCGTACCTAATAATAGGATGCCTTGTGGAAAATTTGAAGATAGGAAGCATGACGAATGTTCTTAAGATATTGTTCAATATATTATCCCATCTAATGCGAGAACTTACCACAGCATCATTTTTTCAAAATTTTGATTTGGGCCGCACCAAACTTCCACAAAATGGCTGATCTGGCATCTGAAATGTCCTAGTCCACTTAGTATCATCGTCAATAGCTTATTGAACAAGTTTTCTGATTTTGCCATTATTTGTCCTTATCACCAAATGATAATTTAGTTTTTCGGTTTCTGATTACTGATTGTAGTCCAGATTTTTTACTATATCTCACATTTCGCTTCAGAAATTTGTATTTAAACGCACATTGTCGAAATATTTCGTAAAATATTGGCCGCTCTCAGTCTTGCCATCGAAAGAAGGCAGTTCAATTGGCGGTAATTTTACGATACCTCTTTTGATCTAATGTAAATGTTTGCTGTTTGACAATATAAGGTTGCGTTTATATTTAATACTAGAATATAAATCTTCAATAGAATTTAAACATGAGTAGTCTGGAGGAGTCTGATCAATTTAAACTGCAAATTGTTAATTTCTTCAATTATTGTTTCAAACCTGCTGTATAATTCACTAATAGCTTCTGTTTGAGATAAAAATAATTCGTTTGAGCGTAATTCATAATTTGAAATATTTTTTGATATGTTATATAAACGATTAAATCGTTCGAAAATTGCCTCTTTTTTGGCAGTTAACTGAACTAATTTTAATTCAAGCTTATCCATTATAAGGGAACTTTACTTGAATAAAGCGTAATAAATTGTTTCTGATACCGATCCGGCTAAGGACCAAAATGGAGAGGCAGGCGAAATAGCCGCTCGTGGTGCGGTGGATACGATACCGATCTGGCTGAAGGACCAAAAATGGAGAGGCAGGCGTGTAAATAGCCGCTCGTGTTGCGGTGCGGAAACGTAGTACGGCCGTAGTGGAAGGTCAGCCGATAAGGCCAAAATCGTCCCTTAAACGGCCGTCGCGTTAGCGGATGGGGCGGCTACCGATATCAACCAATGAATTTCCAAATCGCTCACCTGAATCGGCTTGCTTCGGCTTCGTCGGCGATTCCAAGGTGGCCACCTCTGCGTTGCGGATCTGGTATCTGCGGGATGTTGAGACACGACCAAATTGGCCGAGCTGCGATGCGTGAATATTTGCGGGTGTTGAATATGAATGTATGCGGGTTAAGACACGACCGTATGGCGCGCTGCGGGCGTGAATGAATGTGCGGGTTAAGACACGACGTGGCGCTGCGGGCATGAATGCTGGGGATGCGAAATGTTTTTGAGGTGAAGACGACCGTTGGCCGCGCTGGGGTTTGAATGCCTCGGCTGAGCAAAAGCCCATGCCTTATGTGTGCGACGGCAAAACTTAGCTGATATCAAAGGTCCGCATGCGGCCGCGATATAAAGCGGTTCAAGGGCGAAAAGGCCGCCACACCAATGGGCCATCACAAAACAAATAACAACATAGTTACAAGTTACGCAAGAGTGCGTAGAATGAATAAGACGTAATAAAAAAATAGAATGTTGCAGGACACATTTAAGTTCTGAAAACAACAAGTAGGACAGTAAAATAATGCAATAAAAACTATGGTCGAAAGAACCAAATGACGGCAATTAGCAAGATGGTGTGATGATATTAAGATAATACCAGGATTCTAATGCATAAGAATAAAACAGAAAAAGATGTAAATATTTAAAGAAAATTTTGTCTAATACTTGGTGCAAAAATAGAGAGAAGAAAAGAAGAGATATATCAAGCTGTTTGAAAATCTTCCTTCAGCTTCGCTTGGTTTGGATAACATTGGATTCCATCAACAATTCTTAACAATAATTTCTCACTATACTTGTAACCAAAATCACTCGATCAGTTGACACTGCGACACAACAATCGGATTTCATACCGAATTTTGTTAGCTTCTAGAAATATTGTTGAGTGAATATAATAACAGGATGCCTTATCGGACCAAAATAAGATAGGAAGCATGACGAATGTTCTTAAGATATTGTTCAATATATTATCCCATCTAATGCGAGAACTTACCACAGCATCATTTTTTTTCGAAAATTTTGATTTGGGCCGCACCATAACTTCCACAAAAATGGCTGATCTGGCATCTGAAATGTCCTAGTCCACTTTAGTATCATCGTCAATAGCTTAGTAGACAAGTTTTCTGATTTTTGCCATCCTTTGTCCCTTTAGTCACCAAATGATAATTTAGTTTTTTCGGTTTCTGATTACTGATTGTAGTCCAGATTTTTTTACTATATCTCACATTATCTGTCTTCAGAAAACGCTTGATGACTCTACTGACACCCACACACCTTATACAACGGTATTCATTGTCAATGCTCCATTATAATTGAATTCGTTAATATAATGAGACAATTACTCTAGTTTGCAACTCAATATTAAAATTGCTCGTATTGCAGCCTTCTACAAGTTTAAGAAAATACCTTCATACTAAAGAAACTTAATTATTATACAGGGTAGTTCAGATTATACCTGTCACCAATCTCACTGCATAAGTAACAGCCGGCGAGATCTTGCAAAAACTTTATTTGTGTCACCGCCTTCAATTTTTGAACCGCTTGGAGTAGTCGGTCCAATATTTTTCACAAAATATTCAAAGTACGGTGACAATTTTTTTTGACCTTATAAATTCTAACTCACAACGGTACTTATCTAATGCACAACCATGGGAGTCTTCATTATTGCCTTGCAGTAATGAGATTATTTGAGTAAACGCGCCCGTCTTCTGCGGGAGATTAAATGCAGGAATTGTAGCTACCTCCACGTGTACAACTTAAAGCACTCAAAACTAGTTGGTAGGAGTAATTTGTACAGTTCCAGACAAACACGGACAACGATGGACGATGTGGTTTCGTTGAGGGGAGTGACTGTTTCGGATATGTGGAAAATCAGCATCAAGTCGCAAAACTAAGTTTTGCTAAATATCCCAGTTCAAAGCCAGCAAAAATTATGCTAAAAAAGACAAAATCAAATGCGCCCACGGTATCCAGAATGCGTTTGACTTAATAATGACTTAGGCAAACCATGTTCGATCCATTTGCAGACGTAACAGGTCTACTTTGCGGATCTTTGCATACTATCATTTATAAGGATTTGAAGATAACAGAGACCTATGCTTAATGGGTTTCCCATACGCTCACAATTGTGCGGCGTGGATTCAGAGATGTTCTTTGTGTGTCTAATCACAGCAAACGGATCATAGTTCTGGTACATTAATCTCTGAAATAACAGCAAGTTAAAGTTTCTGTCCCAAGAGGCCATGACTGGGTTGTCAAAAAAAATGAGATCGTCTTCTAGGATTAGAAGAGAATTCTGCTGATAGATTGATTGCCTTCTTTGTAAGAGCATTAGCAGTAGCCGATACCAGGAGCATTCAATGACTTCGTCGACATATTCAGTAACACTGAGACGAGAAATAGAGACGTAGCACTGTAATATAACAATATCAGCCCACCTATAGGTCCGTTTCGACCTTGCAGACTCTCGAGCATACTGTGCTGTTTCATGTTTCATATTCGTCGAATCTTGTGTCGAGTAACTTCGCTCTGTTTGAAGTAATGAAAGAAACCGACTCGTTAAAAGTTTCAACGATGAGCTTTAATGGGCTACCCGCAAGTAACGCCATGTTGCAATTAAAGGTTGTTCAGCAATAGTTTTATGGAAACTGCTGGCCTCTTCCTAATATAAATTAGTAACTGTCTACCAATTTTGACCACCCTGTATAATCAAATCCAAAGCAACTCTTGAGCTTTTAATTTTAATATTACCGTTATGTTCCTGGCATTCATTTTCATCTGAATGTGTGATTGTTGGTCCAATCGCAGAACAAACTAAGTAAGGACGTCATCATATTTAATAATTCTACACGACTGAAATGATTACAAAGATATGTCCTATTTTCAGTGGGTTACAGTCTGGCTCATGCACCGACCTTATATTCATAAGAGATTATTTATTTTTACAGAATTCTAGTTTCACTATATAAGCAATTTGTAACGCAACCGCCTCACTACGCAATTTCCTAACGTAAGCAATGTAACCTCCACGAAAAGTTACAACACGAAAGCTTGTTTGAGTTTTTCGTTTATTGAGCAAATAAAAAGCGCGTATCTTCCCAGATTATTGCAATTTTTATTGCAGCTATTGGTAGAGTTTCAGAAAAAATAATAACGAGATTTGTGGTTTAACGTATAAATAAACGTGGTGATAATTTTGAGTTCTTGTAGAGCTATAGATTTTAGCATTACTATTGCATTAAAACTGTAACAAAATAGCGATAAAAAAATTTATATATTTTTAATCATTGGACGACGTTCAATGACAATTTTACTAATTGCAACAAAAATAAAAATAATGACCAACTGAACGATTACAGAGCACGTCTGTAGCAGCACAGTAAAAAATATGCGAAGGCAAATAACGCGCAGCGTGGGTGTAGAGTAATTTTAGTGAAAGTACTGGAATTGACCTTAATTTTATTTCACTACAACAGAAGGAAATGATTATTGTTGCGATAGCAAATTTTTCTTTTCAAAGAGATTTGTTGATAATGGCTTTATTTACTGTGTATTCATGACGCTACACTAATCTCTTACAACCTTGTTTTTAACCCTGCCTTGCGTTATTTTCTCCCCTATTGTTCGCAATAAATTCATTTCAGTAATACACAGCATTTGCTTGAATTGGCATGCTTGCGTGGGTTACCACGCCGTATGTCGTAATTGGCCTAATCACGATCTTACAAATTTTATCTTACTAACAATATTCAAATTTTTTTAGGTTACGTCTCTGAAATAACCATACATTTGTGCACCTTTCATAATTTGTTGTTTTATTTCTTTGTGGTTGCTGTATGCACTCCTGCATGACCTCTTCTATTATTGTTCACTCTATTTCAAGCTTGGATCGAGTTTTTTAGATATTACTACCGATTTGCTTTTATCAGCCGATACTTCCATACTATATGTCTTCGTCAACCATACAAATTTATGTAGAAGGTGCTGCAAGTTGTCCTCAGATTAGGAATGCATCGTCCACATAGCATACTAAAAATAGTTCTTTGTCCCTTTTGTAGCCGGTTACTTTTTTATTTTGTTGATAATTGTATCCATAACAAAATGTAAAAGACATGATTTAGAAGGTCTTTTTGTCAGATTACTATACTTGAGCTTATGATTTAAAATAAAGCTGTGGTAACTTCTTCCTTAAAAATTAATAATTATTTATATCCACAAAACATATACAGGCTGGTGTGTTGAAGTTGATAGATTTCTCAACCAGTTGCCGTATTATAAATAAAGCGTCGGTCGTGAACCTATTAGGGCGAAAACCCTGCTGCTCTTCACTTATATGCTCATGTAACTACACCTTGTTCAGTGTTAGTTAATTAGTAGCTTCTGCGTTGCACAAGGTGGTTCAAATATAACCAGGACTGATTTGTGTGTAAACAAGCCTACTGCACCTATGCGACCTTGAGAAAGTAGAACCACAAACTCCACCCTCCCTCCTGCTAGGGTTAGAACCTAGTCAGTCCTGTTTGAAGTGTTACTAGAGTGATGAGCAAACTGAAGATATTGCGGAGCGTAGAACAGCGCATTGTGATCAAATTCCTCGTTGGAGAAAATGTTCCGTCCGCTGAAATTCATCACAGGCTCCAACAGCAGTATGGAGAAGAGTGTTTTCACAGACCCGTATGCAGACGCACAGCACTATTAAGGAACTTAAGGTAATGCTATCCATCAGTGTTGATAGAGTAGAAAACATTGTGAAAAAACACCTGCACTATCGCGAGGTGAATGTACGTTGGATGCCACGCACTTTAACGGACGTGAACAAAACGGTGTGCATGCAAGTTGCCAGTCGTCTCCTACAACAGTTTGAAGACGAAGGTGATGCATTTTTGAAGTCTATAGTGACCACCGATAAAACGTGGGTGTACCGGTTCATTTCCGAGTCGCAGCATACTAATTTTCCCAAACCCAAGAGAGCGTGGAAGGAGCCGTTTGGCAGAAAAGTGATGGCAGCGTTGTTCTGAGACTAGAGTTATCCATGTAGACTTCCTGACGGATGCCAGAGCAGTCAACGCAGCCTATTACTCAGACATTTTGGCAACAGGGGTGAACAATAAGATCCGATCCACGAGGAAGACAGATCGAAAGGGGGTAGCCTTCCTTCAAGACAATGTCTCCGAACAATCCTCCGGAAATTAAAATGGAATCTTCTTGCACATCGCCCGTACAGTCCCTATTTGACCCCAAATATTTGTACCTCTTTGGAAGGCTCAAATCAAACTCGCAAGGCATGCGGTTTGCGGACACTATCCAGACCATTTGGGAGTGGATACGTCGCCAACCAAAAGTTTTTTTTTGAAAAAGGTATCAGAATGGTTTCAGAACATTAAAAAAATGTGTTAACTCCGGAAGAGAGTACGTTGAAGACTGGCATGTGCAAGTAGGTGTTTGACATTGTTTTTTTGAATAAAAATCAGCCTCAGTCATATTTGAATCACCTTATATTTAGGACCGTTATCTCTCTGAATTGCAAATTTTATAAATACAAATAGTGAGTTGGCTATTAAAAGTGAGTAATCAAGTGTGGTAATCAAGTACGAACATAGTCATTCCGAGGTGCACAAGTAACAGTAGCATTATACCGCGTAATATGAGTAAAACATTTCTTCAGAGTGATCGAAACTCATTAGGTCGTGTAGTAGTTTATGAACTAAGCAGAACTATAACCTAGGTGTAATGAACAGAATGGGAAAAATGTGTTGCAGCGCTGATCAACTTGCAAATAGACAGCTGCCAATAGCAAACCCATTTTTGGACCGCGTTTGAAAGTGGTTTTATACTTTTAAACGCGGTCCAAATAAGCTGTGAGAAGCAGTGTTTCATCGACCGTTAATGTTAAAGAACACTAATATGTTTAGAAAGTCAACTCTCGGCATCTTAAAACAAAATTTGACCCAACTTTTTGACGTTATCCGGGTATTACTCACATAATTTTAAAGGATGTCGTGCCGTGTCAGTAGGTATATAAAAACCTAAAAACTTACTACTTTGGCCAAAAGTACTAGGGTTCATATAAGAGAAGCTTAGCATAAAGCTCAAAGATGTTAGGGGTAACGATGGAGCGTTGGAAAAAATCGTCAATCCGGTTAACTGGAGACTTCTGGTAGATTCTGTCAGATTTTAATCCTCCAAGAATGACGTATTATTTAAATTAAAGTTAGAAGAAGCACAAATAGACTTGGTAGTAGAAACATAGTATTTAGTGGTTGCGCTTGAAGGAGTTAATGTTTGTACTGCTCAAATAATCAGAATATTCTTTCTAGTTTAAGAATTTTGTCTTAAGGTTTATTTTTTTGTATTTCCACGAAATGTAGTTTACAATACTCTTTTAGTAGATAAAATTGTAGAGTCAAACACCTATTAAGTATTTTTATTAAGTAACCAGATTTTTACAGCACATGAAATTATTTTGATAGCTCGTACATATACAGAGAAAAACTTCCAAATAGTAAAGATGGTTCAAAATATCATGCAAAGTTTCACCTTTTTGTCTTATGTGTAAAAAAGTCATGGTTCAAAAACAAAAAATAATCCTTTTAGATCAAGGGCAATTTTTAAGCCACATTAAACGCGGTGTTAACCTCTAAAACTAAGTTATTGTAGTTCAGTTGATTAGAACACTTAGTTCAGAATTACATATTGATGAGAAATCACTAGTAAGCCCCAACAATTCTGAGAGTTTGGGATCGAAGAGCTAAACAAACTAAGGTGCTTATATAGGCAACTTTAGAAAGAAAACTATAAGGCGTTAAAATCAAAATGCTACATTACATTCAAAATTCTGAAACTTATCTAAAAGTTATATTTTTGACAAAGACAAGGGCCAATAAAAGATGCGTATTAGTAGAGTTATTCAAATCGTTCCCCTTTAGTCTTTATAGTAGCTCAAAGACGATTGAAAAATTTTATTGTTGAGTATACCATTATTGTGTTTGAATCGTAATCATGCTATAGACAATTTTGTTGTTATAAGTTTTTGGTTCAAGATATTTATAGGTAATTTTTTTTTATTATTTTCAGAAAACATTTTTCTGTTAGGATACACTTACTGGCACCGCAGGCTCAAGGACTAATGTGCAATTAACTAACTTAATGCTGGGATACTCATAAGTTGAGCGAGGGTCGCGGACAGAGAAGCAAACTCTTAACTGCCAGGCTACGGAGACAGCCCGAGAGAAACGTTTAGGTTCTTCGCCGATTCCATTCGCAATCGTTGTGGATTTTGCCCCCGGTCGCTTTCTTGCTAATCTGATCAGTTTCTTAGTTTGTACAGAGCTTTGACTTCCATTCTGGCTTCATATTGTTTGTAAGAAAAAAAATGGGGCGATAACCAAACATCCATTTAATCCTTTTACCCTTTAGAATAAGTTTCAATACCCGTTAAAATTATAATAGCAAAATGTAAAACTGATTTTCTTGTTCGCAGGATATTGAAAATATAAATAGATGTCGTGCCATGCATAATGTTTGGAATTAAAGAAGTAACAGTTACTTGTACACTTTTAGTATAGTAATTATAAAATGAGAAACTAATAAAAGAAGAGTAAAAGAATAAGATGGAAGTTCACGTGATCGGTAAAGTTGTTCATCCGAATAGTTTCTACAGCCAAACTTGACCTTACCTACAAGTATTTGTATACTCTCATAAATAACCAACACCAGATACACTAGCAATCTCAACAAATGTTAAATGGCAATCAATAATCATTGATCCAATTCCAACAATAACACAAATTCAATCATATTCTCTACCACAACTTCAACATACATTCTCACGCCATTACAATACAATATTTCATCAAAATACAGCTGCCTATAGCATATCATCTGCTGTAGAATATTAATTATATCGTAATAATACAGCAGAAAACAAAATATCAGGCACTAGTTATGACTATAAAGTGGTTAAAAAAGAAAACTACTAACTAACAAACATGCAGATGAGAGAGAGAGAGAGTGAGGGGGGGGAGTTGGTTGTAGAATAGTTGAAAGGTTAGTCAAAGTAGCAGAAGCAGAATAGTACTATACTAAGACTTGAAATCAAGCCTATAACTTCAGATACATCAGAAAATTGATAAACCATACACGAGATGAGAAAATAATTCATCATACTTAACAACCGAGAAATGAACGAGCACCTAGGGTTGTCCTAAGAAATTTACATTAGACAGTACCAACACAAAACATAAAATAAGTCATAAAATCAAGTCATAAAATAAGAAATATTATAAACATTCGATATCGTGGAATTAGCGAATTGTTACCTTTTTCTTCGTAAACTTATAACTAAGCCTAAACAATAAAAAGGAATACGATCTTCAGCTCTTACTTTATACGAAAATACAAGTTAAGCCTTCAAATGAAAGAAGAGACATTTTACTGTGAACAAGGTGCCAATCAGTCATTCACAAACGTAAACCAGACCCTATAACAGCAAAAAATGTGATAAGACTCACGACTCAAGAACATGCCTTAAATCCTAAAACACCCCAACACAATGTGTCTTATGTGAAGGCGCTCACCCAAAGTCTTAATAAACGCCAGGAACAAGTCTGTAATTTTGAAACTAAAAGTCTAAACACCAAGACAATTTTAAAAACATACTTTAGTATAGTATTACCATACAGTCATACTAAGACTGACAGTACTCTATAAACAAACATAGCAGATCAGATAACCACCCTTCTCGCTGAATTTAAAACTATGTTCACTGAAGTGATGAATCAGAAATTTTGAACCTGCTGTTCGAGTTCGAAACCGAACAGATTCGAGCAGCTAGAGTCAGTTGTAATATTACCCCTACAAGATACTGGAATACTTATAACCCATCCTCGAGATTTATATTTGTTACCGAGGGTGATTATAACTTTAAACATACATACTGGGATTTAAGATTCACTAAAACAAAAGACATAACCCCTCTAAGAAGTATAACTGACAATAATTACAATTTTTCTATGCAGATAAAGCACATTATCGGCCAACAGATCAGACAAAGTTCCAGATGTATTAGACTTGTTCTTAACGCATGGTATATCTACCAACTACACGAAGATTGAATAAATTCATGATGTGCCATCTCACTGTTCATTAATTATACCTATACTAAATTCAAAACTCCATTGAAGGAATCGTGAAGTCTACAATTGCAAATAAAACAACCAGCAGATCCCCATACAGCAGTTCAACACCTAACCTATCTTATCTAGGAAGCTGTGTGGGAGTCCACATAAGAGAACTTGTGATAGATATATATCATCCTTTACTTAAAACTCCTCCAGAATGATGTAAATTTCAATTGATGCCAATAAAGAAACATTTGTTCAATACTTTCGTACAAGCCACGCAACTATAGAACTTGTGTTTTGTGAATAATTGGAAAAAGTTAAAAGTACAAAAAAACATAAATTTCTAACTGTTATTATAAACTAAATATGAGTCATACCGTACAATTTTGCATTGTATAAAAGACGGAGACGAAATGGGAATCTAATTGGATTTAAAGATAAAATAACAGCGCTAAACAATTCTCTCCTTAGTTTTAGTTGTTATTTCATTACAAAGGTTAAGGTCCTCAACACGGCCGGCCAGTTTTGCGAGTGTGTCTGAATTGAATCTACGCCCACACCACACCGCATTAATTGCTTGCAACAGTTCGCTACTCTGTTTGAGGATACGTTTTATAAGGATTACTTTGTCGCAATTACTCTCTCGTCCGATATTTCGTTTACTTCATTTTAGTGTCCTTAACAGAATAGAAAAAATGTTATTGTACAGACAAATTGTACGGGGTGGCCCAATCTTTATTCTTTAATGTTAACACAAAGATAATTTAAATAGAAGTTTAATGGCTCGCCTTATTTCGACTCCTGTCTGACACTTAATTCTATTGCTTCCATTTTAGTGTTTATGTACTCATAAAAATGTATCAGTATTCTCTGGGGGATCGAGTTTATTGTTCGCACTTGCTGAGAAACAGAATCCTGAAGAGATTTATAGACTGAGATCTACCGAATAAATCCAAAATTTAGATGTTATTAAAGACATTGAAAAAATTTTTTTTGAGCCTCCGTCGTCTATAAATGTCAAAAACCCTATACGGTATAAAAAACCAGGGATTACGAGGCGAACTAATAAATAAGCGAAGCTTTTTGCGTACTGCAACTTCATTGTTCTTCAAGATAATTCGTCCATTTTGGACTATATGTGGTTTTCGGACTAGACATGATTTTACTTATCAAAATACGGTTAGTCTACAAGAGCGCTCGGTTGATATTTTAAATAGATGCTATAATGTAGCTGCGTGTATAATACAATAAATGCTATTTCTGCAAAGCGATTTGAAATAGTGCCATTGTGTCACCATCCCAAAAGTCTGCAAATAGATATTGAAGCGGTAGCGCCTTAGTCGCGCAAGTCTTTTAATTTAGTACAATAGTGAATAAAGCGAAAGAGAAACAAAAC
Organism: Sinelater perroti; assembly: GCA_036346155.1. Classification (NCBI taxonomy): domain Eukaryota; kingdom Metazoa; phylum Arthropoda; class Insecta; order Coleoptera; family Elateridae; genus Sinelater; species Sinelater perroti. The sequence continues at coordinate 10,952,552 of JARFIY010000088.1, forward strand.
CCAAAATGAATTGTTTAATCGAGAAAAAATAAGCAACACTGACAGAAGACGACCAACTGAAAGAACAACTACTTGATAAAGTTTTTGATACTTCGTCAAGCTCGCCAAAAATTTACCAAGAAAGATCTTAAAATAGGATCAAGATAATCAAGCAATGTATGAAAGCTCATAACGTTATATGGCAAAGTACAATGGCCAAAATAAATGTGAGCAGAGAAAAATTTAGAGAAAACTAAAGCAATATTATAATATTGACTGACAAATAATTCTTTTAGGCTTAGTCTCCTTTGAAACGGTAATGGGCTGTATACGAGAAAACTTTATTTCAGTGTACTGTTACAAACTACATCAAGCTACATTAACTGTGGAACAAATGATTCAAATATATAAAAATTGTTTACTACGGTCTGCTCAAAAATGGTGTGCAATCGATTATAGCTGTTACAAGAAGATAAGAACCCCAAAAATTACAACCGACTATATATAACTTGGAAAAAATTTAAAAAAAACATTAGACCGGATTAAATTGAAGAAGTCTAGTTCTATATCAAATACAGACTAAGATGTAAATGTATATTAACTATTAGAAAATTATTTTGACAGAGTTAGGATACATCATGCTCCTTTCTAACTTTTTACGCTTTAGATTTCACCACCACTGTGCGAAATTGTTATCAATTGAACTTCTTACGTTACTGGGGCCCAATAGAGCACCTCCCCAGATGGCGTATAGGGAAAAACCTGCTAGATATAGATGGTACCGAAGAAATAAATTGCTCGGGACAGACCAAAACCAGTAATCAAGATTTGGCCCCGAATGTCGACTCTAAAACATAAAGTAAAACTACCCCCTGTGTGGGTAGAATAGATTGTCCACAGTTTCCTAACGGCATAGCGCATAGCTTCACGGATTCTAGGGAAGCAAAAGAGTGACATATAAATAGCGAAAAAAGGAAACAAAACGAATTACGTATAGCAACCTTCAACATCAGATCCGTGGCAATAGACGAAAAGATGTACGACCTCGAAAAATAATTAACAAGTATAAAATGGGACATAGTAGGATTATCGCATGTGACACAAAGAGAGAAGAACTCCAAACAGAAAATCAACTATGTGACAAAGATCCTAAAAGCAAAACATATGGTAGTATAGGATTCATAGTAAAAAATATAAAACAAAATATAAAAACATTTAAACTTATTTCAAATAGTTTAGGCTACATAAAATGGAAATAAATAAAAATCTAAAAATAAAACTTAGTAAAATCTATATCCTCCACCACACATCACAAATATAACTAAATTGTGACATTTTATAAAGAAAATTACAACAGAAATAAAAGATAAAATTATAAAATTAACTATCATCATGAATAACTTTAATTCAAAACTCTTAAAAAGAAAATATAAATGAATTTCACCAAACAAAGTAAAAAAGAATGAAATTAACTACTTTTCTGGAACAACAGACAGATCTTTAAAGATTTGCCACCGGTAACGACCACCAAAGAGAATAAATATAAATAATAAATTATAAAGATAGCAGCAATACAAGAACTTAACAATAATAAATCATAATAAAATACAAGAAAAGGGAGAAGAATTTAAAAACATTCAAAGAAACAGAACCATAAAAAATAGACCTTAAGAAAATCAATAATAACTTACACAAAACAAATAGCAACAGGAGCCATGAAAGTAGCCAAGAACACAACAAAAGGAAGAAGCAAAACAACCGATAGACAAAAGATGAACAGTCACACAGGAGAGAAAAAACACAATAGAAGTAAATAAAATAGATTTAAAACAGCATAATAAAAACAAAATAGTAAAACACAGTCGTGGATTAGAATGCCTAAAGTCAGGCCAAAATAAAAAAGGACAAAGAAATGCAAATGAAATGACAACAGCAAAAGTATTTTATAGCTATAAAAATAAAAGCTGATGTCGAAATAAGAAAACACAACAAAAAATAATGAACGTGAAAACTGAATTACCAGATAATGAAACAGCTCTATCGCAATTACTTGGAGAGCAATAAAACCTACGAATAGATGGAATATTGGTTAAAATGTCAAAAAAAGAAAAGAACATAATAAAAAAAAATAAAAATCTGTTTATCTTTTACCTCCAAAAAAGCAAAAGCAAAATTCCCAACTTTATAAAAAAGAAAACAGAGATAACTTACAGAATTATCAGTCCATCTCTCTATTATCACAGACTTACAAACTTTTTATAAGGGTAGTAACCAACTGAGTAACACCCAAAATGGATGCTTACTACGTTATAAAACAAGTTGGATTTCGAAAAGGTTCTCGTATATACATCCGGTCACCTAATGAAAATGAAAACATTAATCGAGTAGTCAAATGAATACCATCTGAACCGGTATCTTGTCTTCATCGATTATGAAAAAGCTTCCAATAGCATAAAATGTAGGCCATAGAAAGAACCACGAACAATTGTCGAGTGAAAATACGCAAATCCGCAATATACACGAAACAGTGATTATGACTAAACAATTAGGCAGACATGCTGCAAACGTCTATCGTTAAAAAGAGACGTCTGGCAAAGCGACGTCATCTCTCCAAAACTTGGAGAGATATTCAAACACTTAATTGATTACCTAAAGGAAGAAATATAAATAAAAAAAGCTAACCACCTTCGAAAAATTGCAGGACTATCAAAAAAATGACTAACACAAATGATCTAAGAAAAATAAGCTCCAACAATAAATAAATACACCGATCTTGGACAACTACTCAAAATAAATAAAAAAACAAAGAGTCAAATTCATAGAAAGAGCTAGACTAACATGTGAAAGCTTTATAAAATTAAAAATAGCGTCAACACACAGAAAAATACCCCAATATCTTAGAAACGGAGTATTCGATCAATGCGTTATTTCAATTCCTACGTTGAGTCACAAACTTGGACATTGATTAGAACAAATATTAATAAAATAGTAAAATGCAAACATCAAGGAAAAGGTGATAGGTTTAAAACTATCAGATAAGAAAACAAATATCTGGATGCAAGAGACAGGCCAGAAAAACGAAAGTGGGACTTCGTAGGGCACAATGCTAGACAACCAGACCAAAGGTGGAATATAGAGATACAAAAATGGAGGCCAATGATTTAAAAAAAGTAGGAGCTTTAAACTGAAAAAGAACCATAAAAAATCACACGGAAAAACCAGAAGAAGGTCTATTATTGGAGTATATAGAAGCTAAAGAAGAAGAAGAGGAATGTGAATTTTGTGAGTATTTTATGAATTGTATTGTTCTATTTTCCAAAAAAGTCTTTATTAATCGACTGAATGCTCTTACGAGATTACTGTACATTAATTCTCAAAATTTACACATTTTTGCAAAGGAGAATCCCCACGTAATACATAAAGAACCCTACTTCCAAATAAAATTGATATTTGGTGTGGAAAGTTTCAAAACCGCGTAACTGGACACATCTTCTTCGAAACAACCATTACAACCTCCACTTGTAGAAATTTCCAATATATTTGAAAATAATTTGGATGATGAAGCCGGATGATGCAACATTTTACAAATCACACCCCAATATGGCCAAAATTGAGTTATTTTAAGTAACTAGTCATTTCGGACTATAACCATCACAGTTGTCTAATTATCTCTGGTCGGTATATCTGGAAAAAGACTATTGGCAAAAACTTTCCAAAATATAATACTCCACATTCAATCCTCTCTGACTTATGTTATGGTGATAATAAGTTCGTTTTTAATTACGTTGCGGATGATCAAATTATGTTGCAATATCTTCATTGCTGTCAAAAATATTTGGCATGAAATAGAACAGCTTGTAGAAGCCTATTCAAAGAGATTAAGATTATATAAATTTTTGTGAGGTAGCGTGTTAAATGTACAATATGTTGAGAGTTAAAGAAATTTTGAAAGATTGTTCTATAATATTTGCTATCAAATAATTACGTACTTGATCGTCAAGAATCAACTTTTGCAACATAACATAACATAACAGCTAAGGGTAAGAAACAAGAGTTATGGGTTTCAAGACATCATCAAGCTATTCTAGTCATTTTAATAAATTTATCCCTAGACAATATTCATAATTTTTGAAAACAATGCTTTCGTGGAAAGAAAAATGCAATAAACACTTCTCTATGGAAACTATCCAAAGTGGCCTTAAAAAATTAATTCAACATATTGCAAGAAGCTTTTTACACCACACTGTAACAACTAAAGGAAGAAAGAGGGCTTTGCGCTAAATTAATCATAAAATCCCTCAACGTAGATGTTTTTTATGGAGTCTCAAAAGTGAACACTCAGTATCAGGACTACGATGAGATGGGGACTCATCTTATGTTTAAATCAACACTTAAATTCCAACGTAAAAGACAAGCTCCAGAGCACTTTTTTGTATGATTACTTTAAAAAAGAAATGACAAAATAATATTTAAGTATCACAGATGTCCATACTGATAATTTGGATGAGAAATCGATGTTTATCCTATTCTGGTCACTTGAATCACTATTCTGGATCTCTAAACACAACATTCAACATTTTGGAATATATGTTTATACAAGAGAAATATTGTATAATTGCTTGGAAAGTACTTAGAGTACCAAGAGAGTGTCGCAATACGTCTTTGGTTTTGATCTTTCAAAATACCCCATCACATTTCTGTGTTCTTCAAAATCAGTTGCTAAACCAACTTTCCACGTATCCTCGGCAATTTGGACGCACTTGTTATTCCACACCATTAAAAGGACCTTGTCGTTGCAAAATTAGTCCCATTCTAACTTGTTCTTCGTGTAAGATTTTGTCACCTGTTTGACAATGTTAGCATAGAGAGATGCTGCATTTTCAAATTTAGGGGATACCTCGCGACATCACGAAACTAGTCAGTTAAGACATGGAGTACTCAAACAGAACAGTTGATGTATAAATTGGTATAAACGTTCAAGAATTCTTCTGTCTGGCGATGGATGATATGTCTGACAGACTCCAAAGTCTTTCCAGCAGCAGAAGAAATGTTCTATTCCGTAACGAGCAAAGATGGGTGTCCTAAGGTTGGAGACTACAATTTTGACTGTAGAACTTCCAATGCCTCCTGATTATGATTGTAAGGTGAGAACCACCATTTTCCAGTACAAAAGCCATTTGCTCAAAACAGTCAGCGTCTTGAAGCGCAACGTTATCGTCAAAGCGGTGTAACGCAGCCACTGTTGCATGTGCCTAGCGGATCTTCTTGACAATTATCTGGACAAGTTCTTGTCTCATTATGCACATTAGTGCATCCATATTTAAACATGCGACATTATTAATGTACGACATCTCTACTCACCAGATTGCTTGCGTAAACCTTTTGTGTGCGATGCGCACATAAATAGTATTACTGTACTCACTTCACATTTTTCGGATTTTCGATGCCACAAAACCTTCCTCATTCATTCCGTACTGCCTGATAAGCTACTACGTACAGCACCGCAGGACGAGTGTTGCTAGCCCCGCCTATTTGGGGTTCCTTTCCGAATTGCCCTTGTATTCTGACACAATTTCTGTTGAATAATAAAAATCTTTCTGTTTAGTCTCTTCTAACAAGCAATTCTGCTTTTCCACGTGTCTACTGAGGTGGAAATTACATTATTACATTACAAACTTCACATTCGCGAAAATTAACATTAGCAAAGTCTTGAAGTAATAGACTTGTTTGGGCGTAGTTCCAAATTGTGTTCCAAATTTGGCATAACTTCCTGATGCGACCACTCGCTTGTAAACCGATAAGCTTACGTGTTAGTTCCTTAATATTCTTGGATGATCCTTAGATTGCTTATTTATAGTAACCCCAGTTTCTCCGAGTTGAACGATAACGTAAAAATTATTGTTACTAATTGTAGTGGCAAAATGTAGAATTATTCTGACTTTCATTCAGTACAGCTAATTAAAAGCTTAACGACTAAGCTTAAAACTTGTAGTTTTTTAGAAAAGCTTGTTAAACTTTTAATGTCTTTCAAAAGGACCTAAAATTGCCGGAGAATAACTTAATTTATAACTTGTCTAATAAATTATAAAAAACTATAAAGAGAAATTTTTTGTAAAAGTTATGATTTATGTAAGAAAATTTTTATTTAAACAATAATTCAGCTAACTGAAGTATTTTCTCTTTTACGAAAATGCTCTCGGCAAGGGTACTCGAGTGCTTTTCCTTTTTTAATTTAAAAAATGATTAAATACGTCCCGAGCAATAAGAGAAATAAATCAGATCTTGGCGAGGATAGCTGCCAAGGTACAATGCTGATATGAACATTTCGGGAAATAAAGTTTTGAACTAGAAAATGATACCTGCGTATAGACAGTTTCAAAGTATTTAAAACGAATACATTGGAAAAGGTAAAATTGGGCAGATGAATCAAAAATTTTTGAGTCGGGTTCTGACCTGAAGCAAAGAGTGGATTCTGTACAATATCGTAAATAAAATGAACAGTGATTGGATCACAAAAACCCCAGATAGCAAACATAAGCGAAGCTTTATGTCATAAAGGTCATGGTTATCGTATGGTGATCTAAAAAAGGCATTTCCATTATTCCTTCTTGCAATGTAGTTAAACGATTATAGCTCCACTGAAGAGGTTCGGATATTATGCATGAGAAATTGTATTTAAAACACCAATTTTTTATTAATATCACGATAATGCGAGTTGAGAATTGATGCGAAACGTTCTTCATTCATTTTATTCACTTAACGTCATCAGAAAAAATCTTTTCCAAAATATGATTGTGATTTTGACCTTCAAAAACTATTTACCAATGTTTAAAACATGGAATTTTTGCATTACCCGGGAGTTGGAATTAAACAGTAAATGGAAACAGGGATTACGTTATAGAATAAACGCTTTTCCGGCAAGTCACGTAAAACCAACAGAAAGTAATGCAAAATTAGCTATATCTGGGCTACGTCCTCAGCTGAGTACGTTCACGTCTCGTTAAATTTAGACTCCAGGGGAAATGACCACAGAGAAAAAAATCGCTATTTGTCTGAAAAGGAAAAAATAATTATCTATTGATTAATTGGCTGAGTTGTAGTAAATAAATAATTGGAAATGTAAACTATCGTCACATTATTTTCTTTGCCACTAAATTATTTTTTTTTATTAAATGTTCTGTGAAATAGATTTAGATGCTAGTTAGAAACTAGTATTGGTATAACGTGAACATTTCAAGATTTGTCTCTATGACCATCTTCTCCTCATTTGAAGTAATTAACAAGAGGTCAAATTTAATTCACTAGTTACTCTTTTGATTTGATTTCTTTAATCCTTTTTCTCTGACCAAATATTAGAAAAAGAGTGGCTGAAAAGAGCAGGTTCAAAAACAAAGTTTTCCGAATGCCTAATGTTCCAAAACAGACCAAAGAAGAGAATTAGTATGATCAATAAATTAGCTATTTTCCCAACACAAGCAGACGTACATAAAGAGAGCAAAAGAAAAATATCTGGTTTCAGACCAAGCCATAAAAAGGGAAAAGTTACATCTTACAAGTTCTTGGAGACATCCCGAATTCTAATAACCTACTCAATAATTTAGAAGATATATTTAATATGAATTAAATAGAATTCCAGTTGGATGATAAACCTGGTTGTGATTTTAAGAGCATTTAACACGATAAATGCAAAAAAAGGAAATGCTTGTCATTACTTCCTACCGTGATTAAAAAATGGAAAAGAGCAATTTTGGAATTAAATTCCTACAAGGATCTGTTACGTCCATATCGCAAAAATCAACACATACGTTCTAATTTCCTTAAAATTGCTTCCTTGTTTTGAAAACCGATTAAAGAAGATTACCAGCTTACAAAAAAAATAACTTAATCATACCGTGCCTATAATATTATACTGTACATTATCTGAAACCTTTAGACAGAGCCGTGTCTAAAACTATAAAGTTTTCCTAATATTACGTAGTGGAGAAGTGGATTAAGAAGAGTCTAGGAAGAGTTGCGTATTATCAATTTGATAAACTTCTTGGGGCGAGCAGCATATTTAGGCAGAGAAACCGCAGTTTTCAGGACTACAAGGATTTTCCTGTTCATCCTAAAATTTGCTGTTTCTAATTTAGTGAGTCCTTTGGAACAAATTTTGACAATTTCATCCGCAAGAGTTTCTTATTAATACTCTGTGTAGTCCTGTTGGGGAATTGCCTTAGAATTAAGTAGAGGGTCAATCATAACTCTAGCAGGAACATACCGGGAGAGGGGTCTCAACCTTAACATGGCTCGTCCCAATGGCTCATAGGGAGCTTTCCTATAAATATATAGAACAGGTGCAAATACGGCTAGTCCAAATAAGTACCCGGAGATCAAATAGCATCAGTTTCATAATGGCGGCCACAAATAGCATCGGACCCAGAATGGGTGGCTGAAGTAATAACTGATAAACTACACCTCAAATCAAGCAATCCTCAAAAACCAAATTTAAATCCCAATCGGAAGAAGAAAAGCAGAAGAGAAATTGTAATAGAAACATGTAATTTTCAAGAATGGAACACCAAGGATGCAGAAGTGGTGGAAAAAATTAAACGATTTAAGCTAGATAGAGTAGTAACCAGTAAAACAAAAAAGAATCAAAATGGCATAGAAAGTATAGAGGACATAACAGATTACCGGAGCCGGATGAAGAAAGAACGGTCATACGGTAAGGTGATTAAAAGCTGGCGCCAAATAAATGAAAGAATAAGCATACTAAACATTAAGATCTATGGAAGAGGTAGTTATCCTAGGGTTATATGGACCAAATGACGATAGGCCGAAGTTAAAAAACAGAAATAAATAGTTGGAGAAACAACACAAACAATTATAATTGCTGGAGACATGAACGGAAGAACGGAAAGGAGGAATAACGATGAGACAGTATACCAGTTCAGAAATAATAATGAAGACAGAATAATAGGCCTCAAGATAGCAAATGGGTTTTGCCAACATAAAGATATCTATAAATTCACCTGGGTGTAACCAAAGAAAAATACTCGCTCCATTCAAATACTTCTTTGACAATAACTGACCTCCGAGTTAAGAAAGGGGCAGAATATAGCACTGACCACAGACTACTGACAAAATGAGGTGTGAATGGGACACACAATGAACAGTTAAATATAAAAACAAAACAAATCCAGAAGTAACAAAAACTACTAGCAATGAAGTAAAGTTTAAAATATACTTTCTTCAAGATGAATCCATAAGGTAGCTGTAGCAAAATAGACTGGTCCAGAAACTAACTAAAATTAACGTAGAAGATACATATATACACAAAGAAAAGATTAAACAGGCAGCATTTGAAGCACTTGGAGAAAATGAAGATAACGCAACGAAATACAAATGTAATTTCTCAGAAAACACTATAGAAGTAATAAAGGAAAAGAAACAGGTATACGCAAAATGGTTGGCTACCAAATCAGAATTGTATTAAGAATTACACTGAAGACAAACAGAATTTAAAAGGCTCACAATTAAATAAAACGACCAGTGGCAGAAAGCATGTCAAAACGGAGACCAACATATAGGCGGAGCACTGAATTCAGGGGCATGAAACATCATTAAATCGAAAAAGATAAATAAGAAAGAAAACAGTTACATACCATACATAGACAAAGAAAAATCGCTGAAATACTATCAAGAGCTACTGACAAAGAACAAAAAAAAGTTTCAAAAAAAAGACGAATATGAGCAGAACAGGGCAAACCTTGCAATTACTCTAATAGACGTACAGAAGGTACTTAAAGCCACTAAAAACAAGAAGGTAGCGAGACCTGCAGGAATAGTACCGAAGTCATTAAATATGGATCAGAAAAACTACAGCACATAATCCAAAAAATGTTTCAAGCCATAATGAATGGAAAGGGTATACCCACAGAATGGAAAACGGCATACATAACTTCAATCTTTAAAAAGGGTAATCGCCAAGTTTGTAAAAGTTACAGAAGTATAAGTGCAATAGTCACAATGGGAAGAATTTATTGAAGGGTAGTAAAGAACAAAATTGAAAATCAAATAGTAGGAAAGATAGGATAAGGCCAAGCCGCATTTATGCCCGGAAGACCCACGAAACAAAAACTTATCGAAAAGAAGAAAGCAAAAAACACCTGGCTTTTATGAATTTGAAAAGGCATACGACTTAGTCCCAAAGAGTCAGTCATGGAAGGCGATACAGGAGATAGAAGCATACCAGAAAGTAATAGCAACAATGAAAAATCTCTACAATGCAATATGGTATCCGTAATAGTAGGAAAAAACCTAACCGATAGCTTTAAAACCCAAAGGTCTACTACAGGATTGCTCTACATCACCTATCCTGTTTAAAGTATTACTAGAGTACGCTCTCTGTAAGAGAAAATGCAAGGAAATGAAGATTCAGATTAGAAACAAACATTTTTATATACTCAGTTTTGTTAATGACCAGGTGATGTTAGGTGGAATTGGAAATAAATTTCAGCAAAACACAATACCTAACAACGGAAGACCAGTTGAATAATTTGAAAGTAGAAGGGAACTTAGAGACAGCTAGAGTTAGCAAATTCAAGTGCCTTTGGTCATTCATTACGAAAAACGAAAAACATAAGACGGTATAAAAAGTAGGCTATAAAAAATACGAATGTGCATAAAACAAATGTATCCAATGATATGGAATACACCAACACCAAGAAGACTAAAACAACAATTTACAACACAATGGTTCGAAGTATTTTGAATTATGGCGCCAAAAATTGGGTCATTAATTAGAACAAGAAAAAAATAACAGCAATAAAGATGGAGTACTGGCGGAAGTGTTGTGGGACAAGACTAGACAGAATAATGAATGACGAGATACGGAGAAGAATAAAAGTACATCAAGATATAATCAGATACATAAAAGATAGAAGACTAGCATAGCATGGGTATCTCAGGAAAGCACCAGATAATGGACAGATAAATCAAATCGCCGACTGGAGCTCCATATGGCAAAGACAAAGGAATGGCATAAACGACTGTGGCGGAACAAAGTGGATAAAACGATAGAGACGAAAAACCTATAGGAGGGAGAATGGGAAGATAAAGATGGGTGGAGAGCACGGTTAAGAAAAGGAAGATAGAGTTAGCTGTAAAATCCTAGATCCCAAATAGTGTATATATTAATAATCTAGTCTCTTAAGTAATTGTCTCTATAGTTCATTGGATTATCTCGGCTTCAACCTCACTAAACGGACTTGGAAGAAGACATTACTAAAATTGCCGAAAACTTGTAGTTTCCTGATGGGCATATGTTTGAATTTATTATGGTTTGAAATTGTACCGGCGTATATCATTAGAAGGATCCAAAGAACAACATTCAACATGCATAAATTGGTAAATCTCTAAAACCTGACAATACAATAACTGGTAGAATCATTGATGTTAATGGAATTTAAACTTCTAAATTTAAAGACGCATGGGTTCTAAAAGACATCAAAATGAGTACCTGGTTCAAGGATATATTCAGAGCCGACGACTTCTTTGTCTTGGATTATGGTTTCCGAGTCATCAACCAAGAACTCTAAAAGAAAGAATTGTTGAGTTGCCTTATTGTGAAAACTTAGCAGTCTATCAGCAAAGAGATTTGGTAATAACATATATAGAACTTTATAAAACATACACGAAACTTGAAGCTTTTACCCAGAATTGTAAATCACTTAAGGATCATCTGATCTATCATCAAAAGTTTCATCCGCAACTTTTCTCAGGTGATGATGATCGAATATTGGTTGTGTGAATCTTGAGAGGTCTGAATGTCAACGTCTTGCAGGAAATCGTCGTTAAGATAACTTAAAGAGAAAAAGTTCTATTTTTAAAAAGCTTTAATAGTCAGAAGAGGAGTCCAATGATGCCTCAACTAATAAAAAAAAATCAAAATAAAAAAATATGCCCTGAAGTTGAAGTTAACATTTCTTTAATGCTGAACAGAAAGATATGAGGCTTTAAATTTCTCAGAAGCTCCTTGTTCATTACGAAGAAGAGGGTGGTAAATTTTTGCATCAAATACTGACGTATAACAAGATTTGGATTTAAATGAGCAAATCTAGAGGGGTGAAGGATCAATATCCACTAACCAGAGCCAAACAAAGGTTTCTGTCATGAAATTGTATTTTGGGATAACATAGAATTAAATACTATTAATGTTTAATACTATCCATGATATGTCGGTGGCGTAACGTTTCACATAAAAGTGCGCTTTCTTGAAGACAGCAACCACCTTCTACAACCCTGTTAAGTACATTAGACCACAGTGGGCGACGTTTCTTACAATCATAAAAATCGGATAGAAAAATTCGTGCGCAAATCCTATATTATTACGAAAATTACTTATAAGTTTTGTTTATTTGGTAGATCCAACGCATCGAAATGGAGAGGAGAGAATACTTAAAAGAGCAGCCTTGCGTGTAACAAAAGTATTGTTCTTTGACGTAACCATACGATATAAGCAAATGTCATTGTTATTAAGTGGACTTTGCAGCAGCTTATCATCGTCATCATTTTGATAAGCTTCTAGTTCTTCATTTCCTCCAGATATTTAGAGAGAAACTCTGGAATTCTTAGCAGAAGTAAATTAGAATATTTTACATGACAAATAAACGAGAGGATTGAAGTGATTTGGAATTTTTGCTGTACTAAGGAAATTGCAATGAAATTTGATGATACCATCCACTCCACCATCATTACTTTTAGGAGAAATAATGTATTATTAATTTTTTAATCTTAATATCACCCTTTAGATGGCCAAAAAAAGATTGTAATATGTGGTTCAACAAACCAAAAATCTGATTGTTGTCATGGAGTCTTTTTAAGTTCATGGTTTATACATTTTTGTCTTTACTGTAGATAAAAATAGATGATGCAACTTTTGAATGCTGTGTCACAGTGTTCCTTACTTTTATTCATAAATTTAAATGGCCCATTTTAAATATAAGTAGTCTGTCCCAAAAGTCTCGATCCAATGTTAATATAACAAAAAGAGTATAGAGTGTAGTGACATGCGTAAACGGGGACGATTTGACTGGCTGGGTCAGTTGGAAGTTAGACGCTGGCGATTGAGTACATTCAGTTTAAACACTAAGCAGCGGCGCTGGAAGATTTGTTTGCAGAATCTATAATACTAATACCTTCCTTCCTCATAACTACTTTATTCCAAACAATTGTCAATAGAGTGGTACCGTAAAGTAAAGTCTTTCGATGCTTTGAGGAAAAACACTTTTTTTACTTACTTATACAACTTTTGAGTGCTAATTAACTTTGGCCCTACCCTTGTCTTAGCGGAACTTGAGCTATACTTTCAATTCAATACATGTTCGCACAACAATACAAGTGTGAATCCAATAATCGGGGTACCTAGCACTACCACGTTTTTGGACATTATCACAATGTCAGAGCAAGAAATACTCTTGACCGTTTCACAACAGGTTATTATCAAGTTTCTCCCGGCAGAGGGTGTAAAGCCGATCGAAATTTTGACTAGGATTATAGTCTGGAAACAACACTCAAGTGTATGCGTGGCATAAACAATTTTTGAAAACTAAAATCAGTTGAAAATAAAATCACCAACGCCTCTTAAGGACCAGCACACCGAAGAGAATATTTGTATTGTTTTCCGACTTCTCAAGATTGACCACAGAATAACAGTTGCTGAAATTACTTCAAAAATATCAAGTATTCGCTGTGGACTACACTGAAACAGTCTACCTATAACACAGAGTATTTGCTTGGACCACTGATGGAAACACTTGAGGAGAGAGATTTGATATGTACAACAAATAGCTTTTTAATAAAAATCAATAAATTAGAAAAACAATTCCGGCTTATATTAGATTCACCCTTATAGCAACAGTTTTGATTTTGCTTCTAGCTGAACGTTCGTAAAAAATTAGGAAGCTTATTTTTGTTGTTTGTTCCTAAACGGCAGGTGAATAAGTTAATGTAGCCTTTCGGTTGAAGTCTGCGTATAGAATAACATTATGCCGAGCAAAATATTTGCTGTTATAACAAATAAATAGCCTGTGGGCAGCAGCAATTTCGTAAATTGTAAGAGACTTGTGTTTTTGCAAGCATGCCTTTTTCGGTTTTGATAATATTTTGTTCGCGTAAAGGCTGTGTCACCCGTAGGCAACCGTCGCGTCGTCTAGACGCTAACGCCAGTACTAGGAAAAGTTCACGTATTGAAATCTTGAATATAAGATTAATTTGAAGCATCCAAATACTTTAAAGGTTACACTTTTTTAACTTTAGCTCGTATCATATTTAGTAACTTAATTTTTAAAATAAAAACATTTGATATTTTGGATATACAAGATCATGAATATTTGAATATTGCAAACGGTTTTTTTTTATTTTAAACATTAAATTGTCAACAGAGTATTATTATACATTAATTTACATATGATTTATGAGAAAAAACGGTGTATTTTCTATTAGTTTGTCTAAGAACAATCATTAACTTTTTGGTGACACACGAAGCTATAACTATGAAGGTATTTTTTATTCTACTACTTGTGAGCACTATTCACACATCCTTACAGTTTAATATTCAAATTTGATATTCAAATTCTAGAAAAATGATATTCGTTCTTTCTCCGTTAAAGACAATGGCATTAATCTCAAGCAAAAACTTGATAAGTTGATTGAAAAATATATAACTAATAATAATCTACCCAGACTTTTCAAAAGTGCTAGACAGAGGCCAATTATGGCCAGAAAACCCTTAGTGCAGCAGAAGAGAGCGAGCTTTTTAATCTATTTTTAGTCTAAATTTCGTGTTTTATTCAGTGTTGTCCATTTTATAAATTAAAAATGTAAGTACAGAGATAGGACAAATACTGTTTCTTCGAATTCAAATATCGATTAACATTAATTTTGGGATTACCAGGCAGGGGTCAAATTGACCCCTCGGTTTTTTTAATATTTAAATTTTTTTATTTCATTATTTTTCAGACCAAGTCTTACACTACTGGACATTGTATAATAATTAACAAAATCAGCACTACCTCCCTAAAAAATAATTTTCAGATTGAGGTCATTAATTATTCAAATGATCCAAAATGGCCTATAAGGTTAATGCTGTTTGATACATATATTGCCACTGTAAATTTGTTATTATAAGAACTTGTCCTAACGCACATACATGTACTATCGCTACACCAATCTTAAAACTACATTTGTAGAACACAATGAAATAAAGTAAATGATGTTGGAGTGAATGTATAGGACTGCTAATAATTTCGTGCTCATTTAGAGTGACTTAAGTTTTGAATTTTGGAGTTTTAGAAATTCTCCAGTCCAACCTATCATATTGTATGTTGTAGAACTAAAGATTTATTGAGACCTATCATATTTGACAATATAAAAACTAGAGCAAAAAGGCGAGAAGCGAGTAAGATAGCGGTTATTATCAATATAGTCAACATGTTTGTTTCCAATTGTAGAAAAGTATATAATCTTGAATGTAAACTATGTATTGAACTATTCTGTGGAAAGTGTCCCTTTCTGGACAATCCAGCCAGGTTAGCAGGATTGGCCAAAATAGACATTCTGCAGTGTCCAAAGTTTCTATTGTGAAACATGAAAATTTATACAAAAATAATGAACAACTTACTCGAAAAGGAACAAGGCGAAAGAGTTATATATAGGTATGGTAGATGTCATGTTTAAATCATGGTGCTATCACAGATAATTTTTTACCTCTCTTTCTATCGTTCAAAAATTACTAAAACACGAAGAAAGTTTTTCAAAAATTTCAACCAGATCACAATTGTTTACCATATTCAAGAAATACTTCATTACAATAAGCACAAAGAGGTTTTGACCTGTTCACGTACCCTTACTTTCACATGTTTTTGACCTAACGGCAACAAAAGAGTTTATAGTGTTTACAAAGAACTTTAAGGCAAATAATCTGGGAGTTGTCTATTTTTGGAAGAGTTAACTAAAGCATGAGTAGAAATCCATACTGTGAACAATTACCGAAGTAAGTACATCCAAAATAAAATAAGAGTAATTTTAAAAGCCGAAGACGTAGAAGACCCCACTGAACCTAACGTGGAACCAGAATTTTCTGCTACATTTAGCCCAGAAAGTTAAATAAGAAAACTACCAAAAAGTTTTAATGTAAAAAAAATCAGGATTAAGAGAAATCAACAAACAGACATGGTATACGATAATTAATAAACTAATGCTTGTTGTATCCCATATGTGTTTGATCATTTTGAGGTCGGACAACTGGCTGAGTCAAACTAGAACATCGATCCTCTTCTGATCATTATCTTATTCAACAATGAATGCTGGTCTGTGAGTATGGCGTGCTCAAGAAAATTCCTTCACCAAGATCTTGTAATTGAAGCGGTCCATTGTGCTTTTAATGCGTACTAGGGGTCCATTCCTTTGGAAGAGAAGCAACCCCACATCACGATACTCCCACGGCCATATTTGACGATGGGAATCCAATGCTTGGATTCGTTGCAAGTGCTCTTGGAGGGTTGAATCCTACTCCGCACTGATCCAAATCAAACGGTGTTTCGCCCGCTGCATTCTCGCTTTCCCGTTCTTCTCATTTACGAAGGGTTTGCGTGCGGGACACCTGTTACGGAGTCCCGCGCAGGCAGATAATCCACAGGAATGATTAGGATCTCGAAGAAAGCGTTAATCCACACGCATTCTCTCCGGAATTTAACCGGGGACTCTCACGAGAAACCCTCACGACATTTCTGTTTATCTTGTGGTGATTTGAGGACTCTTAGCTTGCAACGTTTTTTGCACGTCCTCATTAACTTGCCAGATAACCTGCTTCATACGGTTGTCAGACAAGACAACATAATTTTACTTGGTACTGTACAAAGTTATTTAAGTATTTTATAAATGGAATTAGTAAAAGACCTCAAATGGTATTCTGTGTTATAAAATGTTACCTCTTCATCGGAAGGTCAATTAAGTAGAAGATATTTAAATAATCCTAAAAGTTATTTTTGTTTAAAGTATAAACTGTTTTTCATACTGTCGAAAAAATTTTGTGGACCCCTAGTAACCCAAAAGATGTACTAAATAAGTTAAAAATGGCTTGGCGTAATGTATTTGAGTTTGTTAAATTTACGTTATATTTTAGACCTCAAATGCTCAATTACTATGAATATAGTATTTGTTCATCTTTATGTCTGCACAGCTTGTTTACCTTCTTCATTACTCATTTTTAGAAAATGTGGAATATATCACCTAGGTTAAAAAACCACGCTAGTTGTCCACTTAAAAAATTGTGGGGCTACTTGTTTCCTGATTAGCTAAAAATCAAAATTTTTATTTGCAGTGAAAGCTGATAGACTGCGCTAATTAATTAATGGAGTGTTAATTGGAAAATAAGCGGTATTAGCTAGGTAATGCCTAGGATTAAAAGGCAATAGGCAGAGTTTGTAAAATAAAGCTCAAACAAATCGTATAATTAATTACAACTAGGCGAATTATTTGAAAGTTGTTCTCAAGCATGATAATATACGTCCAGACTTGAAATGTTCTTATTATAATTTATGGGTGGCTTTTTATCTTTGATCATTAAAATTTTTGCATTTTAACAATCGAACAGGGATCTGCAAAAAGTTTTATATAAAATCGAAAAATTCTTAAGAATTGATTAATATTACGTGTCAAAATCACACCTCGAAAAAAGCCAGTCTCAAAGATTCTGGTGGAGATAAAAATTTAAAATTAAAAGCCATAGAAAAGTTAAACTATATGTCATCGCATACAAGATAAGAACTATAAATTCGATAGAACACCAAAAAGGACTAGAAGAAGAATTAAATCAGATTAAATTGGATGTTCTTGATCTCAGCGAAACAAAATTGGAAAAAACAGCATGGAAAGCACACCCCTCAGTGGTGTAGGTACCTTAATCCATAAAAATATAAAACACACAAAAAGAGTAATCTACGCCATCTTGCAGATAAATACGAGATAAAAGCTCTAAGTGATCCAAGTATGTGCCTCTACCAAAACGTCAAAAGCAAGGAAGCGTAACAATTGTACGACAATACCTCATTTGCACGTAAACCAGAGAAAACACAATTCACTACGATAGTAGGCGACTTTAGTGTCAAAGTAGGAAGCTCCAAAAAGGATAAAATAACAAACAGGAAAAACTTTAGACTTTGTTCGACAAACGAAAAAGAAAATATTTTTACAAATTACCTACAACAAAATTTTGTAGCAAAGAAGATGAACATGTAGCATTCCTAATGGTAAAAACAAGAACTGCTCAAATCTTTCGAGCTATAGCTTTGGAAACAGCTTCAAGAGTCCGTGGTTTCTCAATGTAAACCTGAACTTTCAGGTAGCTGTAAAAGATCTGGTGATCGAGGGGGCCACCCCACATCCTCGTGTAATAAAATAAAGCGCCCTGAAAAATGTTTCCTTAAAATAGCCATAGATTATTTTGAGGTAACGGAGAGTCGCCCCATCCTGTTGAAACCAAGCCTTATCAAGGGCAACCCAATGTCTTCTCAATTCAGGCAAATTCTAGTAACACAGTAAAGTAACCCTAAGTTGACCATCATTGTGCTTTCATTTTCTAGGAAAAGTAGGGTCTAATTATGCCAAATCGAGCTATTTTTCACTAGACAGTCACTCTCTCAGTATGTAAGGATCTTTGATAGACTTTCCGAAGATTATTTTCGATCCAGTACTTCTTCGATGTTTTCTGGTCTTCTAACGGTCCAACCCCCCCCCCCCCCCCCGAGCTGTTCTACGTCTCACAATTTCTCCCGTTCTAAAATTATTAAACTATTTCATTATTGTTAAGGAGATGGGATGGCATCGGATCGAACAATATTGAGATGAGTTCGAAATCTTCGCTATGTCGTAAGCAAAAACGCATTATTCAATCATCCATGGCCCCATGGCAACTCACGAGTGTAGATCAACCATTGCGCCTGCGCTAGTTTCCCTACCACCAACGTTATGTTTGGCTCAATAACATAATACCTCCCGTCACAAAACCTACCTCTTTTACCAAAACTTGCTCCACCACGCAAAAAACGATTTCTACTTTTTTTTATTGGCCATCGTAATATAAGATGAAATAAAATCAGCTTAAGTGCGAACAGCTTTCTCCAGCGAATTTTTACGCCACCACTGAACTAAAAATAGTGTCTCTTATTACTGCATGCGTGGCTCTAACTAAGCGGATTTCAGTTTTATTGGCGCAGGGGTAAAATTACCAGAAAATAGATCTAAAGAGAAGCATTCATCGTGTTCTCGCTTCTCTGGGTTTTTAAATGTGGCGTTACATTAACAATTTTGAAAGAGTCTTAATATTGTCGCTTAGAACAAATACCTAATTTTATAGCAATTTATACAAGTTATAATATTATTACGAGGATGAATCAAAATTCAAAAATTTCTTTTTAAGCGCCGGGACTAGAACGGAAAGGGGTGTGGCTTCTGGGCGTTGCAGATAGGGATGCCTCGTCCGTTGAATAACGGTAGAAAGACAAGAATTTTAAAAACCTTAAGTCACAGTTCGAGGAAAATACCCTTAAGAAAGCTCGAGCGCCCGCTTAGCACACATAATTTTTGGAAGAACGAGAAGCAGTTACAGTAAAAAGTCACCAATATCGCCGATTAGGGCGACTAGCTTTTAAGGTCTGAGTAAGACACCCAAACTCAATAAAATTTTAAGAATTCTTCTATACCACACAAGAACACCCTTACTGCAGCCCATACTTATCGCTCTATAATCATTAATTGTTTAAATAATTGAAAGAAGCTCTTGGTGGACAGAAATTTGACGACTACATCGATATCAAATTGATCTTGTGTTGATATTAGAGCCACTCTTATTTTGCTTTATATTTGATCCACCCCTGTAATTTATTCTGAAACTGTGGGAATTTTGATTACGCAGCTACAAAGTAAATGACTTGTTCCAAATATACATCACCATGGGAGAACACAATTAACTGCAAACTTTCTAACAAGAACAAGTAAAAGTAAATTGTAATTACACCTGACCTCGTTAGCGAAAAAATGAATTTTTGACGAGGCGTGGTTTTTAACCGCAAAGTCAGAAAAGCTGCTTAATAATAATTTTACTCCCAAGTGAGAAGGGTAATCTTGGAATTTTAATTTAGATTTATGAATAATTCCCGTTCTGCATGTTTAAACGGAGTTTATTTAAATAATTAGTCAGTTTTAGTTTAATTTTGTTTAATTATATAATGTTAAACGAACCATAAAATTGTTATATTATACAACGTAGGGCATAAGTAAATATATTAAATTAGACTGGGAATAGGAAAAGGGAACTTAAGCATACAAGCAAAATGGAAACTTTGCAATAATAAATTATGTACAGTCAGTTAAGTAAGAGCGTGTTCGGGTTAATGTGGAGAAAAAATTATTTAAAAACATTTTTAAATAGATGGTACGTTGTACTCCGTCAGAACAAAGATGCTGTTGTATCAATAATGTGTCCAATTAGCATCGGTGTTGATAATATTCGAGGCATGCTTTCGACCAAATTGATGGCGTATTTATCCGTCAAGGACCTCGAAATGTGACGAATTTCCCACTTTAACTACTTCAAAGTAGACACTTTCCTTCCATGAAATTTGTGCTTGATGTATGCCCACACATTCTCAATCGGATTTGCATGAATAGACTGCGACGGCCAATCAAGCGTAACGATGCCAGACTGCTCTTTCCACTCGATGCAAAGCTTGCTGCGGGGTCGTTGTCCTTCTGCAGCATCCAGTCCTTGTTTTTCTTGATGAATAAACGTTTGACAGACGGTGACAAATATTTACTATAAATTTTGAGGGTTTTTGGGCATTTAGGTTGTACGAAAAAAGATGCAACGTTCTGAAACCCAATTTTCAGAAGCATCTTTGGAGTAAAGATGCACTTTTACTGAGTGTTTAACGGTTCGCTGTACCAACCTGTTAGTTGAGCTTAACCAGGCTTGTGGGACAATAACATATCCCCAAACAGCAGCTTTGTCTGTAAAAATTACATTGCTCCAGTCGCGGTCGATATTATCCTTTGACCAAGCGAATCACTTCGTCACATGCTTTAGAATAAGAAAGGTTTCTTCACTCAACTACAGCATTTTATATGTGCACGGAGATAGGTTTGGATAACTACGTACACCTTCTGTTTTTATTTTGTTCCTTCTTGACACAATGTTACGCCAGGGTTTTGCAAAAACAAGTTTACGATCTGTTTTTGATTTTAGAGGAGACTTTGCCTACCGAGCTACGTTCCGGCAAGTCATTGACCGTTTTGTTTCCTTATCACTGCACTCACTTGCTGATGAATGCTTTCGACTTGTTCATGTACTTAACAGCTGTTGTATGAGACATTTTCGGACCTTTCGGGTGGGTACAGAGGAATACAGATTTCTTGCTTGTATTTCTATTGCAACCTTGTCTTTCCATCTGGTTCGTGGTCTTCATTTTTTTCTTTTACCATGAAACCAATTCTTTGAGGCCACCTTGTGTCAGGAATCCTTTTGAGGTGTCCGTACCAGAGCAATTGTTTCTGCTTAATTACGTCGATTATTGATACGTTCTCTAATGTCTTCATTCTCTTCATTCACTCCACAACTTCTTCTCTAGTGGTTCATTTCCATTGATTTTAGTTTTCTTTTACATTTCATATTTATCGTCCATACCTCCCAATCGTATGTGGATATGCTCTATACATTTATTTTATATAGCACTTTCGTTGTTGTTTTGTTATCTTGTTATTCCATAGAATTGGGTTAAGTAACTGAATTGTTTGAGTTCCCTGAGCTACTTTATTTAAGATATCCTTGTTCCTTATGCTTTCATTTGTTATAGTGACACCTAAGTACTTATATTTTTGTGCAGTAGTACTTTTGCCTGTATTGGATATCTCTGCTTTGACCACCTACTACCATTTATTTAATTTTATTCAGGTTAATATGGAACCCCATTTGTTATACTCCTCTACCAATTTGCGTATCATATATTCACTGACAGTTTGGCAGGTCGAGGCCTTTACCTCGCGGCGGCATTGACAAACATCGAATGCTCTCCGGCCGTCATACAAACACCTGGCGGTCGTAAATACATTCTACTGTCCACTCGCCAACGCACGGCAAGCATGGCTTTATTGCCAAAATATGATCATTCGCAAGTATGTTTTATCTATCGATATCCCCATTCCATAATACTTTTTGGTCGAATTTTGTAGTATTTGTTATATATATATATATTTTAAAGAAGTATAAACGAAAAAGAAGGGAAAAGAAATAATTTGTAAAAATATACTTGAAATCAAGAAAATATACAATTACAAAAAGTATAAAAAAACAAAGAAGATATTTGAAGAAAATAAAATTAAGTAAACTAATATATTAATGGCCATTAACCAAAGTATAAAAATAGTGGAAAAACGTATTTATGACATACAGCAATAACGAGAACTGAGAAGAATATGAAGACAGAATATACAAACAAATTACCTTTATTAACTTTCAAAATAATCGCCGTCCTTCACGACACGCACTAAGCAACGGCCGTAGAACTTCTAAAAATTGTCAACATTGGCTTCTTCAAAATTCGATAGCAAAAAACAGTAAATTCCATTTGCAGTTTGAAAGATCGAACTGGTAGTATCACATCTCATCCCTGTGACGATAATTTTCAAAAACGGTCGATCGTGGAAACATACAGCATTAAAATTTCCAAAGATTTTCATATGTCTTGCTTTTTCTTTGTCGGAAACAGATTTTCAATCTTTGCGGACGCTGATGCGTATTGTATTGTCGATAATGCTCAATTATTCCGCTCTCAATAGTAGAGTCAGTAACTAATCTTGTGCTATCATTTGTCGCATTTGCTGAATCATGTCTAGGGTTCTGTCGCTGACTTATCCTCAGTAGTTTCCTTCCCGTCGCAAAAGAATTCGAGCCAGTTGTAAACACATTTTTTGTTGACAGTTTCAGTCTCGTACATACATTTTATGCGCGTCCGTCGCCGTTTTTCTAATTTTTAACATAACATCATGTTCACTCGTTTGTTCCATTGCACTATGACCCTACCTTTCACAATGACCTCAGCGGATTTACACTGTGAGTCATGTATATTCTACGTTGAATGGCGTATACTAAGTCTTTCTGGCCCGAGCTACTATCAAGATATCGAACCATTAACCGGTCTTTTTAAACACGATAAGTATACAGAACATTGAGTTAAACAAATCAAAAATAAAAGAACATTGCGATAAAAAGCTTCCCCTATTTAACACAAATATTACAAATGTGCTGCTCTATGAGGTAGACACATAGATGATAAACAAACAAAATATTGAAAAACTTCAAACATTTGTTAATAAACGCCTCAGATACACAATAATATTTCGGCTTCAGAAAACATCAAATCAACGTCTGAGGAAAATACGCATAACAAGCATTAGACTTTAATGCACAAGTAAAGCGGAACATTCATCGAAACCAAATACATAGCACAAGACAAAGAAAAACGGAAAAAATCAGTCCAGAAAATAGTAACAGAAACAAACTCAATCTACAACGAGCAGGACTAACAACTTAGCTGACTGGTTTGCCTTTGAAACGTCTTGTTGGGCGTCCTTTACTTCTTAAAAGTTTTAGGACTTAAGAGAAAGATATTCAATTTTTGGGTCTACTAAAAATTTGGCATTTAGTTAAAATAAGAATCAAACTATAAAACACTGGATTTCGGCGAAGAAAATTAAGAAAAAACCGGAAAGTGGAACTCAATATTATAATAGCGGTGCAAGACGTGTTCTACGGCTGGGTACATTCATATAGAACAGTAAAATAGATTTTTTATAAATTTTAAACAAGGTTTACAGAATCTGAGAAGACGGTAATTATGATGAAGCAGATCTTGCCCGATAATTTAGGCAATATTGATATAGGGCACCATTCAATATTATAAGCTGTAGTAAAAGGTTCGAGCTCAAAGAAAAAATATTTCAAAATAAGATGGAAAAACAAACGAGGAAGACAAATCGAACAAATAAAAGATAATAATAATCACAAGGATAAGAGATAAATGATAAAAACAAAAACATGAAAACTAAAGAAAAGTATAGTTAAGTTAATAATTTCAAATTTAAAGGTGATACTACAAAGATACTAAAAAGCAAATAGTACCATTGTACAAAATAGATAAAAAAGGAAAATTAAAACAAAAAAGCTACACGTGGTATTACGAAGGCGAGGATAAACAAAAGCAAAATAAAAAGAAATTAATAATTAGTAAAGAAGCTAGAAGAAATATAATATAGCCGTGCAAATTTTAATGCCAACAAAAAATTTAATTAAAATAAAAATAGATTCTAGGAGAAACAAGAAAAAACATTCGTAAAAATTTCAAACATGTGCTCATAATAGTACCAAAATGGAGAAACAGAAATATCTAGAAAGCATAAAAGGTAGACAAATAATATTTAACATTTAGTAGCGCCAATAAAAAAATATATAACAAACACTCAATTTGAGAGAATAAGGAGAGAGAAAATTATATAATAACAAAAGAAAGAAAACATAACACAGATTAAAGAACAAGATTTGAACCATATTCTAGTAAAAGTAAATAAACAAAAGATGCAATCAAAGAAAAGATAGAACAATAAAATAAAAGCAAACGAAGAAAAATAAATAACAAAATAATGAGAAGAAAAAATAATTTAGAATAAAATAGTTGGTAAAAATATACAATTACAAATAATATAAGGAAGCAAGAACTTTCAGATAATTAAACAGGAGGTTGCACTAATATATTATGTAACAGAGCAAAATTTGCGGCAGATATTAACAGCGAGAAGTGGGAAAAATATTTCCAATATATAGAGCATGGAGTGAGAAGAGACGATAAAGAAAGTGATCAAAAAGAAAAGGAAACATAAACGGAAAGTAAAATTAATAAGACAATACACTAGACCAGATAATATAATAAACAAAATTACAAAGCACGGAAAAGGTAGCCTTAAGTGGATTATACATATTTATTTGCGAGTTTCTATATTAAAGAAAGGAGGCAAAATGGTCATTATAGAAGAACTGCTTTATTGAACAATATATACAAATTATAATTCAACAATACATAAAAAATGAAGAGACATGGCAAAATAAAAGAAGAGTACCAATCAAAATTGGAAGATAATATTTATATAGAAATTTTGTTCATTATGGAAAAACATGTCCAAGGAGACATTTAGACGAATTATCGTCTTTGATAGTCAATATCATAGTAAATGAAATAATTAAAGTTTGTAGTTTTAAGTGAATAATGCAAAATAGTGACGTACAGAAATATAAAACTCGCTATAAAACTCAATTTAAAAAGGCTAAATAAAGCCAAAAAAAGCGGGCCAAAAATAAACAAGAAAACAGAAAAATTCAAAATTATAGGAAAAAGTCAACATCAAATGGGTGATATAGAATACTATATAAACTTACCAAAAAAAAAAAAAAAATTATTTAACAAAACAAGAGAATAAGCATAAATATTGATTTAAATTCATGTCTTAGTTTCCATTTTACTTTCGATTCGTTAAGTCGTACTCGGTTCGCTCAGCCCAAGAAAGTGTAAAAGTGTGGACGTTTATGGGGCACGATAAATGCAAGGCCGCTGGCCTTCGTGTCTATTATAAAATGACATTTATTAAAATAAGTGTATAATTCAAGTACAATCAACATTAAGGGTATCTACAGACAACACAGGTACGATAGCTATGTAAGCAATAAAATAATATGTATTCTCACGGAAATAATCCGAATGCATTTAATACAATATAAAAATAATACAATAATCACTACAATACAAACACCTATCGCAAAATGACAGCAACAAAGCGTGAATACCAGTGGCGTAGGCAGAGGATATCAACTACAAAGGATGACGTCGACCAGCGAAGAAGAGGAAAAAATACAAACGAACAACAATAATTAATGGCAAGAAATAAGAGGTACAAAAAGGAAAAAAATTCAAAAAACAAAACCAAGCACTACTAATGAAATCGAGACTAACAATCGCTACGACCTGTTGACTCAAGACGCAGGAACAAGCAATGAAGGCACAGAAGTCACTACAACACCAAGACCTCCCCCTATATTTGTACAAGGAGTAAAAAATTACAATGAATTGATAAAACGAATTCAAAAGGTCGCAGGAGCTGAACAGTATCGGACAAAAGCGTTAGCTGATAACGTTGTCAAAATAAACTGTCTAATCCCATAAACATACAGGAAATTGATTCGAGAATTTAAAGAACAAAACATTTACTACCACACATATCAAACGAAAGAAGAGAGGGCCTACTGAACAATAATCAGATACCTACACCATTCCACAAACCTCGACAACATTAAAAAAGAACTATTTAATCTAGGACAGAAAGTCAGAAATATAATAAACGCACAACACAGAATCACAAAGCATCCCCGCAATCTATTTTTTGTAGACTTGGAACCAGCTTCAAACAACAAAGATGTTTTTAATATAAAAGGACTTCAGAACATGATAGTACAAATAGAACCCCCTTGCACAGACAAAAACAACATAATACAATGCATCAGGTGCCAGCAGTACGGTCACACTAAATCGTATTGTAATAATCCATATTTATGCGTGAAATGCGGAGGTCACCACAACACCGCAACATGCACTAAAACAAGAGAAACCCCGCAAAATGTGCATTATGCGGAGGGAACCACCCCGCGAACTATAGGGGATGCGAGCACTATCAAAGAATCTACAAAGGAAACACCAGAAACTACGGAAAGGTCAACACAGCCCCACCGATATTTACAAACAATGCTTATATAAGGAACTTGCAACAATCCTCACCTTTTCAATAAAGAAGCTACGTAGAAACAGTAAAACAAAACACAAATAAAAGCGAAGACACAACTATTATACTAACCAAATTCTTAAATGAATTTAAAACCTTATTTAATCAGTTACTACAACAAAACACTACAGTCCTAAATATGATTACAATGTTAATCAATAAAATTAAATAAAAATGGCGAAGTCACTGCGAATAGCCCAATGGAACGCCAACGGCCTTCCAAGCCACCAAGAAGAAATAAAAATATTTCTAGACAATAATTTTATAGACATATTACTGGTTAGCGAAACCCATCTCACAAATAGAAGTTACTTCAACATACCAAAATATAGATTTTACGACACCAACCACTGCGATGGAACAGCACACGGGGGCACCGCAATACTTGTCAAACAAACAATTAAGCACCATGAACTGCCGAAATACGAGGAAGAACATATTCAAGCAACGTCAGTACTAACACAAACACTTCCATACGATTTAACCGTCACAGCAGTCTATAGTCTCCCACGACACAACCTAAAACAAGAACACATTGAAAGCTTCTTTCAAACACTGGGACAAAAATTTATTGCAGGAGGGGATTATAACTGTAAACATACGCTGTGGGGTTCACGACTGACTACAACTAAGGGTAGAGAACTAGCAAAAGTTCTCCAAGATAAGAACTACCAGTTCATTTCGTCTGGAACAACAACTTACTGGCCATCAGATCCCAATAAAATTCCAGACTTATTGGACTTCTTCATTACTAACGGCGTAGCGCCAACATACATTATCATTTACATTTTCTTCGGATCATAGCCCAATCATAGCTATGCTAAGCACATCCGCAATCTACAAGAAACACAAACCATACTTGCACAACTCCAAAACAAACTGGGACACATATCGGCAAATACTACAAGACGACATTGTACTATCCACCCGACTGAAAGAACCAAAGGAAGTCGAGGAGGAATATAATAACTTTGTCAATGTTCGACAACAGGCCGCGAAAGCAGCCACTCCTAACATCGAAAACAAGAAATCAACCAATAATATACCTCTAGAAATAAAAAAAAATGGTGTCTGAAAAACAAAGAGCCAGATCAACTTGGCAACGAACTACAACACCAGATAATAGAGTTAAATATAACCATCTAAGTAACAAGCTAAAAACCAAGCTGCAAGAATTCAAAAACAACTCAATTGCTACATACATTTCTAACCTTTCAAGGTTCGATAACTCCATTTGGAAGCCCATAAAAAACAGAAGAAAACCTTTAACATCTCCCCCCATACGAAAATATTCAACACTACCAGGTGCGTGGGCAACAAATGATAAACAAAAGGCCGACCTCTTCGCCGAGCACCTTGCAGCGGTCTTTCAACCCCAAAATAATGATCAGGTACAGGAAGTCGAACAGGTTCTAAGTACGCCTACACGAGCACAACCCTTAAAATTATTTACTCCAAAAGAAATGAGGAACGCAATGAATACCCTAAATCCCAAAAAGGCCCCTGGCATAGACCTCATTACAGCAAAAATGTTAAAAGAATTGCCAAAAAAAGGACTTGTAAAACCCTGTACATCTTCAACGCAATAATTAGACTCGACTACTGGCCTACATCACTTAAAATAGCTCAAATCATAATGATACTAAAACCTGGCAAAAATCCGTCAGATGTCACATCTTATCGCCCGATAAGTTTACTACCCGCAATTTCAAAACTACTCAAAAGACTGAACACAGATTTAAATTCACAGGATTGGACCCCAAACCATCAGTTCGGGTTTCGTCATGCACACTCGACAACCCAACAATGTCACCGTATTGTCAACATTATAAACAAGTCATTTGAAGGCAAACAATACTGCACAGCTGCATTTATAGATATTAGTCAAGCTTTTGACAAAGTGTGGCACCCTGGACTACTATCAAAAATAAAAAGAATCTTTCCATCCTGCCACTTTAAACTAACGAAGTTATATCTACAAGAACGCCAATTTGAAGTGAGAGTAAACGAAGCTACATCTAACCGACAACCAGTCCTATCAGGAGTACCGCAAGGTAGCATCCTACGACCACTACTAGATGTCCTATACACACACGACTTACCCACAACAACACTAACAACAACAGGCACCTTCGCGGACGACACCGCCATATTCTCAGCGCACGAAGATCCAGTAGAAGCCTCCTCAAATCTACAACACCATTTAAACTTAATAAACACATGGATGGAAAAATGGAAGATCAAGGCTAATGAATCCAAATCGACACAGGTAACCTACATGCCCACTTGTAAACCTCAATCAAGTAATACTACCACAAAGCGACAATGTAAAATACTTAGGCCTAACCTTCGACCGTAAATTAAATTGGAAACAACATATTAAAAAGAAAAGAACTCAACTCGATTTAAAAGCTAAAGAACTCTCCTGCCTTATTGGAAGGAAATCCCGACTGTCAATGGAAAACAAAATTTTGATCTATAAAATAGTGCTCAAGCTGATATGGACTTACGGCATAGAACTCTGGGGATGCGCCAGCAAGTCCAACACAGCAATAATCCAGAGAGCTCAATCTAAAATACTCCGAGCCATAACGGATGCGCCGTGGTATGTCTCGAACCATACCTTACATACAGATCTCAAAATCTCATATGTCAGTGAAGTAATCAGAGAAATAGCCACCAAACATCACACCAAACTCGAATTCCATCCAAATCCACTGCTACAAGCCCTGCTTCATCTTCCATAAATTTAAGACTCAGAAAATGTTGGCCAATAAACATTAAATAAAACTGAAGCAACATCACTGGATGTTAGCTTTTCCAAGCCATTATTACTGTACATTATTTATTCCAATGTCCTAGTCATCTAATTGGCTCATAGATTGTACTTCATTATGATTGCCAATAAGGAATCAATAAAAAAAATTCATGTCTTATACCAATAGTCACGTATACAGCGGAAATTGTGTTCTTAGTAAGTGAAGATGACGAAAAACTATTGATACATAAGAGAAAGATAATAATAAATATATATATAAATAGATAAAGTAGTGTGAAGGCTTATAAATCACAAAATTTCTAAAAATAAAGTAATGGTAATTTAAGTTATATAAGTATATATATATATATATATATATATATATATATATATATATATATATATATATATATATAAGCAAGAAGTAGAGTAAGAAGTAGACTTAAAAGTAAATAAGGAAACCAAGTGAAGAATTATGTACCGAAATTGGAAAGTAGAAATGCTTGGAGCAATTTCATTGATTAAAAAAAAGTGAAAAAAAATTCTAGAAGGCAAAGCAAGTAAGAAACTGTAAGGTGTAGTATGGAGGTATAGATCGGTTGACTATATCTTTGTGATGGTTGCGTTTTTTTAAAAATAAACCAAGTTGTATATATGCAAGATATGCATTGTGTAAGCGTGTTATCGAGATAAACGCGCGTGAGTTATAATAAGATTAATCGTAACATTACACCGATATAATAATGTTGTCCCTCTTGGCGACAATTAATGCATAAAAACAAAAATCTGGTGTGAACATCAGACGACTTTCCTTATCCTATTATTATGTATTATACTGGGTCCATCGTCTCGGGCCTGCGCTGCTCTCGTCCCGGAACTTGTTATTTTAAAAAAGGACGAGGCGCGAAACCAACACTCGAAAGCTGATTAAAATAAACAGTACAAGACAATAATTGACTCGTACTTAAAATTTTGCCACGTCACTGAAGGTAACCGTGCGAGCTCGGCCGCACGGCCTTCCCCATTATCCCTGCGTGCTCGCTCCTAGCGGCCAAGCGCTCCCCCCCGTCTTCACGCAGTCGGCCAGTAAGCTCTCCGATAGCGCTGTGACTGGTCCGTTTAATTAATTTTTAATCGTCTATAACTTATTTATTTGACCTCGGATCAAAAAATTGCATTGTAATATTTTGTTCTGATTTTTTTTTTTTGGTCTGATCTATCCGGTAATATAAATATCCCGAAACATTTTATAAACACCCGGTATATTAAAAATCCTGAGCTTAATTTTTTTTCGAGTTCCTAATTTACCAACGTTTACTTTAAATTTATGTTTATCTCGTAATAACAAATCATTTTTATTCTCATAAATTTTTTGTATCTTCAACCGTTTAGATTTGTGGCCGCTTTGCTACTGATTTTGCGACCTTGCGACCGAATGACTCGGCCGATTTTTACCAAAGCTCTTACGGTTCTCGAGATATCCTGTTTACTGACAGACCGACAGACCGACAGACAGACAGACAGACAGACACACCCACACACACACACACACGAACCAATTGCTCAAACCAACTTTTTTGGTGTCCTGAGGCTACAATTCGTCCAGAAATGTGAAAAACTGGATAGGTCAAATTTCCACCGATTACATTACTTTCCTTATTATAGGATAAGGAAAGTAAAAATTAAAATAAGTACTGAGCGGAAAATGCATAAAGCTTGACAAACAGAAACGTAATGTAAACAAAGAACTATTCAAATTTAACCTTGAAACATTATCTGATTATAGAGGATAATTTAAAATCCTGCCAGGATTACCA
Source organism: Sinelater perroti (assembly GCA_036346155.1). Lineage (NCBI taxonomy): Eukaryota > Metazoa > Arthropoda > Insecta > Coleoptera > Elateridae > Sinelater > Sinelater perroti. Next base: position 10,984,025 of record JARFIY010000088.1, read on the forward strand.
AGCTGCTAGTTTATATTATTGCGTTCCATTATAATCCACGTCTGCTGGGAGTTCGCATGGAATATTTGGAAACCATTACGTGACGGATTAGTCTAGGCAAAACACAATTCGAACAGAACTTCCAATCGCGTTCGGATATAATGCGAATGTTTATTTGCTGCCCCACCACATTAAATCCGAAATCAGCGATGGCGTTTAGCATTCTACTTAAAGGAGCACAACCGCAATTCTTGGAACTTCCAAACGTATGTTAAAGGGCGGGCAGCACTGCTGACCCATATTATTTACAAGGCGATGGGTTTGAGCTCGCGCTAATTTGGATGGCACGAGATTGAATGCCGAGAATAGCCGGCAGGAATTTTTTCGCAAGCGTAAACTGAAAGTCAATGGGTGGAAAGCAAAGGCCGCTAAACATAGCGCGGCACGTGCTCCGTACATAAAACGGGCTTTATCTCGAGAGCTCACCATTGGGGCTTCGTGGCTTCGCCTGACGTAATGGCGTTGCACATCATATTTTTACAGAATTTAGCTTCTCTGGGCGCCAGTAGGGGCTAGAATAAATCGCGCGAACAAAAATGGTGTTTGAAGCGTTTCACGAAATAGTGGGTGCACACGAAAGGATATCAGGACTTTAACTGACTATATCACTTGAAAACGCTTAAACGTTAGCACTCTGGCAAACATTTAGATGTGATCCACTTTCTGACTACTTTCGCCGCCAACTAATTTCAAATAACGACGAAGAAATCTGGCTGGGAAACCAACCTTAAATATCAATGCCATATATGGCAAAGTGGGTAGTGCAAAGAAAACTACTGCAAATGCGGATATACCACTTGCAGTTTGTTAGCCCCTAAAACATATAGATCTGGTGATGAAGATCCCTTTAGTGATAAATCAAAATTTTATTGTAGTGGCAAAACACTCGCATATGGCAGACAAAGAATCTACGTATCTGAGAAAATATCCCAAAAGTCTATCGGCTTATTTTTCATCTAAAATGATACCTACAGAATTTTAACATGTTTCAGAATTGACTCTTCTCAGTTGTAGGATGAATTACAAAACATTATTTAGTAGAAAGGCAAATCATAACGGGTAAATCTGTTCCCTATCATTAGATCGATTGGTATGATTAAAATGGCATGGTTTTCCTTCAGGTACCCGACTTAGTCTGTGTGACTTTGTGTTTTACAGTTAGTATTCATATTAAATGTTTGTACTTTAAGTTTTGAAGTCTAGAAAACGTTCCTCCCGTTTTCTTCTATATATGGTTTACACTTTTAAATCTTATCTATTAAAAAAAAATAAATAAATTACACAATTTTAAACTTCCATTATCCATTAATACGAAAATATCGCAATGAGTGTAATATAAAATAATGTTTATAACGGTATATCAAAGTAGGTGTTAATAGAAGAAAGAGTGTAAACAATCTATTAAAAGAGCAGTCACAAATGTAGTGAGACAAAGTTTTTACAACCACAAGAAAAGGAAATGGAAGAAATGGAAATATACAGAAAATATCTAGAGGTAGCACAGAATTAAATAGATTTAAAAGCGAGACATTAGAAACAAATTGGTGTACAGAAATAAGCGAAAACTTTAACAGGACAAAAATAATGGCAAAATGGTCAAAGTATGGCAAACAGAAGAAGTGCTCTGAAAAATAGAATCAACATATTAGAGAGAAATGGAGGGAAAGAATAAAAATAAAAGAAGAAATTATTATCAGGGGAGTAACAATGAAAGAATTCTAATTAAAAAAATTGAAGGATTACTAGAGATTACCAGAAAAGCTATAGAAGATTATACCATGAAAGATTGAGATGATAATTGTGAAAAAACAATTCATGGGAAGAAAAAAAATGCCTTGGAAATGAAAACTTACTAAAAAAAAGTAAAATTTCTAAAGATATTAATAGAGAGATAAATATATCTTTGGGACAGTCAACATGGTTTACATAGAAAACGAAGACGAACATGACAAAGAATAAAGCAATAAATAGTAACATAATTTAGTAACGAAAACGATTTGTAATAAAGAGAAGGCGGACTTAAAGACCATAAGTAGAATAAAGTTTAGAATATAAAAAACATAAAAGAGAAGAAAGCAAAAACGATTTAGATTTATTTAAGTAATATGTAACGGAGAAAAAAGAGAAAGATACTAAAATAGATTACGGAGGTTAGAATAGAAATACGGGATATAAATATTAAATGAAGAAAAAAATTTAGATCGATATTACTAAGATTAATAAAAACGTCAGACTAAAGAAAATAGCAGAAATAGGACTAGATTATTGCTAAGCGAAAATAATACTAAAAGACAATGTAATTTTAACTGAAAAAGGGGGAAGCGAAAAATTTGAGAATATCAGATGTTACAGATTAGGCACGACATATTAAAAAAATATATAAAGAGATAAAAGAGTATAGAAAATTATGATTATTAAGAAAGTTGGATATGCTACATAAACTTGTAGAGTAATAAAATTGGAAACAAATAAATAATTTGTGAAACGAAAAAAAATTTTTTTTTGTTTATTTAGAAACTTACAATCTGTTCTATGAGAACGTTTAGTAAATAGGATAATTAGTAGGTACAACATGAGGGGAGAAGTGATCTAGCGACCACTCTCCGTATATGATTTATGTATGACAAAGGTAATATAAGTGATACTCAAGTAATTTAGTTTTGTAGATCAGTGGGGCGTTTTCTCTTCAGTCTTCTAGGTACGGCTAGTTCATTCATTAGGTGGATAACCTCCTCATTGTGATGCCTTGGGAAATAAGTGGTGCTGAATCTTTGGATTTCTTCATCAACTGTAGGAATGGCTAAGTCATCGTGAATGGTTTTATTGCTTATATACCAAGGCGCATTTAGAATCATGCTTAGGATTTTGGACTGCAGTCGTTGTATAATTTTTGAATTTGAGGCCTTCGTGCAACCCCACAGCTGAATCCCATATGTCCAGATGGGTTTTATAATACATTTATATAGAAGTATTTTATTTTCTATTTTCAATTGAGAATTACGACCGAGTAACCAATACATTTGTCGAATCTTGTTGTTTATGTGATTCTTTCTGGATATTAAGTGTGGCCGCCATGTGAGTTTAGAGTCTAGTATTAGTCCTAGGTATTTGACCTCGTTTTGGACAGGTAGCTGGATATTGTTAATGGAGACGTTTGGGCAGTCGATTTGTCTAGTTTTGAAATTTATTTGTGTTGACTTAGCGGCATTAACTTTGATACACCAGGAACTGAGCCATTCTTCAAGTTTGTCTAGATGAATTTGGACACAATCAGCAGCTAGTTGAGGATCATTGTCAACTGACAGGATCGCAGTATCGTCTGCAAAAGTGCCAATGGTTGTGCTATCAGTAGTTGGTATGTCCGCTGTAAATACAAGGTGCAAGAATGGTCATAGGACACTACCCTGTGGTACTCCTGATTCGATTGGGTGGATTGTGGAAACATCATTATTAAATTTAGTTTGGAAAAAGCGATCGCTGAGATAGGACTTTAGGATGAGATAATAGTAGGTAGGAAGGATTTGTTTTAGCTTAAATAAAAGACCTTTATGCCAAACACGGTCAAAAGCTTGAGCAATATCTAAAAATGCTGCGACACAAACCTTTTTTCCTTCCAGACATCTTATGATCTCGTTAACGATTCTGTGACACTGGTGAATTGTAGAGTGTCGTTCTCTGAATCCGAATTGATGTTTAGGTAGTATCTCGTTCAGGTTAATATCAGTCTGCAGTCTCTTTGGTAGTAATCTTTCAAATATTTTAGATAGCAGAAGAAGTAGGCTTATAGGACGGTATGATGGTATATATATATATACAGGGTCCATCCCAAAAGAAATGAGCCTTTTTCAAAAAAAAATAGTTTTATTGAGCAGATCGCTACAACACCTCAAAATTCTTCAAAATAGGATCCTCCTGCATCAATGCACTTTTGGAGACGGGTCTTCCAAGTCCGGAAGGCTTCCTGGTAGGCCTCCTTAGGGATGTCCTTGAGGGCTGCTGTGACATTCTCTTGGATGTCCTCAACCGAGTCCCAGTGCTTGCCCTTTAGCACTCTTTTCAACCGCGGAAACAAAAGAAGTCCGGGGAGACAAGTCCGGGCTGTAGGGAGGCTGGGGAACCACGCCGAGTTGAATCACAAGTTTGGCGCACACCTTCCGCATCGATAAATCCTCGGAAATGACTCGATGTACTGTCGATTTCGGAATGTTTAGGCATCTGCTACTTGATAAACACTGAACCGACGATCGGCGTTCAAAAATCGCGCACTCGCTGCACGTTCTCGTCGGTTCGGGAGGTTGACGGTCGTCCAGACCGAGGTTCGTCGGCACACCTCTTCCGGCCCTCCTTAAATGCTTTGTGCCACTTTTTAACTTGCGAGTACGATAAACAATCATCCTTGAAGGCCTCCTGAAGCATTCCAAACGTTTCGGTAGCATTCTTGCCGAGTTTGAAGCAGAATTTAATTGCGTAGCGTTGATCGATTTTGAATCCATCGCGCCGTGTCGAAAATTGAAAATAGACATTCACGGAAACACCGTCCTGCCGCTCCGAGAGCTCAGAGCCGACTTGACCGACTGCGTATGGAAGCTAAGACCCCCACCACCTGCCCCAAGCGTCAGAGCACGCCGGAATGTACACTCGCGTCCGAAAAAATAAGGCTCATTTCTTTTGGGATGGACCTTGTATATATATATATATATATATATATATATATATATATATATATATATATATATATATGTGATGGTATAAAGGATAAAAAATAGCCGAGAGAAATATGTAAATACTAAAAAGGTAAATAATTGTTGTATTTATAAAAAAAAAGATTTTTAGTAAAACGGGCAGTTAAATTAGCTGGTCGAAAATCACGGAAATAGTTTAGAAACAGGTTATAGTTACAAGCGAAGTTCACCAACTGTACATCAAATGTTTGCTGGCCTGCAAACTATTTACTGAAGTTGACCAAAAATTTGTTTCCAATCCGGAAAATTCCAACCCGTTCCCTAAATTACTGATAAAATTAAAAGCTAAGTCATCACACTACATCAGCGAAACCCAAATTTAACCCTGCAATTCCCCCCCTCTTTATTTCTCCACCGTTTAGTTCAAACTTTATTTATTCTACTTATTGAGTGTCCGCTCACATTTTTAATTTTTTCTTTGAAAAAGTTTAAGAACCAATGGATTAAAATGTTCAAACACGAACATTGGCTGAATCTTGTACAAAGCTTAGCTATTATGCGATTTATATAAATGCATATGGACAACTGTCTCACCAATGTTTGCAAAACTGCGAATTTGTTATTACAAAAATGCGATCTTACCCAACTATGTATTAGGATGGAAGAGATTCTAATATGATGTTATACTCTTAAAGTTGCTCTTAGTTTACCCTTTTGTGCTCTTGTATTATACAATACTGCCTTTTATTTGTGTATGTGGAACGGCTTTATGTTATTTATGAAGGAAGAATAAGGAAAATACCAGCCAGAATTGTAATACGACACTCTAATAATAATACTTATCTCACCACTTTCAAACGTTTGCTCCCACGATGATGCCTTTATTAAAAACATTGGAAGACGTTTTGAAACCTTCGAGAGTTGGTCGTGACATTAACTTTGATGTCTCTGATGGTTATACAACGTGTCTGCTTTAGAGTACAAGACAACAAAAAATTAATTATTCAGTGTGTGATGACAATTTACAAATTTGGTGTCCAAACTTAATACAAGGAGTAACAAGTTCGCTCAATTCACTATTTCTGAAGTCTTTCAGATCAGAACTCTTTGTATTGCTTTCTTCAATATCAATTGCTGTAGTTATTTTGCAGCAACATGCTATTTCTAAAATTTAATTGTTATCGACACTTTAAATAATACAAAAAATTAAATAAACCAGAATACTTTTTAAATCAGCTGTAATGTTAATATTTACACACCTTTTTGTTGCAATGAAAAGTCGCCCTAACCGTAACATAATATAAATTTATAATTTTTGTTAGGACAAACTATACCATTTTTAAATTAAATTAGTCAGTTGCGATTTGAATTTAGATGTGTGTGATTGCAAGCTACTCTATTAAGCGCTTTGATATCAGCAAAGTCGGGCAAGTGAAAATGTCTAATACGTATTTTGGGCCATGCCAACAGCATATAAAAAAACAGGAAGTCAAAAACTCCTAAACCACCACCCATCTTTATAAATGGCGTCAAATATATCAAACTTTTAATAGATATGTTAGAAAACAAAGCTAAAATAATTACACAATGTCAATGTCAACTAAAAGTGACACGTCTACTATTAATATCCCAACAGAAAACATACTGAATTTCACACCTATCAGGTTGAGATTGAAAAGTCTTTTGGTACAGCTTTTCGCAACACCTCAATAGATGTGACACTTAAGAGCAAAACAATCGACTCTGTAACATGCTCGAGAGAATGTATGTCCACTCCGATAGCATTCCAAGTAAAGTTCAGTGTATGGTTTGAAAGTTTAAAAACTGTGGTTTCAAATGATACCACTTTGGTTGAAATCGAACTGTTCTCACAAAGTTATAAGCCTAAGAGTATGTGTAACACACAAGAGTTGAAAGGGAAAAAATTAGTTGAAGTTAATTTAATAATTTTTCCAATATCTGATATCATCGCCTCTAGTCCTAATTGCAATTTTCAAACGATTACGCATGGATCGGATGACTTTTCCTGTGCTGTCATGAGGCAATGCTTCCCACTCTTCAATCCACGCCGCTTTCAGTTCCATTACGCTCCCTGGTGCAAGATTTTTGGCCCGGACTCTTCGTTTAAGTTCATTTTAAACCTGGTCAATTGGATTCAAGTCTGGGCTTAACGGAGGCCAATCCATTTTCAGTATACCGACATCAGCCAGGTAGGTAGTGGTAACTTATGCGGTGTGGCATTGCGTACTGTTGTGTATTAGCATGAAGTCCTCACCAAGAAATCCCACAAACGGAACAACATGTTCCTCCAAAATGTCCCTGATTCAGCGGTACGCTGTTAAACCTCCTCCGCGCCCTCCACTAGGTACAAAAACCAACTCAGTTTTTCTATGCCTAGAAATGCCCACCAAAAACACGTAAGAGCCACCTCCATATACGACAGTTTCTTGAATACAGCAATAAGCAAATTGTTCCTCTGGCTTTCTATAGACCCGACGTTTCCTGTCTTTTCCATGTAGACACACACTGGACTCGTCGGTGAATCATATCTGACTCCAATGGTCGAGGTCCAAATCGAGATGTTCACGAGCAAATTCTAGTCGCCTTTGCTTTTGGACCGCAATCAGCTTGGGACCCGTAGCTGCCTTTTTGTGGTCAGGTTGGCTGGCTCCAGTCTTTTTTTCACTGTCCAAGCGGTGGCGGCCTTTGACCACAATCAGCTCTTGCTTGAGGTCAACCCCAGTCATATGTCGATTTCTGAGGGATATTGAGACGAGAAATCGATCGCCGCTCTCTGTTGTCACGCGCCTACATCCGCCTCCTGGCAGGCGGACATAGCAACCAGTTTCCCGGTACCGGCGCTACACTCTCGACACAGCTGATTGACTTAGATTTAGTCGATTTGCCAAGTGCCTCTGCTGCTTCGACGGCTGTGGTATCCATTTTTTGCAAATTATTCGAGCACTTACGTCACTTATTTACTTACAACTTCAGATAAGTGACTAAGATAAATTACCAGATTGCAAACGTACTGTAGGTCAATTACAGTCGTCGCGCATGTTTTTTTGAATGCGTTATCCGATTAATGCAATAGCAACAGTTTTTTAAAGCTCAATAATAATGGTACTGCTTGTACGTTAATGTTTTTATTTTCATTTAGCATGTGGAGCTAGTGAGACGATTGTGTTGTTCTCATATGTAGAAAGTTCGCCAGAAAAAAACAAAAACAAAATATTTCTTTCTCCGTTCCGGGTTCAACTACGGCAAAACTCCAACAATAAATATATATAATCTTAAATATAATTGTGAAACTCGAACATCCCGGTCCTAAGAGACTCATACCAAAGTGCATAAAATATCAAAGATACGGACACACTCTAAGATACCGCTATAGACAATCATGATGCGTGAAATGCGCGGGTAATTCCGAAACCAAAACATGTGAAAGTAGAGTGAACGCGGTTTATGTGATAAAAATTACTTCACCAACCATAAGGGTTGCTAGATCTTTAAAAAACCTATCTAACCTTGAAAGATAAACAATTATCTAGAAACAGACCAAACATAGTTAACAAAAGTTTGTACCTAGAACTAAATCATTCATATGCATAAAAATGCAGCCATAATCTACAACCTTATACCATTCAGCAATCTTCCTTTTCCCGATGACCACTAGTCTAAAAAAGATCTCAAGAGAAATGAAGAGCAAGACGAAAATCTTATTAAGACTCTTCACCGTTATAATCACTAAAATGCTGTGGTGATTTATCTAGACACGCCCAAAAACTAAAATACACGCTCAGAAATTATAGTACTGACAAAAACCCACTTTACATTAAAAATTTCTTTAAATTTTCGATTACATTGTTTATGATACAAAGCATCCTAGCGGAAAGGCCAGAAGTGATAGCGTTATCACATCAAGATATGCGATGGAGCAGCTCACTATAGCTTTGGCAAACGAAACATTCACTCCCGGCTAAAACGAAGACTCCCCCAAGACCAATTATCAAATAAATGTATTATTTTATAGTAATTAGTTGATTAATTCCACGTCATATAATATAAGCTTGTCTCCAGCTTGGAAGTTGCCTTGATCAAAAGTTAAATAGCTGATCGCGCCCGGTCGATTGGCATATGTGTTATTAAAATCGTACTTTTAGATCAAGAGTTTCACCCCTAAAACAAATTTGATTTTAAATTTTTTATGCTTTTAAGAACAGCTCGTCAAGCCCTGTCGATTGACATATAATTTATTAAGATCGCTCTTTCGGATCAAAAGTTGCCCCTCATACAATATAATGACAAGTTAACAAGCGCAAGAAAACTTAAAACTGTTATATTAAACGCTACTAATTTGAGAAAAAATAATAAAATACAGCAACACAACAGAGAAGAATGAACACATAATTGCATCGACAAAAGTTATAGATGAGATACGGTTTAAGTATTTTAAGTGTCTTCTACTTAGAGAACCGTATGGAGTAGAAAATAAATATGAAAAGAAAAAAGTAACATTGCCAATATCATTACTAGAAAAAAGAGTACACAATGGAATATGAAAGAGAGGTAAATACGTTAAAAAAATTAAAATTGGAGAGAGAAGAGCGATAAGGGGATAATGTGGATTGTGAGAGTATGAATGGAAAGCTCTACGAAAGGATATTAAAAAAGCGATTACGAAAAAATGGAAAATGAGTTGTGTGATACTCAAGTAGGTTTTAGACCAGATAGATTCGTAAAGCATTCGATTATTGGTCTATTGATAGGAAGAGGAAAGCTGTACATATATATGTACCATCAGCCTTTGATAGATCAAAATTTAATAATCCTTACCGGAACTAGAAGTGAGTAATAATTTAATTAAGTCTTTAAAAAAACGGTTCATACAATTACATCTGAATCAAAAAATTAAAATCAAGGAATTGGATAAGGGAGAATCCTGGGCCCTCTACTATTTACCATTGTAGTGAATGCTATTACAAAAGAAGAAAGAGTTTTTATATTTTTATTCTTGGTATTGTTTGTAGCTAGTGCTAAAGTCAAAGTGTATAATTAAAGAAGTAAAAATAAATCTAAATAAAACAAAGGTAATGATAATAGCAAAAAATAAAAAGAACACAAGGTAAAACAGACATCACTTTTAAAATATTTAGACTCTATGGTTGATCGTAAAAAGTGTAAAGAATAATTATTATCAATAACAAAACTCTTTAATACTCTGATTTTATAAGAAAAAACGATTAGCAAAATTACAAAACCTAATATAAACCAAAATTAGAAAAAATAAAAAGGCAATTGTAATAAAAATAGATAGGGTATATAATATACAGACTAAAAAACAGAAACATTAGAAACATAAACACATACACAGTCTGGTGCTCTTATATCCGTAGCTATCGACATTATTTCTTATTAGGCTCATAGAGAACAGCACAGAAAAGTGCGCAAAGAGAAAAGAATGGAAGAATTAATTAAAATATAATTGTACCTAACGTTAAAAGAGATTAAAGAGAAACTAAACCAAACCGTCCATTAATACTCGCCTTGTGGTATATTGAAATCACAGAAATTCAAATGCAATTTAACAGACTTAAATACTAAATGCTTTCAGCTTTCACAAAATAATATTTTAGCTAAAATCACACTTTTGAATATAAAAAAAATGACCAATAAACTTTTAAATAGAATACTCTGGCTTAATTAAGAGAACGGAATATTTCACAATAGAGTCGTACAAATGAAATTATTTTTATCGAAAACTCATAAATGGGATATTCTTCCAACCGGCCGATAATATACGGGCTCCACAAATCAAAGGGATTAATGGCGGCAAGAGATAATAGCCGAGAGAGATACAAATGCGATGAAGATAATTTTCCTTTTATTGCTAATTGCCGCTTTTTGCGCCGCAAGCTGAAATCTCAGTAGCAAGATAAACTTTATTTTCTACATTGGAGCTAATTAAACGTACAGCACAATTGCTGCTCGTTTCAAGTTTGTAGAATTAAAACAGAACGTGCATAAACATTTGCAAAAAACTAATGAAAAGGTAATATCCTTAATGCAAATTGCGATAAATTTAATTTCTATTTCAATTTTATGAAATAAAAACTACGAGGGATCAATCGCAGAGGACCTCTTTCAGGTAGTTGCAATTTTTACAGTCATGAAGCAGCAGTGACTACATGGAAAGTTTGAGTCATCATATTGACAGGCCTTATTATTTTGGTAGATTTAACTGAGGTATCTAAAATCAGTAAAATCAAAGTAACTGAAAAACTGAAAGCCGTTATTCTATCACAAAATCACGCAAATGAATAACATGAAGGTAAAAAATTGCAAATATAGTTTTTTTAAACTACTAATTAAAATTTTTCTTCTTTACATTTTATAATGTGATGATTATATTGAAATCACTATCACATAAATACTTAAAAAATAATGGTGAGTCTCTACGCTCCAGGGCACGACCTGCGAACTGAGAGTTGGGGCTTCCATATGTTTGCCTTCACTGTCCGGTCGTCGCGCACTATTTCTAATATTGCATTATTACCCCTTGTTCTAAGTAAACGTGCCCGAGCAGATCATCCTCCAGGTATTTGAAAACCCGTAATTGAACCGTCCACAGATATGCAGTACATATCTAAATGATTTTAATATAAATGTCTTTTGTAAATATGACAATTGTGGACAGTCATTCTTGCAATAATAGTCAGCTGTACCATGAGTCACTGAAAATGGAAAATTGGCTATTAAAGATGATGGGTTCATTATCCATGTAACGTTCCTTCTCCTTCAACTTCCATTCCATTGAACCAACAGCTTTTCCTATTCCTTTGAGTCTGTGACACCAACACCGACACCGACATTCAGACCAAGTAAGATTATGAGACCAGCCTTCAGCAATTCTGCAGCTTTGGCAATCATACTACACGTTATGATCAATACCATGGATGGGGTGCATCGCATTGTTGGTTCTGGAATGGTTAGGCCGTGGTTGAAGTTTAAAAATTCTTAATGTTTCCTTCCGAAGATGTTCGGCGCAGTTGTGGACGAAACGTCTAATCACGGCTTAACAACCCAAGAACCAACCACATAATGTACCAAAACACCGACCGTGAAAGTCTTCGCATTTGCTGTGGTTGTGCATAACGAAATTCGATCTGTATCCTTGTCGCCGTGAAAAATTCGCTATTTAACTCTTGCAGTCCTGAACTGTAGCTCGCAATGCTAGAAAGAAACATTGCTGCGACCGGAGTGACCAACGACAACACAAACTGTGATGTGCAATTGAAGTCAAAAACGTTATAACATGAAAATTGTTCGAGCTTAAAAAATAGGTTTCCAAAGTCTATCAAAATACTTATGTCACTTGCAAAACCCCGTAGATTCATCAACATTAAACGACATGTTGCATACTTTTTGGTTACCAATATTTAGACCATTCTTGTAGCTCTTAAGAAAATGAGTCTGACAAAAATTGCTCAACCACCATGAAGCTCACCTCCCACATACTAGAAATTGCTGAAAGCATGATATCATCTTTGACGATCAGTTCGACAGAAACGATCACCCAAAGCGTAGTTTCAAACACTTCTCAGAGGTACTTACTAAAGCTATTGTCCTTATACTGGGGTACAAATATGGGAATTTATATTAACAAAAAAACCTTCTGGGCAAAACCTCGTTCGCTTCAGAGAATGTCTAAACGATACGCATAGTTTCACATTTCAAAAATCAAACGGCTATGGAAGTTCTTAAGTACGTTAAACTTTTATGATTTATTATTATTTTAAAATAACATCAAAGGAAAAATTCCGATAGACCGGACACCAGTTTAGCTCCACTTAAGTTTTATTGCGATGCTTCAGGTTTTATGAATAGCCTAGTTCTCCAAGAGAAGGTGAACGGCGCCAGTCAATCTCTTGTCTTCTTCTCCAAGAAGTTGAGCACTGCCAAACGCAAGTTTGATTGAGCATTTTTGGCTATATAAAAGGCAGTAAAATATTTTCACTACATGGTAGAAGCACTGGTCACAAACTCATAACGTACGTGTTTCACAAGGAGGACAAGCAATGCCATGCAGTTTAGATATGTGGACTTGTTAATTAACCAATTTTTAATAAACGTTTGTCACGTTTGTGGGAAGAATAATATCCATCTCCAAGTTCGTAGATATTGCCTAATATGTGGTTATCACTTTTAGTGGTAACGAGAAGCCATGGTAAATAAATCAGGAGGCTTCAACCATCATCAGCGTGTTGTACACTTATTGGATTTCTTAATTTGATACACCAAGGGAGACAGTGTTAATCGCACTTATTTAGAAAAAGAAGTACTGAGAAACATTACGACCTCAAAATGTATATTGGCGATCCAACAACGTCGAAGATTGTTACAGTCACAAACAACAACGTCTGCATTAGCAAATGTCAAAGTCATTCAGTTCTTTGACAACACGGACTCCATATGACAAAACCAAATAGCCAAATCAAAACTAAACAAAATATCAATGAAAAACAGAGTATATTAGAGCAAGTTATTTCTACTGCTCCTAGAGAAAATATGTTTTTGTTGCTGCAGTGCGTACTACACAAAAATTAATTTGTTTCATTTCATACAAAATATCAATGATAAGGCCCTACGCCCCGCATGGGAGCACGGCTTGCGAACTGAGAGGTTAAGGGTCTCATACGTTCGCTCTCTCTGCCCGGTCGTCGCGCACCATCTCTAATGCGGGGCGATGTGGCAAACACCGCGCCTTAGACAACCGCCATTATTACCCCTTGTTCGAGTGAACGCAGGTACTCAATTATTTTTAGTGACTGAGTAGGCCACCCGCCAGGCTCATACAAAGTATGCAAAATAAAAATAATAATTCAGAAAATATGTTTACCTTATCGTTCACTTCTCAGACAACCTTTACAACTAGCAATACCAATGTGACTTTAAGTTACTTAAAATTTAATTTGGTGAATCATATTTTGTAAACTCATGTATATGTTTAAGTCAATAAATTTTTTTATGTCATGTTCGATACTTCTGTTTCCTCCCTTACTCCCGTTTTTTTTTTAAATCTTTGATTCAGATCTAAAACTGTCGATGTTTGAGGTAAAGGACTGGACATAAAAGCTTTTTTCGAAAATTTGTAATTAATGAGTTGACAGTTTATCTTGTAGGACACTAGACGAATTTTTTGCGGTGATTTTTTAATCCAGCAATGTTAAATGCAATGTTTGACTTGGTGTTCATAAATTTCATCTCCATATTTTTATATTTAGGGTACTTAGATTCGATGCAGTATGCAATAAGTCCAAGATACTTTGCTTCGATCAGTCAGTTAAAGATCTCCTCATCTTTGTTTAGGCAACAATAGTTCTTTGTCATTGCACTATATTTAGGCTTCAAATATAAGTCCAATCTTAAGTTAATTCACCTACGATTAACAGGGTGGTTGACGTATAACGTCATCTATATGCTCTTAGGAAAGTCTTTTATGAAGATAGTTTAAACGATCCGTATCCTCTGTGTGACCCAAAAGTTTCTCCTCTTGAGGAGAAACTCCACCCGTTGAAAAATTAGATCTTGCAGTCAATTTTTTTGTTATAAAAATTGTTTAAATATAATAATGTAATATTTTTATGATTTATTGAATCATCTTAACCACATAACCTTCGATGACTTTTCCATTATCGATAAGAGGCTGATCGGATGGTAGTTTCGGAGAAAAATGCCGATCAGTGTAACGAAACAGTGTAGCGTATTAATAATACTAAATTTTATTGCCTTGTGTGACACTTCTAAGAGCTATACTGGAGATTTAAGTTATATATGTGCATAACTTTTTTATGACTAACAAATAATACAAAAATAACAAAATAATGATGCTACTTATAGGACGCTTAGTCATTTTTATTGTTCAAAAATCACATTTATAGTAAAAATAGATTATTTAGATGTAATCGCCAGTAAAAAACCTTAGTAAATGCTTTAAAGCTTTGTCTAGTTTAAATCAGGCGAAGACAAAGATACTGTTGACTCAGAAGCACACCTGTACAATCGCTTTGCAGTTATGAAAGCTGCGATATGTAGCATTTTTCAGAGTATGCGACACTACCAGCCAAATCTTCTGTTTAAGTTCAGAGAAAACCCTCTACAATTCACAGAAGCAAACTATTTTATAGATTTGAGTGTTTATTTCTTCACATATGCTGATTTCTAAAGAACAACGAGATAAATATAAATAGTTTACAACACTTATCATTCGAGAGGTCGCTTCAAATAGCACTGGCGACTCTTGGTTTCGATTAAATAAGATTTACTCAAACCAAAAATGTTACAAACTGCGTAAAATAAATCTCTTGTTTTGCAAGTAGATTGGACTACTAAGGTCTTTCATTATTGTGCAATAACTTTATGTTGGAGCTTTGGGCAGGCTCACTTCTGTAGCTATGCTACACTCTACTTAAAGAAATCTGAGTGGCCAATTGGTTTTGATAAAGATTTTGATGAAACTACATACGCTTCCCCATTAACTCTGTCTTCAACGAAATGAAGGAAAGCTATTTGCTTCCGAAGTTAAAAGAGAGAATCTTAGAAAATTGCTAGGTATAGCAGCGTCAGCAGCAATCAGAACCGTCGTTAGAAAAGATAAGCTATAAATTGCCAGTTGGTCGTCAATTTCACTCTGGAGAGTGGTCCTAACCCCTCTAAATTCTTCGCTAAGTAAGACGGTCCGTCGCAAAGCAGAGTATTTTGGGGCGGCATCTCTTTAATATAAAATCTGCAGTTGATAGTCATCAAAATCAGTTTCTTTACCTAGAAAATTTTAAAACGTCAGCTTTGAAGGTACTTGAAAGTGCTGAGGGTACACAAAGAAGAAAGATGTTGCTTGAATGTTGATAATATAATAAGATTTGTAAAGTAATCAAAAGCAGTCTTTGTGGCTCAATTCATCAGACACAATATCAACTAACATATGTTGAAGATCGCCAGAAAACGCCTAAAAATGTTCACACGTAAATTAGTTTTCAACTTGTTCGGCTCATCTAGATGGTTTGGTAAGTAGAAGAGTGATAACTATGATACCTGTTGCATGAGGTGATATTAACATCTAAAGGAAATGAACGTCAAGAAATCAACAATAAAAAAAGAAAAGTTTGAATGCTACATTATAATCTTGGTTTGTGTCACCGGTAAGTTAAATACAGTACTTACACCATATTAGGTTATATACTTAATTTGCCATTTCTTACAAATCGAGTACCTGAATAAATTGGTTTTCCCCATTTATTTTTGAAAAGTTTGGTTACTTTAGCTAATAGATTATAAGGTGGTATATCTACCTAAATATCCTGCCATCCAAAATAAATCAGCTGATTATACAGTTCAAAACGATAAAAAAATTACTAGGTTGCATTTTGGTCAACCAGGACTATCAAATTGACAACTAAAAACTATAAAGGAAGTTATAGAAGCAAATAACTTTTCCAAAACTACATACATGAAAGAACAACTACAAGTGAATCATAACATAGACGTCACGTATCCTCATAAAATTGCCTATCATGTCAGAGCTAACAAGTGCAAATCACTTCTTGCCTTTTGAGAAAACAGTAGGATGCCAAATTAGTCGTGTATATTTTAAGGTCTTGGTCTTACCTCATTTTTCCCGATAAGTCGTCTTTTTTCCTTTATGTCTGGAGAACGCCCAACCAACAGTTTAGCTAGATCGATTGCAACCAACTGTCAACCATAATCGTTTTTTCGTAATGGTATAAAATAATCAATGTTTGTAGAATATATAAATATTGCTATATTGGAAGAACGTCTTCTTCTTTTGTTTTATGTGGGTAGGTTGAGAAAAATCGATCTTGTTTATAAAATCTGGCGCGCCTTTTTTATACTTCCAAGAAGGGTCAAGAGTGGCAAGCAGACAATGGCGTTTGGAAATTTCTATGGCCAGTCGGTCATCTGATATAAATACCGTAGAACTAGTTTTGGCCACTACTGATCGTACAGTAAAGAGCTATCTTCGAAAACCTGCTTTATCTGGAGAATACACAGGCTAAGATAGTCGAACTCATTGACACCATACTTGTCAATAATAAATGAACAATTAAAGATGGATATCTGTAAAGTAATACATAAAAAAACTATTATGAACCCAATCACATTCAACTTAGAAGAAGACAGTTGTATTAATCACCAGGAGTGTAATTATTATTTATATAGATGTTTGCTCATTTGACAAAATTAAAAGAGGAAAACTATCACAAGCATTAGCAAAAATCGGAGTACCAGAAAAACTGAGAAAATGTATACAAATGACAATAAAGAACACAAAAGCAAGAGTAAGATTAAATGAAGGACAAACAGATACATTTAACATAAAAGTAAATGTTCGACAAGGAGACGCGCCATCGGCAACACTTTTTAATATAGCGTTAGAGGACACAGTAAGACAAATACAGATAAAAGGAACAATGACAAACAAAGATACGCATTTACTTGCATACGCCGATGACATAGTAATAATAGCAAGATCATGGAAGAAGCTAAAAGAGACATTTAGAAAGCTAGAAAAACAAGCAGGTGAGATAGGACTTATAATAAATGAAGATAAAACCAAGTATATGAAATGCCAAGGGGGAGAAATAAATAGAATAACAGAAATACAGACAAATACGCATTTGAAAAAGAAAGAAGTACTAACTATCTAAACTGCAACAATGATAGAAACGAAGAGATAAAAGAAAAAATCCAGTCAGGATATAAGGCATTCTATGCAAATAGAAACCTACTTAAAAACCAAATTAAAAATATATAAAAGCTTAATCCGACTTGTGGTATTATATGCATCGGAAACTATGTGCCCAACAAGAAGAAAACAAGAACAGCTAAGAGTATTTGAAAGAAGGGTACTAAGAACAATACTTGGAGCAAAAAAAGTGGAGAATGAACAAATTAGACAGTATATGAACCACAAGATAGTATAAATAATGGAAGGAGAAGACGTTGTAAGAACAATGAAAGCACAAAGAATAAGATGGTTTGGATATGTAATGATAAAAGAAAACACCATGTGGAGACCTGACATAAACAGACCAAGACGTAGACCACGAAACAGATGGTACGAGGATATAATAGAAGATTTAAGAAACATGGAAATCAAAGGCTGACGAGAAAAAATTAATAAGAGAAAAACACGGAGAAAATAACAGAAATAGCGAAAACACAGCAGAAATTATGAATCCAAAAAAAAATTGCAAAAGTCAGAGGACTAATCCCCCTCAACAAAAGGATTAATTATACTTCAATAAGAAGTGGAAATATTCTTGTAAAGAATGAAAAGTCTGTGTATGTATAGGATGCTTGCTACGAAACTGCTTATACCATTCTTTTAACTAGTTTTAAGTTTTAATAATTTTGATATTTTTTTAGTACTTTACTTCACTTAATAGAACTTCTAATTTCTTTAGTTTGTGACTCAATTTGTACAAATTGCTGAAATTTATAGAGAGCTCAATATTTCTTCCATCTACCAATTCATTGGTGGGTTAAAATATTGTTTTTTTATGAGAGTCTGCTAAGAGCAGCATGCGATAACGAATTAAAGCAACAGATCAGTCAAGATAAGTGATAGACAGACGGAGTTTGTAATCCATTACCTAATTGCTGAAGTAAGCAGCACGCCATCGTCTCGAATTGCAATTTAATAGATGGCCATACAAGCAATAAAAACGCAATCTGCTTAAGGCTTGACGTGTTGTTCTTTTTTATCAAGTGACGCAATACACAGCTGACCAAAATAAGTTTATTAAACAAATTACCATGAATTGCAGAACTTTAGCAAAAGTAATAAAACACCAAGAGCGCATAGCAACAAAATATTAACTTTTTACAATGCACTCCCTTTGTTTAATTAACATTATGACACTTAAATAAACTTCTTAAATGAGAAGTGCTAGAACGCCTTACAAATTTAGTAGCAAATTTGTCACGGGCAGCGTTAAAACAAAATGGCATAATTTGGTTTACCGAGAAATTAAAAATCTAAAATGACACTTAAATCGAAAGCTTCTTAATATGAACAGTGTTAGAACGCCATACAAATTTAGTAGCAGGTTAATTTTTTGATCATGGCAGGTTTATTCAAAGTAAGTTTTGTTTGCAAAACAGGCGGATAAACTTCTGGGTACTCGAGAAATTAAAGTCTAAAAGTGACTTTCAAGCAGCTTAATATGACATTCTAAAACAACAATACCATTCTGCAGTTAACTTTTTTGATAATGAGTTTATTCAGTCAAAGTAAGTTTTGTTTGCAAATATCAAGTTGTTACGTAACTTCTGTTCTTCATTATGAACAAAAGTGACTTTCAAGCAACTTTTTGACTCCCCTACAAAAAATTCTGGAACTTAAAGCTTTTACAGTCAATAATTCTGGGGTGGTAAACTCCTGAAGTGGATGGGTTGTAATCTGAATAGAATATAATAGCCTAACGATTAAAGGTGAATCAGTATCACAACACGATTTTTCTCTAAACTGACAATAAACTGCACCTGCAATCGTGTGGTTCACTTGCAGTAGCTCGAAATTAATTACACTTTCAAAACCCTACCAAACCCTAAGTAACGTCTTTGTTTTATTTTAAACGATTGGCGCCGTTGCTTGACTTTTATATGTTGTATCATAAAAATTGTTTCAGGAACGAATCTCAAATCTATGAAGACATAAATATGATGATAAAGTCATGAAGTACTCATTTACCCAGTTTTAACACTTTTCCCGGTTGTTATATATGTCAGTAAGTGATCACATGACTTGGTTTAATTCTTTTGCAAGCTTGGAAACGGCAATTAAAGTATCAGTAAAAGTGAGAAGCTAAAGTCATTGTTTCTAAACTTGTCAAATCATCTTTCATGTACAAAATCACTTTCGCACTCTTCCTAAAGGATAACGTATCTGGTATATTTTCGGTTATTTCCCTTTTAGATAAAATAGAAAGGGTTGTAGAAGAATGTTTATTGTTCGAAAAATTGCAGCAGAATTTGTTTTTATTTATGTAAGTAACTAATAAAATCATTAAAATATGAAAAACATTAAAAGTAAACCAATTTTCTTATTTTTCTCCTGTTATTTGATATTTTAGTTGATGTTTGGTTAAACCAAAAAAGTGCATAACATTTTGGTACAACAATGGGCACACTTTGCGATCCTTCGCCAAAGGCAGTCCTATGGCTGTACACTGTCATAATTAGAACTAGACTATGTTTTGGTGCACTAATCTGGTGGTCTAGAATCAGACAGGTCATTGCAGCAATTAGGATCTTACACGTTCAAAGATTGGCGTGTATGAGTATCACGGGAACAACGCGTTCCACCCCAACGGCAGCTATGGAATCTTGGCTAATTCTCTCTCCACTAGATATCTATATGGAGGAGTGCAGTCAAAGGAACTTTGGAACGGCAAAAGAGTAGAAGGGAGACACCGTCGGGATTCCCTTTTTGGGAGAGATAAATTCTCTTTCACCCATCTATAAATTTAGGAAGCTCTTCAGAATGTTGAAGAGGCAACCGATTCTAATATAACCATCTTTACAAATGAGCCTAAAACGAGTGGGGGTATACGATCAGTTATCTTTTCAGATGATCCAAACTTCCCAATAAGCATAGCATTAGGCAAATTAACCACAATCTTTCAAGCGGAAGTATTGACGCAAAGTGCCAATGTAATCCTTGAAAGGAGTGTTAAGAACAAAATAATCAGAATTGCTAATGATAACAGGAACACAGTTGCAAAGTTGTATCTGGAATAATCCTCCAGTGCCAGATTACTCTTGATCAAGTCGCGACAATCGACGTTGTAGTAGATGGGTCAATATGAAGATATGCCAACATGCAAGGTTAACTTCTGTAGACAGTTGTCTAGAGGCAAACTGGGACTTGTAGTAGGAATATTATCAAGACACTCAAAAGCATATGTACAGAATGGGCCTCGTAGCGAATCAATCCTGATGAGGCTGCAATTCGGAGGACAAGACAGCAGAGCACGTTCTTTGCGAATGTCCTGCGCTTACTTCAATTAGAGGATCTAAAGAATTGCTTAGCTTGACTGATGGGTGTGAATTTGGTTACCCTCCACTTTATATCGAGAATTCAGAATCCAGGCGCTGTTTGGTCATTTTAGTTTTAGCCGTCTTCTAACCTCAAGCGGCTTCTCAATTAATTAACTTGTTCATTTGGGTATTCTACAAGCCTATCTAAGTAGCTGGTGATGAGTTTACGAATTTATTTTTCTACTAGTGGAACACCTGAGTTACTGTTTAAGGCTCTGTTGCTGGCATACCATAAAGTGGCGAACATCATTCTTAATATTTTAGATACAACTCTTTGTAAAATTTAATGTTTTACACATCTCCATAACTGGACTCTATATATTCAAATTATTTATTTATAAACTTGTACCGTAAGAATTTATTTTCTGTAGTGGGCTTTGACTTGTATTCTAGGAGCCAATGCATTTGTTTTAAGTATAGGTTAATTCACGTTTTCTTTGCTAATAGACATGGTCTCCAAATTAGCTTCTTATCCATTGCCAATATCAAATAGGGAAGCAGCTGCATAAAATTTCTTTCTTCTAGACTTATGAAACTTAACTTCACAACTCTATGGCTTTGTTGGATTGTAGAGTGATGTTCAAAGAATTCAAATTGGCGCCAAAGTATTTTTCATTCAACTAAAAATCTTTGATAGGTCCTTTTACCAAAACCTTTTCGATTTTCTTAAACATGATTTGTATCAGGCTTTAAAGCCAGTGAAATGTTACATTGTTCGTTGGTTTACCTGGTTCAGGAATTAATATAATTTGGGCAAATTTCCAAGCCTATCTTAACATGCTATAAGATATTGTGGTTATCACCAGTAGCTTTCTTAGGCAAGCTTTTGAGTAATTTTTTAATAATCAAGTCGAATCTCGTCGCTTTGAAGTTATTGAATGTTATCTCCGATTTGACTTCTGATAGAAAGTGTTGATTTAAAGTGTTGTTGAGCACGACCTATCGAGATAACTTGCTGAAAACTTAGTAGTAATGCTCAGAGAAAGCACTAGCTCTTTCCTTTTCTGGTTTTGTCCTTGTACAATCTTTCTTTTCTTATAAAAGTAATATGAGTAAATGGGTTAAACTTCTTGGCAGCCCTTCCAATTAAAGTTTGCACCTTTGATAAGCTAGGGATGTCTCAAATTTAGTATTATATATATTTTTCAGAGCTGTATAATCAATTTCATCAACGGGGTTTCAGCTCCTTTACCATCTGTATCTGGTTCTTCTTTTGTGGGCGATTAATTTTCTGATAAATACATGATAGTTGCAAGTGGATTCCATTCCAAAGATTCAGATAGCGTTCAGATACGGCTTCTTGTATTTCTTTAGCAAAATAATCAATTGCGACATCAGTATCATTAGGTTCCTGTAATATAATAGTGAGATGTCCAATCAGTTCTTGATAGATTCAGCCTGAAGGTGTGTGATAAGATGAGAAGTCTAAAGTTACTTGAATTGAAATGCCACTTACGGCTACGTTTTGGAGAATAAAAAGTCCAGTAGATCTGGAATCTTGTTTATATATATATAGACCAGTATATTGGTTGCCCTGTAGATGAATGGTGGTTGATTATAGCTTTTGTAGTAATTAGCACTGATTTTCAGTTAGTGTTTTTGGCGTTCTAATCTCCGCCGATTAAGGATTTTATTTGTTAACTATGGGATGCAAATTTATTTGTAGTGTTTACTTGAGATGTTCCTGAAATATTCTTAATTCTTTCCTAACCATCATTTGTTCTGCTACTTTATCTTCTTTTTCTACTCCGTCCAACCAACAGCTTCTCCTACTTCTTCAAATCCTATAAAATCTGATACACGATGATGACGACTACAACGACAACCGACTTTTAAACCAACAGCAGCTTCTAAGACCAGCAATGCCGTAGCTCTGGAAGTTACCATCAATAAAGGGTGAGACTTCAATTTTATGTTTTATCTCTAGGAACGGGTCAATCTATCCAGACTGCTAAACTGCATGCTTCTTGGCAAATCAAATAGAAGAAAAACAGTTGTTATAATGTTGAATGTTATTTGGCGCTTTATAATTTAAATCATAAGTTGATAACTCAATAAGAGTTGAAAATGGTTGATACAGCATAGCGTCGTAGATTGTTGGAAGATTTGTGTTTGCTGATTCATTTTGGCACACATTTAGAGAGCGCGAGCTCGTCGTTGATTTGTTTAAGATTATTTATTTATTTACATCTATTATTGTCTGATATCTCTTACCACAGTTGTCGTTTCGCTCTAATTCAATATTGTAGTTACACTTAATCGCATTCATTGCAACAATGGAAGTCGAAAGACAAATAACGTTTTTTTATTTTCCATAAGGTAAAATATTAATTTATATAACAGTACTCCAACTCGATAAAAGAAGTACAAACAAAATTTCACCAAATTTAGAAAATTAAATACACCATTAAAAACAAATGTTAAGAAATGCTACAGTCAAACAGAAAACCTTTGAGATACCGAGAGATAGTTAATTAGAGATTAAGTTCAAAATGGGATTCTTTAAAGGAAAAGAGACAAGTTCATATGATCATATGTATGTGTATTGTAATACTCTTTTTCATGACGTCAGTTTCAGTTGCACCATGTTCTTAAGCTTCTTTTCACTTGCAGTTCTACTCCCTATGTATTGTAAAGTTCTGGTAAAATAGTTCCTTGTTCATATCAAAAATAGACAGAAATTGTTTACGTATATGAACAAGCAAATAGAAATTGTCGAGAGGGCGCAGTGATTATCAAAGGACCTACTCTCATAGGTATGAACCGAATCATAAAACTATAGCAGAAGCGTTTCGTCGTTTGTATTAAATAGAGTCGTTTGGTGATAGTTGGGTGCGTTGTGTAAGTACACCTGAGTGAGAAAAAATTGTTGTAGGAAACAATGAGGATAATTCCAGAACAAGTTTCAGGTATTTGCCACTCTAGCATGGTGTATGTCAATCGATTACATTGAATATCATAATCGTTACTGATCCCTTCACTTATAATGCATGCAGGAGGTATTGCGGGAGATTTTTTGCAAGAGACCACTACCAGTATAGAACTTCCGCCGTCAATTGTTTTTACAAAAAATACCTTTAATCTCCATGAAATAGACCATTGCTTCTCCAAAACCATACAATGTTTTGGTTTTATTGCTTAAAGATGTGCCACTGGTAGTACAACAGACCATGGCTGATGCATGGTGGAGTTCCAGACTACTTCAATGTTAACGTTTGGCAGTATTTCAATACTTGCTTCCCCATCAGATGTATCAGACGAAGTGATCACCGCACTTAAACCCCTTCGAGTTTTATTTATAGAGCGTTATATGTATATGCCGAGTCAGTTCCTAGTATGTAGACATTTAAATGACATCTTATAGTCCGGAGGATTTACACGGATGCGTCAATTTTTGACGAGACGCTTGCATTGAGGTTCTTGAAGTAGGGAGAGGGAGCTACTTCAAGCACCTCTGAAATAAATAGCATAATATCGTGTAATATAACGTGGTGTAATGATCTAGTATTGAGTATTCACTGTGAATTTCCTCATCAAAAATCTCCCCCTAAAGCGTATCACCCTACAGCTGGCATTTGCTCTGTATACAAATTGAAGGTTACTACGATATTTTGCGATATAAACTCCTACAGCACGGGTTCTTCTTTCAATAATTTCTTCTTCGGTAATCAAAAATTTGATTACATTCACGGCATTTCTGGTATGTGCCATAGAAAGCAACATCTGTATTAAATTTATGTGTACTCTGATAGAATGGATGATAGTAACTGAATTTTAGTTTGTCTGACCCACTTCTGCTAGTGCAGAGCTCCGATAGCGTAGACGAAATAGTAGATCGACAGGGAGACTTACCCAAATCCCAGTTGCTGTCGTTCCTCTCCTTCTCCTTGTCCGCTATCACGTACCAGACGCAGGCGAGCCAATGCGCCACCAAGGTGAAGGACAGCATCAGCAGCGTCAGGATCATGGCGCTGTACTGCGAGTAGCGGTCCATCTTCTGCAGCAGCCTCGCCAGCCGCAGCAGCCTCGTCAATTTTATCAAATGCGTGTGCGAGGGCCCGGACTTCTATAACAAAGCTAAAAATGCATAAGACATGCATCTCCGCATCGCGTGCCTGCGCTCGAAGCCACCCGGGCCTGAGTGCGCGAGCGCCGCCGTCGGCCGAATAAAAATTTCATTACCTACCTCTCCGCCGTAGAGAGCGTAGAGCAGGTCGAACGGAGGGCGGCGAGCAAATCCACGACGAACCAGGTCCGCAGGTAATTGAGAGATATTGCCTTCCAATTCGATACGACCTCCCCCTTGCTGCTGACGAACGTCGTTCGGAAATTTAAAATTATATCTGGAAAACAAGGAAAACTCGTTGCGTCTTATTGGGGCTTTGAGAGCAGATTGGGTTTCCCGGCGCCTCATTTGGGCGCTGATTTATGCACATCCCGGCGGATTTGAGCGGCGCCTGATGTTTAGCCTTTCGTGTAAGTTTATTATTAATGTCGCCAAAGATTTATTAGCTGCTGAAACATGATTTTGAATCTCTTGTATAGGACTACTAAACGAGAACAAGCAAGTGCTAGTAACCTTCACTGAACATCTTACAATTAAGACAAATTGAATTAATATGGGAAACACAAGCATTTGCTGCATAAGTTAAAATTAAATTTGTGTTTCCTTTGTTTTTATTATTACTGCTTATAATATCTATTCTAAAGAGTATTAAAGATATACATTTACTACAAAGAAAGGATCAGAATAGATAATACTTACGGATGAGGTCCAAATTATGGAACAATAGAAGCAATGTTTTAATTAAGTGGTAAATGATAAAACAACAAGTAAGAAAGGCGAGGAACAAATAAGATCTGAAGAGGTGAGTCAAGAAAAG
The DNA here is from genome assembly GCA_036346155.1 of Sinelater perroti. NCBI lineage: Eukaryota > Metazoa > Arthropoda > Insecta > Coleoptera > Elateridae > Sinelater > Sinelater perroti. Next base: position 11,009,751 of record JARFIY010000088.1, read on the forward strand.
ATAAGCATGGAAGGTGGAAGAAGCACTACATATGAAATGAAAAGCTAATAGTCACGACAAAATAGCGGCAGAACTGTTGAAAGGGGAAAACTTGTTGCTGCAAATTTTGAATTTAGCATGGAGAAATAAAGATGTACTGGAATAGTGGAACAATGTCATAATATTTCCTATACACAAAGGTAGCGACCTAAGAGATTGCAGTAACTACAGGGGAGTATCCTGGCTGTGCACAGCACTAAAGGCACAATAATAGAGAAGAAACCGGAGCAAGTAGATTCAGACCAGCCCATAGTACAAAAGACCACATTTCTAACTCCTCAGCAAACAATTGAAAAAGCAATAATAAAAGATGACGCAATTTTTCTTGGTTTTACCGATATGAAAAAGGCTTTTGATAGAGTTAGTAGAAAAGGACTATCGAAGAGCCTAAGAGTAAAGAAGCAGACAATGATCTTTTAGTAAGAAACCCAAAATAAAACCTCAGGCACATTTGAAAACTCAAATGGCATAAGATAATGGGGAAGAGGGGTGAGCTCACTACTATTTATATGTGTAATAGATGAAGTAATAGAAGAGTAAGATATAAGAAATTGAAGCTCATATTTTTCCAGACGATATAGTTCTTGTCGGTAGAACATGTAAAGCCTTCTAGAAGAATTTAAGTGTTTGGATAGAAACTCTAAAGAATATAACCTAGTAGTGAATATGGAAAAATTAAAAGTAATTGCAATCGCGAACAAGAACGCCAACTGCAAAATAGAAATTGAAAGAAAAACATACAAATATATAGACATAACAAAAACAGTAAAGGAACATGGGAGAATGAAACGGAATAGAATTAAAATGCTGTTAGAAGAATTTCCTCAAAAAGAAAGAGATAACAAATAAAACCAAACAATATATATACCTATCCTTACCGACGGGACAAAAAACTAGATATTAAATGAAAGATTGTCAAGTCGACTATAAGCTACCGAAATTAAATGTTTAAGAACAGTTATAAGCATAGCAGCAAACTGTGGTGTCACTAGGATGGGATGGCCAGCAATGTTCCTAGATGTTAATCTTATTGAAATGTGTATTCACACATAAAAATAAAGCTCAAAGAAAAGCCACCGTATACGGTGAAGTAGATGTAATTTTCAACTAAGAAGATTTGGCAATTTTTTCTAAATAACTATGAAGAAAATCGCGTTAAAGACATGGAAAAAAGGAGTGAAGCTATAATCACTAATGTAGGTAATTGGACCAAAACTTAAGTAATTGCGCAATAACATAATTTAGTTCAATAATTTCATCAATCGATTCGTTCTCATGGGTGTAAATTGGCAGAAACCCTACTTTAGAGTGCAGAATAAATTTTCCATTCTTCTCATTTGTTAGATGTGAAAACACTTTATATTTACCTACGGAAAAATGCTGCTAATTCAGACAAAATCTAATTTGCCAAATAAACTGAATAAGCTTCTGTTTGAGAAAACATCCGAATATTTTTACAACAATTATGAAAATTGTTAATAAAACAAAAGTATTTTGAGTAAATTTCTTACAAGCAATGACAATAAACTTCTGGGTGTGATGTATGTCGTTCGTCAAATGAAATTCTGGTATTTAGTAACATAAAAATTTACCAAACGTTTTTTTTGTTGCGTAAGCAGCTTTTTTAGATTTATAGCGCTAATAACTATAATTCTTGTACAAAATATCGCAGCAAGGAGTCGATTAATTTATGTAGGAGCAATAAATAAACAGCACGTCACTATTTGAGTGGTTTTTATGTCGGGCTGTAATTTATATACAGTACTAGTATTAAGCCTTACTTTTGTGTCAAATAGAATCTCCTATACTTACTTATTTGCTCCTAAATTACACATTTCTTGATTCTAAACTAACAAATAATTGTTATTTAATAAATACAGGGTAATTCAAAAAATGTGTTCTCATTCGTCACCACAAGGTTCTTTGCGTTTGCGACTGCATAGCAACGTATATTTCGTCATCGTTACAGTATTAAACCTCTAATGAGGAAGAGCCTTTGTTGTTGGTCAATTTCATTAAAGCACTGGCCGATCGCGTGTATCTGAGAAGAATGTGGGACAAATTCGAGAAAGTAAAATTAACCTGTAGAGAAAGCAGAGAACTTGGACTGCCACAAAGAATTAGCGTGTGTTGAGGCGTTATTCCACCTTCAAACTGTACAAGCTCTTCTTGCAAATTACAAGCTAAAGCGTGTCGAGTATCTAATGGTGTACTCGAAAACATAGGAAACAACGTTTTTCTGTCGTATTTAATGTTTAGCGACGAGGCAACGTTCCACATATGTGGTAGAGTAAACTGACACAACTAGTTATAACGATATGGGGCTACAAGATTTCCATGGGACATTAAAATATAATATATTTTGTACCCTATCGAGAACGAACGCTCACAGGTGAGTGGCGCTTAGCGCGTCTTGAAAGTCACAGCCTCCACCACCGAGCAGGCGCGGTGTGAGTGCGCTTCGACGTACAGTCACGTCAGGAAAAAAATGTTTCCGATACTTTTATACAAACCTTGTATCTCGTAATGCTACAAAACTAGCTTTTTTCTCAAATGAATAAAAGTGCAGAAGACTTCATTTACCAGTAGAACAGAACTCCACCCCATTAGTGCTAGGGTGTTCGACGTTTTCTGAATGAATCTCTACCGCAACGACTGCTAAGTGACATGGGGAATAAAAACTTGGCACTAATGTGCTGGTCTCCCAGAACTTTTGATCTCACACCTTTCAGGAAAATCAACTGCTATTCCATAAGCGCTGTTTTTGCAAAGATATTTAAAGTAAATGCCGCAGTGTTGCCATCCCTAAGGGCCACAATTAAATATTACGACAGGATTTTACCTGCACCATCTTCTGATTCTGTACAAAGCTGTGGATAAATTAACCAATCATGAGAAGAGTCAAGAAACTTTGACAGTCAACGATCAAGCAACTATTTGAAAAAAGAAGTGCTAGAAAATGGCAATGAAGCGTCATTGTTGCAAGAAAATAACTACTCCAAACATTTCAATCGATTGTGTATCACTTGAAAAAAAAGAAAATCAAATTAATCGACTGGATTGATCGTCATAATGTCGCGATGCCAATCAAGTATGACTAAGAGGTAAACTACCAGAAAGTTATCCCATTATGCGAAATTATTAACACACAAAACTGAATAGTAACAGTACTTGGAGACTACACTAGGTCAGCACTTCATAAATTGCATTTGTATATTATTTTTCAATATACGAAAAATTGTTAAAAATTAGAAGTAACACAAACTTCTGCACTCTCAATTCTTCTTCTTCTTTTTCTTTTTCCTCTTTGTCAAATCGGCGTCGGGTGCCTCTATCCATTTCCTATAGCTGTTTCTGTCTTCTGTCAATCTGTTACTCCCCCCATTGTTTTTCCTTTCCTTCCTGCTATTTCCTGGATGTTGTCTGTTCACATTCTTCTTGGCCTACCGCCACTCTCAATTCAAGAGTTCAAATTCCTAACAAATATTTGCAAGAAACCTCATAAGTTTTTTGAGCAATAAATGTCTGATTTTGATGTTCTACAGAAAAATATAAATTTGAAGAGCTTTCTGTCTAATGACATTTCTTAAAGCAATCTTTTTATGTAGATAAACTTCAAGTCTAATCATAAGAGCATTTTTAATTTTAACCATATCAATATATTGTGCGCAGGGCGCACGCTTTCCCTTTAACAAGACATAATTATGATTCACAAAGTGTGATTATGAGATTCACGATATCACAAGTCGGAAAAAGTTTGTATTTATGTCGAAGAAGCTCACTGGCATTCTATTAAATAATTGTAAGGTATTGAATCATATTAGGATTTAGATTCCATCATGGTTAGCAAGTATAGCATTTGGTTCCTTAGTTCGGGTGTGTCACATTGTTTTAGTTTGTTGTATTTAACCGTATTGGATCTGTTGAGTAGGTCCAGTTAATATTAGAGTTATTTCCAGTTTATCAAGGACGTTCTGTTCTGTGACTCTTTTTAATGTGGTTCTGGCATCTGGCGCATCAGAGAATTACTCCTCTAGCACGTGGAGGTTCAAATTTGATCACTGAACGCTTCAACTTGTTAATGTTGACTTAAGTGTTATTAGGTGCTCTTAATTTCAAACGAAGAGGGACAATCCTACCATTGCAACTCTTTCTTTGACATTTTAACTGTTGCACATTTTATATCTCTGATGGTCTGATGCTTTTTATTTCATTGTTGTTAATGGGCTGGCATAGATTTATAAAAAAGTTTAAAACTACCGTCTTTTTATTTGAACGAAATTCTTCTTTAGTGTAGTTTTAATTATTAGGAAGGGATATTTATAAATATTTTGATTTCCTCTTTGAGTAGCACTTTAAGCACACAACAATTTACGAGTATTTCCTTTAATAACTGAAATAATGGTACAATGCTATCGACACCTCATACAAAAAAAAGCGAAAATTTGGTTTTATTTCTTTTAATAAAATTTTCTCTTTGCTTGGATTTTTTATGATTCAGAGGGCCATATTGATTTGTTTTTTATTGTTACCTTTTTTTACCGTGTTTCTTAATGTTTCTTTGGTGAGTTAGAAATAATAGAATTCGGAATTAGTAATATTTATATGGTAAAATTGTATTTTAATTATCCAATATATGTTATCGTCCATAAGTTTTAAGATACTCATAAAATGCTAATTTTTTCGTCAAATAAATTCAGTTAACACAAATTAATATTAACACGTCAAGTTGCATTTTTCATTAAATTTTAGACTCCTCGAAGTACTCGCCCTTATTGGCTATAACTGCTGAATATACACGCGGCATTCTTTTTGAGTTTTTCGAGGATATTGGCATCTATCTGCTTCTAGACGTCCCGTGTCGCTCTTAACTCTCTTGTTGATTGATATTACGATCCCAAAGCAACTCAAATGGGTTGCAGTCAGGGCGGTGAGGTAGCCACACCATGTTTTTCAACTTTCTACAGCCTTCCATTCTCTCCAAATATTCATTGCAGAGTACTTTGGGTTATTATATTGTTGCAACACAAACATGGAGTGGTCTGTTAATATTACTAAGTAATCTTGCATCTTGATTTATATCTTCACAAGACCTCCAATAATTCTGCTACCAAAGCAACCCCACACTATGATGGAACCTCCACCATGCTTGACTGTAGGTATCACATATTTTCTAACGAAAATTCGCCGACTATGGGAGAATATTTTAAGCAAAGCTCCAGTTTCGATATTAACGTAACCACTGCAGCCTCTTCTTCTTGTTTTGCAATCTTATAAGTAGTTTCTTTGCCACGACATACCCTTTCAGATCTGCTTCTGACAAGCGAAGCTTCACAGTAGTGTGTGAAACTAGATTAGATCGAGTTAGATTGGATTTTATTTGAATATCTCTTACGGTTTTGGACTGAGCTCACTTACTTAACGGATTCACAAAGTAATCTTTGCTTTCAGAAGTTTTTCTTGGTCTTCCACACCTGTTACGGTTGCAATTTTGACCGGTTTCTACGAACTGGCTAATGACATGTGCTACTGACTTCCACATCTGCAGTATTTACCGATTTTACTGATTAAGATGCCTTCTTTATAAAGAATGCACACTTTTATTCTCGTTTCAATGGAATACTGACCTCCAAATTTCATAATGTTGAATTATGACGCAATGAAAAAAACAGCAATTAAACGATCTAAGCTAATTATCAGGGTTTATTAATGTCTTTTATTTATTATTTGGAACCTTTTCGCTAAAAATCCCCAATTTATCCATGAACAGCACGACAGAATGACCGCTTTGGTAACAGCGTCGTCGAGACACATATAAATTTATTTTTCTACATAATCTTCTGACTTAGAAACACGTTTTTCCAATAGATATGTAATTTATTGATCCCACTATTGTAAAATAAAGGTGGTCGTGACATCAGCCAATCGAGCACGAACCCTTCGACAATAACATTGTCGTCAAATCTCTGCTTTTCAAGTGCTTCCTTTAATGGTTCAAATTAATTGCAAGGCAGTAAGTTTAGACTGTAGTAAGGGTGTTTCAACGTAGATCAGAACAAATACTCAATCTCTTATATGGATGGAGCCGGACAGTATCGTTCTGTGGACACCTTATAAAAAGGTCGCTAATAAAATTACCTGATTTCTACCGCAACTTACTGCCATCTTAAAAGCAATTTATGCACTGTTTATCCGCGGTTATTCTCAAGAAGGCAGTGAATAATTCGAATATTCTCCTCAGTCACGCTCATGCTAAGACGACGTCGGTAATCTTCATTTGTAGTTGCTTCTCGTCCTCCTGAAAAGTATTTTCTCACGAGTACACTGGAGTCTTCTTAAGAGTATTGTTATCAAACTGTGTCTTGAATCATGGACAATCATAAAAATAAATCCCTTACGCATCGAAGAAGGATATCATTATCTATAACTTTGTGATACATGACTATAGGAGCGGTAATGATAGTACCCTTCGAGGAAATCTTCATTCACTTCAAAGCGCGTAAAAAACCTGGTTATATTTGATTTAGTCTCGTAGCAAACAAATTATAACCGACAAAACATTGCAGTTATTGTACCTTCAATGTATTTTTGTTTATTAGTGACATAAAGATGAATTTATACACAAATTAAAAAAAATAAGTAAATATTTTAAGACTGATTGAACAAAATAATTGAAAACTTGTGGTAGTCGGAACATCTTGTATTAATACAGTGTTAGTTTACCTTAGCATGATTTGTAGATGGAATAGACCTATATAAGTTCTGAGTAGTAGTGAGTGGAATTTGAAGCCATTCTTCATGCAGTACAGCCTCCAGCTCGGGTAGAGACAAAGAAGTTAGAAATTGACGCCGAACACTGCTTTCCAATAATAGCAGCCCACAGAAACTCGATGATACTGAGGTCTGGGAACTGGGCGGGTCAGGGAAGATATTGAACCTCATCAGCATGCTCTTGAAACCACTCTTAAATAGGGCAACGGTGTGAATAGGGGCATTATCATCCTGGAGTATGGCATTGCCGCATGGAAATAAAGTTTGCACTATTGGGTGGACCTGGATAGCCAAGAGTTTTCTATACACTGCTGCTGTGATCCGATCTGTCGAATACTAATGATACAGCGCCCCAGACCATAAAGAGCCGCCATCATGTCCATATTGTATGCTTCAGACGATGTTCTCCAGACAGACACGCGTCTAGTGGCGGAAAAGAGGATAAAGAGTGACTCCTCTGAGTAAATGACACGTTGCCAGTTCTTCACCATCTAGTTTTTGTGGGCATTGCACCCTACACGTCTTCTTTCAAAATTTGTGTCTGTTATTAAGAGTTTGGCAGTAACAATACGCTCTTGATACCCATTTTATGCAGTTCCCGCCTTACCGTTTCGGATGATACTAGGATGTTTAGGTGGTGATTGAGTTCTGTGGTCACCTTTTCGGTCATTGTTTTCTTCTGCGACATTTTACAACCAGTGAATAGTATAAAAGTGTCAAATTAAAGATTTTTGCTGCAATTTTTAGTTTTCTTTTCAAAATTAATTAAAATTACTGCAAGCATGTATAACCTTACAGAATATTAATACGTGCAAGAATTTGTCAACACAAGAACAGCAAAATAGTGCACAAACAAAATAACTGATATATAATAATTATAATGAAAGCTTGGCCGTGAAATACGGCAAGCAAAACCAAGTTTGTGACTGCGAAGCCATAATGGCGACCTAAATTCTCGATAGGAACGCCGTTCGGCTTCTCATCTGCTAGAGGAAATCAACTTGTTGCAGCGACGCGTAGAAATTCACGCACATGGGCTCGTCAACCGTTCCAATGCTGCTGCTAAATTGGACGAAGCTCGCCCGTTCCAGCTCAAATTGTTATTGCGTGAGCGCGGCCCATGCAGTCCACCCCGGAAGAAGACTCGCGTTACGGCAAATTTTATTTCACGCTTCAGTGTATTGCTGAAATACGCTTCGGTACTAGTGCAACTGGGCCGTTTTGAGACGGTTTTCTGTTTTATGCGCGATTTTTAGAGTTCAATTTGCTGTTGGTTTAAGTAATTTGAGACAAATAATGTAGCTGAATGGAACACCGGCGGAATAATGTCAACGAAAAACCTTAAAAATTATTTTACATCTTCATAACATAGACATCCTGCTTGAGTCAGAATGACATCTCACAGATAAAGCCTTTATATAGATTTTCAACTACAATACCATACCTCGACGGAACTATACTCGAGGCTTCAGCTATAAAATTGGCCTTCTTCAGGCTACAGTAATGAAAGTTGAAAAGCTCTTAACTTTAACAAATGGATCAGCTGTATACTGCCCCCTGATATAACATCACAAAACAAATGTTTCAATAATTTGTTAATTTTCTAGACTAGAAATTTGTAATCAGAGGAAATTTGAGAGGGTTCACGTTTAACTACGACAAACATTTACAAACCATTATAATTTTGTTTTTGCGGAAAGTTCAATGAGTTGGCCGTCTGATACACCTAAAATATCTGACCTACTAGAATTTCGTATTTTGAAAGGCCTTGAACTAAGTGGATATTTTACCAAATTGTGATATACGTCTGATGATTCTCTAATAATGTCGTCCATTGGCTCAACAACCATGTATAAAGATCCCACTATTCCTTTTACTGACAAGAAAACAAACTGAAGCCTTTTCCAACGCCGCGTTAAACACAATTTGAATAAAGATAAAGATACAAGGTGCCCCAAAAAACTTTTTTAAGGTGGTTATAAAAAAACAAAGAAGATGTCTAATAAAAGAACTTTAATTGTTATTAAAATATAAATATTGGAAAATTATTTTTTAAAAATGTCACAAATATGATCGTGACACTCTATTAAACGAAAAGAAAAATTTTTAAGCACTGCGCAGCAGGTAGTCGCCGTAATAATTGTCATTTCTGGAAGGATATATTCTTTCAATTAAACAGAGAGTATTGCTGCTATATCACCTCTTCCGGAAATTAATTTTTGGGGAAAATTTCAGGAACTCGTGGCAGAGACATGTTAGAATGTGCGATGTTGCTCCATCCTGCTGGAACCGTGTTCTTTGATTATAGCCAGACAAAATTTGCAGTTCAGATACCAAGAAATTGTTCAGCATCTTCACATAACGTTCTGAGGTCATTGTTAATGCGCGTTCCCTTTCTTCTTAAAAACCAATTATTTCTCGCGCTAACATTGCAGCCCATACAGTCACTTTCTTGGATGAAAGAGTTTCTATGCTTGCATTGTGTATTAATAACGCTCCAGTAATGACAGTTATGTTTGTTAACGTGGCCATTAAGGTGAAAATGTCCTTCATTCGAAAACAACAAAATGTTGTTAATAAATTAAAATGCTCAGTTACACAGTTAACAAATTGAAGCCTATTAACTAGCAATTCAATTTTGTAGGGATGCAAATACAAATCTTTGCGCAGAATGCGGTGTAATGATGATCTAGACACATTCAGAACACTTGCCCTTTTACGAACAGATAGGTCAGAAGTCTCGTAAACAGGCTCTCTACCTTTTTATCAATTATCCTGACTTAGGTTTATCCGTAGTTGAACTGGCGTCTTTGAACTTAAACACCCATTTTCTCCATAGTGACTACATTCCCGAAAGTTGCACTACCAACTAACATGCACCCCGCGCCCCGCCCCTCTGATTTGTTGCGTTTATTCAGTGAGCTAATCAAATTGATACTTTCTTTTGGGATACCCAATATAACAACCCCAAATAAAACTAAATAAGCTATAATCTATCTTATAACCACAATAAAAGTAGCTTTTTTCAACAGCCAGATTCTAGTTCATCCATAGGCCCAATGAGCTAAAATCTAAGACGCCAGGATTGGAGAAGAGCAACATTTTAAGTTGAGTAAGATTAATCAGAGAATTTTTAAATAAGTTATAATTAGGAAACTTTAGAATCGTATATCGATCTACGTAATAGAAAGTTCATATAACAAAGCAATTATTCAGCAACTCCAGAATTATCGACGTCCTTGTGTCAGAACTTTCTGATTTGTTCTAGAACTGCGTGTTTAAATGTAGGGCGGAGCAGGTAAGCATTCGCGGCAGTCAAATAAAAGAAGTTGTACAGCAACAACGGTTATGTAAATAAAGTAGCCTGTTATAGTGACAGTTGTCTTAATAGTATTATAATTTATAATAATTGTGCAACAGTGCAGCCCTTGTAAATGAAGTTTAATTTTGAATTAAATCGTCGTTCAAATAATATTTCATTTATCATAAAAGTTGAACAATAAATGGGAAAGGTAGTCGAAATTTCTTAAAAAAAAAATAAGAAGCGCAGAATTCAAAAGATATTCCAAAAAGAGTCGGATATTGTGACCAAAAAAACACCAAAACTAGATACTTCCTTTTCAAGGAATGTGCAGCATTCACAATTTATTGACAGTCCAAAAATTTGCTAATGCTGCAGTAAGGAAAAAACGTTTTTTAAATAAATATTGTTAAACAAAATAGACATTTGTTTTTATTTTTCCTCCTTGATGTGTCAATATGTGTAAACATTGCATTTATATATATTTATGTAAAGAAAATTGAGAAAATCGAATAAATCTTTTGTTTAAACAATAAACTTCTTTGTAATTTTATGGTAATATTCCAAATATGCACATTTGTAAAGAAAGTAGGGTGAAAAATTATTAATTAAGGGCGCTAAAAACCTTAATCGAGCCCTGCCTACAACATTAAAATAGTCTTAATATTTATTGTAAGGTAATGCTAATAGTCAAATACAAACGTCGTGCTATCACGAAATGGCACCGCACTCATAATGCAGAGGACCAACGTAATTCCAATCAATTGAATAAACATAAAGACAAATTAAGGGAAATTCACAACGAAATACATTAAAATGTTACTCTTTCGTGGCCACTCACTTTTAAAAAACAATAAAGGCTTCAAACGATTGAAAGAGTAAATTGATTAACAACAAATAAGAAAAAGCGCCCATATAGCTGAAGTTTTTGAAAGTTCACTGTTACGGAAATTAAAGAAGAAATTAAGCTGTCAATAACAGCAAAGCTCAAGGGTACGATTTCATAATATCGACCGTAGTAGAACAACCACCTTACCAGACAATTAAATTCCTCATAATCCTGTTCAATGCAATTTTAAAATTAACATTCTGGCTAATTTAATTTAAATTCGCTCATATTATACTTATCCTCAAACCTAGGAACGATATCCAATAATCCCGACTTATTAGTCTCTTCTTGGTCCTTTCAAAACTGTTTAAAAAACTCCGAGATGATTGGTTGCTCAATCATCAACTTATTGTTCGATTCAACAATGCCATCTTCCTTTTTAAGTGCCTTGCTCTCTGAGAACATCGGCGATTAGTAACATGGTTTTTACTCTACCAACTGCTGTTCTAAATAGTGTTGTGGTGTTGAGTCCATACCACTGACGTAAATTTTTGAGCCATGATATATTGCTGGGTCTTCCTGGGCTGCGTTTGCCTCCAATTTTTTCTTGAATCATAATATGAAGTAGTTTGTATTTATCATTCCTCATAACATGGCCCAGATATGTAGGTTTTCTTCTCGTGATGATATTAAGAATTTCAAGTTTTTTGTTTATGTGTCGTAGTACTTCCTCATTTGTGACCCTGTCCATCCACGAGATCTTCAAAATCCTGCAATAGGTCCATATCTCAAAAGCTTCAAGTCTTTTGCCATTGCCTCCGTAAACGCCCATGCTTCAAAGCCATACAAGAAGATGCTGAAGACATAACATCTTAATAATCGAATACGTAAGGGAATGGACAAGGCTTTACAGGTCAAAATTTTCTTCATCTTTTGAAAGGCTTGTCTTGATTGCTCTATTCTACATCTAATTTCCTGTGTTAAATCCCAGTTTTCGTTGACATGGCAGCCAAGACATTTATACGATGTCACTCTCTAGCTATTCCTCTCCCACAAGTATATTATTATGTACGTCATTATGTAGTTATCTAACGATTAGTCTTTTGGTTTTTTTGACGTTGAGTTTTAGCCCCATTTGTTCACTATGGTTTCATACTGCTGATAAGACTATTTGTAGGTCAATGCCACCGCACAACGAATTTTATAGAAACTACACTTCAACATTGTTCTGCTATATTGATAGATGTTCAACAACTTTTTGATAAAGTATGGCATAGAGAACTGTTATACATTATTAATGTACCCTAATAATCGAAGCTTTCAAATAGAAATTGGCAATGTTTCTAATTAAACAAATAAACGCAGGTGTACCCCTAGATAGTGTTTGGACCCAATGTTATATCTATTTACATCTGGCCTGCCAATGATAACCACTTTTGCTAACGATACAGCAATTCTTGCTTCCAACGACAATCCAAAGACAGTATTGATAATGCTTCAAAGCCATCTAAACCAAACACCTAGAGTCTACAAGGGCACCGAATAAAGGCCAACAAAGATAAACCTTCATTTACACTAGATGTCTATCAAGTCTGTTCCAGTTACCCTTTCTAGAAACCAATAAAATAAAGTATCTAAGACACCACGCTGATAAGAGTTTAACTTAGAAAACTTACATTAACAAAATGTGTAAATAAATGGACACCAAGATAAATAAATGTGTTGGCTAGGCGGAAGAAAATCACTCTCAGTGTTAGAGAATAAAATACTAATATAAATGTATAATCCGACATATTTTTCAGCTGTAGGGGTGTTTCAGAAATCTAAATATCAACCAACGTCTCCAATATAAAACTCTTCCATGTTTAATGCACCATAGTGTGTGTCAAATCGCTGACATATTCATTCCATACGGGAAGGACCTTGTTCATCACTGTGCTGTCAAAGATCATACTATACTGAGAAATGATACAAATAAAACCCTGAAACTGCTGACTGTAGAATCGTACTTTCGACAGCTTTAGCTGAAATGGTTTAAGGTACTGACGAATTTAAACAAAGTTTGACTTCGCTGGAAGCTCCCTCCTATTACATTCTAAGCTCAAATATTATATTTACTAGATCTTGATTTATTGCTCCACGGATAAAGAAAAGAACGTCATACACAAAAGCCGAGCCAGTGAGTGACATCAGTAAAAGTTGGGAAGTCGTTACCTTTAGTATACTGCATGACGTCACAGAGCCTCAATAAATCTTTTATCACCGCGCAAGATAATTGAAGATTTCTCTTTTGAAGGTATCCGTCGTAAATGCAGACGAAACATTAAGAATTTCTAAATTCTTAACATACCCTAACAAGCCAACAACAATTCATATGGTGTTTTAGCGTTTCGGCATTGAAAGTCTTAGAAATTATTTGAATAATAAGTCAATTATTACATATTGTAAGCAGTAAGCCTACTTGTGTTAAAAGAAATAATTGCATTTAAGGGGATGATTCTTCTTCTTCTCAACCTTTTCTTGATCACCTGTATCCTCCATGGTCTCCAATATTCATTTATTTTCCCATCTTACTACATGGCCTGCCCATTCTTATTTTGGTTTTGCCATTAGTTGTATAATGTCGTTTACTTTTAATAAAACTATATAACCTTGTGTTGTTTTTCTGTTTTTATGGTTATTTTGGTTTGATGATTTTGCTGACAATAAATTCGTTGAACATCCAAGTTTCGGTTTCCTTCAGTAACACGGAAAGTACGCATACGTTAAATATTTTTGCTTTTAGTATCTGCTGAATATTAATTTCCATTGTACAACTTAATTTGCCACAAGTTGTTCATTCCAATTTAATACAACCATTTAAGTCTGTTTTGAATTTTCTCCACTCTTATTGCTTGTCCAGAATAGATTCAAGTTATAGCACTTCGATTTTTTTCTCACAAACTAATCACACGAAAACTGTGAAACTTATGTCACTTCTCAACGTAATCTCCCTGCAGCCGTACACATTTTTTACAACGTCAACGCCATGCTTTCACAACCGCTGCGAACGCTTCTTTAGGAGTCGTTTTTGACCATTGGAAAATTTCTGATGCAATAGCAACACGACTAGTGAATTTGCGACCATAGATAGTATCCTTATCGTTGGAAACAGCCAATAGTCGCTAGGAGCCAGGTCAAGTGAATAGAGAGCATGAGAAATAACTTCAAAGCTGTCAGCATTCGTGGCACCCACCTGGAGGACACTTTTCGCATTTTTAAGTCTTCATGCGGGATTGTGTGCACAGATCCCACGGAAATGCCAACTTTGTATGTATTCCACACTCATTCGGCGATCCCCCAAAACAAGCCTCTCCACTCGCTTGATCATGTCGTCAGACCGGCCGGGCGAACCCGAGATTGTCTTGGTTTGTTGTCACACGATGTTCTGCCTTCTTTACAAACGCACAGTAGACACCTCCATAACACCATCAGCACATGTTCACTGAACTGGTAATGAGTTTAGATCGGTGTTACACCATGGAAATGGAAAAACGAATGATTACCCGCTGTTCTTGTAATGAAGACGTCGCCATTTTAAGTATCAAAACAATCTTTACTCACGCCGCTGCCGCTGGAATCCTGCGTAGCGTACAGTGCTGCCACTCTATCACACAATTTCACAAAGATCTGTTCCCAGTCCCGAGAAAAAAATTCGGAGATGTTATAACTAGAATGCACCTCGTATTTTTCTGTTTTTTCTATTTTTGTGTTCTTAAACTTTATTTGAGTGCTAGACTACACTTCGTTTGCCATTATTTTTGTTTTACTTATATTAAATTCTAAACCTCTTTCTCTATAAACAAATATTACTCAGTTCAGTTCTCTTTTTGCTAGCCTTCCGAGTTGTCTGCATTTAACACGATATACTCTGCAGAACGCAAATAATAAATATTTCAGTTCTTGCAAAATTTCTGTCCTCTAACGCCAAAGTAAAAAAAAAATTGGATCTCCTTACCCTACGGCTCTATGTAGATTAAATTTTGTGTTTGTGAAACCGTACTGTTAAAGTGACATTTTTGTAGATATTTATAATCAAAGTTGTGTATCTATGGCCAGATCTTGCATTTTCTATCGCATCCACTGTAGCTCAACTTTCAATATCTGGTAATTTCTGGTAATCCACAAAACGTACCGTAATCGTAATTAATATTATGCAACTAAATAGGATTTCAATATTACAGTTAAAATTCCCCCTAAACTGCTAATTCGGTTGATGAAGTCAAATTTGTTGGCTAAGCGATTGATTATTATTTTTACGAAACCTTTTTGATATATGAAAGCAAGCTTATCGGCCTCCAATTATCTAAATTTGATGCATCCCCATTTTTGTGCAATAAAATGAGTATGGCTTCATTTCAACTATATGAAATCTGTTTTGTGAAGGCAGACATTAAATACTCGCCGTAGCTCCTTTAGTATACATTTTTCTACGCAGTTTACAGTCTCGACAAGTAATAGATGTCCTTTCTTTTCGATTTTAAGGACGAGCTCTATTTTACCTTTTGTAATTTTAAGAATCTTTCCACAGTTAATGTTCAATATTCTACGAGGTAAGATTTAGGTAAATTTCCGGTCCCAATATACTCTAGGGGCGATCGGAATAAAATAATAAGATTATTTTCCAATATAACCATCATGCATTTAGTATTGCAATACCAAAATTCTTCAAAACAGCATCTTGTACCCCTTTATCGTTGTCAAATTTTCTACCTCAAAGATGTTTTTTCAGTTTTGAAAGTAGATAGTAGTCACTGGGAGCTAGATCTGGCCTATAAGGTAAGCTGGAAATCTGCCCAAAGTCCAGGGTTTTGCAGTTTTATGGACAGGGACGTTATCATGCAGAAGGCAGGTAATTCACGCCTTGTGTCTTCGATAATGTCGGGCAATTTTTGCAGTAGACTGCCGCAATACTCCCCATTTACCACCGTTTCTTTTCCTAAAATCAATTAGCAAAATTTCTTTTGAATCATTGACATGGTCTTTCTCATTGATTAATCCACGTTTGAATTACTTGACCATTTTTCGTCCAGTCTGCGAATTGACTCTTGCTAGAGTCATAGTAAAACACTGTAATACTGGATTGTTGGGAAAAAGTTTAAAAATTACTCGCAATAGGTCACACGTTTCTGCTTTTGAGCCGCTGATAAAATTCGGGGTGCTCCTTATTAATTTATTTATTGTATCGAAAAGCTCTCACCTTGCTGATGTTTTACTTTTAAAAGCTTATCTTGCAGCATCTTATGCTCTACAAAGGCAGCGTTTTCTTCGGAAAGTATTTTAAACAGATCTGTACGTTTCGTTTTTGATGCTTTATCGGCCCAAACGAAATTGCTGTGTCCATTCCTTTACAGGAAAATTTAAAAGTGGAGATTCGCCGTATATCATAGCTGACGTTACCGCTATTTTGCTTCTGTTATTACCAAAATGCAGTCAGGCCGGAAACTTGGCGCTTACATCGTACCTCTTGTTGTTTGTACTATGTTCGGATGTGGATGTTTTATTTTCGTATTATGTTGTTTATTTATTTGACGAGTTTTATTTTTATTGGTAGTTTCTATTAATAAAAAGGAATTATTGTAAATTATGACAATCAGATACTTAGGTATAATGGTAAATAACAGGAACAACAGAAGTTTAGAAATTGCGGAAATAATTCAGGCCGGCAATAAAGCATACTTTAAATGCAAAACGCTGGTACAAAATAAAAAGATAAGTAAAGACACAAAAATGAGGATTTATATATGTGTTTAAACAAAAGAGACCATTTGAAAGGAAAATTATAAGAATAAATTATGAACCAATAAAGATATCAGAAATTGAGCATAGAAAATTAACGAATTTTTAAATAAAAAAAAAGTTGAAATATAAACATATAGTAAAGATAACAAAAGCACAAAGAATACGATGCCTCGGACATATATACTGAAAAGAAGAAAGATCAATGCATAGAAAAATAACAAGATGGAAACCACACGTAAAAAAACAGAGAGGTAGACTAAGATCACGATGGATAGATCAAGTAATGGAGGATGTTAAACTGCTAGGAATAGCAGATTGGACAGAGAAGGTACAGGATAGGAAGGGATGGAAGGATATTGTTAAGAAAGCAAAAACATATACCAATCTATAAACTGTAGACAAGAAGAAAAACAGTGGACTGACCCCCCACAAAAAAGGCCAATAAAACTAAATAAAGAGTGGTTAGAACTCTAATTGAGTGTAAAACCTTGTAATAAATAAATAAGACAATCAATGCTATTTAGTACCCAAAAGTAGCGATTATGCAATTCAGCACTAATTAAAAAATGTTACAGGGCACAATTAAACTTAGCTTCTTAGGTCAATTTCGATTAGCAACCCCTATTGCAATAACGATTACATCAGTGCAAGGCCTTTAAAAGTATTTTCTTTTGAAACTGGAGAAATCTACAAGAATATTACCACAACGATTGTTTTGATATAGAAAATGCGACTGCAAAATTTACTTGTGACCTCAAAAGGTCAAAATTATATAAAAATAATCATTAAACTAAGCTGAGAAACCATTAATGATTAATAAAAGGTAAAATATCGTTCGCATTGCATTTGATGCTTATTACCATCTCTGCCTTCCATCCTCCACCAATTTTATACTGTCTTGAAACTACCGCAAGGTTGCACTATCGTAACACCAGCACTGTTTATCTGAAGTCTCAGGTTTGTCCGTGGTGGTACTGTTCTTAGAGTATTTGAGTAGGATTGAAGATGGTCTATTTTAAGGCTTTGACTAGTCTTCAGATAAAATTGATAGCCACCTCCACAGCTTACTTTTACAACTTTCGTACTCTCGCTGGTCATTGAGGTGAAAAGATCTTTGTAACTTCTAAAGCAGAGCGTTTCTTCCTTCTTCTGTGTAAGCAAGATTGGTGATAAAACACCTTTAAAGTTTCTACTAACTCACATGGGTTTCTCATGTAGACAGTTATGGTAAATTTCTTGAATTGTGACAACATAATTACTGCATTTAGCAAGTCAGAAGCCTCGACAGAACACCGCGTCTTGTTGTGAGACCCTTTTACAGTGATAGAAACTTGCATGATATGTAGCAAGTGTAGTATCAGTAACACAAATATCGAATGAAAAGACCTAAACTTTCTTTTGACTAGTAGTTTATTTTTATAGTTGCGAAGTAACTATAAAGATGAAGATATCTAATCTTCCTGGCGACGATGCCTTAGTTTTCATGCTGCAATGACAATAAAGTTTTTTTTTCAAACTTTTCGCACTCGCTAGAACTTTCTTCCTTACAAGGACTTAAAAAACCTACCACAATTATAAAAATACTACCAGAAAGACGACCTTACGTTCCGTTAAAATAAAATTTGTGCGATTTCGTCGGAATGACCCGATTCCCGTTTTCTAAGTCCCAGGTATGCCTTTTTAATTTTTTTAATTAAAAATTCCGTAAATGTGCGATAAAGACATTTGATTAATTCTTTTAATCGTATATATCGTACTTCGTTTGGCCAGAAGTTACATTTTCTAGGTTGACTAATTTGAAGATTTTATGACTAATAGAGATCACTACTGCGACTTTAACAAAAAATGTTCACCTAACCTGTATTTTCTACATATACAAAGACAGAATTCCTGTCGCACTGATACAGTTGATAGTGATCTTCCTCAACAAAAACAATACATAAAATGTCGCGTACAGGTAGAGTTGAAGAGAGACTTCCGAAAACAGGACTTTAATGGTCCTTTATAGTGAAGATCATTATTCTTCTTCTAATTTTCCGGGTCTATATAGGCAATTTGCCTGATATAATTTTTATCTATGCTTTTTTCATAATGTTGTCACTCAATCCTTTAGTCGGTCGGCCAACGCTTCTTAGTTTCTGTTTTTGTCCATAGCTATCTTTCAAGATTCTATCGTCTGCCATTCTACTTATGTCATTATTCCATTCGTGTTCCTGTACAGTGTCCATTCATTTAGAAATGATGTTGCTCTTCCTCAAATTTCGGTATGTTATAGATCTATTAAGTGTTTCCTGTTATTCTTTCTCAATATCCTCATTTCGGTTGTTCGCAATAGTCGCTGCGTTTTAGTTGTGTCCGGTAAGCTAATGATGCGTATGTCTATTGGTAGTTGGACTTACTTTGTATATTCGAGACTTTGTTTATAAGTCTAATGTATAAATGGCGACATTGTATTATTGAGGGATCCAGAAATATATTAGCATTGTATTTGATCAGTTTATGGACGTTTAACATCTCCATTTTTAGTTATTTTGATCCCAGCAATATTGAAACTTTAATCTACAAGTGTCGAATTATTATCTTCAAAATCAATGTCTATAAGGAATGGTTATCTAAGGAGTTTTAATAATCAGTAGTTTCTACTATCAAACTTAGTCTTAAAGTTTTAATAAGGTGTTCATTTCATAGGAAATGTAAGTGAACATTACCATAAAAGTTTTGGAGTCCAACGTAGGTTCTGCAGTCCCAATCCGTCAACCTACTTGAAGAAATGGCTTCTCAAATTTTCGAAATGTCGTGTAGGAGAAAAGTTATTGGAATTTTTATAAAATTCCACATTTTTATTTTTACCTCATCTGAAAGTGTGGTCGCAAGTTTTAGGGATTTTACCGAATTAAGTCTAAACTTATACCGAAGCTATTTTGTAGTATGGACTTACCACGAGCTATTGAACGCAAACATATAAGGTCTGATGATAAACTGGCGAGCATCTAAAACAAGGATAGGGACAGAAAGAAGATTCGAAGTGTTGAGTGACAGTTTATGGACGTAAAACCATTATGATTTTTTTGTTCTAGTTTTCGATCCAGCAAATGCTTATAAAAACATCTACAAGTGATTAATTATTATCATTCAAAACAATATTGTCTAAGGGAATGGTAAAGGGTTAAACAAAACAGAATTTATTACGTAAAGTATAGTAATTCAGTGTATAACTGAATTTTAATAAGGTGTTCATACTTCCATGAAGGGTAATGTATATGCTACCTTCTAAAATATGGAGGGTGTAAAGGGCAGGTCGAACCAGCCCAAACGTCAACCTCACCTGCAAGAGTGATGGCTTAGGCCACCCGGTACACCCTGCTAGCTAACAGAAGAGGCTCTGGCGACCGAGTAACAGCGGTATAACTGTAAAAACATGCTCTGAGAAAATGCTTAATAGACCCCTCGCTAACACGCCTGGCAAGCGTGGCGTTTTAATGCCCCCCAAGAAATGATGAACAGACACAAAGAGAAAAGGCAGTCAGTCCGCAGCAGTCCTGGAACCCTTGTCTCAACAGCAACCAAGCAGGAGAAAGGACAGAGGGTGCTAAGAATACCTGCGTTAGGAAAGGCTGTCACAGAAAGACGAACCTGGCAATAATGACGTACAATATAAGAACAATGAGCACAGACGATAAAGTAGAAGAACTGGAAGAAGAACTGAAGCAGATGAGATGGGACATAATGGGAGTGTGCGAGATTAGAAGAAAAGGCGAATAATGCATAACATTAAGATCAAACAATGTACTCTTCTACAAAGGAATAAATGAGGAGGAACAAGAAAAGATCGGAGGTGTTGGCTTTATATTAAATAGAAAGATAACTAATAATATCCTAACATATAATGCAAAATCAAATAGAGTGGCATATATTATTGTAAAAATAACAAGACACAGTAAACTAAAATTATCCAAGTTTATGCCCCAACATCCACATATGAACAAGAAGCAATAGACACCTTCTACGAAGAGGTAACAGACGCAATAAATGAAAACCCATGTCATTATACTATAATCATGGAGACTACCAACCAGTTGGAATAATTCCGTAACAATACTGTTGTTCAAAAAAGGCGATAATAGAATGCTAGATAACTATCGGCAAATATCACTATCGTCGCAGATATACAAGCTATTTACTAGAATAATAATCAACAGACTAGAAAACAAACTGGAAGCTAACCAACCGATAGAACAAGCAGGTTTCAGGAAAAACTTTAGTACCAGTGACCACTGCTAACGATTAGAACGCTTATTGAGAAAGCCACAGAATATAATCTAACGCTTTATTTAATATTCATAGACTATCAAAAGGCATTTGATAGTATTGAAACCTGGGCGGTAGAAAAAGCTCTGAACAACAATAGAATAGACTACAGATATACACAGCTAATAAGATCGATCTATAATAATACGAAAATGACAATAGAAGCGCATGAAACAACAAAACTCATACCTATAAAACGAGGAGCACGCCAAGGCGATCCAATGAGTCCTAAACTATTTAATGCCGCATTGGAAGAGATCTTTAAAGAGATGGATTGGGATAAGACAGGAATAAACATAAACGGAGAGAGACTACATCACTTAAGATACGCCGACGATGCTGTTTTAATATCAGACAATATAGAAAACATCTAAAAAATGTTAAACGATCTCAAGGAAAAATCCGAAAGAGTGGGACTACAACTAAATGAAAAGAAAACAAAAGCCATGACAAATGACCATAACCCACTTGACATAAGGATAGGGAACAAAACACTTGACTATGCAGAAGAATATATATCTAAGGCTAAGAAAAAATGTATATAATCAATGCGTATTACCCGTTCTTACATACGCAGCACAAACCTGGACATTGACAAAGGGCATAATGGATAAATTAGCCAAAACGGGCAATGGAGCGTCAGATGTTACATATAAAGATAAAGGATAAGATACGGAATGAATACATTAGAGAAAAAACAAAAGTAATTGATGTAAAAGAACATACAGCCAGCCTAAAATGGAGATGGGCCGGACATACTATGCGGCAATCTGACGACCGAGGGAATAAGAAGATACAAGAATGGAGACCCTGGCTGGGAAAAAGATCAAGAGGTAGACCTCAGACCAGGTGGAAAGACGACCTAAAGCATACAGCCGGGCTCACATGGGCAAGAGAGACACAAAACCGAGAACAATGGAAAATGAGAGGGGAGGCCTATATCCGACACTGGATGTAAAGAGGGCTAAGAAGAAGAAACTATGGAGGAGCCCACCCCAGCTGGCACGGAATCAGACATTTATACATATATAGGAATTATTACTCCTGAACTTTGACACAGTTCAGAACTAAATAACTAGAATTTGCACTATAAATGTAACCTGATATTGAAGTTATTTTGTGTCTTAAGGGCATAGCATCTGAAGTTTAACCCGACGTCTCAAATACCTGCGGTATAAGTAGCTAATTGGATTACTCATTGCAGCAACATCCAGAAACTTTACCGATTGAAACTTTCCAGCAACGCGCAATCTCAGCAATCCAATCCCTTTCATATGCAGGCCATACCCTGCTCAAGTTTTCGTTTTTATAGCCGCCATCCCCAGGACAAACTAGCCTCTCGCAGTTAAATTTATTACAGCGGTCAGCCCGGCGTTTAACAAATTCGGGGCGAACCCCGTCCCCTAGACGCAAGACGGCTACGGTTTTCGCCGCACCCCATCATTAATTTATCGCGGCTCCGCCGAAATTGGCCGAATTTAACGCGACATTGGACCCCGATTTATTTATTGCGTTCGTTATTGCCACGGTGGACGGAGATTGATTGCGGCACACGCCGGAAGCGCCCGCTGCCGCGCAGTCCCATTCAATCTTCTGCAGATAAGGGAGTGCGCTAAAGAGTTTATGTTCCAACGTTGATGCGGCCAATTTGTCAGGGCAGGCCCCTCGCAGCATCATTGCGCCTCCCACGGGACGCCCTAAAAGCGATGTAATTTCGCGCTGCCAGTTCCACTTCTGGCCGTGCTGCCTGCCAGCGCAAAATCTGATATCGAGAATCGCTTTTGTGCGGCCCGATCGATTGTTTTGGGAGTGAAATGAGTAATTCATACCTCGTTCCGGGGCTTCGCCTGCATGGCCGTCGGCTGTTCACTGAAACTTGGGGCTGTCTTTCTTCACGAAAAGTTGTCGTGCTCAAACTGCCGTAGGTTTAGCTTTATAAGCGAATTTAATTTAAATTTATAAGTGACGTAAGCGTGTCTGCAACAGTTGCAAAACGTACTAAATGATTTTAATGATTAAAAGTTGAGTTTCATGTTTGGAACACCAAACAAAAGCAATAGAGAGATTCAATCACCCACAATAACTGTTCAAGACTTTTTGACTCTTAGAACTTCCCACAAAAAGAAATTTAGCGGTTTAATATTATTCGTGGTTCAATTTCCTTTCTCGGGACTTTCATATAGCTCCAAGTGCCACACCCCGAGAAACTGCAAAGATCTGCAGGAAAAACTAAGGAAAGTCAAATGTGACGAACATCTAAGGTACGGTTCATTATATAAGAAACTTGGACAGATAGAAATATTAATTCTAACAAGGTCATATTATTGCAATGAGGAAAGCAGCGGAAGAGTACCTCATTAAGATCCCTTGTAGACTATGATGGCTAAAGTTTATAAACAATTGGCCTTCGGTCTCCGACAGATCTTAAACGACCAAGGGCGCCAGCTTAGAATTGTAACATGGAACGTAAAGAGTAGGTTCCAAGCTGGCAAATTTCGTAACATAGCCTCTGAAATGGAGAGACTTAATTTAGACATTCTAGTCATAAGCGATGTTCAGTGGCCTGAAAATGAAGAATGTACATTTAACAACGGTATGATGTATTATAGGGATAAAACAATGGCGATCACTACTATGGGGTTGCTTTTATGGCCAAAAAATGTTTATTCTAAGTGTGATGTAATTTTTTGAACGATTGCTGCAGATAAAATTTAATATTGGAAGAATCAACATTAGACAGATCTATGCCCCAACAGGAAAAAGTCAGATGATGAAATTCAGGACTTCTATCAACAACTAGAGAGAAAATATTAAAGTCTAGTAAGGTTCAAGATGTCACTATAATATTAGGTAAATGCGACAGTTGGAGAAAGATCAGTAAATGTCTGCGTTGGAAAATATGATTTGGGTACAAGAACTGACAGAGGAGAAAGACTCAAGAGAAAAAATTTATCATAACTAACACTTGGTTTAAACTGCCTAATAGATATTTTTATACTTGTATATCATCGAAACATACAAAATATAAAACTGTAAAAAACTAAATTGACTTTAGTCTGATTAGCAGCAGATAAGGTATGTCTCCGGATAGCTACCATATCTGTCCATAATTCTTTAGTGGCCATATTTCAAGTAAAATTAAAAGAAGCATATGTTACGTCAAAGTCAAAAGGATTAAATCTAAAAGCGTTAAAGCACAACCAACATTTAAAGTAACATCTGACTCATGGGAGGAAATAAAAAGGCATTATCTGATGGAACAACGGAAACGTTAAAATCATCAAAATTAAAAGCAAAGAAATCTTGGACGACCACAGCTGACGGATGAAAGAAGAAGCTACAAAGCTAGAAATGAGGAAAAATATCGAGTCAGAGATAAGCTGATAAAAATAAAATTAAAGAGGCCGAGACAAAATTCTGGCCCGAAAAATAGGAGATTTACAAGAAAAGCACGGTATTTTGGAATTAAGGAATTGGGAGAAAGAAACATTTTGGCCAAACAAAAATAAAGATAGATAACTCATTATTGTTAAGATAACAAAATTAAAGAGATGGAAAGACTACATAAAAGATTTTTAGACTATTCCTCAATATAAGTATGAACATCCATATTCGTATTGGTCACAATATCGCATCTTGTGCGATTGCCTACCATACTTCGCTCTTTTTTGGAAATCTTGATTTCAGTGGTACTATAGCTTTCATAAGAAGGAACTTATCTGGTATGAAACATACTGATTTCTGAAACTTTTGCATTGTCGTCAATAATAAAGGAATTGTTGCCGCCCAAAGGTACTAATTGTTTTTATAGTTTTAACCTTAGACAGACATCTTTCTTGGTTTATACCATCTTTAACTCTTTACTGATCGAATGAAAACTTTTTCCATTTTTTTTTTTTTTTTGATCACTGATTCTTACCCAATAGTTGATTTAGCATTCTGACATCCCGCTCTAGATTGCCATTTAAAATTTTGCTGTATCTTACACCACCCGTCTTCAAAAAACGCTTGCCGTCTATATTGACCGCAAGCATAAACGCATCTTGTGATGCAAAGATCTTTCTTGTTGGTGTTTCTACTTTCGACATAATTATCACATAGAAACCAATGTTTAATTACATTTTTTAATAGACATATGCGCGTTTTTTGCTTTCTCTTTACTTTTTTATGTGCTTCTTTCTTTTCTTCATTTACTAGGTTTATTATTTTAATCCGCGCTTCATTTCTTTCATTAATTACTTCCCTGCATTCTTCATCATAACATTTCTCCTTTCCTTTCACTATTTTTTCTGTCCCTACTATTTCTGCTGCTGTTTTAATTACTACGTTCCTTACTTGTTTCCATTCTTCCTCTATGCTCCTTTCTTCCTCATTCTCTTTTCTTTCGCTAATCATTTCCAACTCGTCTGATATTTTCTGCGTATACCTTGCTGCTACTGTTTCTCCTTTCTAAGATTGTGTGTATCATACTTTTCTCTTACTTTCCCTCGCTGTTCTTTCCTAATTGCCACCTTCTGTTTATATTTGACGCGTACTAGAAAATGATCTGTATCACAATCGGCCCCTCTGCAGCTCCTTACATCTTGCACATCTGATACATGTCTTGCGTCAGTTATTACATGGTCAATCTGATTCCTCGTTACCCCATTGGAGTGCTTCCATGTTTCTTTATGGGTTCTTTCGTGCTGAAATCTTGTACTATAGATGACCATATCATTACTTCCCGCCAAATCTATCACTCGTGTTCCGTTGTCGTTACTATCCTCATGCAGACTTTGTCTTCCCATTATTGGATGGTAATGCGCCTCATTGCCTATTTTCGCATTAAAGTCTCCTAATAGTATTTTAACATCACGCTGTCGAATTTTGTTTAATATTTCCTGTAGCTGTGCATAAAAATCTTCCTTCTCCTCTGTAGGAGTACAGTACAAATTGATATGTCCGCAAATTCTGATTTAATTCTTAAAATCCGCTATCCTCTCATTTATCCGCTGAAACTGCATGATTTCCTTTTAGTTTATTACTTATCACGAAACCAACACCGAACTCAACTTTTGCCGCACTACTTGTTATCACATAATTTCCCGACTCTATCATCCCATTTTCCTTCCATCTAATTTCGTGCATGGGTACCACGTCTAATTTGTAGCGAATAATTTCCTGTTTCAGATTTTTTAAAGCCCTACACTCAGTGTCCTTATAATTGCGGTCCGTCATCTTTGTCTGCGTCCGGTTTTCATTAGTTTTTTGTTCTCCTTGCTGTATTACTGATAGTCCTCATTTGTTTCCTGAACTCTTCATCTTCTGTATTTCTTGGCGATCTCATACTCAAAGTCCTTGCTCTTGAAGCCTTATGTTCTTCGTAAGTCTCTTTATCTGCTGTGTGTGTCTGTGTTTTGCCTAGCATAAAGCCTTTCCCGTTTATTATGCGCTTATTGTACTTTAATTGTACTTTGTGCCCTTTTTCACGGGCTTGCTTCGCGAAGGCGTAAGCTTCTTGCGCTGCTCACGTATTTCCTTTGGGTAGTCCTCTGAAATCCATAGGTTGGTTCCTTTGAAGTTCTTAGTAGCTCTTACAATTTCATTTTCGTACTCCAATCTAACAGTTTCACTAATATCGGCGTGATCTTTTGTCCCTTCTGGTATTTTCCTAGTCTCATTAACTCTCTCCCTTTTATCATATCCTTTTCATTTAGACCCATTTTTTAAACACTTCACCTACTTTCCCTTTCACTACTTCCTCCGTCTCCTCTTCAGTGTCTTCTAATTTCTCTTTCTAGACTTTCTATCCTTCTGTCCTGCTTTTCCGCCTCCTTTCATAATTGCAGGTTCTCTTTTTTTTAGTTATTAATTATTTTGCATTATTATCCATCTTTTCGTTCAAGCCATTAATTTGCGTCTTCATGTCTTCTAACTGTACCTAATATTGCTAATATTTTTCTGTATCACTCAATTTTACATATTTCCAGTTGCTCTGTTCCTTTACTATCAGCTTTACTAATTTTACTTCAATACTACACCGCACAATGATTCTATTTTTAATTTGACAAATGTTTATTTTCCGCGCGCATTTGATACACCTTATCAGTTACACTGTCCTCAACTTATAACTAATTCTACCTTACTTTTAACTGTTGATACTTGATTCGTCACCCTACAATTAATCATTTTCACTTTATTTATGGTTTATTTACGCCTTTAAACACCATTCGTAGGCTTTTATTTTACGTACTTCACTCTCATGTTTACCTTAACCGTTAGCCAGGACTGGACTCCATTCTTAAGATTACTCTTTGCAAAAGCGAACAACAGAAAAACAGCTCGAATTAAAGTTGATGTCAAAAACTGACATCTTTCGCTACAAACATAATAAGCGTCTACTTAAGAGAATTTACAATGTATTGTAATATGGTAATATACCAGTAAATGAAAGTACAAGCTGATAATAGCCAAGGGCTTTAACGAGTAACTGTAAATGTCTTGTTTGGAATTATATGACCGTTTGTCCATGAGCACCATTGTTTTTATATCGTCCGTCTGGTTAAAAATATTTGATCCAATGACAGATTGACAGCTGAGTCTAGCTGTCATATTCTTTTAGACTATGGCATTGCCAATAAATTGGCCATTTGAAGCCTCAGCAACAATTGGCTTAGTAACTAGTCAGAGCTTTGTTATTCAATACAGACTATTGTAGATAGCTGACATCTCAAAAAGTTTGTTCGAGACATTGGCTACCACTATAAACAACGAAAAGCTACTATAAAAGCTAATTGAGACTGCATTTAAACGTACTATGCACGACCTTCTTATCTTTCTCTATTATATTTTACTTGAGATAAAACCATTTTCAAATTCAAACGAAATGAGATAATGTTTATTGTCTCACCATGTAGAGAAATTTGTCTAAAAAATTAAATACATAAAAAACTTGTTTTACAAATTTTATACCTATTTGTAAGAAAAAGTTTCAATTCGCTTAAGGGAGACGCAAACAAAAATCCTGACCAAGATTTTATGCGCCCGTAGGTATTTAAATTCCAGTTTACAATGAAAGAGTAACATCAATGTTATAAATGTCCATCACCAACGTCCAAACACTTCTATCTTAGTAGATAGTAGTATATACACGTGTCAATTTAACAATAGTCATGCTGATCCTTGAATACCATAACAGTATAGGAATGTAGTCGTGAATTCTCTTCAGAAAAAAGTCATATGGCAGATTTGATCACTGCGGCGGTTACAAACCTTTGCTCGCTGTAGCGTATGACCTTACTCTCTTCTTCTGTCAGTTTAGACTAAAATTCTTCAAACTGTGGGTCGAAGAATATTGCGCAAATAGTGCAGATGCCAGCCTTAGTGTATAACACACTGATCTTTGCTCGTGTATTAAATTGGGATAAACAAAAAAACGGTGGTAAAAATCATATTCTTGTAGAAAGTACAACTCTTGTACAATTATCACTTTGTGTGGTTTAAATTTCAAAGCCTCCAATACATGAACGCAAATCATTTCACTGGAATGCACTTGTAGAGGCAGCTTATCGGTAAACTTCTAAGGACACCTTCGTACCACAAGCTGAAATGACTGCACGGCGGTTGTTAAGCTGATGCATTTCTAATGGATCAATTTGCTCGTCATTTTCTTGGTAGGTTTTTTAAAAGGAGGAATAAAATGGCCGGGTATGAAAGAAGAAACAGCTTTATACTAACGAAGCAACCAAAAAGCCAAAAAGCACTATGTAGGGCATTTTACTAAACCATTTGACCAGCGACTTCTACTGGGACCTGGCAGAAACCTTTGATAGATAGACTATGACAAACGGGCGGTCAATCAATGGGCCAATTAAATTAGAAAGAGCACAATAAACATCAAAAAAGATTGAAGAAACATGTGAAACATCTAACAATCAATAATCCGAAGAATTAAGGAGGTCAAAAAAGAACATTAAAAACAAGAGCTTGTGCTACTTGAACTCCAGACATATAACCTGAAGACGACTTTCACAAAATTATGTTTAAAGTTATAAAATGACTGCTACATTTACTCACAGAAATGATATCATTAATACTCTTCTTCGCTACAAACATATCAACTGATTACCCAAGTGAATGAGTCTTGTGTAAGTATGAACACTCAGGCAAAAATAATAGATCAAAGTTTTTGTAGCAAAATGAGAAAAGTAACTACCACGCAATATATCAATGAATGAAAGTGTATTCTGAAAATTGTCTTGGTTCTCGACAGCATTTCTTTCTAGGAGTCTTTATGGGTTTCCTGAATCATCATGTTCGAGATTTAATGGCTGATGATCATATAACAGAACGTTAAAATACTTAAGTCTAACCACCAAATCTTCTGATTTATAGCTTTGCGACTTAAGTGTTTCAACCATCTGATCTATTGCCTTGCAAGTGGAAAGATTTTTCTCAGGTAAGGTAGACCATCGAAGATCTCTTCCAGAGTTATGTAAGCAATGCTAAAGTTGTAAAGTCTGACCATTAAACACACTAAAATTATGTTTTTCTGCTTTTTAAATTCTATTTTGATTGAAGTGAGACAAAGCTCATACTTAAAACAAAAGTGCCAGTATTCTTTGACTTATTATGTAAAACAAAATTAACTAAAAAAACCAAATACATAAAGCATTGATTTATTGTTTTCGCGACTGTAAGTACGTTTTCAAGAAAAATGTTCAATTTTTCTTCAGGGAGAAGAAAAATAAAAATACAAACCTAGATTTAATGCACCAGAAGGTATTTAAATTCCAGCATCCAATAAAAGAGTATTTGATTCAACTTTGAATTTACTCGTTTAGTGCTTTGCAAACCTACGCCGCGCTCGACCTCTGAAAGTTTTAATTGTGGCCTGGATATTAGTTCGAAACTACCCTGGAATTTATTACATAAGTTTTCGCAAGAACAGAACGTCTGTCAGCATTCCACGCAACAACAGCTTCCTCCGGTTCTGAAATGTTAAATAGGAAAAATTTCGACGGCTGCTTATGCAGCGTGCAGGCGCGAAATCGGAATCGAGCGCCTGGATGGAAATTGTTTTGCAATTTTCTTGGCTCATTTGAATGTATCGGCGGCACCCATTTTTACGCCCTCGGTAACCAACTCAGAACTTGCAGAATAAATTTCGCTGAAAGGTTAATTTTGAGCTTACGGCATTAATTTAATTCCAGACGTCTGCAGTTTTTGCCCACTTCGAATAAGCTTTATTTATGCCTTTTTCGACAAGCGCAATTTAATCCGCCGATTGATCATGTCGAATTGTTTTCTGGGGTGCAAGCGGGGCAGTCGGTTTGGATATGGCAGTCGATTACATTCGAGTTGCTACATTGATCGCTGCGTTTGTAGCGTGCAGTCGCAGGCATTTACAAACGAGAGCGACATTATGATTAGTCAACTCTAATGCGAGTAAAACGATTGATGTAAATTCATATATTTTTTAACAGTAACGGGGTTGATTACCACCACCATTAAACAATACAAACTGAAAAGTAGTGTCCTGTTTTATCAAAATATCAGTTAGGTTTGTAATCTCCTAAAGAGAAAGATTTCAAAAAAAGAATACTGATCTTAGGACCATTAAGAAACGTATGCTTTTTGTTTAAAAAGTAGTTCTGTAATTTGCACAGTTTATGCAAAATATTTCTCAATTACTGAGCTAATTAATAAAATAGCTATATCCCAAGAGACAGCCAGTTTGTGGCCGAGCGGTCGAGGTGCTTGACTACGCTGCGAACGGAACCAGATTGAATCCTGGACTCAGATGCCTGATGGGTGGCCTATCCAGTCACTAAAAATAATCGAATGCCTACTACGTTCACTTCAGTGCTTGCTACATCGCCCCATGTAACGTGCACGATAACAAGGGGTGAACCTTAAGTGGAAAGTGTAAAAGCATAAATAAAGAACAGAAGATCGGGTGAAACCTAAAATTAAAGAAAAGTGAGGAAGTAAATTGGAAAATATAGACTAAAACTTCAGTTCATGATAACATAAGGTGGAAAGTAGCGTAAAACGCCTGGAGGCCGCGAGCGCAAAAGAACTATTACATGTGGAGTTGGTACTAAGTGATGTGTTTATTGGGAAGGATACAGGAACAATTAACCTCTCCTAGTAAACAGAACAGATAAGTTATAAAGACCTGTTTCAAAGTACGTGTAAATATATGGAGGTCAGGCGGAACGCAAGTATTAGGGAAAGACCTAACAGTGGAACGACGTTAAAAAACTTTTTAAGCATAAAAAGAAAGAGATAGGTGAAAATATCTAAAGAGTTTGAAAAGTGGTAGGAAGATTTTATAGAACTCCGCAAGAGGGACAGAAAATGTTTCGAACAACGGATAAAGCCGATAAACAGTAGAAAGAAGAAGAAACGAGGAAATCTGGGGGACTAGCCGCAACACGCGAACGGGAACAAGCACAGAGGAATAAGCAAACATGGCAACGTTGCTACAAGTAATAAAGGACTTAAAAACGAACTCAACTTAGAAAATACAGAAGAACACAGATGAACTAAGCAAGAAAATGAAGCATAACCAAGAAGAAATGAAAAAATGAGAGAGCTGGTGGAGGCAAAGAAAAGTGTGCTGCGATAAAAACATGAGCTCAAAGTTAAGGTAGAAATGCTAGAAAACATAATAGAAAAAAGAGATAATAATCATAAAAGGCATAAAGTGTGGTAATATCAGAACTATGCGTAGACAACAGTGACGGAAGAGCATTGAAGAAAGGAACCACTCATTTTATTAAATAAAACCTGAAAATAGATGTGGAGGTACAGAAAGTAAGAAAAATTATCAAGAAAATAGGCTTGATCCAAGTTAATAACGGAGAAGATGAAAAAAAATCATAGAAAATGAAAATAAATTAAGAAAGATAGAAATAAGGATTTATATAAGTAATGATTTAAGTAAGCAAAAAAGACACATCCAGCAGGCCATAAAAGCACGAGACAAAAAGGAAAGAGAAAACGGAAAGATAGTACAAATAAAACACAACAGTTTGGAAGTAGAAGGAGTGAAATGGGTATGCGATATAGACAAAGCTAGATTAATAAAAACACAGCAAGAGAAAGTATCTAGCAATTTTCCAAAAAAAAATCGATACAGAAAAACTGAAGAACGTAAGAAAATACACTGCACAGATATTATGGCAACGAAGAGAGATAAAATCTTATACACACACTTTAGGGAAATAGTATGAATGTGGTGACACAAAAGATGATAAACAAGGCAATGAACAAAAACAAAAAAAGGTGATAATAGAAAAAGAAAAGATAGTAGAAAAGTAGTCAAAACAGGAGCAGGCAAAAATCGTGACATACAAAGAGGAAGAAATCACATAGGAATTAATAAAGGCAAAAATAGACTAGATAGGAGTAACAGAAACAAAATAAGAAAAATGAGTGATAAAACTACCAAATAGATATTGGATGTATTGCTTGGGAATAGTACTATAGAAACATGCTAAAGCGGGGGTAGTCTACATACTAAAAAGATATGCGAAAAAGGAGATAAAACAGGAAAGGGAAATTGAATGGTAGTAGTAACATATGGACCCAATGAAACACTAAGGCAGGAAAAGAAAAATATAGATGAAATACTGCAAGTAATAGATAATTACAGTAAAATAGCTATAATAATGCAGGATCTGAATTAAAAGTAGGGGACAAGAATAAAGGTTTTAAAAGGTGCCTGGAAAAATTCAGAGACGAAATGAAAACACCAAACGGAAAAAAATACTATAATTATATATAAAAAATGAATTATTAATAGAAAACAATCACTTAATCTACAAAGAAATGCATAAAATAACCAGGGAAAGGAAGAGCAGAATGGAAAAGTCCATACTGAACTATGTTATATTTAGTAAGCAAATAAGAAAAATAAACATATTAAAGTAAAAAGAGGACTCGAACTAGGGAGCAACGACTACATGGTAGAGATGACAGTAAAAATAAAAAGCCATAGACTGAACGAAAAGGAAGTGAAACAAATATATCAAATAAAGACTGGAAGAAAAAATAATATTTCAAGCGAGCAAGGAAAGTGGCAGAGTTTCAAAATAACTTATATAAAAACAGAACGAACAAATTGACTATGAAGAATACAGGACAGAAAAAAAAGTAAAAAGAATTATAAAGAAAGTACGTTAATTTTCGATTTAAATTTAGGGATAAAATGACGAAGGCATATAAAGAAAATCAAAATTTTT
This sequence comes from Sinelater perroti, assembly GCA_036346155.1. NCBI lineage: Eukaryota > Metazoa > Arthropoda > Insecta > Coleoptera > Elateridae > Sinelater > Sinelater perroti. The sequence continues at coordinate 11,043,010 of JARFIY010000088.1, forward strand.
TTACGGCACGATGCGAAGTATGAGAAAAGAAAAAACAATGACACTAATTGACGTGAAGGCTGAAAATGGAGCAATAACAGTAAAAGAATAAGAAATAATAAAGAGATGGAGTCTATATCTTAAGAAGCTATTAGAAGGAAAGGATCTAGACGAGATAGCAAAGAGCATAAATACAAAAAAGAAAGAAAGCGAGAATAAACAGGAACAAAACCAAAAACAAAAGAAGACATCACTAAAGGAAAAGTAAAAGAAGCAGTACAGAACACGCAAGTAGGAAAATCCCTGAAACTTGATAAAATTACCACAGAGATGATAAAAGCAACATTAGAAAAAGACAGAGACTAGCACCAGAAAATTGGCGAATAGAAATAATTATCCCAATATACAAAAAGGAGATACAGAAAACTGCCAGAACTACAGAGGAATTACATTGCTTAGCGCAGCTGCAAAAATATTTGCAAGAATTATGGAAAAAAAACTAGGACGCAAGCAGAAGTTAGTCAATATAAATTTAGGTCAACTAGAAAAGTGCAGGACGCCATCTTCATAATAAAACAACTAAGTGAGAAAAAAATTAGGAAAGCAGGTAACCTATATCTGAGTTTCATAGACCTAGAAAAAGATTTTCATAGGGTCATTAGAAAAGACATTTGAAAAGTACTAATAGAAAAGTACAACAAAGTATAGTCAGAAGTGCACCATGATACAATAAATTATGTAGGAACATGACATAAAGAATAGAAAATGTTCGAAAGAACTACAGAATTGAGGCAAGGCTGCATATTAAGTCCGATACTGTTCTTATTAGCCATTGACGAAGCTATAAAAAAAGTAAGAAAAGAGGCAACGAGATACCAAGTAGGGAGCTAAAAATGGAAAATGGAAAACATAAAATTATTGAAGATATGCTACGCCGATGACAGTAATAATAGCAAGGGATAAAAAAAGCACAAATAAAAATATGAAAATATTACAAAGGCAGCTAAGAAATATTAATATGAAAATCAACAGTACCAAAACAAAAACAACGGTTATAAGTAAAGAAGAAATAAAACACACAATACGATTGGAAGGAGAAGAGTTGGAACAAGTGAACAAATACCAATACCTAAGATTCGTAATTGCGCAAGATAGAAGAATAGACGAAGAAATAAAAGAAAAGAAAGGAGCTACCAAAAGGCTATATAGCACTAGACAAAAAGCAACCTTAAAAATAAAGAAATACCGGAAGAGATAAAAGTACAAATATATAAAAAAGTACCAGTACCCGTAGTAATATATCGAATGGAATCGCGGATAACAACGAAAACCCAGCGAAGCAAGATAAACAGTACCGAAATGAGATTTTGACTTAAAGGGCGATACGATTATGGACAGAATCAGAAATACAACACGCAGAAAAAGCCTGAGAGTAAAGCCAATAGATACAAACAGAAAGGAAGAACAAATGCGAATGAGTTAAAAAAGAATAGTGAAACGTGTATATGAAGGAAAAACGCAGAAAAAGAAGTCCAAAAGCAAAACTAAAAAAATTGAAACGAAGAAATTCGGGAAATAGTAAAAGAGAAGAATAAAATGGAAAGGATCAAGAGCATTAGCGCAAAACAGGAAAGGATAAAGAAAGGCAGGGAAAAGACTAACAGAATGAACTAGCCTCGCACTTGAAAGGGTAGAAATGATGTGTAGCTCCGAATTAACACCAATAAATTCCCGACTTTAGAGTTACATACAAGACATTACGTAAATCAACAGAATAAATACCAAAATTTTTAATTTATACCTTGTGTGTTTCACTTAATAGTTTAAACATTTTGCACATGCAAATTTTAACAACCACGAAAAAATTCTATGACAATTGATGCAGCTTGTAGAAATAGTGTCGTATACACCGAAAGGGTATTTTTATAAGTTGTGTTTATTATATAAAAGGACAGTTCTTTTATTTCCCACATTGTAGTGCTTACAGCAACAAGTGTTAGGACGTAGTCAGAAGATAAATGGCGGCACAGTTTTGCTTTATCCTTGCGCTTATTTACCTTGCAAATGGAATTTTATTAGGTCTGTCAGCTGGTAGGTAAGACGATGAATTTATTAAAAGTTTTAACTACAGAACTAATAAATCTAGAACCATAATGGGAAAGTTTTAATTTAAAATCTCTATCCGCCACAAATTTAAAGCTTAAAATATTGCAGAACGTTGTACAAATTGTTGCTTGAGTTTATGTGCTATGGTGGGCAATATACGTGGTCCGTCCCAAGAGTAAACAACCATAAAATTCAACATACTACAAACGCAATAAGAAAAATCTACATATTTTGTAAAGGTGACACAGTTTAAAAAAAAATTGCATGTAGCCTCAGCCCCCTTCAAAGTAAGCGCATTGGAATCTTACACGCTTTTTCTATCGTCGTATTCATAGTACAAAACAATATGCAAAGTTAAAATTGTCAGTCATTGCAAATGTGATGATAAAACACCATCGGCAGTAAAGTTACCCTCATTTACACATGCGCACTATAGTTAGCTCTCATCGGTTGCCACTACAGCCACGCAAACTGTCATACTAACATTGATCTTTCGGATAGATTACGTACTCTCGTTAGTGTTAAGAGGATATTAGAGTTGTCTGCAAAAATACTTACATATTGACTATACTATTCTATATATTTGTTGGACTCATAATGTTTTATTAAGTGCGTAGTCCGCCCTGAGTGAAGGGTCTTATAGAGTGGCACTTTGTCATATTAATCTGGATTTTATGAAATTGATTTCAGGAACTAATAAAACATATAATTTATTAATGGGCTTTCCAAATTGATAGTACATTATAGTTATTACTAGAGCTTTCGACTCAAACTAAATTATATAAATACTTTTTGATTAAAGTTCTAGTTGTTTCACCAATAGTTTCCCTTGTTTCAAGTTCAACAATTATTTTTAGAACTAAATAGTTCTAAAGCACACTAATACAAGCCCTTTTTGTAATTAAAGTGTGCAGAGATCACTTGTTATGATTCATCAAGAGTAAAGATGTGCTCTACATAATGGAGGACATATAGCTTACTATAAAGATTGTCCAACACATAGAGAAGTATCTGAATCTAGATATCGTCTATTAAAAAAAAAGAAATATTTCAGGTACAGCCCAGAAGAAACTCAACTATAGATAAATAATTTAGTTCTAGCATGAGGTTTTCTAGTGCCTTAGTTACACAAAAAATGCATCCTTCTTGAACAGTCTATTTATTCAAATATATTCCTCTGTATCATATACATTACATCTAATTTTTTTAGATGAATTTCTGTTTGTCTGCACTTTCTACAGAATTGCAACTAATCACAAATATGAGAATCAAATGTAAATCAAATGATTTTCTTAACGTATTGAAGCATCATAAAAATTCAAACCTACAGTCATGCTCTGTATAATCTACTGATTTAGACACACATTTTTCCCAAAGGAGACATCTGCCCTCCAAATGCGTTTTTGGTGATTATAATTGCAAGGCGATAGTGTAATCCCAAATAAATCCCCAATTTTCTATCGAGTTTGAGTAGATATGTGAAAAAGAGCATTGTCCTAAAGTAAAATAACTTTTTGGATTATCTGAGTACTACCATAGCTTATTCAGACCTCAAAAAAAGAAACAACGCGAATACTTCCCTTCGCAACTTTGGTCTTCGGACAACCTTGATAACCTTTATTTTTAAATGCTTCTGGTTTTTATTTATGCCACGTATTCACTTGGTTCTTATGAATATGTGTTAAGTCTTCTAAACTATTCGGACGGTTCCATAATCTCTCTCTCTCTCTCTCTCTCTCTCTCTCTCTCTTTCTCTCTTTCGTAAAAAATCTCGGATCTCGTGATACTGATTAAATAAGTAATAGTAAGAGGCAGTCTACGAAACTAATTTCTTTTAAGTGTTTCTGCCTATAACAATTAGAGGCTGTGGTCCTCTTTGTTGCCCTCTCAAACATAGCAAAATAATTATGGTTTATTACTTTATTCACCAACGTAACTTAGGATATGTTAACAAAGCCCAAAGATAACACTCCTTTGTTCATTAATTGTTGTAGATACCTCTCGCCTTTTCTGACCTTCCGATGGCTGTAAAAACTGCAAGTACATAAAAGTATCATATTCTATACATAGAGTTCTACTTTGACTTTCAAAGTGCAAAGACGTGCTAGAGTGCATTGTGCGATTAGAGTATGTAAACACTGACCGCGGACATGTGATGAGCTTATCCGCCCTGTACCTTGACCCACTTAGTATCATTGCATACAACAATCTAACGACGTAACAAAGAAACATGCAAGCAAACAACGGTGGACCATATCAGCAGCAATTTCAGGTAGCTTTTAATCTCTTTAATTCTTACCATTGCAACAACAATCACAACCGCAATTACGTGCAATAAGAAAACGCTCAATTTAGCGCAAACACCACACAACTACTGTATGTACAACCACACCCACATCTAACACAAACACTACCCATGTTCCACAAAAACGAACAGAATGGCATTACCGCATAACTTAACCAAGGGCACTATTAGGCATATAGACAGATGCAACCGACTTCTGCAATCAACAACACACAATCATATAACCTTCCAACAACAAGTTATTCAACTAGACAGTCGAGGTATGGCAGTTTAACTTTATCAAATAATCACAACCCCCAACTACTAAACATGGATGCTGAAAATACAGCAGATAACCCTCAGAAACCTGAAGATAAAACCATCAAGTTAAACGAGTTCCAGGAAGTTCAACACAAAAGAAACAAAAGAGAACAAACCAGTCCAGAAACAGAAAGGCAAGGAAAACTTAAAATTCGCACTTATTTCAAAATACCAGTCTATAAAACTTATGACACACAACACTTGAATGGTAACGCTAGAGGCAGAACCACAATCATCATTAAACATAATACCAAGCATTATGAATTAAACAAATTTGATAGAGATTTTCTGCAAGCCACAACACTAAAAATAGAAGACTAGAATGCACCCTTAGCAATATAAATATAAAACAAATAAAGAAGGATTTGAAGAATACTTCAAATCAGTAAGTCCCAGATTCATTACCGCCGATGATTATAATGCCAAAGAACCACACTGGGGATCTCGAATGATTTCCTGAGAAAAAGAACCTTACGAACAGTAATGCAAGAAAATCACCTAGACATACCTCCACTGGTAAATCCACCTACTGGCCCACTGACCAGACAAAAATAAGAGTATTAGATAATCATATATAAACGTAGAAGATAGCTAGGACCTCTGACCTACTCCTGTTATACTAACTATAAGTACCTCCATAATTCATAAAACTAAACCGCTGTACTAGATAATCACTTAATTAATGGGACTACTTTCGGGAGATATTGAAGAAAACATCTCTAAAGGTAAAATTAAAAACAGCTGACGATATCGAAACGGCAGTAGAAACATTCTTGATGCCGCTTGAAATCAACACCTAAACTACTAGAAAACCAGAGGAAGAAAGGCTACCTAATGGAAATCACGAACAAAATAGCATAAAAGAGAAGATTACGTAAATAGTGGCAGAGAAGACGTTACCCCGAAGAGAAACAACGTTAAAATGCTGCAGCACTAGAACCAAAAGAAGGCTGCAGTAATACAGAGACGAGACATTTAAAGAATTCATCGAAGGTCTATTGGCCACGGAAGCGAGTGACTATTCACTATGGAAACCAAAAGGTTGAAACAACTACAAAAACCAGTTCCACCGATCCGGAAAGAAAACGGAACTTGGGCGAAAAGCGATGCCGAGAAAGCTGAGGTATTTGCCGAACACCTTAGGCAAGTCTTCCAACCGATTCCTGGAGCACCCGGAACTGACGAAGAAGAAATGGACATATTTTTGGTCACCCCATTGCAACTGTCACTGTTTATCACAGCCATTAAAGAGGTGAAAGATTCAATAAAAAAATTGTCTACAAAAAAATTACCCGGGTACGACTTAATAATAGGCCAAATTCTAAAATAACTACCACCTAAGTGTCTCACATTTCTGACATTTGTATTTAACGCGATGCTAAGAACGGCTCATTCCCAGCACAATGGAAAGTTGATAAAATTATTTTAATCCAAAAGCCTATGCAAGCCACCCAACTTAGCAGACTCGTACAGACCGATAAGTTTATTATCCATAACTTTGAAACTATTCAAGAGACTAATGACAATCCTAGAACAAAATCTTATACCAACCAGCAATTTGGTTTTAGAAGACAATACTCTACTATTGAACAAGTTCACAGAGTAGTGGAAATTATTAATGCCACTTTTAAAGCCAAAGAATACTGCAGCGCTGTATTTTTAGACGTCAGCTAGGTTTTGGACAAAGTCTGGCACAAAGGCTTACTGCATAAGTTAAAAAAGTGGTTACCTAATAACCTCTATCTCATATTATGCTTTTATCTGCAGGACAGACTCTTCTAAATTAAATTCAAAGGAGAACCTACCAACCTGATCCCCATAAGTTCTGGAGTGCCCCAAGGGAGTGCTCTATGACCAGTATTGCACCTATTGTACACAGTAGACCTACCAACCTGTGCAGAGGTCTAATTTGCAACGTTTGCTGACGATACTGCGCTACTGGCTATAGACGAAGATCCAGTAAGGGCCTCCACCAAACTACAACCCATCTTGATTTTATCCATGAATGGTTTCATAAATGGCGAATTAAAATGAACCAAACCAAGTCCGTACACGTCACCTTTACGAAAATAAGAGACATTTGTCTACCCATCGCTATCAACGGAACAATAATACCACTATCTAACAATGTAAGATACCTAGGTATCCATCTTAATAGAGACCTAACCTGGAGGACCCACATATAGACCAAACGCCAGCAACTTAACCTAAAGTTCAGCAAGCACTATTGGTTACTGGGAAGACATTCCCAACTTTTCTTCCACATCAAAGTCCTGATTTACAAAGTAATGTTCAAACCGATATAGCCCTACGGAATCCCAACTCTGTGGGACTGCATCATCCACTAACCTGGCTATAATATCAAGATTCCAAACAAAAACCATTCTAACCATCCTTAACTCACCGTACTATATAAGCAATGCAGATATTTACAGTAGCCTTAAAGTGCGTTCTGTGAAAGAAAAAATGGTGAAAAGTAGTGAAAGTTACGTCACCAAGCTAGAATACCACCCTAACAGTCTAGCACTAAACTTATTGGACAACAGTGTCCACAATCGGAGACTTAAGAAGCAATACACTCTTGAGTTTAGATTGTATTTTTTGATGAACATCTGCTTCCATTGTCACGCATACCACTTTCATTTAAGTAATTTACTTATTGCTCTACAAGCAGATTGTAAATAATAATAATTTCACAATAAACAAATCTATTCTATACATTTAGCACGTATATTATCAGAAAGCCATATAATTTACAGCTAAAACACAAAAAATGTATAAAAGCTTATTTAGACTCACAAACAGACAGAACTTAGAATTTTTTCTCCAACTAGCGTAGTTGTTATGGATTATGTATTCAGTTAGTTTTATGAAGAAAATATGAGAATTTTACGGATAAAACTCCTGCAATGTTTTCACTCATTTTGTTCATTTAGCTATAGAAAGCAGCTCTAGTATTTTTAAACTTCTTACTGATGGAAACTGCTATTATACTGATTTAATTTATAGTACGTACTTTTTGTGTATTACAAAAATTGCATGTTGACCAAAACGAAAACTTTACTCCAAGTGTCACATTCAAGTGAGAAAAGTAATATGGTTTTGGTCTACAATAGACTTAAAGTCGAGGTTTTTATAATGCCAAAATGTAATTTTCATTTATCTCATAGGGTCTAATTAAATAGTAGTTTACATGGTCATTTTTTGCTAAAATCGATTATTTTCTGCTATCGATTATATAGGGTGATCCAAAATGAACTTTAGGACTTTCATTGAGCGTCATTTGCGTCCTGTGAACGTTGAACGCTTGCATTTGTATAATTGGTATCTCAACATACGACAAAGTCCACCAAAAAACCGTACATTTGTGATTTGAGTTTTAGAGAACATTTTCTTATACTAAGCGATTTTTTTAAATGGCTTTGTTAAGAAAAATGCATTGTGGACTAGAGGAATTATTGTCCCTTACTTTTGAAGACATATGGTTTCACAAGATAAAGCAACGTGTCAGCACCACAAAAAATATTCACTTTACTTTAAATAAAATTTCCTGGCCACCGTGGCCTTGCAATCTAATCCACTTCGACTTTTTCCTCTGAGGGTACTTGAAATAACAGGGTATGTCAACAAAACTATGACGATTCCAGGGCTAAAAAAACATCGGACCTGTAATTATCGAAACAGAACCGCATTAATGGGAAATCATTATGATAAACTTTTCTAGAAGAATTATTGCATGCCAGGAGAATCGTGGAGGGCATTTGACTAAATTACATTTATATATAACTGGTAACTGATAGCACTGATAGCAATAAAATCAGGATCGTTTTATTCAGAAAAAAACTTGCCAAAATTCAGTTTGGATCACCCTATATTAAAAGTTAAAATGGCTGTTGTAGATTATAGAATTTGTTGTGGAATTATGATACCACAAATACAATTAATAAGACCAATACACAATTCGAAATAAAATCGAATTGGAATCAAGAAATTTAGCCGAATACCACCTAGTCAGCTCCTGCCAATATGAATGCGGATAAACCATTGAACTTTCAAACTTCAACTATCAGTTAAAATAAATTTGTATAACCTATAATCTGCATCTCTTCAAGGTTTTTTTGTTATTTGCAAAATATCAAAATCAAGACTTATTTGAAAGGAGAATGTAAGTGTGTCCCATTACGGGCCAAAATGTATCAAAGTTATGTTTGATCACAAAATAAAGCCAAAAAAGGTGATCAAATAAAATTTGCATAATAGTAAGTCAAATTGATTATAAATGACTTCTCTACTATCATCACTGGATTGACATAAAGCACGTAAAATTTTTCTAGTAGCCAAATGTTTAAATACTAACTACTTATAAGAGTTAGCCCGCGGTTTTTCTGAAAATGCAAATAAAGTTGTTTTAGAACATTTTTCCATTTGTTTTTACCACCTAGAGCAATATAGGACAGCTATATAGTGCTGTGACCAGGCATTCAAAGAACGTCTACAGCTACATCAACTGTTGGAATACCTTCACACGCTTCTGCTTCTAATTAGCACTGAGAGTAAGAGACATATATCGTGTGCAGACCTTTGTTATCTACAAATCATTAAGGTTGCATCCGCCAGTGCATCGAATTTGACACTATTAAATCAGACACACGCTGGATAATGGGTTGCTTATGCGCATTTGTTGGATGTTCACTGTTGTAGCTTTTTGTTTAAACTCTTATATTCAAAAAAATACAATTCTACAATACGGTTCTCACACACGGTATGGATGTTTGAAACATCTCTCCAAATAAAGGATCCTTGTCTATCGTTGCCTGATTTTCCACCATTGTACTCACAATACTACCTTCTGTGGGTTCCAACAATGCCTTTTGTTGACATTACGTGGCGCTATAGTCATCTTAATACACGCACTGGATATACACAACCTGAGTTATTGATCACTTAACAGTTTAAGAACCGATAACTTACCATGTGCACCAAAAATATCAAACTTGATCAAGATATTGTAGTGGTATAAACGCGTTATTATGCTCAAGTTTCAAATTTAGCATCAATGGAAAGTCCGGTGATAAATCAAATAAAGTCTTAATGCACCAGTGGAAATCATCGCTGGTTGCTTATGTTTTGCCGCTTTTGCCAGAAGCGGGGGTAAGACTATAAATTTCCAAGGCCCGTAGCCACTACTACCCTCTAAAATCAATACCAACAATTTAAGGTATGAGTAAGAAATCTATTTAATTCATGGCTATTACTTAAGGACATGGCGTTTTATTGAGCGTATGAGATAACCACCTTAAATTGGTAGTTCCGCTAACAAGGAGCGAATGCACCAACAACAGACACTGCTAAAATCGGCTGCACTTAAAGCTGAAACCCACCTTAGCCACTGATTCAGATCTATTCGCATTTCTAACGTAAGCCCCTAACCGTCGCAGTGCAACCGTAACCACCATCGCCGACTTTGCTATAGTCATATTTGTCAGCCATGTTATTAGCTGGTGCTATCAATCAAGCTTGGAGTCGCTACCCCGAAGGTTTAATGGCATTCTAAAACCTCATCTCTATTTAACTGGTTAGCCATAAGCGTTATACAGCGATCAGCGCCCGCTCCTAACACCATCAACTTCATACGCGAGCCTGCACCGTCAAATTTATGAGGATCATATTGAGATTATCTATCGACGTCCAGAACAACGCCGTTATCAACTAGTGAAAACCGCAAAAAGCCAATGAAAAATAATAAAACAAGTATATCTTCTTCTTTTTCTTCTTACTTGTTTCCCAATAATGCCTTTTTTATGTATTAGAACTCTTCTAGTCTTTTGGTATTTCTTTGCTCTCCCATGCATGGAAGATTTTTTGAAACCATCTATCTATTACTTCTTCTCCTTTTTTGAGTAGTTCTGAGCTATTTCGGCTGCGTGTAGTTGTTATAGCCATTCCTAATTTTCCTTCTGTTATCTTATTTTACTGTTCGTTTGCAATATTCTTGTGTTTCTAGTGTTTCTTCTTATTTTTGTTTCTAATCCATTCTTTCTTCTTCTTTAAATTTGTTTCTACAGTGACTGCGCCAGACTTCTAAGACCTTTTCTGTTGTTGTTTCAACCTTTCCTTGTAGGTTTAAGACATTTCGTCTTTATTGTAGCGACAGTTAAAAATTGCAATTAATTGTGTGATTAGAAAGACAATTGTGTTAAAATATTGCTTGTTAACACATGTTACCAGTGGTAAGAGATACTATAGCAGCACAAAACGTGTTGGTATCATTAAATTCTAGATTTAGCATTAGCGGCAAGTTCATTAATAAATCAGATAAGGCTCTAACGCACAGGGAAATATCTGGACCTATTCCGGGAAAACGATCACCGGTTAATCAGACCTCACCGCCTTTGTAAAAGTATAAAATCATTCTATTGAAAAGATTCTTTGTCTTTCTTCAAAGCCATCAACAGTCGCTAAATTATAATTTAACAACTGAGAATTCTGAAAACTAAATATAAAAAAGTTTATATAGTCAAAGCTGCATAATACCAAAGTAATATAATTTCATCCAGAAAATCCATGTACTGCAAAAAGTATAATCCAAGCGTAGCTTGAATTTCGCGCAGCGCAATTTTCAATCCCTGAACTTTCAGTTGGCCGACATACCACTAAAGGGACTCATGACCTTTTTCCCAGCCACCAAAAACAAAACCGGCGAGATAATTCATGCAGCCAACCGAGCACAATCCCGCTGCAGCGCTGCAGTATTGATTTGAAACGGCGCAGCACCGCGCGGCTGTCCGCTGAAAGATGAAATGAACCGAGTGCGCAAACTTCACGTGTGACGGACTCTGCCGCGTGTTTACACTCGGCAGCCGTCGGAGTTCCATTAGAGAGCTTTCCACTTCTGGCCGTAATTAACTGGGTCTGGAACGTATTGTGGCGCCGCGCTGCAGCCAGCGCTCGTTGCGGAATTCCGCTGCTTGATAGGTTTTCGTACACTGGCGTCATTTGTCACGCCGCGCTTTCCTTGAATGTTTCATGCGGAAGACAAAAGGAAATCCTGAAAAGTTCAGCATCGCCGCTGTACTTTCAAGAACCGCTCTCAAAGTTAATTAGTTGCAGATTTATGGTTGCTGGAGCGTCATATTGTAAAACTGCTGGTCTAATAGTACGAAATGAAAGATTCAAGTTTTTTGAGGAGTGATCGATGAGGAAAGATTTAGTGCCAGGAACACTGCGGTTTTAAGGTTCCTTATGTTACTCATCACTTCAAGAACTTTTATTACTAAAGCTAGTTAAAAGTTGATCTTCCCTAAGAGTATGTGTCTTTATCGAACAAAGTTTTGTAAGATAATATGCGAGTCTGCAAAAAAGGTGTCTTCTGAGAATACTCATTGCGTGCGTGTGCTTATGTTAGTTATAGAAACCAATTATCAACTTTCTCAATAGTCTAATCCTTTGTGTTTATACAGCACGCCATCTAGTTTTTGTAATGTATGGTTCTGTCTTAGCTTTTCCACTTAGTTTCAGTGGTTTTCGTATGATCTATTTGGCTAACTGTTTATCTAGCTACAAACTGAGTGATTCCAAACAGTAATTTATAGCTACTACATTTTTTTTGGTTGCATACCAACTCTTTTATATTCCAAGATCATATAAAAATTAGTCTATTATGGTTTCCAAAGGTTGTAACGTTACAACTATAAAACTAATCAGACAGTTAGAGTGCAGTCCAGTATACTAACGATCTAATTCTTATGTAATTGTGCATAAACGCATACCTTAAAGTGACGCTGCAAATAACAACCGGAAGTCTTTTAAATAGTCAACTCCTAAGGGTGGTAAAACGTATCACCTTGAGATACAACAAGAAGGTTACAGATGTCCTGTTCCTTGATGTGGTTAAGGCAATATGACAACGGGTTAGTATTTAGGATAGCTATAACATCCGTATTGGTGATCCGATCCATGTTGACGGGTATAAGGTTTCGAATCCAAATCGGTCTGAGGCCATCGGAAAGGCAACTCCATGTAAGAGTCCCCCAAAGATCTTTGCTGTCTTTGATACTATTTAACATGTATGCCAGAAACATGGTCACCACTCTTCTTACAATGTTAGTCCAGTACGCAGATGATACCACGATAATATCCATCTCGCTCAGAACCCATCTAAAGGTGAGAAGCTTGCAAGAACTCTACACTTTTGAGAACTGGCTTGGTTGCTGGCATATTTAAATCAATCCCAAGAAAAGTTTAAAGGTGCTGTTCACTAAAACGAGAGAAAAAAAGCTGGACCCATTCACCATCTTTGGGCACGTCATCTTTGAAAGGGGTCAAGGTAAATATCTCAGCGTAACCACAGACAACAAAATCAATTAAAGCTCCTACATCGAATAGGTAGCAACAAAAGCAAAGGTAGCGAGGACGTCTTTAGACTCGCTTTAGGTTATCCAGAATCAAGTACTAAGATCCATTTTTGGTGCTCCGTGATAAATAGGAAACATTCACAACAATACAAAACTCTAAAGAATTAGGGAGTTTGTGGGGAGGTAGGCGATCCAATTAAATAAAAATGCGCGGTCACTCTAATCCAACAGCTAAAATTTTAGAAAGTTGTGTCTCTAAAGTGCACAATTGCCGCAAGTGCAGGTTACCCAACAGAGACCTCCAGACAGCAAAAGACAGGTTAGAAACTGGGACGCAGACGTTTTAAAATAAAAAATAGATGAGAGAGATATCTCTTAAATACTGCTTGAGTAGGCAGTTAGAAAAATGCTAGATAGAGGACAGATGTCAATTTACGTAACTCAACGACTTCGAGAAAGGCTTTATCATCGAGTTGAAAATAGTAGAGAGATCAAATGCAGGTTAGAAGTAGTGCTCACCTGACGGTATTTATGCACAGCTAACCGTCTGCACGGATTAGGTAGGCCCCCAATGAAGAGAATGGAGGGTTAGTGCAGGAGACACGTATAGATCCTACACATGATTTCCATTCGACTTAGGAAGTAAATCTCTAATATCAACTATCAGCTCAGAGTAACCTGTTACGTTTTAGCTAGCGATGTGTAGTATTTAGCAATGAGTGGTGATTTGTTTTAGAGATAGATGATTATCTTATTCTCTAGTCAACGTCAAAATCCCAACTTCGTTATCAAATGACATATTTGCCCCACAGCAGATATTATGGTCTAGAAAACCATAGCTTACCATACACGGCCCACTCTAGTAGTGTTACGTGGCACATTAACATCCTAGAGATGTGTGGATGAGATCTTATCCGTTTCAGGTGCGACATTCTATTAAGATCAGGCGTAGTTTCTATCAAGCATATATGCAAACAAATTGAGACTCTAGCTGCCACCGTACGTAGCATTCGTGGTTTGAAACACATTGCCTACCAATTGCAGGAACATGTACTACAGGATAATATCAAATGCGATATATGACCAGGATGCATACCATAGATCCCTTTGTAATCACCTGTATTATTACGCTGAGACAGTTAGCGCCTTTAAGTTTCATTTTGCAGATAGCGGTAGACGTAAGGCGATTAATAGTTGTTCCGAAGCAACAATTGTGAAAGAAGTTGGGGTTGCTTCCAGGCGAGATCGAGCGAGAGTGGTTCATGGAGGAAACGGAACACCCGGTCGAGCAAGATGGCATTCCATTAAGCAACTGTGCCGCTCCACGAGAGCTCATGATCATGTGAGAAGAGTAAAAATGCACCATGGACGAAGCAAGCTCACAAACTGGAGCTGGGAGCCAACGAAAAGTGTTTAAGATGCACTGACAGGTACAGAGGAATCATTCCAAGATGCATTGTGGTATCTGATAGTAACTCAATTTTACTTACTCTCAAATGCAAAGTCGAGGTTGAGACTTTTTAAGAGATAGTAATGCGCACCGACTAGCTGGTCAAAAAAGCTACGGCAGAAGCAGGACTGCAAGTCTTCGAAACGGTTTTATGGGGCTCGTAAAGAATCGGTTACGAGCTAGGGCAAGAGCAAGATGAGAAGAAATATGACAAGCAGTAGAAACGAAGCTACATGCGTAAATATTCATCCCCATACAGAAATACCTTAACCGGAATACCGCCCATCTTCGCAAACTGATCAAAATCTGAAAGCTAACGAAGAACCAAGATATGTGTGTGTGGCAAAAACGATGACGTCATGCACTTCCTACTACCTTGCACGCAGACGAGGAAACCAAGGCTAAAGTACAGATGGCCAAGAACCTTCGGAAGTGCGCGAGTGTTGTACAACAGACAAATGGTGTTAGAGATTACTTATAGACCAAATTTTTAAAGCTGGCGCGCGACGAATTAGGCAAATTCAAGAACAAGGGCTAAATGCACAGAAACTAGGGCGTAGATTAGATTTGTTTATTTGTTTACGCAGAAATATAAATGACAGGAGAACCCAAAACCACCAGCGGCTTTGAGTCGCTTGCTCTAACTCGTGTTTTCGTGGTTTTCCCGAATACTGCACTAAGGCGAATGCTAGGAGAAGTAAATTTGAGGTCACCACAGATATAACCAAACGACCGGGTGACCACACAGTTGAGGCCCTTGGCTGCGGTGCAAACCCGGGTTCAACCCTGGGCTCGATGTTTGGGAAGTGGCCTACTTGCAAGTAAATTGCCACTTTGGATGAAACGCGATGCTGGCAGTCAGATATATTTTTGGAAAGAGAGAGAAGGTGAAATCCTAGCGGCAATGTGAGGGAAAGGAGCAGAAAGGATCAGAAGCCGGAACCAAGGCTACTCTGCGCGACTACTTTCAATAAATAGTTGAAAAAATTCATGTTTGGTTCTGTCTGTTGTGTGAGTAAAAGTCGTTCTCCAACTATGCTTTTGATGTGATCACATTCTAAAGCTAATTCAATAATACATAAGAAAAAGATAAGTTTTTACATGTATAAATTTTAATTTTGACCTCCGATAACTTTTTCCTGTCGCTTATTTCCACTAATATTTCTACCACACTCTTAATCTACTGACCTCTTCAAAATGCCACAGGTTACATGAGGATTTGTAATTTATCCAAAGTGACCCTCACAATTATTATTTACAGATATAACAAATGTAAGAAAATGTCAGAAAATAAGAGAAACGTTGTTGTAGTAGTGTTGGTCGGAAAAGTATTGTATTTATTTATTATTCCTGAGTGTACTTTCAAATTAATCTAACGACTAGCTGAGACTTTTATAATATTTCAGCTGTTTGTTAGAACAGGATTTTTACTTTAATTATATTTTCTTATATATTTCTTTATTTCTTATGGATAAACCATAAACTGAAGAGATTTTCCGTGTACATTAGCTTTAGTGTCACACTAAATTTAACTCTCTGTACCAGATCAGTTTTCCTTTTCTCTTGTATCTTTGTATAAGCTGGAAGTTATTCTACTAAAACTTTGCTTTGTTTATTATATTATTAATAACAATTTGTTTAAAAATATGTTATCTTAGTAGAACCAAGAGCAAAACTAGTTTGTCAGTTACCATTGTTTTTCAGCTGGTATATCACTATTTCTGTCTAAACCAACAGACTTGCTAGGGTTCTCATTGTTATAATTGGTGTGCTTCCCTTTGCCTTTAAGATACACAGATGACAAATTCTTGGAACATAGTATAGATGCAATTTAAATTAGTCCTGTTTTACTTTAACGTACTATACTAGGAATCAAAAAGATAATTAATCATAAACTATAAGTACAGTAATATACAACCGATATATCATACGTGACTTTTAAGTTTTTCAATGCTCGGCTTGTTGTCATAAGAGTTACTTTGGTTTTGATTGCATTTTTGTTTGTATGAGTTTTAGGTTAGCATAGCTCTAGAGTGACACAATTAAACATAAATATTTTTGATTTAAAGGTGCAAGAAAAAAGTGACTTTCTGGCTAAATTAAATTGGTATTCTTTTATTTGAAGTTTCTATAGAAAATCTTGGAATCACTCATCATTACATTATTGATTCTATCTTTATCAGGTTTGTTAAGAATGTCCAACTTAAAGCTTCACTTTTTACTGAAACCTAATAGTAAAAATATAAAAAGAAATACTTGTTCTACTTGCTGCTACTTGCATAGTAGACAAATAGGTTGCTTTCAGAAAACATGTTCTACAAAGAAAGCCAAAGATTGTCAAGTCCTCTTGTCCAGTTAGATAAATAAATCATCAATTAGCATATTTGTCAGCATGCTCAAAAATTTCTTAATTAGAATACACGGTTATAATGTCTATCATTTTGTTAGCCCTTTGGTGTGGCGGCCTTTTCGCCCTTGAACCGCTTTATCGCGGCGACATGCCGGGGTGGCTTACATCTGCCGCTAGGTTTTGTCGTCGCACACAGAACGGCATATATGGGCTTTGCTCAGCCGAAAAATACTCGCTCCGCAGCGCGGCCAATTCGGTCGTGTCTCAACACCCCGCAAATATACACGCATCGCAGCTCGGCCAATTCGGTCGTGTCTTAATACCCCGCATATATACGTTCCGCAGTGCGGCCAATTTGGTCGTGCTTAACAACCCGCTTATATTAACACCGCATCACGTCCAGTACGGGCGCATTTAACATCCCGTAACATACAAGAAGACAGCGCAGCAAGGTGGCCACCGTGAAACCATCGCCGACGAAGCCGAAGCCGAAGCCGATTCAGGTGAGCAATTTGGCTTTACTTTCGGTGGATATCGGTAGCCGCCCCCATCCGCTTTCGCGCTGGCCGTTTAAAGGACGATTTGAGCCTTATCGGTTTACCTTCCAAAACAGGCTGTACTACGTATCACACACCGCATCACGAAAGCGGCTATTTACACGCCTGCCTCTCCATCTTTTTTGGTCCTTACGAGCCGTATCGGTATCGTATCCCACACCGCACCACGAGAGCGGCTATTTACACGCCTACCTCTCCACCCTTTCAATTTTCTCTCTCCTTCAGATACAACATCTCCATTCAGATAAAAATTTATCTCTGCAAACTGTCTTGCCTTAACCCATTGTAATTTAGTTTATGTAGCCCATTTTGTTGAAAGTCAAGATCATCTAAATCAAGTTCTTTCTCATTCATAAGGCAGCTTAAGCTTCTCCATTTCTGAATCAGTCACATACTAGGCCGGAGAAAAAGTTCTGAAACACCTGCGAAAAAATCGATGTTTACGTGTTCGTTTGAGATTTTTTGTCCATGTTTTGTAAACAATTTATTGTTCCATCAACATACCTAAATTTTAAGTGGCTTTGGATAAAATCGAACTTCTAATTTTGATGCGCTATTACCGGAAACGAGGATTTTCAACTAGAGATCTGTGCTGCCAAAAGCGAGAGAACTGTGCAGTACTGTTTCTCGGCGGTACAAGCGATTTGTGTCTGGCGATTTTGATCTCTAGACTCTTTTGAACCACCACCATCAACTCGACTTTGTGCACATGAAGCCAAGACAAGATCTACACGAGCTGACTGAAGTCCAGGTACCAGACGGATCGAGACTTGTCTCCAGTCGCTCGGCAACCCGCTGAACGACTGTTTCTGGAAGCGAATTGTGACCTCGGACGAAAATGGATCTTCCTGGTCTACCATAATCGGAAGAGGTAGTGGGTTAAGGTCAAAAAGCTCACCCAACAATTCGGCCGAACCGCTTTGTCAAGAAGGTCATGTGCGTTTGGTAGAACTTTGAAGGAATTGTTCATTGGTTTCCAGCGGCAAGACCATCAATGCTGATCTCGACAAGCTGGGCAACAAATACTCCCCCTTGATTTGGCACAATCGAAGCCTAATGCAACAAAACAATGCATCAGCTCACCGTGCTAAGAAGACCAGAAAAAGTTCAAAGAATTGGACGTAAATCAAGGTGCTGCACGGAACACTTATTGCACGGTCGGCGGTTTGAGCCATTTGAGAAAGTTGAAGAGGCTTTCCATTCGAAGCCGGCCGAATGGTACTTCCGTCAAATCCGGGTGCTTGCAGAACAGTGGCAGAAAGTTATTCAGAATGATGGACTTCATTTCGAAGAGTATTTCTCATCGTTAAAAATAAATTTGGGCTAAAAATAGATTTTTTTGCAAGTGGTGCAGAACTTTCCCCCGACCTAGTATTTATTCTTTGAGAACATATTTCAGAACACAAAAATCCCGCCGCGAACATTTACTTGCAAGATATCCCAATGCAGTAGTTAACACTAACACACAGAAAGATCCAGAGAACTGCAGTCGCACCTAATGAATAGAATTAAAACAAAACCCCGTGAAAGGGTAGATTCCGTTGTCATGCTAAAGCTAACAATTAAACTATTTTCAGAAACAAAAAACACTTTGTCATTGAAGTTTGGATAACTTTATATAGAACTATGGAAAGGAGAAAATTAATTTTGCTACAATAGCCCTCTAAAACTATAAAACGTAAAGCGTTTGCTCCGACACGAAAATAGAGTAATACAAAACCTCGATAAAGTTCTGAAACTCATAACGTCTGCCTAACTGAAAGTATTAAAAGACGCTTTGAAAGTAATCTGAAATTTGCAACAAAGGTACATTCTTAAAATCTCTTTGCATTTAATGAAACTTTAATTACACAACTTTGGTGTCTAGTTTTTAACTTTAGTTCCAGAATTTACTGTAAAACAGTTTTAAAGAGCGCCAGGTTTATTTGGATTTATTTAGCTCCAACACAAAAACAGTTTTATGTATTTTAGCGCCATCGTTTGACATTGTTGGTTATTTAGTAACATCGCTGCAGCTTATAAATCTCTCAAAAAGATCCAAATACCAAATGGTCGGTACTATTTAAAGCGCTATAAACCAGGGATGCAAACATTTTTTAAAATCAGGAGAGCGTGACTTGTATAAGAGCCGTCAAAGAAACAATAAAAACTGTAAATGTTAGTTTATTACCTGCGTGTTACAAGGAAAGGCAATTATTCTTCTTTTCGAATGCCTATCCATTCTGTTGGATGTTGATGACCACATTTCTGAATTTTTCTTTATTTCTTACCTCGTTGACTAGTTCCCCTATGTTCTGAGTCCAGTCCATTGTCTTATATTTCTTGCCCATGACAGTTGTTTTCTTCTTATTCTCTTTTTTTCCTCTATTTTTTTTTCTAAGATTAATTGCAGTATCACACACTTTTTATTTTTAACGATATATCCCAGATAGTGAGTTTTTCTTTGTTTAATTGTTGCGAGCAGTTCTCGGTCTTTAGGTATTCTTCTTAGCACTTCCTTGTTGGTCATTGTTTCGGTTCATGACACTCTCAATAGGCGTCTGTAAGTTCACATATCGAAAGCTTCGATTTTATTGATTGTCCTCATTTTCATGGTCCACCACTTCATTCGGTATAGCAGTATAGACTATACATAGCATTTCGTATAACGTATGCGAAGTGACAGTTTCTCAAAAAATTTTCATACTTCATAAACGTTGCACATGCTACTACAATTCTGTTTTTAATTTGCTTTTCGGGGTTGCAGTCCGCATTTAGCTGACATCCCAGGTATTTTGATTGGGTTACTCTTTCAATTTGTTGATTTCCTATTTCCTATTTAGTGTATTGTTCCTTTTTTTCTGCTGACAATCACGAACTTGGTCGTTTTGCATTTATGTCTAGTCAGTTGTGTACATATCTGCTGTAATTCTTCGATATTGTTAGCAATTAGTCTGCATATCTAAGGCACCTCATTCACTTGTATACCCATCTGTTGTTCTTCAAGAGCTTTATCAAATATGGGTTCCGAGCAGAGATTAAATAATACTGAAGATAGCATACATCCCCGTTGTACGCTTTTCTAAATATGGATATCATCTGTGTTAATATTTTGTGTTGTTATGTCTTTTTCGTCTACGTCCGTATTTCTCAGGATGTTCATAAGCTTCTTATGTTGAACGCGATCATACGCTTCTCGTAGTCTATAAAACAAAGAAACATGTCTTTGTTTATGTCTCGACAATTTTATACCAACACCTGTATCCCAAAGAGTGCTTCTCGAGTTCCCATCCCTGTCCTAAAGCGAACCTAATTAAGGCTTATATTACATTCGCATTTAGAATAAATTTTGTTATGTAGTATCTCTAAAAATATTTTGAGGATATGGTTCATTAAACTTATTAGTCTATGGTCATTGCATTTCCGTGCATTTTTCTTTTTGGGCAGGGGAATACATGTGGAACTTAGCTAGTTCTTAGGAAAACACCCTGTGTCGTATAAATATTATAGTTAGGATATCGATATTGTCTTCGTCAATCAGTTTCATAATTTTTGCTGGTAAACCGTCTGGTCCTACTACCTTACTAGTTTTGGCTTCTTTTATCGCCTTTCTAATTTCGTCTAGCGTTATTAGTGGTCCTGATAGTGCTGGTGTTGCAGGAGTTTCGTTAAGATCTCGTCGCGAGTCGTCGGCAAATAATTCCTTTAGATAGTTTTTTCAGAGTTCTTTTTTATCTTTATCTTCTATCATTATAACGTTCATGTCGTTTAATAATTTTAGCGATTGTTGTGTCTTCTAGGGTGTCGTGCATAACTTGTAATTTTTTAATCTCTTCGCATTCATTTCCTTTTAGCTTTCCTGATTTCACCCCTGATTAGTGTGTTCAATCTTTTGTATTAATTGTTATTTTTGTTTTATGTTGCCGCCGTTAGTCCATTAATTCTAAGATTTTCTCCGTCATCCACCTTTTTTATATTTTTTTTTGTGGTATCCTAATTCTTCTGTTGCAATGTTTCGTATTTTGTTTCTCTTTCCTTCCATAATTCCATGGGTGTAATTTTTGAACTATTTTCTCTTATTTCTGTCAGTTTTTTATTTAATTTGATTTTAATTCTCTTCTAATTTCTTCTTTTCTTAGTTTATCGGTGTCCACTTTTTGTGTTTTAGTATGGTTAGTTTTTGTTACAGAAATTTGCTTGTAGAACATGATCTGACGGAACGTCAGCACCCGGGGATGTGAGAGTTTTTATTACTAATGTACTAAATCTCTTGTTTATGAGAATGAAGTCGATTTAGTTTTGTACGACGTTTTCATCTTTATCTTGATGGGACCTCCGCGTGAACAATCTTCTGGGCGGTAAGGTAATCCAGGTGTTTGTGATTTTAATTTGTTTCTCTTAACAAAATTGTATCACTTTATCACCTCTTCTGTTCCCTTCTCTTAAACCGAAAAGCCCTACTATACCTTCCACTATTTCTTCTTTACCTGCTTTCGCATTTAAATCACCTTGCATGACGTTCAATTCATGTGGTTTGGTACATTTTAGTAGTTGTTTATTGTCACCGTAGAAAGCTTCTGCTTCTTCGTCTGATTTGTTGGAGGTTGGGGTATACGCCTGGATTATATTTATATTCATTGGTTTTGCTCGGATTTTTAACAGCATTACACTATCAGAGTAAGGTATAAATTCCGCGATACTCTTATTTATATGCTTTTCAACAGTAACCCCAACTCCGCGTCTATGGTGTCGTTTATCGTTTCCAGAATAACTCAGGGTTGCATCGTTGATAGTGTTACATTTGCCCGCGTGTTTCACATACCTCTAGAATTAACTTTTTTTAAGCCACCGTATTTGTTTAACAGTATTGAGAAGTTTCCCAGTTTTAAATAGGCTGCGGATATTCCATATCCCAATATTTATACTATTTTTACTAGTATTCATCCTTGTCTTCTTGACTTTATTCAAAAGCGTTCCCCCAGTGATCCGATCGGGGAACTATTTTTGCCTCTGGATCATTTTTAATTGAATGTGGTCATCATGTGGTTCTCTTGAGAAAATAATGAAGATGGTTTCTCGTTGCCTTCCTCCATGGTATATGATAGAGAAAGAATATAGGAGAGGAGATATGGAGATGAAAGAAAAAAGCGGATTGAACCTGATTTCTCCTGGAAAATGGGGATAGGAGCAAAACCTGTAGTAAGGGTAGAATTCGCCAAATCCTGTAGTAGCCTATCATCTACCGGGATCGCAGAAGAGTGCTGCCCGCTACTCAATTATAGTAATTATAAATAAATAAAAAATGTAAATTACATGAATGCCGCTAAGAAGAAAAGATGGTTACAACCGGCCCGAGGGACGTTATCTCTGAATTCTTACTATAAACTGGTAGGACGTAGGACTGGCAGTTTTTTTTAATATTGCAGTAACCCTTGACCATATCTCTTATAAATACTGCAGTTGCATTGAGAACTCGTAGAATAGGAAGTATATTTAAGTAAATAAGTAGCAAGTTATATAACGTAAAACTGCAGTCAAATCCATCTAGTACAATTATATAGTTGAGAACTACAGATGAACACTGGTATAAAAGAATTCCATTATCTGTGCTGCAGAATCTGGTGATGTATAATTTGAATTCGAATTAAACTAGCACGAATTGTATAGACCCGATTGTATTTAGTATTGTAGTTTACTTGAAGTTGTTTATTGAAAAGGAATCGATATAAACTAGTAGTGAATTGTACCAGTTCCATTTTCTGTTGATTCACGCTAAAGTTCCTCTTGAGAGACAACACTTTAAGAATTCTGTATAATCACTAAAGTTCTATTATAAAATTTGTTCGAGATCATGCTGTCTATTTTTATTATTAGCACTATTATCATTATTTTTGACAGAGCTTCAGGGTTGTTGACGTCTGCTACCTTTATTTCTGGCATACTGATCTTTAATGATTTTATTGTTGTGCTTAGATAGAAAAAGTCATCGTACCTGTTACTAGTTTTGACGAACATGCGTAGTCAATTTGTTTTAGGGTCTTTCGTGATTTGGGACTATGGTCTTAGAGTCATTATATCAAATATCAATTGTTTTACGGGTTGATAAAATTTTTAAGAGATTTTAACACTTGGAGGTCTTTATTTTCTACTCTAAAAAAGACTGCTCATTTGTGTGCTCCGCTTTGTTAGTTATAGGATTCGAAATGAAAGTTTTGGGGGGAGATGCACTGGGTCAAAAAATTAATTGGTGTTGCGTAACTGATGGGAGGGGGGTAATGTAAAGTTTTTATGTAACAGATAAGAGTTGAACAGTATTGTAGTTAAATTACCTCACAAATAATTGTATTGCAACTATTTCGATTAAAAAATTGCCAAAAATTATTTACTATCACCTGCATTCTTAAGAAAGCAGAGCTATCTCTACCAGATGGTAGGTTTAGGCTAGTAAGGAGGGTTTTGGTTTTCGTTTTAAAGTAGGTAGTTTTGGAATTGTTGGATACGCGACAATAATCGAATGATTTTAGTAAGTTTTCTGTCTTGCCTATAAAGTCTGATGTAGTCAAGATTTTGGTAATGCGGCTGTACGTAGCTCTTAAGCTATGCTTTGCTTGATTTCATTAGCCACGTTCTCAGGGAGAGTTAAATAGGGGACTCGTATTTGGTTTATTATGTGTTTGGTAGCTACACAATTTGGAGTACAGATATATCTGCTGTAAAAAAGATACGGAAGATAGTAAATTATTGTTATTAATGTTTAGTTGTTACCAAACAAGAATCACATGGTGACAGAAGAATTATTTATGAGGTAATTGAAGTAGAAAAACGTCCTCAATGCCTAAATACAGGAGATGATGGCCAATTCTTACCTGTCACGTGGAAACCCCTCATTACCTCATACAATCAACAAACTTTCTCAAGCCCAGTATATCTCTCACCAAACTTTCAAATCCTAGAAAGAATCAAGACTCATGTCTGACGAGTGAAGAACTAAATTCGCTTAAAAGTGACATAAAATATAATTAACTGCGTAAACCTATCTGAACATAGAACATCCATGAGGATTATATAAAAAAATATCTACGTACATTATAATAAAGGCAATAAATTTTTATACAATCGCCAAAAAAGAAATTTTTGGTTAACTCTGGTATCTAAAATTATCATTTATAGTCCATGTGCTGTGCACTTGCCGTCTTTCAAATTATACTACAAATTTTTTAACTTATAATCACATAGTTAAAAGATGAAATATACAGGGCTTGGTAGAATAATCTCCAATTTTTTAATTGAGCGCCGTATATAATGTATTGGTAGACGGGGCTCTAGTTATACACCTTTGAGCAAAACAAAACATGCTATTTTAGTGCCCATCATGGTGTGGAGTGGTGAATACCGTGCGTTTGTGTTGGAGACTTATTTTAAAAATGGTGTGGTGCAGCGATTATTTGGCGGATCGCTACAAAAGAGTTCCGATCAAGAAAATCATAATTTTTGACAGACTGGTTTGGCATGCAAATGAAAATCACACTATAAATATTATAGCGGTTGGACACCCGAGAATATCGCAGCAGAAAGATAAACTGTTGTCACATAGTCACAACGTCTTGGGAATATCTGCTGACCAGAGCATCCGAAGACTTCTATACTGCGATTTGATGTTCCATCGATACAAACTGATGGTGATCTAAGAACTTAAAGAATGTGACTGATACATCCGACAGACTGTTTGCGAGGATGTGTTGGCAAATGTTCCAGTTGATGCTGTTGTGCTCAGTAGTAGCGAAGTTCATTTTCATTGATCAGATTACGTTAATAAAAAGAAAAATTCTCGAAAATTCACGAGAACCTCTTTGCAGTCATCGTGTAACTGCTTGGTGTGCTCTTATGACATTGGGTGTTATAGGGCCTTATTTTTTGAGCAAGCAAACACACAATGACTGTCACACCTTTTCTAGAGCCTAGGTCCAACGAACATGGAAAAACACCACTGTAGTTCCAACAAGACAGTACTACTGCACACCCGGCGAGAATTTCTCAAGAGGTTCTGTGCTAAATATTTCCAGGCCAACTTATCTCATTACATGGTAACATGCCCCCTTGTGATTTCTTTCTGTGGAGAGACCTAAATGCTAAAGGATGCTATTTGCAACACCATCGGAATACTAGAAATAACCCTTAAAACTTTAAAGTGGGGCTGCAGGAGTGTATCGCTCGTGCGGGCGATCTTTAAAACTGGTTGATGATTAAATGGTAAGCATCGTTCTGCGTGATGGTATAATAGATTTAACAGAATCTGTGTCGTTCTTTTTATTATTATTTCAAAAAAAGCTCATTCTGTCAAACTCTGTATAAACTCACAAGAATAACAGACTGTAACTCCTATGTGATGCCACAATCCTATTTCCTAATTAGAAGTGAAAGTATATTTAAGCGTCTTTCCGATTTTTCATTATTTCTGCTTCTCAAAATACTATCAATTGTTGTAAGTTAAGATATAACTGTACTAATGTAACGACTTTATAACGCACATATAAAATGTGCTAATTTGAGTGTTTGTTATTTATCGGAGCTTGTATATATTGAAGTCTTTATTTTGTAATGACTTACTTGTGGCTGTTTCTTTTGTCAGTAGCCGTATTATAATTCGATTTAAAGGCCTTCATTTAAATATCCCAATCCATATTTTCTTGCTTCTCCGGAAAACAAAGATTACTCACCGAGAAAAAACAGCGCTTCCACGACGACGTCCATGACGACGGACGGACGCTCGGAGTTGACGAAGCTGGCGTTGTAGGGCACAACGACGGCCACGTAGAACGTGGCCATCAGGATCAGCCAGTCCCAGCAGCTCTTGAACATGCCGTAGTGGGACAAGATGAATCTGCTCTTCGTCGCCGACGTCGTTTTGTATTCCGGCAGCGGGGCCGCCGTCGAGCTGAGCAGGTTCTGAAAAACAATTTTCAGTGAGCGGCTGGAGGTCTGAAATTTCTGAAATGCGGCAAACGGACGGTTGGGCCCGTCCGACAGGCGTGAGGGAAGAATCTGTGTTTTACGGCCGCAGGCTGCCGCATCGCCCCCGGGCAGACGCGCACATTGATGGCGCGACAAAAGCCTGTTGAACGCAAAAGTGGCAGACAGAAAACGCGAGAGGAGCAATAAAAATTTTCCCGAAAGGTTCTTTTACTGCAAGAGCCGGTATCGAAAAAATAATTCATGCCCCTAAGCAGCCAATAAAAAAGCGACTTCCAGGCTAAAGTTTCCCCCTGGAAACTTATTTTATTCAAAATGAGCTACAAGTTTTTCAGCAGCCAGTTTTGTTAAGTTGCTGAAAGTTAACAGATGTTTTGCTGCTGCGTTGTATTCGAGATAATTTATTTCTAAACTTGTGAGACGGCTGCACCCAAGAAAGCGATTGCTGAAATTGAAAGTAAAGTATATTCTCAAGCTCTTATGCAGCGGTTCATTTGAAGATATAGATCAAGGTTGAGCCATAACTTGCATATCAAATTATGCACAAAAATTAAAAGACGTAGTTTGTAACTAAAAAGATAAAAAGACACCTTGTCCTTTAGCTCTACTCGAAATTCTGTTGTCATTTTTTCTAAATTATGACTTAAAGGTCCTTTTTATTGTAGTAAAATTACTTCAAAATTTATAATAATAACAGGGTGTTCTATAATAACTGTATGCGGCTGAACGATGTAAAAACTAGAGATTTCGCTTATTTTTCAGGAAACTGTTGTTACGTTAATTCATGAAATTACATGACCATTTCGGTTGAAGTCTTTTAAATTTTGGTTAGAGGTAAAACCACAATGTTAGAATTTCCTAGAAGACAGTCTTGATGCTTAAGAGCTCGCTTTGATTAGGGCTCATATGAGACCTAATAGTATGTAGGACGATATACATACCAGGATGATCTTAAAATAATTCGTAATGTATTGGACTGGAACCTCTAGGTGATATCTCTGTATTAAAATTCATGCTAAAATTTTAAAATTGACAATATGGTGGCTTTATACAGAAGTTTTCCAAAGAAAGTCTTGGCCTCCGACCTAGTAACAACTTCACATTTTTAATTTTTAGATAAATCTCTTTTGAGAATACATTGTTAATAGTAACAGGTCACATGAGTACACATTTTTATCTTCCAGCTTTGTAGTTATGCTTCTTCCTTGTAAAAAATTTGAAACATTTGGGAGATCTTTATTACACGCAAGAACAGCTTTGCTGGCAGCGAATATTCTAGTTAATGTATTCAAAAGTGAAAAAAAGCTTCCTTGAGGTACACCAACTGTGATTGGATAAAATGATATTGCTTGAAAATGGCAGTTTGACAGGTACGATTGGAATAACAGACAAAAAGAATTAAAAAGTGTCAGTAGAAACTTTCCTATTTGTAGTAATTCCTTTATTCATAAGATAATACTCAGAAACTTTAAAATGTTTTAATAGTTTTGCTCCTTCACGTAATTCATTGATTTTAAATTTGTATATTAATAATAATTGAAGTGGTATTTCCAAGAATTTTTCAGTATTTGCCTATATTTTAAAAAATATACTTAAAAATTTGTGTGACTCAAAAATAAAGGGATTCTTCCTTCTTCAGGTCTATCCCGATAGTTCTCGGTTGACGTTTAAGGGGTGTCAACCGCCGCTCTTCTATCTTGAGGATCGACCGAGAATTCATTTAAACTTAAATTCAAATTTAACTTAACAAAGTTCTTTCGTTTAATCCTACTGTAAAAATATATAGAGACATTTATGTAGTGAAATGTTTCCAGTCGGGATTATACCTGGTTTATCCAATTATTTCTCAAATAGCTGGAATAAATTTCAACCGGCACCAACAATGAAAAGCCAGCCACTGCTAATACTAAACTAAATTTTCACCTACCTCAAATGTTCTAAAATTAAATTCCAATACCCAAACCTCATCAGCAATGTTTTCAAATTACACTTACAAGCACGCCCAACTATAGTAATACTTTTATGATAGCTTTCTCTCAACCTGCACAAATTAGCAATGATGATGAAAGTATGAATGTAGATCAAGAACACAACGACACCAGACACCCTTCGTATACTATTGTTAAAAAATAAGACCGTATGATGACAAACAAAATCAACTAAAAACGTGTCTTCAATTAACACAACGAATATATTTCAGGTACTCACTGAAACTAATAAAACTAACCTTAAAACAAGCTCTTCGCCTATATATATCTACAGTGTTACTGACTTCAAAGCTATGGCTGACAACCTGAACCTAGTTGTCAAAGATAAAATATTTTATTCTAAATCGTCCAATAATACGGTAAAGATAAATGCGTACAAGAATTTAATTTCTCACTTAAATCAAGACAACACTGTATACCATAAATATCAAATAAAACAAGAAAGAGCTTACATAATCTGTATATGCAACCTACACCACTCAATCCCTCCCCAAGACATCAAGGATGAGTTACATAGCTTAGGACACCCTGTAAGAAACTTATATCCAACATAGAGTAAGCAAAGACCCATTGCCAATGTTTTTGTTGACCTCAAGCTCCACCCAAACAATAAAGATATCTATAAAGTGGAATTTATACGAAATATAAGTCAGAATAGAAGCACCTCAAATCAAGAGCAAAAAAATTCAATGTACACGTTGCCAAGGCTATGGCCGCTCTAAGACCTGCTGCACGAAGTCCTACAATTTCGTGGAAGACCCCACGACAGTAAAACCTGTAAAAAGACTAGAGAAACCCCAGCCAAATGTGCCTTACAGGCTGGGCTTTGCGGTTACCAAAAATATTTCAGACACGTACAACAAAACTGCAAGCAACTTCGACCTAGACTCACAGCACCTCCCAATAATAATAACTCTGAGTACAAATGTTGTATGAAAAACCACACTACCAAAACTTTGTATTTCTAAACTGATTGGGAACAATACCAATTGTACATAAATGACATTAATCTAGCACATCAAATCTACACGTACGGCGAAATCGATGTAACTATCGAGTACCTCATAAAGCTCATTTAAGAGGCTGCCTGGCGATAGAACCAATAGATCATAAACGAACACACGAAATCCACAATATACCGCTAGACGGCTTGTAGTGGAAAACGCAGAGCCCGTGCTAAATGTCTAAGATCTAGAAAGCCTCGAGACAAGACTACACTAAATAATTTAACTCGCCGATTTCGCAATGTCATCTGCAAAAACAGGAATGCATCACTCACCTACTACATTTTTACCAAAAGACCACACGATCTGGAGAGTGACTAAAAAGCTTAAAAAGCCCATTACTCAAATACCACCCTTAAAAAAGCCAGATGAAACTTGGGCTCGTTTAATTGAAGAAAAAGCAAATACCTTCAGAGAACATCTCGCACAAGTCTTTATTTCATTTCCATCCAATAATCTTAATTTTGATACAATGATAGAGGAGTATCTGGGCAATTATCTCTGCCTTTGAGATCATTCTCACCTGCAGAAGTATATAAAAAAATTAAAGTAACCAGCTCATATAAAGCCCCTGGCTATGATTTTATAGTAAGAAATATACTAAATCATCTCCCTAAAAAGCAATAGTGCCCATCATAATAATATGCAATAATGCAGCTTTCCATCGGGCGATACGCCTATTACCTCTACTATCCAAAATTTTTGAATAGTTGCTGTTATATAGAATCAAATAAATAACCCCCCAGCGGAGCTAATCCCACTCCTCAGTTCGGCTTGCGCAAAGAACATTGAACCACCTAGCAATGTCATAGAATAGTCAATTATAACAAGGAAACGTTCGAAGGGAAAAATGTGTGCTTCATTATTCGTGGATATCCAATAAGCTTTCGATAACGAGTTATTATATGGAATCAAATGAAGAGAAGCAAAGCTATCTCACCAAATCTTCAAAATTTAGTTGGAGGGTTTGCTATCAAACTACCATATTATTAGCTCCGGTGTTCCGCAGGGAAGCCGTTTTCTCTATCTTTTCTATATCGAAGACATTCCAACCACAGACAATACCTTAATTGCTACCTTCGCAGATGACACTGCTATAATGTCATCTGATACCAACGCTGACTACGCATCTCCTATAAATTTGGTTCACTAGATTAACTCAAATCACTTTTACTATTAAGCACTCTACTTTCCCCCAAGTCACCATCTACATTCAGCCCATCCCAATAAAAACTTAGGTAAAATACTTAGAACTTCACCTTGACCAAAGACTAACTTAGAAA
This sequence comes from Sinelater perroti, assembly GCA_036346155.1. Classification (NCBI taxonomy): domain Eukaryota; kingdom Metazoa; phylum Arthropoda; class Insecta; order Coleoptera; family Elateridae; genus Sinelater; species Sinelater perroti. The sequence continues at coordinate 11,073,635 of JARFIY010000088.1, forward strand.
GTTCATATAAAAGCTAAAAGACAACAACTCAATATAAAAACCAAAAGTATGCACTGGTTAATCGGACGATCATCTAAACTGACAATCCAAAACAAGCTGTTGCTACACAAAGTCATCCTAACATATATATGATCCTATGGGATTGAGCAATTCCAGGAGTTGCAGTAAGCCATTGAACCAGCAACCAAACCCTTCATGACGACTTCAAAATTCCATTCATCTTTGAAGTAATCAGGAGTTATGCCGCCAGAAACAGGATGCGCACCTTAATTATACCAACCAACTCAACCAACTTCTACACCCGTCAGCCTGTGGATAGAAGATTGAATAGACAATAGCCAGAAGACCTCATTGAGTAAATCATTCAGACCTATCAGTGGTTGGTGTCTTACTCATTTGCTTATTACTCTATGTTAAGAGTAGATTGTAAATTGGCAATATAAATAAAACTAAAAAAAGATTTAGCCCATTATCTTCTTGTATTATTTAGTTTTCTTCAATACTGTGTTATAATCTTTTGACCAGTTTGTAAAATAGGATTTAAAATTTTATTTTGTGAATTCCTTCATACGGTTTCTAGCTTAGTAAGCTGATTATGCAGTGCCATATTGTACTGACTTTTCGTTTTTCTTTTAGTAATCCCATATATTTTGCTGATAATTAAGATTTTGCTTATTTTATCAGCGTGAAATTCCAACAGGGTTTCTGTCGACCTTTTCGGGTATCTTGAAACCCATTATGATGTTGATATAGGTAGGATTTTATGTATTATTTAACAGTTCTAGTCAGTTCTTTCATTATATAGTAATGTTAATGTTTTTTTTAAATGACAATAGTGCTAATAATTGCTATAGAGTATCATCTGACGATAAACCGTATTTAGGGATTATGTCAAAATAAGTTTGATGCTTTGTTTAGGTTGCTAGATCAATATGTTAGTGTGGCAGTAGATGAAAATGCAAAGACATTGTCTACTAACTAATTATATAGAGAAAAACAAACAAAAAAATATATTTATGAAAGCATTATACGAAGTATGTTATACAGCGGAGAAACATAACCTGTTACTATAAAAATTAGGGACAAGATGGGATAAACAAAATTAGACTTCCTAAAAAAAGCTTACAAACTATCAGGGGATATTATTGGCGTACAGAAAAATTATGTCAGGAAATGAAAATAAAATCAAAAAATTTGGAAAAATGTACCTTAACATGTCGGAACAGAGGCGTCCGAAAAACTTTAAAATAAAAAACATACGTAAATAATACCATGGAAGAGAGAAATTTAAAGACCGAAGACTAGAAAATAAACAACTATGGAAGCTAAAGACGACAAACCCATAGAGAAAGAAGTCGAAAAAAAGAAAAATACAACCTGTTAAATTTTCCTCTTGATTGCCATTGCGTATCTTTCACATTACGATAAACCTTCGCTCATAAGAATGGAAAAATAGCTCTGGTTCTTTTAGTGATGTTGTGTCTTGAAGGACAATAAACCACAGCCACTGCAATGGTGTAGTCATTTATTGACTCCAAGTACTGCTGTTTGCAAAAAGTTTCATTTGAACAATTCATATGGTTTGGTCTGGATAGGATGTATGATATGCGTAAAATCTGTTTTGGAGACAATAATATATCGCTTCCATTTTACTTTTATGCGCCTAAAATTTGTTGATGTTTCATAAAGTAGTTCGAAAGAAATTAGCTATCATTTAGTAGATTATCCATAACCACAGTGAAAATATTGATAATCATGCTGTTCCGTTGCAGGAGTTGTTTAAACATGCCTTTAAATTTGGAGAGAAATTTTGTGAACAATAGCTTCTTTGTCGCTTGGATGTGGATTGAGTTATTTCATCTATAAGTTTTTTTAAGAGATTTAATTAGAGATGATTTATGAATATTGCTTGGTTTTCTCTGTTGTTATTTGAACGACTATTCTCTTGATTTTCTTCATCTGTTAATTCTGATCGTTTGTTTAAAAGCAAGTGGTTCAGATGTTATTAGAAAATGGCTAAGCTTTCGCTTTTTCTTTTATTTGTTAAAATTTTTTGGCATGTGCTGTTGTTTCGGTACTAATCTGAATCAACAACGTTATTAGTATATTCGTAACTCACTTCTGTTTGTTACGGATGTAGTCGTGGTATTGCTGTGTAGTGGGATTGTAATGTTCGACTATATTTTAATGATTGGGATGATGGTTGTAGTTGTAATAAATGGCTGGCGTTTATGAGAAATTTGATTCTGTTGATTGATGGTAGACTCAGTTTGTAATGCGGAACTAAATTGGCAACATTTTGTGATTTTTAATATTAATAAGTGAAACTTTAAGAAGGAGATAGAAGCGTAATGTATTGTTAAACTATCTACCTTAAGGTCAGCAATTCAAATAAAATTACAGTTCAACGTTCACTCCACAACAATAGCGTGCTCTCGGCGAATGTAGACTTTTGAGCACCCAAACTGAATGACTCTAGACACAACCGTAGGATCATAGATTGATGCAACCATTCAATCTTCCGGGCTGTAACTAAATAGTGTTACAGGTATTTCTTCTACCGCATTGAAGCAACATCCTTCAATTTGTACACAGTGTGGATGATAACTATAGGAATATACATTAGAAGGAAACTTTTGACAAAAAAATGCAGGATGATTACCTTGTACTGAATTGCCAGTTACTTCTGACAATTTCAATGTAGGTTCCTAAATATTTTAATCTAAACGCAAACGTATCGTATCATAGATTAATGCGCCCGTTCAAAATTTTGGGCTGTAACCGAATAGTGTCACAGGTTGTACTGACATGTTGCTTTACATAGACAACGTTTTAGTAGCTCTATGGGCAAAAGTCGAGGAGCTTCAGTCTGATGACCAAGCAGGTTATGCAACAAAATCATCTGTCGAAAAATGTTACGTAAATACTGACAAAGTAGTACTAAAGTGAACTGGAGATTCTTCGTGGATTAGCCGCATGACCTGTTATACTGCCAATAAAAACAAAATGTTGCCCAAGAATAGCAGTTTCGATCTGATAATATACATCAACCATTCTATTTGTTTTCTGCATAGGCCACAAACTACTGTTGTGTAGTTTGATGATACTATTGACAACAGATCTACCAAAGTGGTAGTAGCCATCAACAAAACCTTACCATTAAAAGAAAATTCTATATACATACGTTGTCATAATGTCTTGCAAAACACGTTCTTTCGAGCAATACAAAAATAATGTGCCCTGTGTTCATTCCTACTATCAAACGACTCTATTTTTCACAAGTTTTGTGTTTTGGTTGATGCACATTACAACACAGGAACACATCTACAAGTGAACATACATTTACAAACACCCTTACGTCCTTACGTCCTCACGGAAAACTAAAATCATCTATTATAGAACACATGCATTTTCTAACGCACGTTTCATAGGAAATTTTTTGTTCTTTCTCTTAACAGAAACCATCCCTTAAAGTTTTTCCCTTTGTTCTTCTGGTAGAGTGTCCCAACAGTTAAGGAATACAAAGCAACCTCCACGATATCACCACGCGTTGTTCTAAGCTTTCGTGGTATTAATTTCGCAAGTATAGCAGCTGGCCTTACGAAACAATAGATGCCATCTTATCGTAACTCATTTAAGCCCATCAAATTTTTTTCCTGGCTATGGTAGTTTTCCATTGCCACGGTACGCAGGTTAAGTAATATATTTGCACACAATACCCTACCAAAAAAAAATTTCTGTTGAAGAAATTGAAGAGTATTTAGGGTACCCTATATATACATCAACGATAAACAAGGGTTGGAAAATTAATTTTAGCCCAGTATTATACTACAAATTGTATAACTAATTCTCAATACCAAACGCTACTTCATTTTCGGGCGATATTCGCACAACACCATAAGAGATGTGCACGACTACGTCGCGGTTGAAGACGAAACTAAACTAAAGCTTTGGAACCTTTTGAGTTAACCAACAAGAGTGAAATTTGTATTTGAACAATTGAGGACTGAAAACAAAACTTGCCAATTTTGCAAAGCTTGTGAGCTTTCTTTTTCAAGTGCAGAGTTCATCAATTTTAAATAGTCAAATATATTCGAATACTAATTTTAAATACCGATATGAACTATCAAGTACATATTTAAATTGGAATTGCAAGCTAGTAAGTCTGCAGAATTGTTAATGTTCAATTGATCATCGCTGATAACATCGAAACACGTATGCAGCAATTTTGTAATGCGACCACTCAAACGATTACCATTGCGTGACCGAAACACGTAAACCATTTCGTGGCATGACTAACCTGCTTTCAAGTACACAACTAGGAATCTTATTTTAGCACAAATTGCTGTTTGGAGTATTTACGCATAGGATGCAACAAAATCTATCTTGCTGCGTTAGCTGATAGATTTGTAAAGCTACGCAGAATAACTGCAATGTCCAAATTTGTAATTATAGTATTCACATTCAAATTCTGGCCATTATTTAGAGCTTTATAAAATTTGCGATTATTTTATATTTATCTGGAACAATTTATTTAGCCTGACGGTTGGTAGGGGATGTAGGGTAAACAATCCGACCCAGCTCACTTGCCTTTTAGAGGATTGTTTACGAAGTGATATCTGTTTGAAAGTCACTTCACGATACGTGATAAAGTTTGTCGTTAAACTCAAAAAATCCGCAACCGAGACGTTTGCTATAATATAAAAAGCCTGCGAGAAGGCTAGTTCATGGAAATCGTAATTTTTTAGGTGCTACAAAGCGTCCAGGAAAAGAAAATGTACGTCTCACATTTCGGACAATGTGGCTTAAAATTGGTGATTTAATTACGGAATTTTGGACCGACGGCTGGAGTGGTTAGATTGAAATCGACCAGATTCTTTAAGATGTTGAGAACTTGAAAAATTCATTATACATAAACTTTTCACAGAATTGCAGCTCCGCCAAGTTTGTATCTAAATTGGTTTCCAATGTTGTGATTCACAAACAGAAGGAAAAATGTCTGTCGCATTCTTATGAGCTTTTGGATTATGTAAGGAGTAAAATTGATTTTTGCAGAAAGTGATAATTGGTAACGGAACGTAAGTTCGTACCATCTGAATAGACGGTCAAGGCTACATTTTACTGAAAAGTGCTTAAACAGCTGAAGAAAAAAATCGCGTGCGTCCGTCCAAAAATGCAATACCTGAGCTCTTCACCACGGCAATGCGCCGATCCATACGTCTTCCATGAGTCTTCGTTGTATATCGTGTCCTGCAATATCAAATAATTCCTATTTATTTGCATACTTACTTCACGATAATAAGCTCAAAGAGTTTTATGAAATGTAAGTCTCAAAGCTCCACACGTAACAAAATTGCATAGAACTTAGGCTTCTTCAGTGTCGCCACGGTAATAAGCTCAAAGAGTTTTATGAAATGTAAGTCTCAAAGCTCCACACGTAACAAAATTGCATAGAACTTAGGCTTCTTCAGTGTCGCCACGCAGATTTCTCTTAGTAGCAGCACAAGGTGAGTGAAAAAGTCTGCTTTTTTAATTTTCTTTCTTCCATTTTCTCTCGAGGTAAACTCCTAGTACTCTCCAATTTGTATCCCTGGAGCGTCTATATTCATTTGTAGGTAAAAATTCACAAGAAGAGCACATTCTTTACAAAAATAAAAGTGTCTTCTCGTTACTATTTGTGTTAGTGGCGATGTTTTACTTCATAAAAAGATGCAATATTTATTTTTTTAATTTATAATATTTGCTGAAAATTTATAACCATGTGTAAAAAAGTAAGTGATTTTTATTTGGGGTCGGAGGGGAATAAATCAGCTTTCATATATCCAAACAGTTCAAAAAAACTAATATGGTACAGTTAGACATCATGTTGCTCCCTTAAATAAAGGGTGGAATAATTGTATCCTCCTATATAGTCGTAGTAAAGCGCCATCTGTAAGCTTTGCAACGCACTGCAGAAGATGCCTGTTATGCAAAGATAACCTAAAAATCCAGTAGTTCCAAATATTTAAGAGCAAAGATTTTGATCTGCGCAATGTCAATTGTTCTAGATAGCCAAAAAATCAAAAATGAGGAATTAGGACAACCGTTAGAAGAGAATTGCTGTTGCATGTAGTTAGAGCTTGCAATCGAGCTTGTCAAGCCATTTCTAACTATTTACACAAGTTAGGAAAAATTTGTAAAGAAATCCATTAGATTGGCTACAAACTCACAACTAAGAACAAGATTAAATACTAGGATGTTGTTATGTCGTTCTTCAGATTTAAGAACCATGAATTTATGGGCCATATTAGATATGTAATAAAAATTTATTCTCTATGAGAATTCCCAGAAACAAAAATGATGACTAGTTGATCGTTCCGTGCATCGAAAAATCCGCATTAGGAAGAAATGGTAACCGCTGCGTGTTCACTGACCTGGGTTGAGAGATTTTGTCACACTTGGCAGATCGATCAGACTTCGTCCCTTCAGATTGTCGCCTCTACAGACCTTGTAAGTTTGTCGAAAAGTTTATCAGTCACAAACCACCACATTTTTCCGAAGTGGAATTCGGTAGCTCCTCTAAAGATGAGAAGTCGGGGGATTATTTAAGAGATTAGGAAGTAGTCGCCCTTTTATAAATTAAAATATTAGTGAAAAAGGCCGCCAATTTCAATAATAGTTATACTACAACTTTCCTCAACTCATGAAAACAAACCATAACGAGGAAAGTGATGATGATAGACATATAAACTGAGATCAAGAATTTAACTGTAACAGACACACCTCGAAAGTTTTTATTAACAAAAGAAAAGTATGGTACGACCAAAATCAACTGAAAACATGTTTTCAATTAGTACAACGAACATATTCCAGGTACTCACTATAACAGTCAGAATTTAAGCACAAACTAAGAACAACATAACACAATATACATGTTGCTAAGCCTATGGTTACTCCAAGATCTTTGGTACGAAGTCCTACAACTACATCAGATGCGGAGTATTGCACAATAGTAAAACCTACAAAACATGTGCCGTATATAACTGTATATCAATGACAGCATTCATCTAGACTATAATATGCACACAACAACAAAACTGTAGAGTTCTTCACAAAGCTTATTAAAAAGGTTACCTGGCAAGTTACTGCAATTGTCTAACAAAAGCCCGTCTTAAACGGTAAAGATGCAGAAATCCTCAAGACAAAACTATACTAACCCACACAGTTACCCAAGAAAACAGAATTGGAACATATAGATAATACATTTATACCATATCGCCAAAAGATCATACTATCTGGAAAACAACTAAAAAGCTTAAAAGGCCTATTACTCAAATACTACCCTTAAGAAAATCAGATGGAAGCTAGGCTCGATCAAACAAAGAAAAAACAAATGCATTCGAAGACATCTAGCTAAATAATACTAATTTTGATACTGCGATAAGAATATCTATACTCGCGTGGGTAATAATCTTTACCCCTAATTTCCTCCGCAAATATATATATATATATAAAAAAATAAACCTAACCAGTTATAATCTTATAGCAGGAAATATACTAAACATCTCCCTAACTCTCTTTACTCAATACAAATGTGCATTAATAACCATGATAGCCATGGAAAACTTCTTACAAGCCTATTACCTCTATTATCTAAAGTATAATAACATATAACTCCTTCAGTGGAACTAATGCCCATTCACCGGTTTGACTTCTGCAAAGGACATTTAACCATTCAGCTATGTCATAAAATAGCCAACTACATCAAGAATAACTTTAAAGGAAAAAGATGTGTGCCTCAGTATTTTTAGATATCCAGCAAACATTTGATAAGGTTTCATATTACGAGTTACAATATAGAATCAAAAGAAAGCTACCCCATCAAAACACCCTCCTCTTAAAATCCTACCTAACTCTAAAACACTTCCAGATTCAGTTCGAGAACACTCTATCAAACTACCATACCATAAAATAGATGCAAAGGTTTTCACGGCCGGTGTTAACCAAAGTAGGCTACGGTAGGCAAAGCTTTTTTACCTTACGTTAACAGGGTTACGGACCGGATAGAAAACATTCTCAATAAACACAAAGTGGAAACCATCTATACTACCACCACTAAGATACGGGATTTGCTTAGATCAGCCAAAGATACAAGAAACCCATAGGATATACTAGGGGTATACTGCATACCTTGCTCATGTGAGTAAGTCTACTTTGGGACTATGGGCCGAACAATTACCATCAGGATAAAGGAACACAAAGGTCATCTACGCCTTAATCAACCCTAAAAATCAGCAGTTGCAGCACATGCTTCGGAAAACCCTAACCGTGAGATAGAATTCGAGCAAACAATTGTAGAGATTACTACCCGAGATTATGCAGTGGTGGGTATTTATAAATATAAAAATATTTTTAACAGAGACGTCGGATTCCATCTATCTAAATCTTTATAGCTCTCAACGGGCAAAAAGCAGACCGCGATACGGCGAAAGAGCGAGTGACGTCAGAAGATGCCAAAATATTACCTGCAACAACCCGATTGACGTCAGCAGCTAGTCCGATCTACCATCCCTCAACAACACCATCCCTACCACACTCGCACGAGTGTAAAAGCGAAAACGCACGAGACAGTCACTTAATTTTTAGAAGATTTTCTTTTTGAAGATGTCCGCCGCAGTTTCTAAACTCCGACCACACAATGTACCATACCATCAGTTCCGATATCCCGCAGGGAATAATCCTCAGCCCTTTCCTTTATTTCTTTTATATTGAAGACATTCGAATCACCAATACCTTAATTGGTACCTTCGCAAATGGTACTTCAATAATGTCATCTGGTACCAACGCGTATTATGTATTGTAAAAGCTCCATTCACACCTGCATCAAAGTAAATAGCAGTAAATCAATTCAAATTACTTTGTACTATACATGTTCTTAAGTCGATATTTAACCCAACAATCAGCCCACTCAATAAAAACTGAGGTAAAACACCTATACCTTTGTCTTTGACCAACGACTGGCAATAAAAGTCCAGATAAAATACAAAAGACAACAGCTCAATTTATATTAAAAAAATGTGCACTGTTAACTTGACAATAAACAAATTCAGCCCGATAGACTTGCTTCTGCCAGTATTCCTGAGAATGTCAAATGTATCCGACAACTTTTTGAGGAAGATTTTAAAAAAACCTAAGGATTGCCTATTTGAAAAATAATCTCAACCCAACTCGAGCTTTACTTATGTGAATAATACAAAAAATTGCATGAAGGGAAAGTTTGGCGACAAAGCTCATTTTGATTTCATGTCGAGAAGCAAAATTAGCGACGTTGGTACTGAAATATCAAATTTTGTATTGGCTCAGCCCCTCCACCGGTGAAAAAAACTGTCTAGTCTGCAATATTCGAAAAAGACCATTGGTTCAATTGTCCTGTCAATTTGGAAGAAGCAAATTTTAGACAAATTTATAAAAACTATGTGTCCATTGCTTTCAGCATGATAGAGCGCTGCCTCGTCGGAGCCAAGAAGTGTTTAACTTCATCAAAGAATCGTCTGGTAAAAGAATAACTGGCCAAAATGGAAAAATATTGCGCTCGGAAGATAATGGATTTAAACCCATTTTACTCTTTCTATGGAGTTATTTGAAGGACGAAATTTATGTGGAGTGCAATAAACTTAGAGAAGCTTAGAAGAAACATTTTACAATCTCAATTGTAAAGGTTTAACGCTCAAGCACCACTTAGCATCCATTAATAACTGTCACTTTACAAACCACCTTCAATAAACTCTACAGAATTGTATTTATTCTTGAAATCAACTTTTAGCCATTTTGTTATCTTAAATAAAGAGAAAACTATCAAAAATCTGTAAATAAAATGTGCTGCGTTGTGTTCTATCTTTGAATAAGTTGGGATTACTAGACGGAATTTATTGCACACGCTAATAAAATTATTTTATATAAAGGAACGGTCAGTAAACTGTAACTTAAAAAAATCATCGGGCTTTGATTTGGTGAAATATTTGTAATAATTTTGATTATTGTAGTGTTCAGTGTTTGGGCATGAAAACTCGAGCATTACATTCTGATATCCCAATTTTAATAACGGTACTTCTGCTACAATAAGAGAAATGCGAAATGTGTCTAGAAAATTCTACAAATTAAAAACGACCAGAACAGACAATACAAATGAATTACTTTTATTGACCTACGTATCACTTACAACGCACTTTTAGAAACGTTCATAAAGCTTTTGACAGTAAAGGTTTCTTTAAAAATTCATCGTAAAACCGCCGCCACACTAAATATCTTTCCTCTTGACGATTGTTTTTAGGAATAATAATAATGAATAAAATATTCAGATGTTTCTAATCATTTTATTTGCTGTTTTCCTGTCAGCTTGTACTCTGTCGACGCTGACGTATAGCGGCCAGATAATGAGAAATCCACAATGGGCAAGCTAAGCTTGCAGAATAGACCACAATTTTCCTAGTATGACCTAATGACTATTCGAAAATGCCTACGATAATACATCGATAGACAAATATCTCAAAAGCTATTTTTCCCAGAAGCATGAAAGCACTGATGTACTTGCAAGTCGATGAATAATTTTGCAAGGACGCTCTCGGTCGAGATCTAAATCTATTTTCTACTGGAACAATGCACACGTCGGAGTTCCGAAAAAGCAAGAGGATCAGCTGGACAAACAGGCAGAGAAAAGCAAGGACTGCCGATTTTCGAGACAGTTTTAATGGGGCTCGTAAAAAACCGGTTACGGGATAGGGCGAGAGTAAGATCACAAAGAGACACGAAACGACAAGCGATAAAGTAGCTTAACTAGCACACCGCCCAGTTTAACTCGCCATAATCTGGAAACCAGCAAGGCAGATGAGCATGTGAGAAAGTTGACGCTCTGTTAACCTGCAACACGAAGAAGAGACGAGAAACCCTCATAAGGAGCAGGTGAGGCAGGTGAGGATAGAGAAGACCTTCGGAAGTATGAGACTGGCGGGTGGCTCTTGCGATATTTGAGAAATGGGGACAGATTTCGAGTAGGCGCGCAAAATTAAAGGTAAAATAGTAATGACGCGCAATTCGAACTCGAGAACGAAGACGAAACAGGGACTCCAACGTAGATTAAGGTGAATTTGTTCATTTTCTGTGTAGAATTGTAAATGTTAAGGAAGCTTGGAACCATCAGTGGTTTTGAATTGCCTACTAGAATATCAGGCTTAAACGATAAGTACAGTGTGATGCACAGATTTTGATAATTATATTGTACCAGATCATACCTTTAGACAAATTTGCATAGCCATCAATCGTCACCGATTTCGTTCCGGCATTTTGCATCATTGTTCAATCATATTTGGAGATCTGCTTGTAGACAAACCACCCGATTATGACTCTTCGTGCGCTGTTTCTTTTCATCAAAGCTTTCAGAACAGTCATAATCATATTTTCTGCTTAGAGCTTCCGTCTCTTGTTCTCCCCAATTGTAGCAAAACTCGATGTTCACTCCCTGCTTCATTGTTCTACCTTTCATACCGACTACTTTAAACTTCCCGCAGCGAGTTTGTTCTAATTACATGTACTGCACACTAGGTGGCACTTTCCGGGGTGCTTCTGAAGTATCACATACATTATCGAGCACTTGGCTCATGTTACCGTTAAGATATGGGACCATTCACCGTACCTTTCAGACACAAATTATACATGTAATTTGTGCTTATGCACAACCCTAATATATTATAAACTTCAAAACTCCGTTCTCGTGTTTTATCTAGACTATAATAACCTTTTAAACAAACCACCGGAGGGGTATTATGTTTATAGGTCGTAATCTTAGACGGTTTGTGTGTGCCATTATTTGCAAGCATTTGCTAATGTGCGGCACTAAACATTTTTATACCAAAATCCGTTTTAAGATCGCTCCCTGGTAGCTTTTATTAAAGCTTTGTGGTGTTTTTAATAGTAATGCTGCCGGATACTATTTGAAAAAACTTAATTCACTAATAATTAATAATTTCAATTTATTTTACCTTTTGTTTCATGTCTGTTTATTGATTACTAATGCAAGGTACAGTTAAAACGATTCAAATAGGTCATTATTTTTGAGTGCGGTAATAATTAAGAACAAAAATGGAATGGAATGGATCTACCTCTAAACTGTAATATTTTGATTACAAATTATGCTTTGGAATGCACGGTTACCTTTTTGATATGCAATACACAGGGGACTTCTAAATATATACAAACTTTAAAGACTGATTTCTGGGATTATTTTGATCATAAAAGTTCTGATGAATAAATGTCCAAAACGACTCAGTTTTAAAGTTATAGAATGTTTGATAATAAATTGAGAGTTTATACAATAAAGAATAAGTAATAAACAAAATAAACTTATAAAACTTGTTGAAATTGATCGCCGCCAACCGCAATACAAGTTTCTGTCCTTCGTCGTACTAAATGATGTTTAAAAACACGTTTTCAAAAAATACCGGGATTCTTTCAAATTGTCTTAAATGATATAATAACGCAGTTTCTGAGCTTCTCAACAAATATTTTATTCCCCACCCTATTTACAACCTCAACATCAAACCCAAATCACCGCTTTCCGATCTTACATAGGCCACCATGATAACTAAACTAAAGATAATAAATACTGACTCAGCCCACCCTACACCACTAATCATTATTCTGCCCTTGCAGATCAACAAAGAAGACGAACAACAAGACATAAATTCCGTTAAAACCACCAAAAGGTAAAAGTGCTACCTAAATCTTCACAATATTATAGTACAATCATAAAAGCTCTAGAAGAAAAACAGACAGCTCCGCACCTATAAATTAAAAGAAGAACGAAACTACAAAGTGGTTTTAAAAAATATGCATTATTCCATCAACACAAAGGAAATTAAAACCGAAACCGAAAAACATCTCTTCCAATGTTTTATGTGGAATTGAAACCAGCCTCCAACAACAAAGATATTTTTAATGTGGAATATCTCTAGCAATGCAAAATAAAATTCAAAACCTCCATAAAAGAGAAATAGCCCAATGCGCACGTTGTGAACGGTACGGGCATACCAAAAATATTTGCCATTTAAAGCTAAGTTGCGTCAAATGCATAGGCGATCATGCCACAGACCAATGTAAACGAGAGGAAAAATCACACGACGTTCAATGCTTTTTGTGCCAAGAAAACCACCTTGCTAATTATCAGGGCTGCATGGTATGTAAAAAACTGCACCACTACGACCTAAACAATACATTCCCCTTGCACAAGTCAAACACTATCAACAAACCCAGCCAGGATTATCATATACTCAGATAACAAATGAATCAAATCAGCAATTGCACTCTCCTACCAATTTAGTACAAATGCAAAAAACATCTCCACCTCAACAACAATCCAATCATATGGAAGAACTGAAGGATATAATAAAAAATCTGTGTCAACAAATAGTAGCTATGTTAATCCTACTTACTTCAGTACTCTCCAAGCTCAAATAATGGATAATCCCCTACAACTTGCATTATGGAATGCCAATGGCATATGTTGACAACATGTTGACGAACTCAAAGCATTTGTTTTCAACCGCAATATTGACATGATATTAATCTCTGGGACACACTTTACCGAAAAGAGCTTTGTCATAATGAGATGAAAGGTACTCCCAATCGGCCCACATTAAAAAATCTTGTTAATGATGAAGCAGATTTATGGTACTCTTATAATTCTTATATTGTGTTGACATGTAAACAATTTTTAATGCGTTTGGAAAATCTGTTTTCACTAGCTTCACCAACTGACTTTGAAACACATAAAAGGTGACTGCAGTATGTATTAGAAAGTCACTAATAACCACGCATGTTTTGAATTTTAACTTCCTTTCTTTGGCGCAAAATCAGTTTACAAAGAAAAATAGTTAGCTTCCTGGCTCACTGTAAACTCTAAAGTTTATCCTGGCTTACAAAAACGTTATTCATTGCAAAATCAACCTTTCCAAGAAGCTCATTTGGATGTTGTGGTGCTTCTTCTCTCCACTGTGCAGTAAACCTATTCTGCACCTTAACATAAAAGTGATGCTTTAGAAAGGATCTAGCAGCTCTTTTCGAATCCGTTGCTTAAAGTTGGTCTCTGATTCTTTTATTTTTAGCAGCTCCATCTCGTTTGTGTTTTTCCATTGGTGAAAAGTTCTTCCACGTTTTCTAACTCTTGAAAAGACTTTCTACAACTTTCTTCCCGGAACATAAAGAACATAGTCCCATCGTACAATCTGGATCATCGGCATGGCAAGGCACGTTGTCAACTATTTAACTAATGTCGACGTCTTTGGTAAACATAAGAGTAATTGTGCAAAATTTTCATGCATTTTATATGCGTGTGCGGTCCTATCCACACATATTCTCGCGACTTTAACAAATAAAATGAAAAAGTGAAATGTTTTATCGGTTTCCAGTTTACTCCTGATAAAGCTCAACCAGGGTAACTGTCTGTATCTACCAATTCGTACATAGCTTGTTTCATTTTCATTGAAAATACGCAGTTTCCTTTTCTAGAAAGAATTCTACTGCAGACTGAAGACTAAAACTTTTTTCTTCAAGGCTTCAGATATCCTTGAAGAACCTCAAGCCCGTGTTGCTGGATATGTGAAAGCTTCCATTTTATTACAAATGTCACAGGCTTTATTTACTAACTAACGGCTACAACCGAAAATGTTCCTAGTTTTACCTTTTTGATAGTTTTTGTTACAGTTGTCGATATAGATCATTTCATTCTTTAAACACCGTCTTTAAATTTTGATTTTGCTTGATCAAATAATCAATCACAGTTGTTACATGCAGTTGTACTAAAAGCAATTGTACTAAAGCATTTCTTGAGTTTCATATCCTTAAAACTCACTTTTAGAATCTTCGGTAGTACCAATGCATGGTTCATTTGTGCTATCATTGTCAGTGTCTGATGAGCTCTCATTTTCAAGAGTGGATATGTATTCATCGGATCTTGAACGTTTAACCACAATTCCTTCATATTTACTTTCACCCCCTTTTTCTTCTAAAAGCTGCATTTTTTCATGCCCGTAAATCACCATACCTCTCCATTTTTTACAAATAGGAAAACCCACAATCAATCTATCACGTAATTGTAGGTTTGTTTCAGCCACTTCGACAGTAACCCTTTGCTTTTTCTTCGATGATAATTTGAATTTTTGCAAGCCATACGGATTCGCGTAATCTCTTTGCTTTGCTCAAGTTTCAGCTTCAATATTTTGTAATTTTAAGCTATAAGTGTCACAAAAATAACCATCAAGTGGTAACTCCTTGCATAATGGTTTTAATTTTTCCCCAAAAGACTTGGTAATTTCGTTTATGTTAGTAGCTTGATCTTTCAGACTAAAAGACGTTTTAACGATCTTTCAAACCTTCAAGCTGCTTTGACAATATTCACAAATCCACAAATCAACACAAAGTTTACTACCAACTAAACTAAATTCCGTTATAAGTTCCTCGAAATCTAGACTAATCTACAGTGAGACAAATGTCTTTGACACTTTTGTAGGATTGCAACACTTTTTGGACGAATGAATTGATGAAAAAGCCTTTCATTTTCTTATAATTCCACTTATGCCATCAAGTGTTGATCATTTTTATTCCTGAGAAGGCATGCTACAATGGTTTCGTTTCCAACTTCCAAAATTGAGCAATACAAATTTTGTGACGTTTAACACACATTACTTTCGATAATAGTAAAGTGAGGACAGTTTGTACAATAGCCCCATACTTTCTTTATACTTAAACACTGCCCCTGTTGTGCATGTAGTAATAATAAGCAAAGCAAGAACTTTCAAACCATACCACGCATGACTACATGCGACATATGCGCCAGTGAGCCGTCTCACCAAGGCAAAAAAGGCAAACTCAATTTTCAGAGATAACTTCGAAGAAGTTAATATCTTTGACCTCGGTTTTTTGCAACCATTGAAATTATTTCCCATAGTAATTATGGTCAACGTAATTATATCAATGTGCCACCATTTCTCTTCAAAAAGTCCAAAAATGGAATATTTGGCAAACTTATTTGTCACTCTGTTACTGAAAGTGAACTATTAGTCCCATATTGCATTACGATAAAGCTAGTAATTCTGTGCAAGTGTAAACTAAATTTAGGAATGAATCTAGCAATGTACAAAAGTTATGATTGATTAAATGGGACCATATCTGGATTTACCATTTTTTTTTGTATGGCGAGGTCGGCGATCGGAAGTACCGGAGAAATGTAATAACTCATACTTCACCACCTGATGATATAATAAAACCCAACTGTAAAAAATTGAAAATATAAAATGTCCGATCAAGAAGAAAAGACTTAATTTAAATCGAAAAGCAATTCATTCGCCATATAAAAATTTCTTTCTAATAATTAACTGCTTATAAAAGGCAAACGTTTATATTTTATATTTACTTCTCAGCTGTAAAAGAGTCGTCATAATTCTTTTTATTTTGGTTCTATGGATTACACAATAGTGAGCCAAGAAGGTGAAGATACCCAAATTGCTTCGCCTTGGAAGGGACGTAAGCTTACGATATAACTAAGAAGTTTACAAAGTTTTCTATTAGGATGAGATTAATGCTAACAAAGTAATTGAAAAAGAACTAGTAAATTCTATTAAAAGTTAAAAAATGTATAACTAAAATCCTAGAACATTCTGAACTGTAAATCATTTGTTCTAAGAAACTACCAAATAATCACCAAGTTCTTTTTTGGACAGTAAGAATTTCATTCGGGACAAGATGATTATCAAAATATTGTAGAGTTTTTCAAGGTGTCTTAAGGTACCTATCATCGAGTGTAATAAATTTCCTGTTTCGGTTACGGTGCTGAGATTTGTTTATCAAAAAAGATATCATGTTGTTCCGCTTCTACTGGGTGCAACTGCTGACAACAACATAAATGTGCTGGAAAGACTTGGAAAACCCTGGCTAAAATTGATATCCGTTGTTTCAGCAAGACTCTGCTTCAGTACCCAAGGCCAAGAAGATCCAGGCTTGACTTTACAACGACCTGCATTACACCTAATTATCTTGTCTCCACCAC
Source organism: Sinelater perroti (assembly GCA_036346155.1). Classification (NCBI taxonomy): domain Eukaryota; kingdom Metazoa; phylum Arthropoda; class Insecta; order Coleoptera; family Elateridae; genus Sinelater; species Sinelater perroti. The sequence continues at coordinate 11,090,709 of JARFIY010000088.1, forward strand.
CATTTCATTCCTAATTGTAATTACTTAAACTGGCACTCAAGAAGAGCAAGAACTGAAAGAAATGATAAAAGAACTACAAACAGAAATAAGAAAGACTGCAAATGAACATATCTAAAACTAGGTATATGACAGGCCAACATAATAATAAAGAATTTATAACAATTGACGAACAAGGCACAGAAAAGGCACAGCCGGAAAGTTAAATAAAAAAAAAATAATCAGACTAATAAAGTTAACGTGGGCAGCATACGGCAAACTAAAATACATTCTGAACATGAAAATATCAACCAATATGACTAAAAATAAAAATCTCCAACAAATATATTACCAGTCACAACATATGGATCGAAGATATGGGTATTAACCAGAAAAACAGTAAAGAAGCTTCAAATCCACAAAATATCAATAGAGAGAAGGAATAACATTAAAAGATCGGAAAACAAACAAATGGATAAGAGATAGAACGTACGCTGAGGATAGAGAATTTGCACCCTAAAATGAAACTTGGCCGGGCATGTTGCCAGACATAAGAAAAAATGGAGTGGAACGACCACAAGATGGAGACCTTGGGAAGAAAGAAGAAGCATCGGAAAACCGCAACAACGATAGTACCACGACTTAAAAAGACACGGGCCTAAATTGCTACCAAGTAGTTCAAGACAGAGAAAAATGCGCAAAAATGAGAGAGGCCTATATCGAAAAGATAGAGAACGGCTGAAGAAGAAGAAGAAACTGCCACAAACACACTAATGATGCTCTGAATTCTTGCAACAGGTTTAGATGCAAAACTAAGCTAATTAAGATTGCGCTAAGTAATTTGATTTTTTAATGTGTTTTGCTTGTATCATATCAAATTTTGGACAAATAGATTAATTTTTTATTATATTTTTTTTCTTTCTTTATTTGGTCACATTCTCAAATGTACCTCGATGTTAAAGATGGCAGAGCGTTGTTTTCTCCCTCTACGATGTCATAAAATATACAGACGTCAAAATACTAAGTCATACAGCAAAGCATATATTAAGTCCGGCATTTAAGTATCAATGTTTAATATTAATAAAGCGAAAAAATCAGTAATTATAAATCAGCAATTACAAATTGTTAAACTGTTAAATACCTTAATTTGTTTTAGTAGACTCAAAAAATACATTAAAATGATCTGCATTCAACGTATTATATGTCGAAGGCCCGCTAAATTCCCCGATTTTTGACAGAAAAGTTTGCTGACGCCTAAAACGGAATCGATGAGCCTCGGCAGTTAATATTCTAAAGGTGCGCAAACTTTCCGAAAAATACCCAAAGCCGTGAGTTTATCCCGGCCTACAGTATCCAAAGCTGCAACGGTGGAATTTAGATAACGCTTTGGGGTGGCTACAATAAAAAATCAATATATTCCGATCGTGTACAAGGAAACCGCAATAATCTGATTGTTATTAAAAATCATTATTAATTTGTCTTAAGTTGAAAACATCCCATGCAAGATCCACCACCACAAATGCAATTTAGACAAAAACCCTTTATATGAAATATAGTGTGTTATTATCAAAGATGTAATAAATTTAACGTAATTAGTCATAAATAATTATGAACTTGTAGCAAGAACGTCAACGCCAGACGCACTGTCTGACGCTAAATTTAATTACGCCAAGATGGATGACAGGCCGATAACTTTATCAAACAGCATGGCGCTGAAGCTGTAAATAGTTTAACTATTAACTTGTTAATTTTAACTGCGTCATTCTCGGTTACAGGCGCAGAACCCTCCAAGGTAACTATGGTTGTACCCAATCGTTACGTGGTATCAAGTTCTTAAAATTCTTTTTGGCAATTCACAAGACCATAAGAAATTATAGCTAAGGTAGTTGAAAAAAGATAAGAACAGAAGATAAAATTAGAATAATACGAGGCTTATTCGGAAATTAGTAGTCGATTAGTCATCAGAGATTTGGTGATCAGAGGTCGTAATCAGCGCATTATTTGCGTATTGTAGTTTTCGTGAGTGTTTAAAATAAAGAAGAAAATAAAAAATCTCACTAATTATAAATAAGGCCTTAATACAAAAAGCAATTAATAATTGAAGAAAAGAAGAAAATTCACAGATGCAGCTTTTACAAAATATCTGGTCACAAAACTATGGAATATTGTGTTAGCCAAGGAAGTAAATATAGATATAGTGTTTATTTTGTATGGAATATTTCTAGGTGCCAAACTGTAGTTCAAACTGTTCAGTGAAACTAATGCTTCTACTACATCAATTCAGATTTGGCACAAAATGAGGCTATAAACATCGATCCGCATCTCAAGAATGATAATATAGCAAACGCGCTTATTACTATAGACCATAATGCTATTTTGACGACAATAATATCTCTACCTTTTCGCCTGGAAATCATATCATTTTCAGTCAGCAGCCTCTGTAAATAACATTCAACAAGAAAAAGCCGTGGACTAATGTCTTGTTTAGCTGTTCACCCTACAAGTAATCAACTAATTTTGGAACTAAACTTGTTTTGCCTTGACGACGGGACATTAGTGAGTCAAGTTGATGTAATATTTTCTAATTTTGTCCATTTAATTAATATACACCCTTCAGTTTTGTTCAAAATGTGACGAAAAAGTAGAAGACCGCTTTAACATATTAAGATCAGAAAACTAAGCAAAAAATTGAACAACATATTTATCTTCCTAAACTGTTTTGCAATCCGCGAACTTCCATATCTGCTAAGAACTTATTCGAGCTGAAGGTTTAAAAAACATTTGAAATAGTAGGATGTCGAAATCAAAATTTCTTCGGGAAAATAAAAGTTTCAAGTTGAAATTGAAAGCATAACAACAGGTTAAATGTTAATAAAACATGGAAGTTTACTTTTTCAGTGTTTATAAATTATGCCCCACAGTTGGTCTGTTCGATCTCAACCATTACAAGTATAGATTCAAGTGGGAAAAAAATAATTAGGACGTTGTCCCTCAAATTGCTACTTCTCAACGTAATTCGACTTAAACGATGAAAAACGGTAATGCTTGGTTACATATTCACATTATTACTCTTGGACAATAACACTTTTTGTATTTGCATAGCTCATCGACATGTTAATGTGTATACAGCGAACAGGTCCATAAAAGTTACACTTATAATCTTTTGTGTGGCAAAAAAGAGTTTTATGACACCGCTCAGGCTATCTTCAACCTACTGGTCCAACTCAAAATGACTCAAAGAAAGTTTGTGGCATAACTTTAGTGCCTTGGAGTAAGCGTCACCTATTATTATGGGATACCACATAGATCAACATTCTGCATTTATCTAAAGATCAGTCAGAGAAAGTCAACTTCTCAGAAGAAAAGCAAATATTTTTAGCATTCGTGAGTCTTCTAGACATTTTCGTAAGGAAGTTTTGGGTGACGTCTGTGGTTTTAAAATAGCATTTATAACTCCGTGCCAAAAGTTCTAAACATTTCATAAGACACTTCTCATCTCGTCTTAAACCCACTGGTCCAATTCGAAAATATGTAATAAAACTTAATGTCATGACTGTAGTGGCTTGCAGTAACCTTGGCCTATTAATAGGAAATAAGATATACATTGACACTACATTTTTCCACGTAATAAAAGCAAGAAAAACACAGAGTCTTTGAAGAGATAACATTATTTCTTAGTATCCCCACCAATTCACATCAGAGCAAACTGTAGGTCCTTTTTGTAATAGTTTTAAGTGATATGTGCGTTGAAAATGGCATTTATAATCCTGTCTACACCGAATGTTCTAAACGTATTTTTAAGCCGTATTAAAGTTACTGGCCTAACTAAAAATGACTTAATAGCTTTAGTGCCTTTGTGTAAGTATCTTTAGTGCTCTTGCGAAATTACGTTTGTGAAGAAATTTTTTAATTCATTAAAGATATTTGGTCACATTTAGTTCTATTAAAATGACATTTATGATCTTTTCTGTTCCCAAAATTTTGTTTAAAATACTTCTTGTGTTGCTTTGAACCCACTGATACAACCCAAAATAGTTAAAAAAAGTTGATGGCATGACTTTAGTGCTTTAGAATAACGGTTGCCATATGCATATAGACCGTGTTATAAATGCGTCCATTTACCTATGTCTAACAAAGAAAGACATTTACATAAAAAAAATCGCAAAATAAATCTTGGTTTTGGAATTTTATAATCAAATTTCCATGAATAACTTTTTAACCTTTGAGCCCCGAGGATGACACTTAGTTTTTCGGATTCTACTCTTCAGTCTGAGTCGAATGACACTAGTCTGAGGTCTCTACAATGTATGCACCAGAAGTTTAACGATATACAATAATAACCAGTACACGTAACATACATCTTAAAAAGGGGTACATGCTCTCGGTGATGCTTAATAACAAACAAATACCCCGAGCCGACAGCGCAAAGTACCTCGGTATCCATCTAGATAAGAAACTGACCTGGAAAACTCATACATAGACAAAGTGCAAGCAATTGGGCCTGAAATGTTAAAAAATGTACTGGCCGATAGGGAAAAAACACAACTCTCTTTGGAAAGCAAGATCTTTTATAGAAAATTGATAAAACCCATATAGACCTACGGCATACAGCTATGAGATAAACCGACATTGAAATAATCCGACAATTCTCATCTAAGAGCATTCACAGTCATAACAAATGCATCATGTACGTTTCTAACAAAACAATACACACGACCTCGCAATACCTACAATCAACGAGGAAATACAAATAGCGTTAATAATTTAAATTGTATACTACATAGAGTTCGCAAAACTAGTATTAACATTAATAAAGGTGTGATATAAATGGATACACATCGTTTGTGTTCGAAACCTATTATGTAAGTCAAAACAACTGTTGATTGTCGTTTCGCCACAGATTGTAGTGTATAAAATAAAGAAAAAAATTCTATGGATGTCAAACAAACGCTTTTATACGTTCGGCTAACAAAAGCTTCGAAGACACTCCCACTCTAAAAATAACTGCAAAACTTAATAATTCTCAATGTCATCTTGTGTGCTCTGCGGAAAACCGCCGCCCAGTTCGCACCGAGCGAATATTTTAAATTTATTTAGCAATTAATTAAAAATGTAATACGTAGCAAGTCGTACACAATTCAATGTTATCACTACAGGGTTAATTATTAATAATGGAACATGTTTTATGCTAGCATTTTTTATTATTTTACAGTTTAGATCATGCAGCCAGGTCTATGTTACGGTGCACTTATTTATGAATTACTCAATTATTATTATTGTAAATCAGAAACCGAATCTTTAAAGATGTTACTTTTTGCATTTGCAGAAACGGTGGAAGAGACCGCCACAGTGCCCTCCCTTTTTTCCTTTTTTTACGCAATGCTTGGTGCAATGTTCTTCATTATTGGGGCATCCCTTAACTGTAACATTTAAAATTTATAATCTTCCCAACTTAAAACCTAAAGAAAATGAATAGTGATTACGTCTGAGAGATATGTCATCTTGTTCCTCGTCGACGTAAGCGGCATAAATGGCGGCCACGCAGGCGAAAACGACGACAAGTAGAAGAACGGTGTGCTTCATATTTCCTAAGAAGTTTGGAGGTTACAAAAAAATACGATTAGAAATATACGATTACTTGCAGTGATGGCTACAACAGAATTCAGATTATGTTTAAAGGCGGGCCTTTCCTTTTATACTTATATATTGACAATGAAATGTCGAGATAAACTGTTATCGTGGCTATTTTAAGCGCTTTTATCGATACACTTGAAATCCAAAATTATAAATATGAGACCTCGATCAAGTAATCGAATATTTATCAGTTTTATGCGCCGTGAAATCATTTAAGCTAGAGTACAATTTTTAAAATGGTATAAATGTATAAGACTTTTTCATGCAGGTTGTACGGGGAGTTCCGGAACCGGAAGCGATACAAATTTTTGCCTGCTCTAAAATTGAAAGCCGGTCTTAAAGCATATGCATATTGAAAATCACAATTCTACGATTATCCCTTCGGTCAGTATTCGCGAGTTAATTTCGGTCTTCCTGTCAAAGCCGCCGTTCTAACAGACAGAAGAGAAATTTCGACGGTGCCCGCGATAACTTTGTTTGCGCGTCACCTAATTCTGTCTCGCTCTGACACATTGATGAAATATGCGTTGACGTTTTGTTGACATCACAAATATATAGCCTTCCCGTGCCGACCCGAGCGCCTGCGAAGGACAAATTCCGGCCCCGCGGCAGGCGCGGCCGAGGTATTATATTTCCGGAACCGCAAGCGATAGAAAATTTTCGTTTGAGAGCGGGTAATAAAGCACTAGCGTGCCAAAAATCACGTACCTACGACTAGTCGTTCCGTCAGTATTCATGAGTCAAATTCTGCTTGGCCCGGGGCGCTGCGGGCCCTGCCGCGGCGGCCGCCTGCCGAAGTCCGCGGGGAAGCAATTAACGTTTTGTCTTCACCGATAATACGAATTTAACTTTGTAAATATATATAATAAGTTGTTTCGAAAATAAAGAGAGAAAATTATAATAAATTAAATTTTTACTTGGCGACTTTTCAGTCTACAATTTTTTGTGTGGTTGGTAACTAATATTTTTTAATGCATAATTATATACGGTTGGTAGCTAAATATTAAAATAACATCTACAATGTCAGACAAGCATTTACACTTCAAAATTTTTCTTGTCAGAATCACTGGTGAAAACGTTATAACTTTTTAACCTTAGTTTTTCGGATTCTACTCTTCAATCTGAGTCTAATAACACTAGTCTGGGGTCTCTACGATGTATGCACCAGAAATTTAACGATATACAATAATAACTAGTTAATAAAGTAGATTCTATAATTACCCAGCGTTAAAAAAAATCGGATGGACATTGTATTGGGTTTGTGAACCGACACTAAAGAGAAAAAATAAAAAATTCTCCTGGAACTCTATTCAAAAGAATCCTATTTTACCAAACAGCCGAATACTTCCAACAAATACTCTTTTTTTTGGAAACCCATAGTAATTCTCTTTTGAAAGTGAAAAAGTCCGCTCTTTTAAAGTGAAACAAAAAACACCTACGTATCTTGTGCACCATTGCAGATGCGACAAGGAAAAAAACTTCCAGAGTAGTAGCATAAACTTTCCCCATAATAAGGCGCACTCCCATACAGCTAAGAAAAAAATTCCAAATTTAAAAATATTGGGCTGTCCACCTTACGGTTTGAATCTGGTACCTAGCAAATACCGTTTTGCCAAATTAAATTTATTGTGAGAGAAACATTTCAATATACTAGCAATGTAACAGCGACAGATATGTATGACAAAGTAATTGACAACTTTATCCTATAGAGTCTTTAATTCCCAGAAGAATAAAGGCTTAAGTTGTGCACCTGTATAACAGAAAACTTAATTTCAAAAAATTATTAAAAGAAAGACTACATATGTACAAAGAGTGGTTTTAGAAGCTTCTATGTTAAATTTTGATTACTTTTGACTATTTCTCTCTACTTACTTTAAGATTTATGTACTTTGCAGATCAACTCTAATCTGACAAGTTGGGTTTTAGATCGAAGTCTCATTACTTTTAATTTCTTCATACGTTTTACCCACGCTGGGATCCAGTTAACTATTCTACAAAATTGAGTCTTTTTCCTTAATTTTTTGAAGTTATAATTAAATCGGGTGTTATTTTAAATGTTCAATAACTGTATACACGCTAGAATTATGACATACAGGAAGATCACTATATTATTCAAACAAAAGTTTATATTTATATAGCCAGCTACATATGTATAATAGATGGTTCTGCAGAACAAGAAAGTCTACTTTTAGTTTGACATAATCTATTGAACTTATTCTACTAAAAAATTTGAAGTAACTCGCGCAATTGTACATAGCAAACGAAATATACGCTTTCCAGAGTGACAAGGGAAGAGAAAAACTTCCTCGTCAAAAAAAGATACCACTAAATAGGAAAGGGTTTCTGAAGCGATGGAAGGCGTTCTTGGCAATGATAATCAATGAAAAGAAGCTTATCTTGAGATGTCAAAATGACACGCTCAAGAAATTAATTTTAGGCAGCCCCACGGCATCAAATAAGTTATTTGTAAATGGCATGCAGAACTCACCAGTGCTTAAAGTAGAAGAAGAATGATCTCACATTTTAAAAATCTAAAATAACTAGAATAAATTTTCGGTCTACGAGATGAAAAAATTGATGGTACCGATAGACGTAAATTTGATCTTATTGAGCAAGTAGCTACCCTTTGCAATAGAACATTAGATAATTCTGTACTCATTAATACTGCAATACGTGGTACATATGGTAATCCACTGATGTCTCCGTGTTCCAACTATTAAAATCAAGATGTAAAGAAATTTTATTATTTAGAAAAAGAAAAATTGCAATCAAGTATTGCAAGTGAAATACTGTTTAGTCGCTTGTTCGAATCTGCCTAAAATAATTGACTCGACATTGTGAAAGCGGATTTAATAGTGTATGTTGCACCTCTTTAATACAGACGTCATTGATTACTATAACTGCATGTCCTATACATTAAGACGTAACTAACTAGGAAGGACAAAAGTCTGGTAGAGTGTACAAAAAACTGTGACTATGTGTAGTACCAAAAATAGTCAAGAGACTAAACATGTGGAAAACGCAAATTAACAAAGATGTGAAAAACAAAAAAGTAACAAAAAAGGCTAACTAAACAAAAAAATTGTAGAAGGGGAAGTAAAAAACAAGAAAGTTGAAAAGAAAGTTTAGTTTTAACACACTTAAAAAGCCTTGCTAAAATTGACTTAAGTATATATATAAGTTCTTTGTTTGATCGAGTTTGGGAACACCAAATTTTCTGTATATTAAAATTAAATAGCGTTAGTTCTTGACGAATCGGTCTTTACAAGATATTTTGTGTTAGAGCTTATTTTTTATTAATACATTAACGGATTACTAGTAATTTTGACAAATTACGTTGCAAACATTTTCAAATTATCCCCAAATTTAGAAAAATTATTTTTCAAACCAATAACATTCTTTATTTATCAGAGTTACAAGAAAGGTAAAGTTTTTGATCTAACTTTTAATTTCATTTTTGCTAGAAAATTTGTAGTGCCGCTTTCTCTTCTTTTATTAAAACCTGCCAAGAGTTAGCTTTTTCCAAGAGTCTCTCCTGGGACAAAGGATATAAGTAGAAGCGAAAACTGTTGCGAAGTCTACAGATGGGTTCTTCATTTAGAACATATGATGTCTGCAAATTTTAGTGTCTTCGGTGTGATTTTTCTTATCCATATAGTCGGTTAGTTGCAAGCTACAGTTTTGGTGACTTCACATATTCACTTTTCAGCAAGTACATTTATTTTTTGATTTTATTGCACCCTTGTGTTCTGACAACCACAAAAATAGCCTGTGATAAAATGTTTTCTTCTTAAAGCATTGCAACGTATTTACTTAGACATAGGTGAATCCTGAATTTAGCAAATCTATGATGAATCTTATGTGAATCTGCTAGTTTTAGATATGTACATCTGAATAGTATACTACCATTCTTGTCTGAGTGCGTTTTTGTACATGCGCGTGGGTTTATCAAAGTGTTATTTGGTTGACATTATGCAATTTTTGATAACAGATTTATAGCAGTTCTTACTATTTTTCAACTTGTAGTCCACCAGCAGCACAAGAGCGTCCTTTACATGACCACTAAGAATTTGTTCGATCACATAGGCGGCATAATCCAACTGATTATTAAGTTTAACGACCTGCGCTTCACTTTGTAGAATCATTTGCCATATTCTGCGATATGGGCACCCATGACACACATATGTATAAGAAGACCGTTTTGGCAATCGTTAAACAGAACATCACCTTGAAAGTCTTAGCTATCGTGTCACCGCCAACTTGGAAGACGCACAGGGAATTAGGAACTTGAGGGTTAATATAATCATATGTATAATCAAGCTCTCACAACTTGCATAAGAATGTTTATTGATCTAGACGTAGTAAGGAAAACTATTGAATTGTTAATAACTAGAAACATCCTGATTGCGACGCAGTAGTAGAATTATTTGATTGCGTTGAGTTTTTGACACTAATGATTGCATGCCGTGATACCCATAGTTCCTACCAAATCAAAACAAAATCTACACTTTACGTTCGCTACCATTGTTTCCACCGATCTGGCTGTTTACATTAGGCAATATGGAGCATTTTTTTGAAGTGCAATAAAATCATTCACTAGGCCATAAAGGTCTAAGACTTGGCTGAGTTTACCAAGTCATTGTAGGTGGAAAAATGCGTCGCGAAGCTAGAATATTTGGAATTCTTCACACCAGAGAGGCATCAAGAGGGAGGAGTTTAATATTAATCCAATTGGTATTAAAAAAAACAGTTGCTATTAATAAGGTGGTTTGTTTGTCGACCTATGAGACGTTTTGCTGTATTGTCCGACAAGTTAAATGTGCTGGTAAAAGGTATGCAGTAGAAGAAACATCAACAAGAAGAACTGGAACAACAACGCCATCTCAACACGCTAGTCTGGAAACAGTATGCCAAGCGTCTAATCCTGTAGCTGATTAAAGTGAACTGACAAAATAAAGTGTATAGACATAAGCACTTAAAGTTATTTATTGTTAAACTAAAAACTTTAAGGCAGCAGACAGGTACTGACAGTACTGGTCATAAGTAAAGTGGGATGGCCAGAAAATATAGTTTATTTGTTAAGAAACGATAATATACAACAATAAGGTGTGTATAATAACAGAAAAAAATTGATACTGCACAATAATTTTCGTAGCGTTATGATATGATTATGTTTCTAAAGATAAAAACTAAACTTTTTAATATAAATGTTACTCAAGTATGAACTTCAACAATTGATAATGATGAAATAAGGGCAGATTTTCACAGCGACGTGGAGAAGACTACGAGCCAAATAAAATGAAAAGAGCTCTTCATTTTGATTCGAGATTTAAATATCAAAGTCGAGTTAAAAGATTGTGTAGAAAATTAGCTAGTAATTATAAATATTTTCTTAAAATGATCAATGGATTTCTATGTATACATTTGGACAGTATTTATTCATACACTTCAACATATTGTGTGTAATCAGACTATATTACAGTCAATGGAAGATTTAAATATACAGGTATTGTAACATCTGGCCATAATCTACTACTAAGTAAAGTGAAAATAAGACCAAAAAGTAAATACTATGTTTGCGCTGTCATTCTTTTAATAATCTTTGAAGCAGAAAGCTGAGAAATGTCGCTGTTTACAGGGAATGTCAAAAATTTTGTTCTTTGCAGGTAAGTTTCTCAAGTTTGGTTTCCTTTTTTTACTTTAGACTACTATACTAACAATGCACAGGTAACCGCAAGCCTTTTTATTAAAGAGATTTGGCAGCCTAAGCTGCCCAAAGTAATTTTTAGTGTGGATGGCACCAGGGCCGTTTTTTGTAAATTTGCCCCAAAGTTTTTTCTTTGGCACACAATATTTTGGGTAAGGTCCAAAGCGTATTTGTAAAACCAGATCATCTGAGTGTACCAGCTTTGTCTGTTCGGTTCATGTATCTACTACGACAGTCCGTAAGAGCAGTGATAGAATTTCTCTTTGTAACCACTACCTCCGTCGACACAGTAGAGAGGGTTGATTGTATCTTTTCGTTATGCTTTACATTACTCATCCCTCTACAGAAGCTGAATCTTCGATTCTTATCAATAATTGAGGGATAATAGTCTTACGTGATTTTCTGATTGTAAAGCATATTGGATGTAGATTAAAAAAATTTAATAATTTTTCTAAAGCAATAAAAAATTAAGTTTTGGAAATAAAGCCAATTTTAGATTCCTTAATAAAGCTTTCCTTTGCTCACCTATAAACCTTTTATTTTTTATTGTATTCAGAAATGCAACAAATATAATATTTAAGATTCATTCTCCATTAAATAACCCCGTAAATAAACAATCAACAAAAAACTAGAAATATATAACAAAATAATTAGAATATGACTGTGTCTATTTTGTACTTGCATCGTTCCGCAAATAGATGCGGAAGCCCGAGAATAACCACACGGAAGTACCGTAAAACCTTATAACACAAATATTTGCTGCGGAATTTACTGTACCATTCAGATGTTAACACAGAAACATTCTCAAAAACGTATTTATGTACGAACAGCCGCTTTGATGCGTTTAACGCGGTTATGAGTTTTTTTTAGCAAGTTGTACCTCAAAATACGTTTTATACACGCGCTCTATATAAAGTCACGGCAGTTCAAAAACAGAATGTTTGTGAACTTTTCCGATTAAAACTCCTTTTTGCTGCGTTTCCCTAAACTGCTTTTGTATGGACCGGCTGTTGGCTTGGTTTCAATACTTTCGTTTTCATTAAAGTCCTTTCAGAACTTTTGCTAATGTCTTCCGGCAGGAAGTTCCGTTTCTGTTGCTTTATCGCAGTCGCGCGGTATCAGAAGTCGCCCAATTTTCGCCAGGTTATTCAAAGAAATATAAGATAAGGCTCGGAAAGTTTCTTTATAATTTCTGTCTCGCGTGAAAATTAGATGTCATGTTGGAGCTGAATAGATTTAAATTACCTACAAAAATAGTTCAAAAAGACACTCTGAGAAGATTTTAACAGTATTGCAAGCATACGATGAGAAAGAAACGCTATAGGTAAATAATTGCTATAGGTAAGGGTGTGTTAATGGTATCAACATTTTGGCAAGGAATGGAAGCAGATCCAGCTGCAGTCACGCCAGTAAATATTGTAGATATTGAGTAAGTCAACCTTAAGGAAAACCGAGATAATATCAGTTTTAACAATGTTGGCGAGTTCTTACTCTTCCAAAAAATCTGTGCAAAATAAATTCCTTGTAGTTGTCAGTTTCTCTTTTACAATTTTTATATTGCTCGTTTTCGCCACATATTCCCCTTTATGGGCATGTTCTTGTGAAATCAACCATATTTTCCCTTAATTTTGGAGGAGTTTTCTCGTCATCTGATCTGGGCAACGTTTGAGTGCGCTGATGATTTTGATCCTTTGGGTGGAAAATATTTGTGGTGCTTTGTGGCTCGTAAGTAACAGTTTTTCATCGCGACTTTATCACCCGGTGCGCTCGATCATTGTTCTCTAGCATTGAACGTCACACCAATCCCGTCATCCGAGCTGGACAGGGGCTCCTGTTGTAAGTGTATAATATTTCTGGCTCCGTGGTAACGTGATATGGAAGCGGACAACCATAACCTATTCATCATCTACGCCAGATAACAGAAAATGGGGTTTAGGGACTGGATTTTCCGATAAGCTAAATATGCCACATTTAGCAAACAAAAATTATAACTTCCACAAAATGTGAACTACTACAGAATAGTCACAAGAAACAACAATGATACCGACCTAACTGGACAAGCCGACCAAGAGTGTCAAAGATGATTGAGAGAAAATAACAAAACCATCCTCCAATCAAACATAAACTCGTGTTTTGGTTGATAACTCTCCCAATATAAAAATAAAAATTGCTCGAAATCAAACACTACAAAGAATGTCTTTCTGATCTATCTAACTACGATTACATCCATGTTTTACTGTAACTATTCGTTTTCAAGCATCAACAACACTATATACAGATACAGCCGCAGGTTCTATTATCCCCAATAAAACCAAGTAAGTATAGAATCACCATTGATGTAGGACAATAAAAGTACTCCTTTCAAGACTAACAACATCTAAATTATCTCTTTACGTACAAGTCACATATTGAGAGTTCGCTTATGTCCCTACGCGGACCAAATATATGAACCAATGAGCAATCAGTAAGACCATGGATCTCATAAACTATATTTGGGTAAATCATCATGACGCTATATCTAATTTCTTGGTCTCCTTACGACTACAAAACCTAGAAGGTGAAACAATGTCAACTAATGATAAAAATGCAATTTTTATACGAATATAACCATATAGTACAAACAAGTATTGAGAGTGGCTTAACCAGTCCGACTTTACCCCACTATACTGACTCGTGCCCCAGAATCAAATTATTCTCCAAATGGATGTAAATAATCGTATGGGACTATTAATGAATGCGACAGTCTCTTGACGCATACCCACTACCACTATTGAAAGACTTGCTACAGTCTTCCAGTACAATTAGTCATATTAGTATTATGAATATTTAAACAAGCTACTGGTAGATAAGTGTAAAAGAACCGACACAAATCTACCTTCGGAGTATATCAAATTCATCTCATTCCATTTATATTTAAAAGTGCACCAAGTTCCAAAGTCTAGATGTCCAATATTTTTGCTACTGCATGTCTTCCCTTCTTCAACAAATCCAAAGCAAATAAACACATTTCTTCAAAATTTTGTCAAATTATCTATTGATAAAGGTGTTCTTTGATTGTAGTGAGACTCAGAAGGACACTTTCAATAACCTTAAGGGGTATTTAAGTAATGCACCCATTTTATGAACAGCTGATCCAAAAGTACCGTTCATCCTAGAAACCAATGTTAGCTCGTATGCTATAGGTGCTGCGCACCTACAAGGTAACTATAAGAACGAATCACTTATGTAAGACTGCAAATGATTCCTTACGCCCTCAGGTCCATAACCATAAGAGGCGCTTGCAATAATACGGGCTCTAAAAGAGCTCTATGGCTACTTCAGAAAAACTCTCATAATAGTCGTTATCAACCACTTTGATAACTGCTCAATAATATCACTTTCCGGTTGGCCAACATGTTGGATACTACAGCTATATAATTTGGTAATCCACTTTACACCTCGCCGATCTAGAATTTAAACCACCAGATAAGTCCACCATTCCTATGTCCACTATACATGTCGATGTTCCAACTTACAGCTCCGTGAATATTTGAAAGAATCAATTTCAAAACTTTGAAGTAAAGAAAATCATGGACGATCTCCCCAACCCATACCTATAATATGGATATTCAAAGAGTACATTTTTAACCAAAGTGTTCGAAAGATAATGAAGACAAAGAGACTACACGAGTACGATTCCAGCACTGTCTTAATTTTAAGACGTACTATAATAATTGTATTCCCTGTTTTATGATGTAGACTGGTCATTAGTACATGGTTACTCTATAATTTTGGCCAAGAGTAAGAAAATTAATCACCGATTATCTTCACACTGGTATTGAAATAATTAATCAATTTGAAACTCCGCAGAACTACTGGTGGGGCACAATGAGTGGAAATATTTTCCATAGATCTTTCCGGCTCGCTACCACCCTCGGAAAAGAACAAGAAATGGGCCGTTATTTTTTAAAACTACGCCACCAACTCGGTAAAAATATTCCCATTATTATCGGCCATTATCTACAAAATTGTCGCATGTTACATGGCCTTAGTAAATCTCCGCCATCCGGCTTGCAAAGAACACCGCCCACTGTATTTGGTGTTTGGTAGAAGAACAGCTCTACTACCTATGAAGCACATGCCAACAGTTCGGGAAACTGTATCCTTGGCACATACCATGTAGCTCAATGGGCAAATGATGGTCTTGTAAAGTGTATTCTTGTTGTAAATACAGGAACAAAGAGTCTTACAAGCCACTTTTGTTTTTGCAATTGTCCAATCTACGTAAGGCTTCCAGGTGAGGTTTTCTCAGTCGAATATTATGAGTCTCGCCAGAGTTTGTCATCAATGAAGTCGGGTATTCGTGAAAAATAGAACGGCTGCATTTTTTTTTTGCGCTGATCTCTATTCTTTATACGTTGCACCATTTCTCTAACTCACCCAGTTCCTTTTGTACATGATGGATCGCTAGAAAAGGCTATCGAAGCTTGAGATCACTACTGTGTCGTCTGCATATTGTCATGCAGGACGTTGTCGGGATGTTCCAGACGTAAAGTTAAAGAACGTCGGGTACGGCACAGAGCCTCATGGACACTTTTCTGAAGACTTCGCGTCGCCGAGCTTGATTCTGAACCCCCGACTAAAGGAGAAGCTAAACATTGGCAGCAGAATAAACACTGAAACCATTTTGAAGACGAGACTGTTGTATCAAACCTTGTAGAAAGCCTCATTAAGGTGTACTGCTGTTGTGGTTTACTTCTTGTGAAAGCCTTCCAAAATTTTTTCCACCACCTGGGGGAATTCGAACTGATTTTCTAGAATCAACTGAAGATTTTTGATTACTATTATTAGATCGCGGTGGATCACCTGCTACACCAGTTTTTCAAAAGTCGGCAGGCGACTGATGGGACAGTAGTCTTGAAACAATTTGCTGATTTTCTCAAGTTTGGAAAGTATTATCATATCCGCTACTTTCAAAGAAAAACAACAGAACACATAGTTGTTATTTAAGGTTATGCAGACGTCTGTGTTGTTCTAAGAAGCTTGCAGCGCACTTTTGAAATCCCGTCTATTTTGGGAGCCGAAGAGAACTAGAGGATTCCATCGTAAAAGACGAGCTTCAGATGGTCTTGAGACTTCTGCCCATATAGCCATCCAACGATTTGGTCGATAATGACCATACACTCAAGGCACTAATGCTTCAGGCTTTCAATGAACGCCTTGACTTTGTCGGCTACATTATAAATGACGCCGTTGAGGGCCTCGAGCTTGTTCTCTCAAGTGACATTGCGGTACTTCGCAACAGCGTTTTGACTGCGTCAGCCAGTCTCTAGTATTCTCCTTGGTTATCAAAACAGAAAAACCGCTGCTTCTTGCTTGTGTAGGATTATCCAAAGGTTTTTAACAAATCGACTATTCCCAGTGTGTAAAATATGACATATCAGACCATTCAAGTAATTGGAATAGTACTATAGAATGCCACGGGTAATCAAAATATAGGGTTTTAGCACAAATAATTTTTTCATTGCTCATTTTTATTACAATTTGTATCTATAGCAAACTTAAAAATATGGAAAAATAATTTAGATTTTATTTAATCTGAAATAAGAAACCATTTTTGAAAGAAACAAATTTTTGTGCACCTTGTTACACTATTATGAGAATCAAAAATTTATTTCTCAATTTGATACTTCCAATTGTTCATAGGGCAAGAAGAAATGGTTTGATAAAGAAAGAAATAAGCATTTTACACCGTATGTTTTTTTTGTACTGATGATAAGGACTCTAGAAGCATGTAAATATGTGTTCCTAAATAAATTTGATCAAACTTGAAAATTAAATAAACACTTGCAAAGTTCCACTTTCCCTCTCCGTTTCTTCCACATCTTTCAAACAATTTTTAACCTATATATAGGATTTTAATACAAAATATAAATTTTATATATAAATAATACTAAAGATCGAATCTGTACCGGTGCTAATATTTAAACGGCGAATTGCTTTAGATCATTACACTATGGGGGCCATCAGCCTTAATACAAAATTGGTAAAAACTGGTAGATAGAAGTCGAGATAGATTTAAACACCAATGTTTATAGAACTACCACAATCAAAAAAAATAATGTTCTAAGAAAAAGGTTAATATGTTAAGTATTTGTTAGACAACTAATAAGGTTCGATATGGTCGATCTTCTACAGCCCCGATTGAACAACATCAAACGCTTGTAGACAAATTGATTAGAGTTAATTTTCGCGTGAAGCAGAAGGATATTGCTAAAACTGTTGGAATCTTCCTAGAACGAATCCACTATGTCATTCATGTTTTAATTTGCTACAGAAAAGAATCCAAAAGACACACATAATCAAAAGAATGTTTGCTAACACCTTTTTATTTAATAACAACGAACGTGACGGCTTTCCCTACCCGATTGCCACTAGTGACAAGTCCTGACTGAACCAATACAATCCGGAGAACAAATGGTAATCTATGGAATACAGGCATAAGAGCTCTTCTAACTCGAAAGAATTACAAGTTCTTGCTTTGACAGAAAAACTGGTGATAACCGTATTTGGAGACTGAAATAACAAAGTTTACATGACACTTTGAAAAAAAAACTGACCTCGATTACAGCATCAAACCACACCTATCATACAGCTCAAATCTTGCTCTTGTAATTTTCTCCTTTTTGGGAAGCTGTAAGAGAACGTGAAGGGACAGAATTACACTAATGACAAGAGAGTTCATTCTGGTGAGCCGACAGTAGACGACTGACTTCTACAAGGTCCGACAGGGAGATGTGGTAGCGCATCCCTAATGGTATAGGCCATTTCAGTAGCTATAGAGAGCCGTGACGATGACAACGCCTTGATTTACGACACCTTTGTTCCAAACCGGTCATTCCATGGTGCAGATTTCGAACTCACTTTAATGTTGGTCCACGCAGTGCCGTCCCATTCGTCTAACAATACGTAAATTATTTATCAACTTCAAAACGAGAGGAACTGTGAGACCTGAAACAGCTGGGAGAGATAATCAGACCATTAGAAAACCAGAAAACATCGAAAGAGTTCGAGAGGCTGTGGACGCCAGCCCCCAGTCAGATTGCCGAATTTTCCACTTTAACCTCCACTTTCATCCTACAAAATCATAGTGGTTCAAGAACTAAAGGAAAATTACTATGTACCGTGGTATACGTTTGCAAAAACCATGCTGAAAAACTTGGAAAATAACTGCATTCTGATAACGACTGATAAGGCTCATTTTCACTTATCGGGTGCTGTAAACAAACAAAATTGCCGATACTGGCCAGAAACTAATCTACAAAAAGACCATCAAAAGGTCTCTATATAGTGAGAAGGTAACTATGTAGTGTGGAATAGTCCTATTTGGCATAATTAGACTCTACTTTTTTCGAGAAAATGGACGCAATGTGACGATGAACTCGCAACGTCACCTTACGATGTTATGAGAATGTTTGATGCCTGAATTAAGGAGACATCTGCTAGGGTTTACTTTCAACAGAATGGGGCTACTTGCTACGCCCGAGGGAATCTACGGGTTGTTTAAGGAAACATTTTTGAGAATGCCTTCTTTTAATCCGCGGGGATGCAAAGTAACTCCTTTGATCACTGAATCTATGACCGTATGATTATTTCTTATGGGACTACCTGAAAGCTTATTTTGGCATTGAAAACTAAGGACTTTCAAAGTTATTTCTTAAGCCATAACGTTTGAGCAAGTCCACGCGCTATGCCTGAAAAGTTTTATGAACAATTTTTGCACAAAAATGGTCGCCACTTGGATGGCGTCATTTTTTACACCTGAATTACATTTTTCTGTGTGCTTTATGTTTCTTAAATTGCATTTACATACGTCTTTGGAAAAAACAGAAATTGAAATTTGTTCAGAAACACCTGCGTTAAAGTTTTTTGAAAAAACCTTCTTGTTAGACCCTGTACAACAAGATGAAACAACTTGTTCGGTGTGTATAAGGATGGTGATTTCGTAGAAAAGTAATGATGCCATTTTTTTACAAAAAAGTGCTAAAAGGCATCATTGTTTCACAGTGAACACCTTATAGCTGCCCTATATGTGCTATACATAAAGTTACATGACAAAAATTTTGACGCCACTCTACTTTGGTGTCACATGATCATAGCGTAAAACTTTAGATTCCAAAACAATGTTTGAAAGCTACAAACTATTAGAACGTGCAGTTAACATCGTTTTTCAGGGTCCCACTGTTTTGATAAAATAGAAAGACTTGGATTATTCAGATATTTCTTCGGATGTACAATTGTTTTTCTTCTAAATGAATACTTTAAAAAACAGAACTTTCTCTACCAATCTATTCAACTGCTATCGAAAAAATAAAATTGAAAAAATTGTGGGTACATTTCTTAGCTTCTAAATGAACTTTCGATTAAAGTCACGAGAAGATATTTCTTCAAACTTTAAGAGTATAGAAACAAAAATGATCAAAGCTACACTAGACAGGTATAATAATCAGTTAGTTTCTGTAAAAAGTAATGTAACTTATCATAAAAAGAGATAAATAAAAAAGAGTTTAATGTAAATTTGGTATTACTCTGACGTTCTCTTTTAGAAACAATGGAGAAATAACGATATTCATTGTATATCAGATCGTACTCCAAAATTCTCCAGTTAAATGCGTAGTACATTAATTACGTAAAGTAATTTCCCGGAAACAACGGCTAACTATTCTGCGAAATTCTCATAAAGCGGAACATTTCAACAAGTTTGTTAGGTGTTGAGTTCGTAGCATACAAAGCTACTTGCAAGGATAGAAATATTAGATAATAATAGAATAATCATCCTAACTGCACCGCAGCCATAAATCTGTCTATAATATTATCTTTTAACTTTTGTTTTTATTAAATTTTGATTGTAAGTATTTTAATTTAATTAACTAAATAATATAACCAAATACAATAAAGCTCTCCACGGGGACGAGTTCTCTTCTTCCTTATGTGGAACTTGGCAATAAATAATCTGTTAGTAAAATTTAATGATGGTGGGTGCTGTGCCAAGGTGATCCAGATGACATAATTATCCTATTCAGAGATATGTGCCTGAACATCATTGCGGATCTAATGCAAAGACAATTAGATACTACTGAAAGTAGGTACAAAAGGGAAAACCTTACGATGAACCCTAGCAATACATCATTAATACTCTTCACCCGAAGAAGAGACTTAAGGCACTTTTATAACTCTACGATCATAGGTGAAAGTTTCAGGTGGCTTGGGAAGTTAACTATCTAGGAACTACCCTAGATGCAAAACTGAACTGGAGCACTCATATGGACAACGTTTCAAATAAAGCAATAATAGTCTTTGTTGGAAGCAGGCCTATGATTGAGAGAACGGTTGTCAGACCCATGATAGCATACTGCACATTAGTAGCTTGACCAAAATTAGAACAAAGAACAGCCGCCACAAAGCTAAGAAGATAGAAATGCTTGTGCTTTTGTGGATTTATGTAAAGTACTTTTACAGTATCTATGGAAACTCTTCTAAGTTTAATCTTCTTGAATATCTATTTAAATGGGGAAGCCTGGATTGATACCTATAGAATGAAATCGACAGAAAACTGACATGTGCACTATGATAATTGTGGTCACAAACAAATACAGAAGGTAATTAAGAGTACTTCCATATTAAGTATACTGGGTGCTCATTTTACACTCTCTAAATATTCTTTTATAAACCGTTCTCACCTATCTTACCTAGCGAAGGGCTAATATGGTATACAAACGGTATTTGTATGGATCACGTTACAGAAGCTGATATACACGGTGTAAGCCCAGAAATACATTTTCATTGAATACTAACACTTCGGTCTTTCAAGCTGATATCTTTGAGGTAATGCAACGAATAGAAAAGAATATGAGACACTGTTATACCCAATAACGTATTCTGACAGAGAGCCAAAAAGCCTTAAAGACGCTGAAATCACCTCGCATAAGCTCAAAACTGACAAAGGAACGTTCATCTCATCTGGTAATCTTATCTCAGAAAAAGAAGGTTCAACTCATATGGGTTTCAGGGCATACTGGTGTGGTGTACAACAAAAAAACAAATGCCCTTATTAACACCGGAACATCCAGTACATTTATAAAACCAGAACCGACAATAGTGGTGTGGGCGAACAAACATCATTCTTCTCGTTAGGCTGCTACTCAAGGGGAAAGACTGGGAAAAATGAATTAGGAAAACTTCTAGCAAGCAAACATCAGGCATTGTTCACTTAGAGTATCTACAGATAAGATAGATAGGAGGACTTATAACAGTCACTGCCATTTGAAAATACATCTACACAGAATGGATATATACAGAGATGATACACTGTGTACGTTATGTAATAAAAAGAAGAAAACAGCCTCACACATAATTTTTGATTGTTCAACTATATATCGCGACATACAGAAACTCCTTAGGGTAACTCTCTGCGGATCAACATATACACATAAAATCTCATAAAGAATTTACTGCGACCTCTAGATGAAACATAATTTTTCTACGAGATTTAGAAAGAGCACAAAACAATCTCCTTTGATAAAGTTGAAGTCTTTGCTAGAATGGTAGTACGTCAGAAAAAAATAACAGCGCGTATTTGTATCACCTTGACTACTCTGTAAAATATCTTTCAGAGCCCAGCAACATTTAAATTGTACTCTTCAAAGTTGTGTAAATTTCCAATGGTGTGCTTAAAGATCTACTGAAAAAGACTATTACCACTTTCTAGGCTTGAAAATTTAATTTTTTCTCGAAGATTACCTACCTATGAAATCCTTTGTTGACTATACGGAAACTTGTGGAATAGGTAATACAAAAACGCTCAAACGGCAGTTAATTCTAGAAGATCAGTTTGGTTTCCATTCCGCCTCTAGTATGTTCAAAATCTTTGATAAAGTGAGATTTACAGGCGGCTTTAATTTCCATTCCACTACTGCCCAAGACTTGTAAATCAACATCAAAAGACACAAACGTCCATTTATCGCTGGGATTTATAATTAAGACGATGATAAAAGTTTTCACAAGCACTCACAGATTTTAATTCTTCCATAATGTGGCACGGTTACACAATTTATGGTTAACTATCTTTCAAGCCAAGATTACGACAAGGACTGTACACTCTTCAGACATCAACAAGGCTTTGCGCCGTTAGGTGATTGCCTTATTACCTAGCACTATTTGAATAGTTCAGTTGCTACCCAGTGGTATTTTATAGTTTCTACAATTCGCTTTATTTTTATTAATAGACTCATTAGATGATTTCTCTCCCAGTCACTTTTTCCATTAAAATGTCTAAAGCTATGTATTACTCGGTAACCATGCGATTTAATAAAATCGAATTATAGCAATTCAGATCCTTAATAGTGTAGAGATGGAGAGAGAGGAAGCAGGAGAGAAAGAGAAGAGTTGAGAGAAGAGAGGGGTGACGATAAAAGTGTGGGGAGAGAGTAGGTGAAAGAAGAAAGGAAGAGGAGGTGATAGAAGAGAGAGAATAGTAGAGGTGAGAAACGAGAGGAGTGAGGTGAGAGAAAATAGGGACAAGAGAGAAAAGGCGTAGAAGAAAAGGGAGCGGAAGAAATGAAAAGCGGGAAAAGGCGAAAACAAACAAGGGAAGAAAGAGCTAAGAATAGAGAGGAAGAGGGTAGAAGAAATTAAAAAAGAGAGCGAAGCAAAAGGTAGATGGGGAGAGGACAGGAGGAAAGGTAAGAGGAGAGAGAGAGAGAGAAAGGAGAAGAGAAACGATAGCAAACTAATTACCTTTAACTAATATTCATTTCTCAAGTTTCTGTGACTATTTGCATAATAATATATTTTTCAGGGAAATTATAAGCTCCTTTTAGAACAACTTTACAATGTTAAATTTTTTTGTAAGCTATATCCTAAAGTATAAACAAAAAATTATAGATGAGGGTTTAAGACTACCATATAATTAAACAAATTTATTGATACCAATTCTACAGTCTTTCCTAAAGAGTATTGCTGAACTCTTTGGTTACCGTATCTAGCTAGCAAGCTTTCATCTTACTTCTAGAGTTTCTTGGAGGAGCGAAACATTTAAGTGTTAGGGTATCTATGTACATCTTGTGTTGTCTACTACCTTTATCCATTCTTCTTTATTTTTACTATTTCCTATTCTATACTACCTTAATTCACTAAAAATTAAATTCAGCGATGCTGTCGTAACTCATATCCTCCTCAACACGTGTACATATTTTATTAGCAAATAAAATTTTCCGTACTATACTTTTACCTAACTCTACGAAAGCGTTAAAATGTTGTCTATATAAATTCATTGTCTGCTATTCTTTACTAATTTTAAATTAATGTTGATGCTGCCACAAAGCGCTATGCTCTGATTAACAGAAACTCCTGTAATAAGTTTTACTTATACAAGGTTGTGTCAAAAGTTTCTAACGCGAGTTGCAAGCAGCTGCCTCATCTACTACAGTTTATGTACCATACAACCTTAACTCTTAGATGTTAATGTAATTCTTTTCAATCGATGTCTGATTACCATAGAACATGTTTCTTCTGTATTGAATAGTTACATACGGTTTTTGATAAGCCTTTAAGTACAGAAAATAAAAAAAACATCAATAATATGCTATATTATCTTGTTTTTGAAAAGCTATAGCGCTAACAGTACTGCAAACGAGATTCACACTATTTATAGAAAAACTACTCTAAGTTCAAATTTAATCTGGAAGAGATTACCTGTAACAACCGCCCATATATTAATTAGTGGATGATTTTAATATTTTTTGAATAATGGTATTCAATCATCTTATAAAGTCTGACTAAATCGGCCGCTCTAAAGCATGGGTTCCTCATTATTTGACCTTAACCATATTTACACCTGTAATTTGATTCTTTAGCGAAACAAAAAGAACCTTTTTTAGAGATTGGTTACTAGCTGTACTATTAAAACACTTTACGAAAATTTTAACCATAAAGCGTATTAGTTTAGCGATAAGAAGTCTAACGGTAGCAGGACCCGGTCTTCACAGATGTCTATTTGGTGACATTAAAAATGTGCTATTTACTATGAACTACTTTAACAGAGTAAAACTGTAATTCAACGAAATGCTGTTCCCAACTGACCAAATTAAACAAAACGAGCCGGTTATTCAGATCCTACTCTGTACACACAAAAACACACACCAAAGCAATAGATTTACCACTTTTCGTTTGCAAAAAATCGATAAAGAAACTCCATTTCCTATTTAAACTAAAAATTATGCTAGTGTAACACGAAATGTTGACTTTTCAAAATATATTACTCCAAGTAAGTAAAGATAGTGTCTCAGAATCTCATATTTATACATCAATCAGTTCTATAGATTCTGGAGTGGGTGGAGAGTCTCAACGTGTACATATCAAAAAGCCATTGAAAGTAACCTAAGAAATAATAAGAGAAGGAAAATGATATACATATCTACATTTAATATAAAATCAATGTAGACTACAAATAAACTAAATGAACTAGAATCAGAGATAGGTAAAATTAGATGAAAAGCCATAGGTATATCAGAGACAAGGAGATTAGGGAAAGCGTGCTAACTTTAAAGGATGGTCACAAGCTATACTATAAAAGGAATGAAGAAAAAAGAAACGTAGGAGTTGCATTCCTAATCAATAAAAATATATCCAATAGGGTTGTATAATGTAAGAGCATATCAGATAGGGCCATCTTTATGCACACATTAAAGTTAATGAAAAAAGAAGATGTAGGATAATGTGGATCAACATCGGGACACGATGAAGAAGAGATCAACTTAGAAATTAGAGAGAGTGAAACAAACCATCTAATAATAATCAGTGATTTCAATGCTAAAGTAGCGAAACTGAAAAATATAAATCGAAAAAAGAATGAAACTATTTTTGATTAGGAAAAATAAACGAAAGATAGATCACACTTATTAACTACGTATGCGAAAATATACTATATATTACCAACACCTTTAAAAAACACCTCAAAGACGATGAGCAAAGTCCGGATGAGAAAAACAAGAAATGAGATAGACTATGTAATATCTAACAACAAAAATATAATGGTGGATACAAATCTAGTAAATCCAATAAATACGGGTAATGACCAATGTTAATGTTAAGGACCAAGAGATATGTAAACACAAAAAAAGTGAATAAGTCTAGTCGATAATAACTCACAAATGATTGACATACAACAACTTAACAGGAACACGATGGAATATCAAAAAGAGCTTCAATAGTGTGCTCACTTAATGGAGAAAAAGAATCCTTCGACGATTACAATAATACTCTAACAATCCATATACTAGATGCTCAAAAGAAGTGAAAAGGCTTGGAGTAATGTCTTAATTATACTTTTATTCAAAGAATGCAAATCAAGAGAAATTAGACAACTATTGTTTAATCATCTCCTGTCAATACTCTACAAAAGCTTTGCGAGAATCATAACCGAAAAAATAACAAATAAACTAGATCAATATCGACCAAGAGAACAAGCTGGACTTTCAAAAGCAAAAACCTTCAACCTTGCCTGCACTGAGCTATGGTACTATAACCTGGGCAATAAATAAAAGCATAAAAGAAAGATTACAGATTACTCAGAGATTAATGAAACGACGAATATTGAATATCATCCTAAAAGATTAAGAGTAACTGACGTGATCTACGAAGTATACAACTTGAGATGGAATTGGGTAATACTTACATCCAACTATGGATAAAATAGCCTAGGTGATGATGAAGTAAGTAAAACTGTTTTTTTGTCCTATAATTTTTTAATTCTTTTTGTTGGTGGTCGTAAGCAAGTCATCATTTTATATTTTTAGGGTTTGACTCTTGATACACCTTCATCCTATAATGAACAGACTCGAAGAGTTGCTCTTATATGGTACAGATTTAACAAATTAAAGTCAAAAATCGCGTTTGTCACTTAACCAACTTAATCACTTTCTCAAACTTTCATATGTACTATATCAAATCATTTAAGAAGAGTATCATCATAGTTTTCATTACAGTACCTTGCACATCGCGAAGTACTGGCTGCTGCATCCATCTTTATATTTTCATACACTAAAAGAAACAACAATTATAATTGCTAAGTGAGCAGGAGTCATGATAACCCAGATGTATCAATTTCATCTTTTTACCAAAATAAAATCGTTCAGGTTTATAGTGACTCTTGCTCAATATTTAAGAACTAAATTAGTTAACTTAATATCGTAGAGCTCGCAACAATAACATTAAGCAGACGACAAATGGTTTTAATCCAATTTCAGATACAAATTAGAATTATGGCTACTTTAGCGGCTTAATGAAGAAATTTAATGTCTTGTTTTGAGCGGGTCTGCGACCGCACAACGAAGCCACAACTTCTATTGTCGTCGGCGCCAGCAACATTTTAAGTTTCGCCAAGTATCATAAGTTGCAAGCAAGCTCTAAGCTTAAAAAATAATCAACTTACGTTGTTAAGTTTAAGTTTCGACTTAATCTTGTCCTGCTTGTAATGCCCGGAGAGCTGGTAGAGCACGGCGCGCGACCGCCTGCGGCCGTAATTCGCCGGCGGCGCCTCCGGGTCCAAATTCCCATTGGCGTCTGCAAGGAGGCAAGAGTCAGCACCTCGGAATCGTGCCCCAAGTACCGCCGCTGCACAAATGTCATGATTTGCGCACAAATGCGTTTAGAGGACATCGACAACGACGTGCAAGTGCATGCAGTGGCGGTGTCGAACTAGAGCGCATTCACATAAGTTGCATTTCAAAGAAATACTTAAGTAACAAGAAAAGTTAAGTTGAACTATTTATTTTAAAGTTTATTAGTTTAATTTAATTTTATTTGTCTTTAAGGTTTGTGAAGTACAATCAAGTATCGTTCCTCTTCTCTTTAAAATAATTTTTGGCCACAGTTCTTGGGTTGTGCCATATAAATGCACTAATAAAGTCTCCTTTCTATTTGGTTCAACCCATTCTAGAGTCTTTGCATTGTGAGGGAGATTCGTAGTGACCTTTACAGAAGGTGGTAAGCCCTCGACACAGATGTCAGAGACAGAAGAAATTCTTAGTGAACTCTCTTTCGAAGACAGAACCAAATAAGGCCAATCTTGAATAATTTTCAGTGTGGTAATTGTTAGGCCATTTAACACTCTGTAGGGCAAGATTATACTTCTTCTTGTAAGATCGTTGAACAATAAATTTGCATAACATACAGCAGGTGGAATAGCTCTTTACCAGAACAATGAAAAACTTTCAAGGCACTTTATCCAATGAAATCGATATTAAATAAAAAGTCATCAATATTTTATGTCACTATTTTAAAGAGAATGATCTCTACGTCAATGGTAGTAGAGGGTAATAGAAACAAGCTCTACCATTTATCGCATATTGCTCGGACAACCGCAATCGTTTAGAGGCAGATTTTTTTAACGTTCATAAAATCATTTCTCTTGCAGAATTCAAGTCTTTTCGCAAATTTCAGCAGAACCCTTGTGTCCTGAAAAATAACAAGAGGAATCGCCAGCCTTTCGCTTTAAAGTCAATAAAGTGCTCTTTCAAACTGAAATGCGGCGGTAGCATTTGATGGGATTTTCTTTCTTGTTGAAAAGCAAAAAGAAAAGGGGAAGATCATCTCTTACCCTTTTTCGGAGAAATGCAATTTTTGCTGATAGCAGCGTCACTCTAAGTACTAAGATCGGTTAGGGATCTTTTGAGTAACATCATTCGTACATTGTGATGTCTACATCAAGCATCTTGACGCTGCAGTTTGCGCGTATATTCATTATTAAAATGCAGACAATCCAAATGATTCAAGTTACAAATACAAGACGGTTGGTAAGTCTAGGAAATCCTAAGACAAAAATTGTGTAACTATATGACTGAATTGGCACGTAAGATCGATGACTCTCAAAACTATCGTCTAATTAATCTCATGAAAAAACAACAAAGACTTAAGACACTTTAGATCATCAAGTGTAATGTATTCTTAAGAAGCTTATATTTGTAAATTTTATGGTTCATGGAAATTCCTTAATATATCCAAATCCGATATTCTTCTTTCATTGACCTAGTTAGTCATATCTTTCCGCAAAAGAGACATTTTTCGTCGATCAAACGTTAATGACGCCTTATAAAAGGTGGTTGACAGTGCAAGTCGTCTAGTTCTTTTCAGTATAGTTTGGTGATTTTCTCAAAGAGGCAATAAGTCAGGCTAAGTCGTACCTAGAAACATCTTGGAGTCATTATGTAATGTATTTGCAAAACCAAAGGAGGTCAAATCTTTCCAACTCTCTATTAGTTACCACACTTAGAAAAGAGGTGTTTAGTCAAGCAAGTACTAATATAGCTCTCCACTTTCACTTTTATCTACTACCCCCATCAATTTTAAATTAAAACCATTGACACTAAAAGAAAGACTGCCGTGTTAATTTCTTCTTGGTGTATTTTTCGACTACCCGAGGAAGATTGTGCTTAATGGAGTCATTGCTCTAAGTTTTCCAAATTTGAATCTTTTACCACCACAAGTATCTAACAAGTACTTGACATAGTCTAGGTAGTCAAATCAACTCAATTGTAATAGCATCAAGTATGCGGGCGTTATAGTTCTTTTCATAGGTATGTAGCACCGAAAAGAGATAGTTGCATAAAATCTTCGACAATTTTTGCTATTGTTGTTGCATTTGGATACCTTCAAGATCCCACAAAATTTTCAATTTGAAAGATAAACGGATCTCTTCTTTGATGCAAACGGCTTTCTAGTTTTCTTACAGGATATATTCTGAAAATATCTTTATCATAGAACTGGTGACTAGAGCAAACTAAACTTGAGTTGATATGATCGTTTCTCTATCTCCTCCTTTCATAACTTTTGAAAGTCAGTCTTTCATATTTCTCTTTTTTAATTTATAACATCATTAGGATTCACAATTAATTAGCGTTAATTCACTTTATTTGGTCGTTTAAAATACATCAGCACATAAAAATGCAAAAATACGTTTAGTTCGACACTGCAAACACACTGAAATACACAGTTAAACGGCTGAAGGTAAGACTGGAAAATAAAGAAGGAATAACGTCATGCAAAAGATTGCAATAATGCAGCATAACTTCTTATCTTCCAGTCCCATTTCATCAACTATGTTACTCTGCATGCAATCAAATAAGCTCCGATCTAAACACTGAAAGCGTGACCGTTTTGGCGCGAGGACAAGAACTGATTTGCCTAAACGGGCGGTTACGGTTTGATGTCTTACAGCACAGCCATGCATTGAAATGAGGCGCGACTTCAATGCGACGATTCGAATTCAGCGATCGAATGGGTTGGCGGCGAAACAGGCGCACGCTGACGTTTGGGGGCGCTCACAAACTTTACGCAATTAGTGAGAGGCGGTTGATTTTGGGTGGTTATTTAAAAAGTGTTACGTTACGTATCGGTTCATAACAGTCCAATTTTATTGTAACATAAATAACTCCAAAAATAGATTTAAAAAAATACGACAGGATTGCCAGTTGTGCTTGAGTGACAGATTAAACATGACCACAGTTTAAGAATATAGAAGATGGTAGGGGAGAACAAATTAAAATTTATAAATAGTAATTAATGTATTAACAAGACTCTCTCTTGAACAAAACACAGAAGGATAACAATACTTATAAACAGAATAATTTTAGAAAATTATTTTTAAATAATAAAACCAAAGGTGTATCTTCCACACTTATAAACAGCACCTCTTGCATATGAATATCGACAAATTGTATACGCCCTATTGTAAAGAAATTCAAATAGATTCTAAAATTTTAATCAAAATAATCAGTCACTGTAGTATTATGTGGATCGTTGACTGCTTTAAATCATATGAAGCATCTGGTCCTAATGGAATTATACCTGTGATGTTAGTTTAAGAGACACCATCGTTAAACCAAAACTTTGTAGACTTTTAAGAGTAAGCCTAGCAATATGATATGTTCCCTCTGCTTAAAAGGAATTTAGAAGGTCTTTCTTAAAATTAATGGGAAAGCTAATTAGCAGACATATTAAGAAAGCTTATTACCAGCTGGCGACGAGAATAAAAATTTTCTCATGCCCACAGAAAATACACCCATAATTTTTTTGAGATTTTAGAATCTTTTGATCGCGCCTTCTATAAATCAGTGAGAAGAGAAAACAAAAATTATTATCTGTTGCTGAATACTATCTAAAGAAACGATAAATATAGCTGCTGTCAAAGGGAGCAGTAAAGAGGTTTCATTCTAAACTATAAAGGTAAAGTTATCACATTCGGGGGCACGTCAACATTCTTCTAATATTCATCCCGGGGAAAATTCCAAAGACTTTGAGCTTTGAGAAGAAATGGTGTGCGAAGGAGAATCTATGACTTGCCTATCTATGTATTATAGGTGCAATAAGAAGCACCCCAATCACAGTTACCAAGGCCCCCCTTTAGACATTTTAGTCAAAACAGGGGCAAGGGAGCTACAAGATAAAGAAAACTGTCAGCCAATCCACCCCTTGTTCATAACAAGATAACAAAAATTGCCACAAATCCATTACTAGAAGTAACCAGACAGATCACAGACTAACAGTGATATTAGGGCTGGAATGTCTGAATATTGAGAAACTTATTTAGCTTAGTGGACTACCGAGACAAAAACCTCATGTCCAAACAGATGATAAAGCTCTATACTTCTATGATACCTGGATAAGAGTTTGCGGTTGATTAAATTATTGGATAAATAAATCCCGCCAAACTAAACAGATCTGATTGTGAGTAGGGCTAAAGTACACTAAAGAGATGCTTAAAACTTCAATTAAAAAAATAAGAAATGACTTACAATGATTAAACAAGCGAAAGTTCGGGTTTGGGTTGATTTCCGAACACTAAACTATGTGGGCATATGAACATAATGAGTGTAAAAGAACCCATTGATAGACTTTGTCATAAAAAGGATGAGACAACCACACACATTATATTTCAGTATAAAGCTTTTTCTCGACGAAAATATTCACTAGGAGATACTTCTCAAAAAATTCTAAGTAGAGAAACTTACTAAAAAAGTAAAAGCAATTACAAAATTTAAATTCTAATGAATAAAAAATCAAAAAATAACACAAGTAAACCGAAAATATCTGGAGTAAAAAAATGATAAAAGCATCCAAAACAAAACAATAGAAGAAAGAGATCAAGAATGTCATAAAAAATATAAAAAGTAAGAAGATGAAGAAAAAGTATTATTTGTAGCAAAAAAAAAGAAAATTTTAAAGAAAACTGACACAATGTTTGAGAAAAACGAATTAGAATCAAAAATTAAAAAAAAACAATACGGAAATCGCCAAAAGTGTTAAGATATTTGAAATACATAATGATATCACAGAAAAAAACGGAAAAATCCCTCGAAATCAGAAAATAGTAAAAATGTAATCAATTTAAAACTTAAAAACCGCTTGAAGAGTAAAGAACCATAAAAACGCTAAACATCTTGGATATAGAGCCGAACAAATAAAAGTTAAACTAAATAAAATCTAAATAAATTTAGAATTGTAATAACAAAACTTAAGAGTAAAAACCAAAGCGATAAAATGGAATTATTAGAAAGAAAAATAGTGGATGCAAGACTTAAAAGAAACAAAATAAAGCAAAATTGGCGTTAATGAAAACAACTAAAAGCTATAGTAGTTATAAGCGATGTAGTAAAAGAAATCCGTGAAGTGAGAAGAATATGCAGAAAACACCATTACGAAAAAATACGTCCAATATTGATTTAAGTAATATTATAGAATAATACAGTGGAAAATAAGTGAGGCGCAAAACCTTAAAGAAAAAACATAGGCTAAATAAAGAGTTATACACACTGGACAAACTGGAACAAAACAAGGATATGACAATAATAAAAAACCAGAAAAATAAGAAAAAAATATAAACAAATAAAAGGGTCTGACAAAACAATTTCGAAAAAATGCAAATAGAGACAACTTAAGAAAACAGAACAGAAAGCAGACAATCGATAGTTATAAAAAAAACTTATGTTTAAAATATGAAGAGAAAAATATTGACAAAATATAAATACACAGGAAAATACAAAAAGTTGTAAAATATAGGCGAGGAACTAAACAATAAACAGAAAATTTATATAGGGATATTATAATATCAGGAAAACGAAAAAATAAGAATAAAAACTGGAATGTAAATATAATGACAGAATAGAAAATTCCAATAGCATAAAAAATGCGTAACAAAAACATTCAGATAATGAGACTAAACGAAATGAAGAACAAAAAAGATTAAGAAACTAAAGGCTAAATGAGCTAGGGGGAAATAGTCTTTAAAGAAACAATACAAAACATAAGAAAGAAAATATGTAGAAGAAGCAAATTTAAAAAACACTAAAATTACTAAATAATAAACAAATGGAAAAAGGCATTGGTAAAATGAAAGAAAGCTACCTGGAAAAAATATATTCAAACAGACAATAGAGGGGGAAAAAGAAATTCAGAACGAATTTGGCAAAGAGGTAAGTGAAGGTCAAAAACAGATAACAGAAAATACACAAGAATAAAAAACTACAAAAGGACAAAAAAGAGCGGAAAAGTTAAATTTAATCAATTAAAAAGAGAACCGGAAGAAATTTTAGAACCTGGAAAAATTTTACTCACAACAGTTTGATTCAATACTATTTAAACAAGAAATGAATAAAAAAACAAATCCCAAACATAAAAAAAATAAAATATACCTTTTAAAGAACAAAATAGCAACACAGACAATTGAAAAAGAACAATTATAGATTATAGGTAAGAAAGTATGGAATACAAAAAAGGTACCTAACGAATAGGAAACTAACTTGGTAATACTCATATTAGAGATAACAAATACACAGTGAAAATTGCAGAACAATAATTTTAGCCAATTAGTTATAAATTGTATGCAAGAATATCCAGAGGAAAGAAAAAAAATTGTGAAGCGCAATTACATATAAATATCTAGGTAATATTATAACAAACAATGGAAAAATAAATGCTTAACCAACAAATAGAGCCTTAAAATCAACAATAAAAAACATTATTCCGATACAAATATATCAAAAATAAATATGTGTATGTCCAATAAAAAAGTTACCAGTAATAACATATGCAAGTCAAAACTAGACGAAACTAATAGGGACAGGATAAGCATAAAAGAGATTGAAAATAATAAGGCAAAAAGAAATCACAAAAAAATATTGAAAGTAAACATTACAAATTATAAAAATGAAAACAACAATTATAATGGAAGCGGATAAGCAAAAAAAAATAACAAAGAGATAGCCCAAGAAAAAATTGAAATCAATCGACGAGATAAAGCTTTTAGCAATAAAAAGGCTTACTTAGAGGAAATAAATATTTTGATTATCAATTCAACGCTTGAAAAGGCAGAAAGATCAAAGCAGAAAAACAAGAATTTATTGTTGTGTATACAAGGCGTATCCAAAGATGGTTCAACTGATGGTTCAGATGTCATTGTTATCTATTACCTGAATACAAAAAATGTAAAATAAATATCAGGAAGATGTATATAAGTCATTAGTGAAAATGACTTGGTTTAAAATATAGCCAAAATGTTCGACCTTCTGTGCTCCGTATGTCTTATTGAAAAAGTGACTGATTATCTCCAAGTTGTTGGATATTCTTTTTAACCTCCCATGAGGCATTAAATGGTTTTATTACCAGGAGTTAAGTACAATCGATGTTACTTTTCCACTTAATCACCAAGAACATTGATATTTGTCGTACTGCTGGACTGCTGGTTTCTGCCAGCGTGTTGAGAAAGGTCTCCATGGCGTCTTAAAACTCTCTGTTGGTGTGCAAGCGCTATACTTCTAGACCTCTCGAAAAAGGTAAAAATCACTAGGCACCAGAACTGGGCTCTACACCAGGTGATCGAACACTTCTCATTGAAATTGTGCAAGAAGCTGTGTGGTTACCATAGCAGTATGCGCTCAAGCGTTTTCATGGGTCAAAACAATTCCAGAAGACAGCGTACTCTGAATGGCTCTCCGTAGTCCACGTAATGTCTGACATTTACATCGATCGCAGTCTCCGGCTCCATAGACTCCACCAGTAGCACACTTTTCTGATTCCAAAAAAAAAAAAAAAAAAATGGTAGCCATGGTCTCCTTTTTAAAAACGTTTGTTTAAACTCTTTGGGTTTGTTCGGGTAGTTTGTGTGTATCCATTGTTTGGATTGTTCTTTCGATTCTGAATTGTCATAAAGAATCCAAGTTTCATCTCCCGTGACAATTGATTTAAAAAAATCTTTCCCCTCATCAGCGTGACGTGTGAGAAAGGTTAAGGCTGATGCCATACGGCGTGTTTTGTGGTCCTCAGACAATATTTTGGGAACCCAATGTGCGCAAAATGTTCGATATTGTAGGTGTTCCGTTACGATCGTGCACAATGTTCGGAAAATCCATAGACAACTCATATCTCCATCTCTGTCGCATTAATTGGGCAAAACAAGGTTTTCACTAGCAACACACTTGTGCCCTTCATCATAAACATTAGTTCAGCCATCTTTAAATTTACTACAACATAACACTACACTACACTACGAGTCACAGAAAAAGACTGTCTTCTTTTTGACTCATAGTTCTCCTTGGGGAGAAGGCAGATTGAGACCCCACGTAAAAAACTAAAACCCCTTGAAAATGACATCAAAGTGGATGCTGAAACGTCAGGAATTTCCCAGTAATCGACTTGGTTGAACCTTTGAACCTAATTATTCATTTATCCTTGACTGCGAAAATCTTTCCGAACATTATATATGATTTATACCTATAAAACAACCAAATAACAAATTTATTAACATGCATACATAAATAGTTGATATTCAATTTTATGTATACATAATTCTGTAATTAATGTTGCCGAATAGAGCTTTGCAGTTATTTGATATTTATTGATTGATTAGCGTGCCATCAAACGGTGTCCCAATTAACAAGTAGCGGAGCGCAATAAACCACATATGGGACATTATGATCCGATGGCATTTATCCAATTAGTGGCAGGCAACGTAACGTGTACAGAACGTACGAGATTATTATTATGAATTGCTAAGCTAGCAATAAATTTACAATACAACTAACTAACAATATAAAAAAATCAATTATAATAATAATTTAGTATAATTTATAAAACAATTTTTTCTGATTTATTTGTTCATTAAAAGCTAATTTAAAATTATGCTGGCATGTTTCCTTAATTTTGACAAAAAGCACCGCATAGCGTTAACAGTAAGAATGTACTGTAGTACACAGGCCTGAGTAAGGACAATTAAACTGGTCGGGTCAGACAGGGAGTTAGACGTCGATGAGTGAACACATGTAGGGTGTGATCCTTTCATTTGCAATTGTTGAACTAATAGTTGAGCAAATTTTGCATCAATTTGTGTGCGATCTGGAATATTCGTTCAAATAACTATTTCGCACTTGACAACCTTGCAGTGAGTGCAGTACGAATTTCGTGGAAGAAATAATTCACAAAATGAAAATCTTTTAAA
The DNA here is from genome assembly GCA_036346155.1 of Sinelater perroti. Classification (NCBI taxonomy): domain Eukaryota; kingdom Metazoa; phylum Arthropoda; class Insecta; order Coleoptera; family Elateridae; genus Sinelater; species Sinelater perroti. Next base: position 11,126,552 of record JARFIY010000088.1, read on the forward strand.
AGTAAGCAACTAGTAAAACACTAAAAAAAGTTAACATGTACAAGTTACAATATATATAACATACGCGTGTGACCATTGAACGCCAAGACGAAATTAAAATAAATGTAATACCGTAGAAAAATTGCAGGAAACCAAATGGAGCAGACTAAAAAATGAAGAGAAAAATACCAACTATAAAAAAATAAGGAAAAGTAATTAAATTGGTAAGCGCATATAGCGAGAATAGAACCACATAGAATCACAAGGAAAGTAATGAAAGTCAGAAAATCAACCAAAAAACGAAAGACCAAAAAATGGATAAACCAAAATTGAGTAATAAGATTAGAAAGTAGAGGAAAAATGAAACTAATAGCGAGGAATAGCAAGGAATGGAAAAACTGGACATTCCAGTTCCCTTTCTCACATTTCTTCATTTATGTCACTTTGTCAACTCTTTCGAGGTCTACTCCCTTTTTCTTCTCGGCTTCCATTATAGAATTTGCTTAGGTATTCTTGTTTCTGTCTTTTTTTGTACACGTCCGACCCATAGCAATTGTTTATTTTTGATGTAGTCTATTATAGTGTGGTTCACATTCATAACTTATCTGATTCTGTTATTTGTTACTCTTTCTATTCTTGATCTGCTTGCCGCTCTCCTCCAAAAAAACCATTTTTGTAGCTGTCCACGTATTTACAAATTTTTACTTTATTTGTCAAACTTTCGAGCTTTATGTTGTTATACTTTCTATGATAGTGTTCTATAGTTCCTTTTTGTTTTCTTTTGAAATGTCTTTGTCCCATAAAATGCTATTTAGCATAGTAATAGCTTTTCTGCCCTGTATGTTACGTTTTCGAATCGCCTCATCCACTGTGCCGTTCTGTGATATTTTTATTTCCATGTATTTGTATTCATTGCATTGTTCTTTCTAATTCCAATAAAAGACTTTGAGAGGCCTGAGACTACCTACAATATTTCTTTGTACGGTTATCTTTTGTCATTGTAATTGTAATTTTTTCTATTATATAATTCGATAATTCCGAACAAAACATGTATGTCGAACGTACGTCACGAAATGTATTTATTTAAAATTTCTCAAAAAAATTGCTATAGATAGCTATAATTGATTAAAAGAAATTTTTGGTTGTCCTTTTTTGCGTAAATTTCCAAGTAGTTCAAAAATCAGACAGGAAAAGAAAAGCATTAGAAATGATCTGCTTCTGAGTAATATAAGCAGTGTGTATTCTATCTTACTCCTAATGGTTTGAGCTTCGACTAAATATAACTATGTTCAAGTGATAGTGGTGTGAGTGGTTTGTATCTTCGACAAACCCTTTTGAATGGTTTGTATTTTGACTAAGCGTTCGCGAGTTAGCTAGTGGAGTTAGAATGATGGTCGCTTCTTGATAACCTCTCTTAAGGTGCTGGACCTCTCGTTGGCTTCTTCCTTTTTTTATACGGTTTCTAGACACTATTTTAAATGTTTTTGGATAAAGTACTATATCAAAACAATCATTTTCGTCTAAAAATACTGATCTTCAGCTTGACACAGCTTTATTCAAATATTCTCTATTATTTTTTTTAATATCCACGTACTATTGTATTAGCACTTTATCTGAAAGAGCACTATCATATAAGGGCATTATTAGAGCTAATCACTGACGTCGTCCGAAGATCGGCATGATTGTTCGACACAAAGCAAAACTCGCCCATCCTAGGTGTTGTTCTGATGCCTGGCAATTTCCGGTCCCATATAGCTGCCAAAACTCGACAAAAAATTTAAGATTTTTTTTGGACACTCTTGGAGCACCCCCTGTATATTTCATATAGTCTGTTATGCACCGTAAAGTGAACAGATTCCTTAGTAAATATTATGATATCATAGTAAAACCGTCCAAAATTATGAGAAATTTTGTAGTAAAGTTAAGGGATACTGCTCTTAAAAAGGCTCCAGTGAATGCTTGACAATCAATTTCTAAGGGAACAAAACTATCAAACGAGGTGTACTATAGCTAAAAAAAGTATTCCCATTGTTCGCCATATTCCCGATGATGACCATTCATTAATTGTTGCCAAAATTGCTTGTCAATTCTTGAGCAAAACTTGCATAGCATCCAAAACAAAAAAATTTTCAATCCAAAACATTATCCTGCTTCCGACAACGCCCTAAGGTTGATAATAATTATTTGTTTGGACTACCAAAAAAAATCACTTAAAGGGCAGACATTCGTTGATGTTGCTGTCAAAGCGTTCGCGTAATTGGCCTTATCGTTTTATGATAACAGAATAAAAAAGATATTTAATCGTTCTGAAAATTGTATCTCTAAGCTAGGAGACTATGAAGAAAAATAACTTTTTATGTTTATAATCCTATTTTATATTTGATTCAGCCACGTAACTGTGAATAGCAAGTTTGCTTCTTCGTTGCCAAATATGCACTGGTACTTTCATATTCAGAGGTCCACAGCAAACAAAGCTTATTGTGTTCAAGGTATTTGAAGGTATTTATAAATCTTATGTTACGAAGCCAGAGCCGTGGTGGCTTAGTGGATAGATCGCTAGCTAAGAAACCAAGAGTTACGGGTTTGAACCCCGCTCTCGCCAATTCGATCGCTGGCATTTTTACGGCCCAGCTCGACTCAGGCTGCAATAAATGAGTACCTGGAAGTCAAACTCCGGGGAAACAATAGTGTGTACCGTCGAGATTTTAGCAGATCTATCCTGTTACGACCCCAAAGGGCCTTCAAGGCCTGTTACAGGGAACTATTATTATATGTTACGAAGCCAACCCATCGTTCATCGGATTGTAATACAGAGAGAAAAAATTATTCGTGTGGTTCTCTAGCCCTCCACTTGCACGGTTCCTGGAACTTCTTTTTATTTTTCCGGACAAAAAAAAAACATTTGAAATTGTACTATTTTGGTACTTTGGATAAAATCTAGGAGAACGTAACCTACGAGTTGAAAGTCATTCCAAAAGTACCCCCATAGGTAGTGCGCAGATATTATTTCCCATATCTCATACATCACTTCTATGAGGCATGCAAGTCCAACTGTGGGAAATACTGTCAACTGGCTTGTAAATAAAATAACAGACAAAAAACCTAATATATAAAGAAAATATGTCTAAAATAAAAATCGTTTGTTTCAGTAAGCGGAAATGTTACCACTCCCCTTCTTGTTAATTCCATGAATTGGTGGTACTCATATAAATTTGAGATGCAGTACGAACCTCAAGATCATTTTCTTTAATACACATTTTGTAGTTTTCTTCAAATATTTTCAAGAGAGTTGGTGATAAATATAAAGAAAAGTTTTACTAAATACAAAAAAAGACGATACCAAAAAAAATGAAGCCTTAGTACGTCATCAAAATCACTATTAAATATTGAAAAGAATGTTATTTATGCTAAATACGAGGTGCGTTTAAGTACTAAGGTGGCTGCAAAAGTTTAAATAAAGTCGAGAGTTGTGTGACAATAAACTAAAGCAACCTCGGTCACAAATCGACCGGACCAAAACCATGTTTGCGCGAGTGGATCAAGTTGTTTTGAAAGACCCTCTAAACTTAACATTTCTGTAGGACCTGTGAAGTCCAATTTCTTCAAGGCTGCGCGAGTGGCAATGTTTCAGAACATGTTGACACGTAATCTCGCCATGAGTGGTGTTTTCCGACCATAAAAAAAACTCTCCCCTAAAGAAGTGTTCTCAGCAGCTGTAGAGTCATGGCGATGACATTGTAAAAAATGTCTGCGTCTAGACGGAGATGACGATGAAAAGTAACAGAATTTTCAACTTTCTTGGGCGAGTACTTTTTCAGAAAAAATTTAGAGACCCTAAAACTTGAACGCACCTCGTATAGCCAAAAGTTGTTTATTGTCACATTTTAAAAGTGCGAGTGAATCTTTTGTAACTATTTGCAAACGCATAACTTTCCCTTTAACTACTTTGTTCCAGCTTGTCTACAAGATTGTTTGGTAACACTAGAAGACGTGTAATCAGGGCGTTTGAGCAAACAACTTAACAATTCATCGCGTGCCGGGTGAGCTAGGGGCTGCGCCAATCACTAATTCAACATTAAGCTCGCGTTCTGGCCCTCGCGTTCGAGCCAATTACCGCCACACATGTGCCCCGAGAATTAATCCGGCGGGACTTGGGAACCGGAAAGAACGCGGCGAGAACACGCTCACGTAGTGCGTCGGTTTCGCTTGATTGGCATGCAAATCAATTCCACACAAAGATCAGACGTCAATCCGGCGCGGCGCGAGATGCACAAGGCGGGTGCAGATTACTGACAAGCTCTTACCGCTGTCGTAGAGCTCGCACTCCGACATCTCTGCCATTTTGGTGTGGGTGATGTCCTTGTGCGAGGCCAGGAACAGCACCACCTCGCGCTTCTCATTTTTGATGGGGACGATGTCTAGCAGGCACCAGAACGGTGTGGCTGAAAAAAGAAACTTAGTGATAACTATCTACGACACATAACCATTTAAAAACTAAGCTGAAGGGTTGTTAATGCCAAGGTTTTTAAAGTTCTCTCTTAGTTAATAGCTTACCCTAATTAATTAACTAAATCCTCCTCCTATACATTTTTAATTTCTTCCCCCAAGTGGTTGATGGTTGGTTAAGTCTTCTATTGGAGTGTTATCGTAATTTATAATATTATATATAAATTATAATATACTTCTCCGTGTTTTGTCTCTTGAGGTCAAGTCACTTGAGTGATGAATGGTATTACCAGACCTTTATAAAGAGTTTGGTGTGACACATACCATGGAGTGCTTGACATCACTCAAGGAGTTGTCGATTAACCAAAACCCTACGGCATACCTCCATACGGTGTCGGTTTTTGGTCAAGAACGAAAACGAGTTATTCGAGTTCATCTTTTCTTTAGATAGGTTGATTTTTCAAGGAGATTTAAAGAAAAATGTTTTGTTGTAAAAGTAATCTGAACAGATTTTTTATTGTTAACTTTATTTTTCATTTGGTCAGCCAGCCTTGCAATAAATTGAGATGGTTTTGTTGTTTCCCTAAGGCTCCTTATGGATTTTGATCGACCGGTAAGAGTATCATATCGTCTGCATAAATCGGATATAAGTAAGGTCCCAAAATATTATCTTAATAAGCTTCAGATTGCATTAATTGATAATTAGTCGTATCAATTTCGATACATCTATCAAACAGATAAAATTTTAATCCCAAATATACTTGGCTTAGTAGAAAAGTTCCTGATAACATACTTAGTCAAACGTTTGTTGTACATTCAAGAAAATTAATGCATACATCGTTTTGCTTTTCAGGATTCCTTGGTTAAGTTGTCAATTTTGTGGACGTGGTGTAGATGGTTATCGGCAGTAGTGGAGCTTTTCTTTTGAGATGTTTTAATATCTCAGCCAACTGTTAAGCCATATCTGGGATTTTTGTGTAAATTTATCGATCTTCTCATTTGCAACTTTTGAATGGAGAACAACTTTACAAGCGATGATAGTTGGCGATGATGCATCAAGATAACTATTAATTACTTTAATTATCTAGTAGAATGAAAATTTTGTTAAGATGGTTGGCAAAAGCTCAAACCATTTCCTTATTAAATCTAATCTAGTTGCCAATAGATTGTCTTATTGGAAAATGCAATGATGTTGATATTTCTTAGGTGCTTTTCGCAATGTATGATCGTAAGGTGTCAGGTTATTTGTATAATATTCGATGACTCGTTTTTAGGTTCTCGTATAGCTACGCGAATCTTAAGTGTTAATCTATTAAGATTATTCTTGCCTAAAAATTTTTAGTCTTCTATCATATATTTCATACCTTCCTTTTCTCTGCATTTTCGTAATTCTTTTTGTGGTTTTATGAAAACGTTGCCTTCCATGCAAACTTTATTACTAGCTTTAAGCTTTAGGTCAACAAAGAATAGAGAAAACAAAGATAATTATAGGTTTAACTTTGCTCCCTTTTTCTGTAGCAATGATGAGCAATGAATAATTTTGATTATAACTAAGTATGTCCTCTCCTCCTTCAACTTAATAGGTGTAGTGAATGATGTGTCGTCTTGTAAGTATCTTATTAAATAGCTATTAACAGTGTGAGGATTGATCTTGACATTATTTTTGATAGTTTTGGTATAACATTGTTGCCTTGTAGTCCGTTACTTCGTAAATGTAGATCAGGAGTAGCTTACGCACTTTAGTATTGTTTTCAACATTTCTTAACTTGCTGTTATCATTAGAAAGGTCTTTTGACAGATTCAACGGTTGAAATATGTTGCTCGTGATGATTTTGTTCGAGGTATTAGTAGTTTCCTTTATCCCTTTATTTAATTTTTGTTTCTTGGTTACTATTTGCTTGTTTTTATTGTTCCATATTTTGATTTTCTGTTGACTCGTTGTTGCTCGTTATTAAAAGAAAATACATTATCGCTTGTTGTTGATTCATTGTTCGAATCGATTGTTATTGGCTGAGGCTGGAACATTTGTGGGATTGGCATATTTGATTATTACTGATTTTGCTAGTTGTGATACATATGTAGAAACAGAGTTAATCGCAAGATGTTCCTATATATTCATTGTATGTTGCACGTTTGAATGATTTTGAATTAATTTTTTTATATATACATACAGTGTAACGTATAAGATAAATAAAATTTAGTTTAGACCAAACAGAATACTCAAACTTCATCAAGATAAGCTTATTATAGTACTCATATTGGATAAGATAATCATTGGGTATCTTAAATCGAAGTCTGAGGATTGTCAAAAATGGTTTAAACTTACATCTTTACAAGATTCAGTTCTAACAACCATTATCCAAATAAACAAAGAAAAATTTGAACTTTTTGATGGCACGAATAAGAACTATAGACTAGAAACTATAGCAAATAATGTTTTATTAAAGACTGATTATGATCTCAAAATTACTTTGGCACAAAAGCCCAGTTATTGCTGTAGTACTCCCTCTCTATAGAAGACTTACTGTTTGGTGAATTAACCACTATGACGAGATAGTGAAGGGTCCTTATATTTTTAACCGAAAGAATCGGTGGGTGATTATACAAAAAACGAATTCTGGCGCAAAAAAAATTACGGATAACGTAGTAGCAGGTTCAATTGTACTCAAGAATCAAGGCAAATTTGAAAATAACCCTGAGTTTGAATCAACTGTAATTAGAAATATCTGATTCTACTTCGCACATTGATATAGTTTTAAAATTCAATACAGTACCTGTTTATTTTCTAATTATTTGTTTATGGTATAACGACTAATAAGTACTTCATCACAAAATGGCTATATGATCTTACGCTAGCGCATTAATTCTAGAATTTATCAACACTCTAAACAAGCAATTTCTCATGTTTATATCGCCGCTGCATCACATAAAAGAACGTGTCTTAGAAATTATTTATAGATTGTAGTATAGAATGAAAGGAGTTATTGAAGTTATTGAAGAAAATACCTGGTATAGTTACTGTAAGTTGTAGTCAAGCCAAAGAAGAAAAGGGAAAGTCGTCAGTCGCATATGTGGACGAAACATCAAAAATTTTAATCTCCGACTGCCGCTTAATAGTCTCACAACGAACAACCTATCCTGGCCATATAAAGAGCTATCCTAAACTATTTTATTTTATCTTAACCCATCCTAATCTGTCTTAACTTGTCCTAACCTACCTTAACCTATCCCAATCCATCATAACCTATCCTAAACTATCCTAGCTTACGCTAACCCACCATAACCCATCTTAACCTATCATAATCTGTTCTAATCTATCCTGACTTGTTCTAACCTATTTCAACCTACCCTAACCTATCTGAATGTATCCATCTTAACTTTTTTAATATAGTCAACGCTTTTGCTAACTGAACAAGTGGCAAATCTGAAGTCACCTGCTACCCGGAATTATCTCTCGTCATAATTCAGACAGCCAGATCATATTTATTAAATAGACCTTTAGCATTCACTACACATTTTATTTATGTATTGTAAAATTATACCACGTTTGTTAACTACACTCACACATAATTTTTCCTTCCCTTCCATCATTAATTTTATTATGTTATCAGGAATAATTTGGTGACCTAAATTTGTTTCCCCACTTTACTGATTCCAAACAGACCTTCTTAAAACAACTATATCCTCTTAAATTTGTGTTAGGTAATACTTGATGTTCCCAATTTGTGTTTGATCCAAATTTCAATGCATGCTCTTAACTTATACATCCATTTGTCTCAACTATTAGTGTCGCAGGTTTCTACCACTTTACTAACTATTCATTTCGATATCTCCTACGACTCGTATTTCATATAGTTGATTCATATCATCCTAATGGCGAAAGGTCCTTATATCACACTAACCCTTATTACGGATTTATTAAACTGTAGTGTTGTTACATCCTCCTCCGAGGAGCCGCATATAAAACTATCGATTCTGATACAACTATCAACACTTTTTTGTTGGTTTATCTATTCTAGGCATAAACCATAAAAGTAAATGTTATATCTCTCACTGCTCTGTTTATAGAGTTGTTAATATGTGTAGTAAATATAAGTGCGCCATCAAGTGTTACACATAAATACCTAACGTACGAGGTCATTCAATAATAAAAGAGACAAATTGGAGTGGGGAAAAGACTGTTGGTAGCACAAGTTTGATACATTTAAGATCTTAATTGGCCTCACTGGGATGAGTTCTAATCATCTGATTGATCAACATTGTTCTGTTTATAACCTTAAAAGTAAGTTAAACAATGTCGGGTCTTCTTAAAAATTCCACATTGGTTGAACAACGTTCTGTGATTCGTTTTTTGATTTCTGAAGGTGAAAAACTAGATAATGTATACTCTAGAATGACTAAAGTGTATGGTGAAAGTTGTATGAACCGTAGCAATTTTTACAAGTGGGTAGAACAGTTAAAAAGTGGTCGAGAATCAGTGTCTGACGAACACCGTTGTGGCCGGCTTATTGAAGTTTCAACTTCCCCACTTGAAACTCGAATTGATGACATTATTCGTGGAGACCTGAAGGAAGCATTGCGTGGGAAGAGGTTCCAGGATAACGAGGATGCCAAGAAATTTGTGAGAAATTGGCTCCGACACCAAGACAAAGATTTCTTTGCAGCTGGTATAAAAAAGCTGGTAACCTGTTGGGACGAGTGCATAAATGTTGATGGGGATTATGTTGAAAAGTAGGAAAAGTTTTTTCTCCAGGTCAGTTTGTCTCTTTAATTATTGAATAACCCTCATATTATTTAGGTTGGATCACAGTATCTCTGATTTTAACCATTATATGTGAGATAAGCTGTAATTACCTACTGATTAACCATTCGTCATTCCTTCTCCCAGGTCTACTCTTACAACACATCATATACCACGTTCTACAGTGCAGGTTTTCAAACTAAATCTTATGGTACACCACAATAATTATTTCACCATCATTTAATACTATGACGAGATTTTTTAAGTAACCTACAATGTACGAAGAATGCATCTTGTAGTGTTTGCCTTTTATTACTCTTTTAGAATTAACTGTTTACGTAATATATTAAACACATTTCGCATGTCCAGTGTGGGTAATGGACATAATCTTCTATGTTTCAAAGTGTGTCTGTACGATCTTGAACCCTTTACAAAGTGAATCCCCTGTTACTCGTCTTTTTCTACCGAACTGATTATTTAACAATCCTCTATTTTCTTGATCTCCTCTTCTAGCGTGTGCAAAATTAGTCAATCCAAATGTCTAGTAACCCTATTGGTCAATAAAGACTAAGATATTTGATTGCCCTTTATCTCTTTTTTAGAGATTTGTTCCTTTCTACATTTTCAGAAAATTATTATTCCAAACAGAAATTCGACACATTTAAAATAACCTCAAGTGTGACCTGTATCACAGCTTTAGTAACTTTTAGTGTAACACCATTAAAATCTGGTGCTCTCTATTCGTTAGTTCTTTAAAGCCATCCTAACCCAACCAATTTTATCAAATCCAAAGTAATCTATCCTAACAATAAATTACCAGCCGCACGTTATCTGGTTGTTTACTAAATTTTCAAGTGACATTTTTGCCTTTTTGGGATATAAACGACCTGCAGGTGATACCTATATTCGGACTCAAACACCTTCTATTATGCAGATTTATGGAAGAGGCAAAAATCTCTCTGTTATACTAATAGTGGGAAAATATAATTACTTATTTGTAAAACGATGTTGCCACTATTTGCCTAGCAGCATGATCCTCCTCAAAAATAATTTCCGGTGGCAAGCTGCCCAAGACAAAACCACGCCTTCAAAGTTTCAACTAGAAAGATATAGATCATTCACTTTATAGTCTGTATCTAAACTTTTAAAAACCACCACATTTCTCTAAAATGAAAAAAAAAGAGAGAAACGAATTTAGATTGAAAACGCGTTGTAAATTGCAGGCCTTATGCATCTGGCTCAAATTGGATAAATTTCCGAAGCAAAAAAAAAACAATGTTAAGATATCTTTATTGATTGTTGGGCAATTCTAAAACAGGAGTTTCTATTAAAAGAATGGGAGTACATATTGAAACTATTTGCTACAATAATATTTTCCATTTTCATATTGAAGTGGTGCTAAACTTTAATCGGCTGGACACGCTCTCGAGAGCCTCGAATTCAATAACCATGGCGCGCAAAGCTTTTTACGATTTTCAGTTTTAATGCGCTTTCCCGAAACAAAAGCCGATTCTGCACGGTTAACACGGCTTCACGCCACTAAAGATCGTAATTTACAGCGGTTATTAAGTTATAGCTGACTATGCACGTAGCTTATGCAGGCAGTCTGCTACGGTCGGATGAATTCTAGTCCTTCAGGTTTTGTTGCAGAGATTTGCAAACTACATACTAGAGATGCATTTGCTCAGTCAATATATGATCTGCATTATGTGAAGAGTATTGGTGTATTTTCTAAATAATCACCACGTTATACTACCTAGTCTCATCATAAATACTATTACGATCTTTTGGCCCGGATTGTACCCATTCATTTGTGAAAGTCGATCACCACACGAACAGTAGAAGAGAGAGAGCATCTCTTTGAAGATCAGAAGAACGATACTACACAACCCACTAATAAGTTCACTAAAAATAGATTAATTAATAATCGTCTGTATTGACTACGCACTGTTAGAATGAAGAAGCCAGAGAATGTTCAAGTCAAAACTCTTAATTTAGAATTGCGTAATTCTTTTCACAATTGCCAAAGTCTTCGCTGAAGTGTATTAAGATATCATGACACAGCTTGTTATCATAATTTTGAGCAACACCTTGTTCAATAGCAAATGAGCAATAGAAGTTTTATCAGAACTTATTACCACCCTACGAAAGAAAGGTCAAAAACAACGTCAGGTTTAATTTTTCCAAAGTTCCAAGTTGAAACAAATAAGACGCACTAACATTAACAATTAAAAGCACTTTTTGGTGAAATCAATAGTGAACTTTCCATTTTGCTAGCGATGGAGCCACAGAGCTTTATATATGTTATATAAAATTCATTTTCATATTTCGTTAACGCAATAGGAAGACTTTTGTCTCGTCTGCAGACTAACAAGCATGCCACTGATTAAAAGGCATGATACATCACTTCTCTCCAGAAGGAGGTATTAACCTTAACCTCGTAGAGACTAAAACCACTCTAGACTATATATGTAATATAATATAATTTTAAGATAAATACTAGAACCACCAAAGACGGCTAAAATTAGCCTATATAGGATTACTACATTCAAAATAACCCTAGATTAACTGATACAAGGAAAGATCCAAAACGATTACAAGTATTCTGGATGATGGATGAGACATCCTGGAAGAAGATCGAAAATACAGGTCGACGTCTTTCCATATGTTCCTCACAAAGGAAAAAAAATAAAAATAGAAGACTTCTGCAGTAATCAAGGGAGGGCTTTAATCCTCCGAAGAGAATGGGAACCTCAAGAAAACAGAGAGATAAAAATGCGTTGTAGATGATAAAAATATGATCGAGTTATTATAGGTAAACATAGATCACCGCAAATTAGCAACATTTTTCATAAAAGATTATATTGCTTGAAATGACATAAACATTGTGTTAATTGAAGAACTAGGTTGCACAAAGGTCAAATTACAGAAGTTCGAACTTCAGGATGAAACTGATATGGAATCTGCAGATATCAGTTTCTGTATTGCGATCAGAAACAACTTAAATATTATGTTACTTACAGAACTACTTTGCGAAGTGGCAAGGAGCATAAAAACCTAATAGTTGCATCTGCAGTTACTTGCTTAGTGTGATGTCAATGCACAATATAATATGGGATAAACCTTGAATTGCATAGTTATTTGAAAGAATTGAGACCAGGCAGGACTCTAAAAACTACAACATAACAATAACTAAATCAAAAACTAGGATGCAGATGAATTGCATTCAAAACACTGCTGTGTGTGTTTTGAATAAGTGAAAAAGTGGTACAAGTGGCTGAAATAAGTAGAGTGAAATACAGGACGACGAAAAATAAAAAATCATAGATTAGTTTAAATAAATAACATTAAAGGATAGTTAGCGACAAAACAAACAAATACCCAAAGAAAATAAAGTGGAAGATAAAACAAAGGCGATTTTCCTTTGCGCGGCAGTTATCGCGACTGCGCGACGGGAATAACGCCAACAAAAGTTCCTAAAGCAAGAATTGTCAAAACACGTTTTCCGTAAATAAACAAAAGCACGCGAGTGAAAAGCGCGACGAACAGAGACACCAACGCATAAAAGTTAAAACCCGCGTATATTAAAATTTTATGCACACGAGGGAAAAGACATTAGAAGTATACAATTTTTACTTAAAAGCAAATACAGCGATCTTATAACAATAAATAATACGTGGAAAATGGCGGAAAGCAAAGAAACAACGCTAATGGACATCATGAATAAACTGATAACTATGGAAAAGAAAATTGATGATGCAAGCACAATTTCAAAACATCAAATGGAAAAATTAAAAGCTAGAGGAAATATAAGAATCCAGAACTCGAAAATAGAAATATTAGAAAGCGAGACAAGAAAAACAATTTGATAATTTTGGAATCCCGGAGAAGAAAGGAAGATATGTGGATGCTAAAAGAAAAATATTGAACGAGGTAATAGGAAGAATAGGGGTAAAAATCACAGAACAAGAAATTGATTTCATAAAAAGAATAGGGATGCGAACAGTAAAGGCAAACAGACCAATCAAAGGGGGACTTACAACAAGATTCAAGAAAATAGAAATATTGAAAAAATCATCAGGTTTAAAGGAAACTAAGATAGCAGTAAGAGAGGATCTAGATAAGAAGACTAGGGAGATCCAGAAAAAATTAATACCGCATAAGATAGAAGCCAGGAGAATGGGTATGAAAGCTTTGATAATAGGAGACAAGCTAATAATAAACGGAGAACAATGGAGCGCTGAAGAGATCGAAGATCAAATAGATGTAGAGGAAGCGATAGAAAAGAATGAGGAAAAAAAGAAAAGAGGAAGATCGACAGATGAAGAAGGAGATAAATCCCCAAAAGGAGCCACACCAAAAAAGATTACCTGGACACAGACGATGTTAGTATCCTATGGAAGTGAAACAACGAAGAAAGGTGAGCGGTTGAACAAAAATACAAATAAAATTGGAAAGCAAGTATCTGATGCAGAATTATTAAATGAAACCCTGCGAAACATAACGAAAACAACAAGAAAGAGACATGACTCAAAAAACTAGTAGAAACTGAATACCGGACGGAAAAAAAAATGATGACAACTGAAAGCGATGACTATGGACAAAGAAGAGAAGAAGGGGAACTAGAGAAAGAGAAAAAAAGCAAAGAAAATGATAGTAACAGGAAAAGATTTACAAAACTGTTGGAACAGACAAAAATCGAAAAACCACCAGAATCCGTAATAAAAAAGTGAAGAATTTACAAATATACAAAGAATTTCAAAGAGAAAAGCACAACATAATGCAACAAGAAGATAACCAAATAGAAATAAGTAAAGAAAATAAAACATTAAGCAATAAACGTGAAGAATTATACCATGAGATGAATACAAGAAAGGAAATATATATTGGATGCTGGAATGTGCGAACGATGATCGAAGAGAGTACAACATACAAGTATCAACTGAGATGAATAAGTATAAAATAAGCATACTAGGAATTAGTGAAACACGCTGGAATGGGGCAGGGAAAATAAAACTACAAGATGGAAACACAATACTGTATTCAGGTAACCCAGATTTGGATGCAAATAAAGAAAGAGGTGTAGCCCTAATGCTAAACAAAGAAGCGAATAAGTCACTAATAGAATGGGAAAGTACATCGGATAGAATAATATGGGGACGATTTAGAGCAAAATTTAGAAATATAGTAGTCATGAATATATATGCACCAACAAACACTCAAGATGAAAACATTAAAGATGAATTTTACGAACAAGTCCAAGCAATATTCCAAAACTTACAGAAAAAATATAAACGAGACATAAAGATCCTTATTGGTGACTGAAATGCAAAAGTAGGATGCGACAACACAGGAAATGAACATATAATGGGAAAATATGGGATAGGAACAATGAACAATAATGGAGAAAGACTCATAGAATTTTGTTCAACTAACAGCCTTATAATAGGAGGAACTTTATTTAGACATAAAGATATTCACAAAACAACATGGACTGTACCTGGAAATACATATAGAAATCAAATTGCCCATATAACGATCGAGAATAAATGGAAAAATTCATTGAAAGATGTGAGAGCAATGAGAGGGGCAGACGTTGCATCAGACCATGAGTTGGTTAGAGCAAAACTAAAAATAAGCATCAAGGCAAACTACACACATAATATCAATACAAGAAAGAAATACACCGTTACTAATCTAGAACATCCAAATATACTGTTAGATATCAGAATACTTTAGAAAAAGAGATCGGGAACATAAGCAACTTAAAACATCTAAATATAGACAATCTATGGGAAAAATATAAGACTGCTATTAAAAATGCAGCCATGTCAGAAATAGGGTATAAAAACACAAGAGATCAGAAATGGTTAAGTACAGAGAAAAAATTGAAGAAAGAAAACATACCAAACTAAAAATTTTGTCTACAGCTAATGAAGCACTAAAAGAAACACTACAGAAGGAATACAGAAAAAAGCAAACTGAAGTCAAGAGAAGCGCAAGGAATGATAAAAGACAATATATAGAAAATTTAGCGATTAAAGCTGAAGAAGCAGCAAGAAAAAATAACATTAAAGAATTATACAACATTACAAAAGAATTAGGAGGAAGAAAATATGTGCAATCAGCAAGATTAGCTGGAAAAAAACGGGGAAATATATAAAACGCAAAAAGAAATACAAGAAAGATGGATAGAACATTTTACAGAAATTTACAAATTTAAAATCGCAAGAAAAGGGAACATTAGAACCAATAGAAGCAGTAGAAAAACTTAACGTTGATGAAAAGAATTTTACGAAAGACGAAATAAGACAGGCAATTAAAACTTTGAAAAATGGTAAAGCTGCGGGTATAGATTACATAAATGCAGAACTTATAAAACCACACGTGGACTTGTCAGTAGAAGTACTACACATACTAATAAATAAAATATGGGAAGAAACACAAATTCCCAATGAATGGCTACAAGGAATAATTATTAAATTACCAAAGAAAGGAAACTTAACAAATTGCGAAAACTGGAGGCCAATTATTATGTGTAGCAAGTAAAATCCTCACAAAAATAATGTTAGAAAGAATGAAGACTGCAATTGAAGAAAAACTGAGGGAAAATCAAGCTGGGTACAGAAAACAAAAATCATGCACAGACCATATATGCACACTTAGAATAATACTCGAACAAGCTACCGAGATGAATGAAGATATATACATAACATTCATCGATTTCTATAAAGCGTTTGACTCAGTGGACAGACAAAAAATGTGGCACATCTTGGAGCAATATGGAATCCCGAACAAATATTTAAGAGTAATAAAACCTTATATAATAACTATACAGCAAGAATTGAGCATAACGGAGAGTTATTACAACCTATAAATATAGAGACAGGAGTGAGGCAGGGTTGCATACTATCACCACTGCTTTTCCTTATCATAATTGACTGGGTGATGAGGAATACTATAGATGATCAGACAGGAATAAATTGGGGAATTTCTACGAAACTAGAAGACTTAGAATTTGCAGACGACATAAGTATTCTATCTACAAATAAACACCATATGCAAAGGAAAGCGAATAAATTAGACAGCATAGCAAAACAAGTAGGGCTACGTATAAATACAGGAAAAACAAAATTACTGACAAAAAACCCAAACAAAGAAAATAGTGTACTCATAGAGGGAAAAAAGATACAGGAAACAGAAGAGTTTTGCTATCTTGGCAGCATTCTGAGTCCAAAAGGAGGAACAGAGAGAGATGTGGTTAGGAGAATTGGTTTAGCACGCAATTCATTTAATACTTTAAATAAGACATGAGCATCGAAAAACATCACACTTCAAACAAAGTTAAAAATATTCAGATCAAATATAAAAAGCATTCTCCTATATGGCTCAGAAACATCGAAAACGACAAACACACATATGAAAAAGATCCAAGTATTTATAAATAAATGTTTGCGAATTATATACGGCATATTTTGGCCAGATAGAATTACCAATGAAGAACTATGGAGGAAAACAGGAGAAGAACAAATAGAAAAAACTATAAAAAGACGCAAATGGAAATGGATCGGACATACGCTTCGGAAACCAAGCAATAGCATACCAAGGCAGGCTTTAGATTATTGTGGAAGTGGAAGAAGAAAGCCAGGCAGACCATTGGATACATGGAAAAGGAGTATTCAAAAGGAGATGGAGGAGAGCAATAAAACATGGGGAGAAATCAAAATATAGCAAAGATAGACAAAATGGAAGAACTTGGTGGAAGAATTAATACACGAACCCACCACCGATACCGATACGCAGGAGTAGCGACCTTGCTATCAACAACCTACTAGCTTCTGAAACATCCCAAATGGATGCCCTATGCTCCATAGGAGTGAAAGGAGAAAGAAGAAGAAGGATGCAGTATGTATAAAGCAAACTAACAACATGCAACAATCTCCTTAGAAGAATAGCAACTGCAAAAAGTTAAAAGATGTCGATATTTAAGAAATATAACAACAAAAGAAAAAGAAGCAGAGGCAAAGCCAGCTTTAGCAAGAAAAAGTTACTGTCTCATAGAATTTTATTCAAAAACATTTTTAAAGTGGATATTTAAAGCTATTTGTATGGAGTACAGCGCTGTACAGATACGAAACAATAACCAAGCAAAAAAGAAAAGCTTAAAAGCTTTGGATAAATAAAAAGATCAGCTGATTGGTCTGAGTCAGTGACAAAGAAGTATTAACGAGATTACAAGAAGAAAAAACCATTTGGATGAACATAAGAAAACAAAATATACTTACGAGACATATACTAAGACATACTGAGAACAATTATAGAAAGCAGAATAAAAAGGTCAAAGTTATATGGTCTGCGTCAGATAATGAGATACATGAATTGTCAAACATATACAAGCCTATAAAATTAACTATATAACTAAATTGCGAAACAGCCACAGCAAACCAATATAAAATATATGACTTAGTGAGGCCTGCACCTAATCACTTGGCAAAATATGATTCAAAGTTGCTTGCCTTTGTGGCAGCACAAAAAGTGTTCTACACTCAAATTTGGATTTAAAATTGCTAGCAGGCCTTCTAAAAATGGAATAAGTCCCTAATGCAATATCTGGACTTGTTTGGGAAAAAAGTCGCCAAACGATTAGTCCCCGTCGCCGTTGTAGGAAAAACACGGTTAGTCTATTTTTTTTCAACCTCAGTAGCCGTTGACTGAGCTTTTGAGCCAACGTCAGAAGTTTAAGTTGTAAGTAAGCACTGTACTTCAATTCCAATAAACAAAGATAGTCTTATAGCACTTTGTTGTCTTGATGTGGCTTTTTTAGCCAATCGATCCCATGTGATCTAAAATGGTCTTTGTATACGTATGTATTGACGGGCGCCCATAAATATTAAATATGATAATTGCTAGTAGATGACAACTGTGATCAGTTTCTTAACAAAAACTGTCTTTGAAGATTTTTAAATTCATCTAAAATCGGCCATTGTAGGTTTGAAATGTTTATGAGACATAAAATTCCCGCATCGAAAAATAAATTAAGGCCAACCTAATCTAAGTTTCATAACGTGTTAAAGCGAGCCCCTGCCGCAGCGACAGCGGGGTAGCCCCTCGTTTTTTGCTGCCATAAATTCCATAAGTATACAATTTAGCGGAATTGGAAATGGAATGAATATTTGAACGTCTGGCGTAATATCCCGCGGGATGTTCGTAGAATGTTTATGCATTTGGGAATGGACGTTTCTTCTGTTCTATTTGTTTGCGCAGATACGCGAGCTCTGTAAGCCGAAACCAAAATATTTTGTCGAGCGCAGCTTCCGCAGAAGACAGGGCGGAAGAGCGTCTGCAGTCTGAAACCATGGCTGGAAATTTGTTCTCTCTGTGTG
This sequence comes from Sinelater perroti, assembly GCA_036346155.1. NCBI lineage: Eukaryota > Metazoa > Arthropoda > Insecta > Coleoptera > Elateridae > Sinelater > Sinelater perroti. The sequence goes on from JARFIY010000088.1 coordinate 11,145,101, forward strand.
GAGTTTGTAAATTGTAGAAGAATTAGGATCGCGTTGGAAAAACGGCTGACTGGCATCATTACTATTTCAGTATTTTTCAATTATTAATTGTAATTGCATTATTGTTATCGCTAAATTAGCATCAGCTGCACAATTTTTGCTCGCCCTTACACCAAGCTTTCCTTTCTAATTCCATTTCGTGCATCAATCAATATAGCAGCTCGAGTGCCTGCAAAGAACACCCTCAGTTTGAGCCATTACACTCCCGGCGATGTTTTGCTTATCCTTTTCACGGAGCTTGTTTTTGGTGAGATGCAATTAACGGAGGTGTTCCGAAGTAGACCCTTTTAATGCTTCTATGCAGCCAGCTTACTCACGACTGGTATATTTATGAACTGGGCTTTTCCTATAAATAGACGACGATACAAAGGGATATCCTTGCAGGGATTTCAAGGTTCCTTAAAATTGTGAACGTTACGTTTTCAAACTCAACGCCCAACCAGAAAGCGGCCCACATAAAGTTCCAAAAATTTCCTCTCTTGCTTGTATTAAGAATTAGATTATCATTGAGCAAATAGGAGGCAGTTGTGTTAAACCATATTGCGTGTCTAACTGGAAACAAATATAGTAAAACAAAAACAAGCAACAAAAAATTCTAAATTTACAATTACAAATACAAAATTTAGCGGGAATTGCCGTTATACTAAAAAATAAGGGATAAAATTTCAAAGGTTGTACGATAAACATATTTTGCAATTTGTTAGCAGTAATTGGTTTGCAACAAAAATTTTGTCTAAAAAATTCCTTCAGTAAAATTCTACAGAAGTGTTTAAATGCCTAACCGAACAATGCAAAATGTATTGTAGCAAATTTTCGAACGCCACAATAAAGGCACCGTGACTTTACGAAGCTAATACCGTATCGTCGTGGTGAAGCAGTGAATGTAATGCTTTCAACGTGCGGGCCGCTGCCGTTGACACCCCCATAGTGTGCGTGCAAGGACTAGAACAGTGCGGAATATTCCATAGGGTACTCAAGCGGTCCCTACTTTTCAAAACGGGCTGTACTTAGTTCCCCACTCCGCACCACGAGGGCACGGCTATTTACACGCCTGCCTCTCCATTTTTTGGTCCTTCGAGCCGGATCGGTATCAGCTACAATATTTGTAGAAATACCGCTTGATAACTTGGCGTCGTCACAGACTTACGTAGGTTTTTGGTAAAGTGACTGCCATCTTAAACCTTTGTAAATTACATACATATTTATTACGCTTTATTCAAGTAAAGTTCCCTTATAATGGATAAGCTGGAATTAAAATTAACTCAGTTAATTGCCAAAAAAGAGGCGATTTTCGAACGATTTAATCGTTTACACAATACGTCAACAACTATTTCAAAATATGAGTTACGCTCAAACGAATTATTTTTTTCTCAAACTGAAGCTATTAGTGAATTATACAGCAGGTTTGAAACAATAATTGAAGAAATTAACAATTTGCAGTTTGAAATTGATCAGACTCCTCCAGACTACTCATGTTTAAATTCTATTGAAGATTTATATTCGAGTATTAAATATAAACGTAACCTTGTATTGTCAAACGGCAAAACATTTACATTAGATCAAAAAAGAGGTATCGTAAAATTACCGCCAATTGAACCTTCTTTCGATGGCAAGACTGAGAGCTGGCCAATATTATACGAAATTTTTCGTAGCAATGTACATTTAAATACCAATTTGACTGATTTGCAGCCTGTGCAGTATTTGATTAGTAAATTAACTCGTAACGCTTTAAAATTAACAGCAGGTATTATTCCTAAAGAGGACACATAATATTATATGGGATAGTCTTGTTAAAAAGTATCAAGATAAACGTAGTTTAGGCAGTCATTACATAAATAAAATTTTGGACATCAAAGGATGAGTCGGTAATGCTGTTAGTTTGAATACATATATAGAAAAATATTCCGCGTCCATCGCTGCATTAAAACAGTTAGACATTCCCAACCTATTAGATTTCGTCTTGTTACATTGTGGTTTAAGAAAACTTGATCCCCAAACACTTCCACAATTCGAAAATAGTGTGAGCGGAATAGAATTACCCTCCTATAAAGAATTTATTTTATTTACGCAAGATTATGTCAAAGTACTCGAGCGCTCGCATGTTAATAATTCGTAGACCAAGCCGCGCGCAAATTCCAGTTTACCTTATCACAGCCTTGGCCGTGGCGCGCAAGGTGCCTGCAAGTCGTTTGTGTCGAGTGAATTAGTTTTTAATAAGCGTTGCCCGCTATGCGGCAGAGAACACCAGCTGTTTCGCTGCCTTGAATTTAAAAATATGAAATCACCCCAAGCGCGTTTCGAGTTAATTAAAGCGAAACGCGGCTGTGTAAACTGTTTAAGTCTATCTCACTCGTTAACTAAATGTAAATCACGGAACGTTTGTGAAATTTGTAAAAAATAGCATCTTTCTTTATTGCATTTTTCCAACTTAAAGGATGATCGCCGAATTAAGGCGTCTGTGGCGGCTGGACCGCAAGCAGGGAACCGTGCGCCCATAATAGCTGAGTCAGCGCATTCAGTAACACAACCTCTCTACACATCTTCCGTATCGCTTAGTGCGGCAGTGTCTTCGAGTTCGGCTATATCGTTATCGACCGCACAGATCTATGCACATGGTAAAAACGGAAATACGCTCGTCGTCAGGTGTTTAATAGACAACGGGTCTCAAAATAATTTAATCACTGTGGATTGTTGTAAACGCTTGAACATTCCTATAATTAAATTACGTAATTCATCTTTACAAGGTGTTGGTATGACCACGGGACCTGTACACAGTTTTATTAATTTCGCAATAGAATCGCGAATTAATCCTAACAACAAATATTACATTCGTGCTTTAGTAGTTGACTGTATTACAGACAAACTTCCCACAAATTTCATTAGATTGTATGAAGATATGTCATATTTAATATTTACCGCTTGAACCGATATATGCCGGATACGGATATACGTGATATCTGCCGTTTTGCCATCGCACACCAACGGCATGGGCTTTGCTCAGCCGAGGCATTCATGCCCACGCGCCACTACGGTCGTGTCTCAGTCCGCATAAATTCGCATTTCGTCACGCAATATTCACGCATCGCAGCTCGCAATGGTCGTGTCTCAACATCCGCAGATACCAGATCCGCAACGCAGGGTGGCCACCTTGGAATCGCCGACGAAGCCGAAGCCGAACCGATTCAGATGAGCATTTGGCAATTCATTGGTTGATATCGGTAGCCGCCCCATCTAACGCGACGGCCGTTTAAGACGATTTGGCCTTATCGGCTGACCTTCCACTACGGGCCGACGATTCCACACCGCACCACGGGCGGCTATTTACGCCTGCCTCTCCATTTTTGGTCCTTACAGCATCGGTATCGTATCCAACACCATCCACGCGGCTATTTACGCCTGCCTCAATATGTCATATTTAAATAATTTACCGCTTGCCGATGTATCCTGGAATGTACCGGAGAAATTGACGTTGTTCTTGGTGTCAACTGTTTCCTTATATTTATTTGGGAATGGGTCGATTCTGGTAATCGCACCACCCGCTATATTAACCAGCTTTGGTTTTTGGAATATTGCATTCATTATGATGGAACCTGCCCAAGTACTACATCTTCGTTTACCCTGCTAACGTTAACATTGAGTCAGTTTAGGAAGTTCTTTGAGTTAGAGAATCCAGATGAATTAGATTGCAGAATAACTTCCAACTCTTCGATTTAGTTAAAGACGGCAGATATTTTGTTGATTTACCCTTTTCACGAAACCCTCGAGTTGGGTAATTCACGCGTGTGGCTCACCGTCGTCTACTTGCCTCGAGCGTAAATTCGATTGCGTGCCAACCTACGGAAAATTATAATAAAACTATCGCCGATTATATAACGCAGGGTATTTGTCCCAGGTGCCTGACTCTGAATTGACAGAGGAGGTACTACATACCGCATCACGCCGTTGTCAGACCAGATAAGGACAGCATCCGTATCGTTTTAGACGCTAGTGCTAAAACGCACTCAGGGCTGTCACTTAATGACATTTTGCATGTCGGACCTAATTTGCAGGCCGACTTGTTCTCGTTGTTACTCGATTTTCGTACATTCCCAATAGCAATGACCGCTGATATAAAACAAATGTTTTTGCGCACCGGAGTAAACGAGCACCATCGTAAATACTTACGAATTTTATTTCGTTTCAGTAGGAACGAACCTATTCGCACCTACAACTTTGACCGCATACCCTTGGAGTAAAACCTAGCCCTTACCTAGCTATGCGTACATTATGCAACTTAGTGTGCGAGCATAGTGACCGCTTCCCTGAGGCTTCTAAACTGGTAGAAACTCAATTTGATATGGATGATTATGTCCATTCGGTTCCCGATGAACAGACTGCCATGCAATTGTCTCGCGAATTAATCGATTTATTTAAATTAGGCTCTTTCGACCTTGTCAAATGGGCCACTAATTTACCCGTTTCATTGGAGGTTCTTCCCGAGTCTCACTGCTTACCAGTAAAATTTTCTGGCATGGGTAACGATATTTACAATTTTAAAATCCTTGGTTTAACCTGCGATCCTGCTGACGATTACTTTTCTTTGACAACAGTCGCTGTAGAAGATAAATGCACAAAGCGCACGATTCTATCGCTAGTTGCTCGCTTATTCGACGTACTTGGCGTTGTAGCTCCAGTCGTGCTGTACGCCAAAATTCTTATTAAGGAACTATAGCTAGCTAAAATAGACTGGGATGAGGTTCCTCCGGAATCCATCATCAGTCGCTTTTCAGCTTTTGCACGCGATTTTTCCGCACTCTCTTCTCTAAAAATTCTGTGCCATATTGGCATTATTACAAAGGCAGTAGTGAACATCGTAGCCTTTTGTGACGCGAGTGCTTACAAGATGGTTTACTAAACGCGACCGCGTAGTTGACTCAATTATTGACACCAACTTACTGCATCGCTATAATGTCTATTATAAACGCCGGTTTTGGATATTGGATGGAAACAGTCATTAAGGTCATGTCATTTCCTTTAAACTAATCCAACACCTAGTTGGTTGAACTTGCCACGATATTGTCTGCGCGCTAAAGCTTTGTATACGCGAATTTCGCCTGTCGCTTATATACCTTTCCGCCGTGGTCAACGCTTCAGAAAGTTTACTTGTTTTGTGTATGGTTACTAAAGCTATATCGAACTTGATCGAAACTTACATCGATGCGTTTCTTTCCTGGTCAAAGGTTTATTTTCCGTCGTCCAGTCGTTATATACTCAGAAATGGCACATATTGTCGACCTAAGGCACAGCTGGCAAATTTAATTCTATGTGTAAACTCGAACTGAATCCAGATCTGATATTAACAGGGAGCTTTAAAATTCATTCGCAACTTGAGTGTGACAATGACTCTGCCGACGCTTCAACTGGAAGGCGTTTGAATCTAACATTAAAAGCCGAATTTGAAGCACATTGTATCGACTCTATAGTCACCCGTTGCTCATTGTTCGAGGAACTTTTATCATGTTGCGCATAGTTCATGTAAATTCGACCATAATTTGCGAGCAAAAAACATGATGGTGATCAATCTGTTAAAGATATTCAAATCGCTGAGAATTTTGTTATTCAAATAGTTCAAAGTATTCACTTTTCTAACGAATTAAATTTAATTAAAGCCGGCGAACTTCCGTCTAAGAAGTTGCGCAGTTTGTCTTTCCTTCCAAATTTTTCCACTAAAATGTTGGAAAAAGTAGAAACACAGTTTAAACAGCGATTTATTAGTCATTATTCATATTATATTTATTATTAATTACAGCGGCAAAAACAATTAGAGGAATAAAATGAAACCAAATAAGAGAGAACAAAACAAACGACAATTTTTAAGAAACTAAACAAATGCAACCAGGTTGTAAAAATAAAGGTAAGCAAAGAGAAGAACCGAAAGTAATAAGCAAAACATTATAGCAATATTAGTATTACAAAAAATAAGAAAAGTAACGATAATATATAGAGTAGACGCCATTATAATATAGAAAACCAAGTGAAAAGAGTAACAAACCCTAAAAGAGAGTTATTTAAAATTGATGTACTCGGCTAATAGAAATAGATGACAATATGAAGTAGAATATAAGAACGTAGAAAAGCTGAAATACAAAGCATTGGACATAGAACCTCTAAACGAATAATTGCATATAGTAGAGTAAATGCCTATATTTGATGTATTATTGATGTATTTTTGCTAAATATTCAGGTCCAAATGAAAAAAGCCGATATAAGTTAAGTTTCATGAAAAATAAAAGAGTAAAATGACACCAAAGAAAAATATAGTAATACAACTGATACACCTACTTAACAATAAGACTATACCAAATAACAGCAAATTTAAGCATTGAAAAGAGCAAAAGATGACAGACGATAGCATTCAAAAAACGCTACACTTAAAGAAATTATGTGCATACTATTAGTAGAAAATATAATTATATAAAAGATGTAAGGTCTGATTATAAATTACAAACAGCAACAACTAAGCAAATAAAATAAAAAACAATAAAAGACAGAAATAAACACCATATGTGTGTCCTTAATGGCGAATCAAAAAATGCATACAAAGAGGAGGTGACGAACACATTAATAAAACAAAGCAGTAAAGTGAAAGTAAATTCTAGCAGGAATTGTCAATTAAAATTAAATGCTATAAAATGGCGTAACTCAATTTAAATTAAGTTTATTTAAAAAAATCATGGCCGAAAGCATAAAAAAATATTCTTTAAAAAAATATTAAATAGACCATTATAAATGTAGAAAAGAGATGACATTTGAAGCAACTAAAAAAGACACAAAAGAAAACACACTAAAGAAAGTACTGAAAAATCACAATAAAAAAGCTATAAATAAAATGATACGTGGAAATGTTAAGGTAGAATGGCTAGGATGGTGTAAATAAGAGCAATAAGAAAAAAGCATTTAAAGTATTAGCATTTGAGTTAATTATACCAATACAATAATTCAAAGAGAACTATCGAACACCCCACCTTTATTACTTAAAGGTATACCATTAGCATTGCCAACTCACATTAGTGTTAACGTATCTCAATAACAACATATCTAAGAGACAAATCGGACGAGATAGTTCTGCTGATGGACCACCTAAACAGTAAACTTAAAACCCTTTGATTTTGATCTGTAAAGACACTTGGAAAGCTTCATATATGTTATTGATAAGACTAAAATCCTTAGAGGACATATATGTAAACGTTTTTGTTTCATTTCTTTTCACGAATAATTTGCTGAAGTTTATTCATATAGTTAATATTCACCCTATATACAGAAAGCATTAGTAGAATCAATAATAAGCTCAATAATATAAATTAAATCAAGATGGAAAAGAAAGTCAGTAGAGATAAAGATCAGGATGAATACAGGATATGAAGGGAGTAAGAAGAAACTAAATCCAAAAACAAATCAGGAAGCAAGAAAGATGCCAAAAAATGCGTCATACAAAGGGATATGGTGTGATATGGTCAATAATTTCACTTGATCCAAAAAGCAAGTCGATGGGTTGTTGTAGTAGACGAAAAAGAAATATTATAAATATCAACAAAACTCAACAATAACAAAGAAGAACGTGGACGTTAAAAAGTAAAGTTATTTCAGGAGAAGGTTTTAAAGAGTGCTAAAGCTGTGGTAACTTTCTGTACAAGAGTAAATAGACAAATTTCCAAAAAAGACAATAAAGCAGCTTTTCGTTCTCTTTTAAACATGCTTTGCTTGGTGTTATTAAAATACGCAACCTCCACCATTTCTAGATTTAATCTAACTCTGTTATTAGTTAAGAATATTTTGAATTTCGGAGAGAATATCAGTTTTAGAAAATCAGCAGAAAAAACTTCATCTTTGTCAAACGATAGATTTTGAATTTTTGCTTTTAAGTTGCCACTAACAATATTTGTCGAGCTAAGGCACAGCTCGGCGAAATTTATTCTTTGTTAAACTCCACTGTCCAATCTGATATTAAAAAGCTTCTTAAAACTCGCATTGAGTGGACAATGATTCGCCACGCCCCCACTTGGAAATTTGGAATCTAACATTAAAAGCGTTAAGACACACTTGTATCGAGTCATGGGCAAGCAGTTGCTCACTTATGAGGAACTTTTATCATTGCTAGTGCAAGTCTTTTAAATTCTCGACCACTTAATGTTTTATTATCAGATCCGGACCCGGATGTGCTCACTCCGGCATATTTTTTAATGTCCAGTCCCCTCAAGTATCTGCCTTCTTCTGAACCTCCTTTAACTTGGCCACTAGGCGTTATAACAGTGACTTTTCCTGGATCGGATGGTGTAATCCGAGTAGCTTCAGTAAAAACCAGGTCAGGTATATACAAACGTCCTGTCACCAAGCTATATCCTTTACCAACCCAATAAACAATATTTTAGCTGACTCATGTATATATAGATAGTGTATTAATAGGGCATTTATATAGTTTGTTACGATATAAATCTAACCGCAATTTAACGCACCTGAAATATAATAGTGAATTTCAGGAATTTAATGACAATATTGTTTCAAACCGCTGTTAATAGCTCCTTGATAAGGTATTAATTTTTTTTGAAAGCTCGGGACCTTTCAAGGCGGGCAGTATGGTGTGGCGGCCTTTTCGCCCTTGAACCGCCTGTGTATCGTGGCGGTGTGCTGGTGGCTTTGATATCTGCCGCCATGTTTTGCTATCGCACACAAAACGGCATATGGGCTTTTGCTCAGCCGGCGAGTCTGCATACGTCGTCGGCGGCACCCTTTGAGACGCAAAGTGCTGTCGAATTAAGATTTTCCGCGGTTGATCCGCCGCTAAGTCACGCGTGAAGCCCGGCACATACTCGAACCACAAACCGGCCAGTGCGGTCATGTTTATTTTACCCACATTTAACCACCCCGCAAGACATTCGCATCGTATCCCGGCCAGTGCGATCGTGTTCCAGGCACGAAGACATCGCAACACGGTGGCCACCGTGAAACCAACGCCACCGAAGCCGAAGCCGATTACAGGTGAGCGATTTGGCAATTACTCATCGGTTGATATCGGTAGCCGCCCCCATCCGCTTTCGCGCCAGCCGTTTTGGGCCTCAGCGTTTTACTTTTCAAAACGGGCCGTACTTAGTTCCCCACTCCGCACCACGAGGGCACGGCTATTTACACGCCTGCCCCTCCACATATTATTCAGCACAGTCAAGAAAAACGTCACAATATTTTAGCTTGGATGGTTAGAGCGGTGAAAATGTAAATAATAATTAAATAGACTTCAAGTTCTAGTGCTAATAAGAACAGTATAAGTAAAGTCGCAAGACAAAGCAGGAATACTTTTAAAAATATAAAATAAACAAAGTCACAAACGGACAATCCTTGAGATTAAAATTCATAACTCAAAAGTTCTTTAAACAAGCAGGTATTGAAGAGTTTAGAGTTAATATTCATAATTTTGTTCAAAAACTAAGCACCTGCAGTAAATCATGCAATGCATGTGCTTAAGAAAGAAGTTCTTTCACTTTTGTTTAGAAACCTTAATTTGACGCTAGTACAGTAACGTTCTACGCAAACCTCGTAGATATTTTCCACTGTAGATTTTTCCAGTTTCATGTGTACAAAACAAAAAATTATGTCTAAAGAACTTTTTTGCACAAAAATAAGCAAATAAGAATGTGCAAAGGAAATAAAAATGGCCTTTGAATTCTTTCAGAAATTTAAAACGTGTTTTTGATTAGCGCTGTTGCACAGAGATATTTGTCATCTTTTTTCACCTTCTTTCAACATATAATTCTTTTTCTGAAAATTTTCACTTCTTCGTTAGTAAACACTTCCTATATAATTAAGTGTTGAATGTAAGAGACCTGATCATAGTAATGAAAGAATTCCAAATAATTTTTAAATTTAGAATTTTTACTTGTATTAATTAACGCCCCAAAAATTACTTTCAACTGACCCATCAATAAGAAACCGGTAACTTAGCCTTTATAGAAACTATGCTAAAACTAGTGGTTGAAAATGAAACTTTACAGCAACCTTGCGAAGGAAAATATAATCAACCTGAAAAGTGATTGTTGGAACAAAGTCTCTTAGTTCTTCAGTTATTCCATGTAATTAGAGGAAATATGTTGTAAGTAATAAATACTAAATAATTTAAATTTGATGTTTAAAATATGGTCACGCTATACCCAAAATTATAAAAAAAATAATGTAAACAGTTGGCTATTCTTAACGCATATTGCTTCTTATCCGTACCATATTACAATTTCTTATATAGGTTTTCGATCATTTTTAAGCAATTCCTTTATTTTTATCATCACTCAACTTTCTTTGGGTCTGCCTCTATTTTTTTGTTGTAATGAATCTTAAAACTTTGTTCTCCAATTATTTCAGTTGTTATTCTTCTCATGACATGTACAAATAATTTCAGTCTCTGTAGTCTCATAAATCCATTTTCTAAATTTCCCCCCTCCCATTGTTTCAATTTTCTGCTCTTTTTTCAACTTTTCTAACGTTTTGTCCTAATATTATAAGCACAATGAATACCAGGTGAATTAATTTTTCCTTTGAGTAACGGTCTATTGGTAGTATGTTTAATTTACATTTTAGCGTTTCCTTCCAAATTTTTCCACTAAAATATTGGAAAAAGTAGAAATACAGTTTAAACAGAGATATAAATGTTATTCATTATGCATATTATATTTATTATTAATTACAGCTGCAAAAACAATTAGCGGAATAAAATGAAACCAAATAAAAGAGAACAAAACAAACGACAATTTTTAAGAAACTAAACAAATGCGACCAGGTTGTAAAAATAAAGGTAAGCAAAGAGAAGAACCGAAAGTAATAAGCGAAACATTATAGCAATATTAGTATTACAAAAAATAAGAAAAGTAACGATAATATATAGAGTAGACGCCATTATAATATAGAAAACCAAGTGAAAAGAGTAACAAACCCTAAAAGAGAGTTATTTAAAATTGATGTACTCGGCTAATAGAAATAGATGACAATATGAAGTAGAATATAAGAACGTAGAAAATCTGAAATACAAAGCATTGGACATAGAACTTCTAAACGAATAATAGCATATAGTAGAGTAAATGCGTATATTTGATGTATTTCTGCTAAATATTCAGGTCCAAATGAAAAAAGCCGATATAAGTTAAGTTTCATGAAAAATAAAAGAGTAAAATGACACCAAAGAAAAATATAGTAATACAACTGATACAACTACTTAACAATAAGACTATACCAAATAACAGCAAATTTAAGCATTGAAAAGAGCAAAAGATGACAATAGACGGTAGCATTCCAAAAATGCTACACTTAAAGAAATTATGTGCATACTATTAGTAGAAAATATAATTATATAAAAGATGTAAGGTTTCGGAGAGAATATCAGTTTTAGAAAATCAGCAGAAAAAACAGCTCTTGAAATTGAAAGTAATTTATCTTTGTCAAACGATAGATATTGAATTTTTGCTTTTAAGTTGCCACTAACAATATTTTCACATTTCTAAATAATCGATTGGCATTTTTACGCGTTAATAAACTGATTCCGCTAGCTTTAAAACTCTCTTTGTGTACCCATTTTACCGTTTGATTGCGTTTAATAAAGAGTTGCCTCATCTATGGTCACAATTGTTGCTTGATTTTTTTAACAAATGCAGGGCCCATCTTACAAAGATAATTTAGTTTACAATACTATCAGTTGCACGTAGATGCGTGCAATTAACACAGTGAAAATTAATTAACAGGCAAACATCACTTAATTCACTGTAATTGTATCGCTCGAAAAATAAAATCCCTGTGGAAGAACGAATGTCCCCATATCGTTTAGCCCTATTAGAACTACCAATTACCACATTCGTGGACAATTAAAGCCTCCTACAATATTGAAGTAGAGGAGTGGATCACGTAAGTGCGGCGACAGATTGGAATGTTTTGTTGCGAGTTAGGTCTGTCGCATAGAATAATTTAATCCGTTAAAACTATTCACAAAGCTACCCAATCCCATGTATGTGGATATCAGATGGCATTAGCCATAATGCTAACGACAATAAGTAAAGCTGTATTTTACTCTACGACATAGATTAGTAAAAGTGCTTGCCGACGTTGGCGTCTCAAGTGCATTTATTCGCCCCGAACATTTCCATGCCAGTGATTCTAGTGATTAAAATAAACTCTTTGATTCGATACAGTTTTGCTATGGGGCTACGTAAGATTCCTGACGTCGTCCTAATATCCACGTTACGAACAATTACATCTTTCCATGGATACACGGTCTCCACAACTCCTTTCGTCCATTGATTCCTCTGCTGGTTGAGGTTCGCAATGTACACGAACTCCCCAGCTTTGATATTTTAGGTAGGTATGCCTTGATCCACCGACTTCAAAAATGAAATGTTAAGACTTGTGTATGTCTCCATCGTTTTTTGTGGCATAGATATCCTTCCACGAACTCTCCAAGTGGCTGTGTAATACTTGACGTCTCCAAAAGAAGGCAGTTCTGAGTGATGACTTCCTGATCATCAGGCTGGTAAGTGGACGACTATTGGCCGATGCTTCAGACTCTGCAACCACAGTCACTAAAACTTGATCGGTCAAGGTTTTTTTTTCAGAGCAACTTCTATTGCGGTCTTCACGGATCAAAATATATGCTCCCAAGCCCCTCGCATACGAGGAGCTTTCAGTGGAAACAAATTTCACTATAATCTCTGACTGATTAACTTGTCCACCATTTTGGCCTGATCCATCTCTTTCGGTGTTTTTCTCAATTCGCTGGTTCCACGTAAAATTCGTCCCGTTGCCACTCCGTAGACAAAACTGTTGATGGCTATTATTGTGTCATCTGTAGATAGAGAGTGGGCACTCTCGATGTGCACAGCTCAAGTACTTCCAAAAGTCCAAATAATTGAATCCCACGAATGTGAATGGTCTCTCCGGCACCGGAACCCATCCTTCTAGAAGAGTTGTCATCTCCGGTGGCTCTTCTGATCCAAACACTCGTTTGCAACTTTTTCACAGCACTTAGTCCAAATATCCAGCAACGCTGTCGTAGCTCGTTACATATCTTGTCAATACCATGATGCCCTCGTATCGTATGATACCACCTGATGAGGAGTTAAGTGAAGAATGCACCGGATAAAGGATCACTGGACACTTAGCTGCAACTTTAGACACATTAGGAGACTTCTTCAGACATGGAAAAATCTCATTCGGCGTGAAGAGTGTTTCGCCTTCCTTCCAACTCTAAAATATTGTAACTCGCCACTGCAAAATTGTTTCTGGGTCCAAAAATCCACAACAGAACTTTTTTTCTTTATTTCTCGTACAGTGAGGCAACCTGAAATCTTGTCACCAAATCTCGCGAATCTTTTGACCCATGCAGTGAGTAGAAAAAATTTCATGAAGCAACTGAACCTGTTGACATCAGGTAACCAATGCTGTTCCAGGCAGGCTCTACCTTCCTTAGGCCATTCTTCTTCAGGTAGCAACAAGAATGATGGTCCGTTAAACCACCTACATTTTAAAGTGATTTCCAACATTGTTCTCGGTAAGAACCCATCTCCACCAACAACGTCCGTCAATTCCAGTATTTCGCCAATTCAGCATGCCCAGAAAACGTTTTGGGAATCCGTCCACATCGCCGTCGTGCTAATTTTCAGATATAAGTTCTTCTTAATGCTAAGCAACTAGCAGCGGCAACCTCAAAATAATCATCGGCTTAATTGACGAAACACAGGACTTGGCTACGATAAATATTCCGCTCAAAAATCTCGCTCTTAGATAGGCCACTCCATAACAGGCTTGTTGACTGGTATCACAAATGACATGTAGCTGTAGGTCGTCACATTTGGATATTTGAGGAGCATTGCATCGTTTTATTCTTGCATCTGGGATCTTCACACCTGACCCAAATAACTCAGCCATTTTGTAGCTAAGTCCGGCGTCATTTGCTCGTCTCATCCAATGAAGTTCCCAAAAAACCTTGCAGCGGTATTTTTCTCTCACTATCAAATTGACTAAAAATTCAATTCAACAGCTTCATAATAAGTTTCAATAGCTCCCTTTCTCTCCACTGATGATCTCGCGATCAACGTTCCGAAATGATCTCCTAAACTGAAATACGTCAGCCTTTGGATCCCAATGCAATCCCAAAACCCTTTCCAACTTATCTTCCTTGATGTCCAAAGTTGCACCAAGAATTTAATTATTATTCGACGTTACCACTTCTAGCACGTCTTCGTCATTGGAGAGCTATTTCCCAATCTCAAATCCACCTTGCCTATGGATTTCTCTTACTTTCATGATCTTTTTAATGGCTTGTTCTGTTGTTTCGCAACTATCCGGATAATCATCAACATAATGACGGTTGATGATGGTATTTACTGCTTCTGGGTACTGCTCCCAAAATTCCCATCCATTCTTATTTTTGATCCACTGGGCCTGGCACGGTGAGCTAACTGCTCTAAATACCATACGTCCATCGAATATACATCAGAAAACTCACTCATGTCTTTCCCCTTCCTCAAAAAGCGTAGTGCAACAACGTCTTTCTCGGTAAAATAAAAAATGACTTAGGCATCCAAGTTTTCCATTCTCGACTTCTCACGATCGTCTGGATGTAAGTTTGAAATTTGCAAACCTTAAATTGGTTATACTATAGAGTGAGTAGAACCTCTCAGTTTGTGCTTGAAGACTCGGCAAAAATACCTGGTGCTGTATGTGACAGCAGCGAGATACAGTGCTGAGGTTAGAAAGAGGGCATGCGTTAGAGGTAGTGTCTCAACACAGTTGTGGCCCATTTAAAATTTGATAAAGCTGGGATGTACTTCTTGTTATGATGGTTGGCTGACACACACACTATCATAAAATGGTGTGGTAGCCCTAGATTTTTAAGAAAATTCAACTTTAATAACTTTTATGTTTCAGTAGAAAAATTGAAAGTCTAATATTGAGCATAAAATTATTTTATTTAGGTTGCATCATCTGAAGTGACGCTTTGGGTCGCTAGGCCTCCTTTCAGAGGACCAAAAGACGACAGTCATAGAATTCCAAGTTTAGAGGGTGTTCACAAACTTTATAGTTCTTTTTCCATCTTGTGACCATGAGTTGCTACTTAGCATTTATACAATACAATCTGGCAACGATTTGGTGATAAACTCTATAGTTTTCTCACAAAAAATGGACAGAGTGCACTTCAATGTTAGATGATGCCCTTATACGACGTGTTATACTCACACGATAACTACTTTCCTACCGTATTATCTACAACGTTTCCGATTGGAAAGTAGACAGACAATACACCATACTGCGGATGGTGTTAGTATTAATAAAAATTAATTTATACTGCACTATATACATTTGGCAAATAATTTCAAAGACATAAAACTATGTGGATCTGAGCATTAAATGAAGATGACAGTTTATTGAAAAATATTTTGGGATGCTAACAAATAAATATCAGAAACTTCATTTTATTTTAGAAGGAAACGTCTGAAAACAATACAATAACAACAAATTCAATGCTACTGTTCCTATATAAATTAATTTTGTATCGAGGTCATTTTTAGCTGAAATAATAAATTTTAATTCGAAACGGACTGCCTTTGGTCATATAAAAAAGAGCTCCTGTAACAAAAAGGTTTACGATGATAATAAAACTTTTATCTTTTAATTTCATGAAAAATGAGCGTTCTGCAATTTACTTTTTTAATAATAACCAACGAAAAATGTAGTAGCGTGCGTACACCAAATTATATGCCCGACCCTTCAGGTCAGAATCCAAAAATATTTTCTAGTGCGTTGCTGCCCGTTTGAAAACTGCATCTAGATTTTTTATGAACAAAAACTTTCAAGTTTGCTGGATTTATTTCAATTAGTTTGAAATACAAGGATCTCGTTGAAACTAAAGTAAAACATTTTTATTTGATTTTCCTTCTAGATATTTGCCATTTCTAAACTTTTGACATGTCAGACTAGATTTTAATGAAAAACAGATAGAAACTTCCTTACTAGACAAACTATAACGTAACGCAAACATTTTCTAAATATCTACATGAGAGAAGTTCAAAAGTTTAGTATATTGAGTCTAGATAAACTTAATCGAAATGCTTTGTTATTTAATTTTTTTGTTCGATGCTAACTCTTCTTTTTATGAAAACAGAGTTTATATGTAAACCCAAACCAACCAAAACAGCGAATGAGCACTTATGAGCAACCGAAGTTTTCACCATGACAAGAAAAATCTCAGCGTTTAATGAAAAATGTTCCATTTCTCTCCAACTAATTCTCCCCTTTGCCGTTTTTTATATTTGGGGAAATCATTGTTAAACAAAGTTTCTCTGTAGATTTGCATCAGTATTTAACTTCTATCCATTTATTATGTAAAAAAGTATTTGTAACGATTCACTTGACTCAGCTATTTAAGGTGGTCATTTTCCTTTGGTCTATTACCCTCGTCTTTTCCTTATGATATTAATTTTTATAGGGTGTCTCCATCTTTTCTAAGTTATAAATTCTATAGAATCTGCAGGCGGCAGGTTGTCAAGAGTCAATCCTTGATCCCTAGTTTAGTATAAACATAAATGTTCTTTTTTCTCTACTAGACATTTGCAACAGCACATCATTAAAGTTTTATTTCAAAAGCTTTGATTGTTTATTACGCCTTTGCTACACTTTGCTAGAAAAATCTGTAAATATATGTATCTGCACTTAGACCTTCTGGTATTTTATGCTGCTACTGGTATCCAATCTGATTCTGGTGTTCTTCTTCTTTTCTTTTTCCTATTCTATTAAAATTCTTTTAATCCGTTTTTCTCAAGCTTCAGCATCTTTCAGATTTTTACAGTAGTTACTTATTTCTCTATTACTTTTTCAGCATTTATATTTTTACTTGGCTTTTATGTGATTCGTCTTTATCAGTGTTGATTTGTCAGTACCAGCTCTATTGTTTCTTACTTTGTCTTGTATTTGGCTAATTACTTTTCTGATATTCTCTTTGAAGTTGGCCATTTTGGATTTTTTTATTAATTATTTTTGTTTTCTTAGCATTAATTTTTTTATTTCTCTTTTCAGTTTTTATACTGCATTTTCATTTATTGTTGTTTTGTGTTGTTTAATTTAAATTTCCCAATTCTACCTCAAGAACATTTTTGATTTGTATATATATCTGGTATTCACCACTGCAAAGTCACTTTCGTTTTGTGTAGTACTTAAAATATGAGTTTATTTCTATCAGGTTGTTTTCTACACAGAATTGCAGCATATGTTTTCAACGTTCATTTCTTTTTCATCTCCAATCTCAAATTATCCTCATTTTCTTTTTGTCTTGTTTTAGGGTTCATAATTCCTTATACAATTGTAATTTTATTGTTGTTGAACGCTGAGTTTACCAGCGAAACCAAAGCTTCCTCTTGATATAGCCTGGTGTGGATGATGGATGATGATGTAGGTGGCCTTCGAACCGTCTAGCAAAAAGATCGAAAGTTTTATGCGCTTGTGATGGGAGTTTCTGTCAAATTCTTATTGTTAGTTGTATAGACCACGGGTGGTGGAGTGGCGGTGGTGTTAAATGCTATTGTAGAGGCTTAAGCGGTCTAGGAGATATACTAATGGAGTATTGGTCGTAGTTTATCATGAGCCTTGGGCGTCAAAAATGAACCTTAAAGCCGGATTCTCTAAAGCTGCATACTTCGTGATAGTGCGGATTGTCTTGTATAATAGCAGTCTGCTGTTGATAGATAGTACTCTCAAAGTGAAGTAAGGAGCTACTGCCTTGTCAATATGTAAACTCAAGCACAGTTTCCTGTCTAGAATCACTCCGAGATAAATTGTGCCTTCATTCCATAGTATCTCTTTGTAAAAATCCTGAGATCGCCAGGTTGTCTCACCACCAAAATAGTTTTTTGTGAAAAACAGGACCGCCGAACTCTTCTAGGGTGGTTCACCAAGTCCTGTATAAAAATGTTAGTTTAGATAACACGCATAGTCTTAATCTTTTAGCAATAAACAACGATCCTATAAAGCTAAAAATTAACACCAATCCTAAATTAACAAAATAAAAGTTATCAAAAGCTTCTAATTGTGACGGTTGAGAAGAACTTCACGGACCTTTAAAACTAGTAGTGACATAAGATAAACAATGGGTAATTTATGATATAATATGGAAAAGCCAGAAGGTTAGAGCTATAAGTTACACAAACAAACAACGACAACAAATGTTATGATTTCTATGATAAACGCATTTGCCATGATACCTCCAATTTACAAGCACAAAAAAACTATGAACATTTAGGTATTTTTTGACAGACGGCAAAGCTTTCGAACCATCTTTTTGTAGCATTAATTAGGTTCTCGATAAAAGACATACAATTTACACCAATTTTTTTGCTTACTTTGAAAGATCCTTTTGCAATATATCATTTGTAATGCAACATTAACTCCCCATTCTTTTTTGAAAAGACCAGAACTTCATAATTTGAGAACTCTAAGTCAAACATGTGTTCACAGTTAAAGTTTTCCCAACACGCGGTTTGTAAATTATTTACTTTGAAGAACAGTTTGTTAAAAAGGGTTTCTGCAGCTTATATATGGGATTGTTATGTTTACAAAATAATACAGTAATAATAAATTAATTGGCGACTTGTGTGCTTCAATTATTTCCTGCATTAATTTTTTAGTGATGTGTTTTTCAGCTGAAATAACAATTTTTAATTCGAAAGATACGTAAGTCTTTGTTTTTAATTTAAAAAAGCGCTACTGTAACAAAAAGGTTACGATGGTAACAAAACTTTTATTCTTTAATTTAAAAATAAGGTATAAGATTTTGCAATTTATTTTTTAAGTAAAACGGGAAGATGTAGAAAAATGCAATTTCAAAATTATATACATTCAACAACTTAATCCTTCAGGTTTTTACCCTGCTAAAGGAAAACCATAACGTAATATTACTATCAGAACTTACAGAGTTGTATCTAGCAGTAGTAGGACTGTTTTTTTTTCGAGCGCGCGGAGCGATGGAGGGGGATCTGCAAGGCCGGATGTTATGAAGGGGAGCCTTGGGAGCAGGTATCGACCTACGGCAGTCGCCTGCCGTGGTGTGGACCACTGTTTTAGTGACATCCTGTTGTGACGTCTCGTCGTCAGTTGCGATGGAGCGAAATTTGGAGCAGCGGTACGCCATCAAGTTTTGTTACAAACTTGGAAAATCAGCAACCGAAACCAAGGACATGCTTACGCAGGCCTACAAGAAGGATACCATGAGCCGTTCCTCGATATTTGAGTGGCACAAGTTGTTTCGGGAGGGGAAGGAGCTCGTCGGGGACAACCAACGCGCCGGGCGTCCGTCAACCTCGTGAACGTACAATGTGCTGAAAGTTAAGAAACTTTTGAACTCTGACCAACGGTTGGGCATTAAATAAATTAGTGATGAGCTGAATCTTTCGTACGGGACAGTCCAACGCATCATCACAGAGGATTTGTCGATGAGAAAAGTGTGCGCGAAAATGGTGCCGAAAGTGTTGAGTACGAGGAAAAAGAACTGCGTGTGAGATTTCAAGAAATACTGAACTGTTTGGAAGAAGACGAACATTTTTCGTTAATGTCATCACCGGAGATGAAACCTGGGCGTTCAATACGACCGGAAACAAAACGTCAGAGCGAAGAGTGGCACACCGCACAATCACCCCGTAAGAAGGCCAGAATGTCGAAATCGAAAGTGAAATCGATGTTGATTGCATTTTGACCGTCGTGGCATTGTCCATAAGGAGTTTGTACCTCCTGGACAGACTGTAAATGCAAGATTTTACGTGGAAGTGCTCACGGCTGCGAAATCGGATCACACGCGTGCGACCAGACTGGTGAAGTGAAGCTCCATGACAACGCGCCGTGCCACGGCGCGTGGATTTGAGGATCTCGGCCAAATTCGACGTTTCCACGTTTACTCACCCCTCAGCCCTGATGTGGCACCGCCGGACTTCTTGTTCCCCGGATCAAGCAGTCAAGGCATCGTTTCGACTCGGTGGAAGCAGTCCAAGCGGCAACGACGAGGGCGCTGAACAGCATCCCGGAGGACGACTTGGAAGGCTCCCTACCAGAAGTGTGTGAATGCCCAAGGGGCCTATTTTAAAGAGTATTAAGTCGATGTACCAAAATGTTCAATAATTTTTTTTTTAAATTCAGTCCTACTACTTTTGGATACCACCCTGTATATTTACTACCAATAATTTTGGCACTAGGTAAACATCCCTCTATATCTATGTCTCTCCTCTTTTTCTCTTCCTCTCTCTCCTCTGGTCGTTTTCTTTTAAATTCTAAGAAAACGATGTCATAGCTTAAAGTGATTGATTTTCTTTTTCCTATTGGATCAGTTTTTAGCCTCTTTTCCTTTTATTTTGTAAAAAAGTATCTGCTTCCATCTTGGTACAACCATCTGATGGTCGATTTTTTCTTAGTTTTTACCCGGCCTTCTCTTGCATCATTAGTTTTTATCTGTTTCTTCCATATCTTCTAACTACGTATCCAAAATGCTGAGGATCTGTAGGTGACAAATAGCGAAGAGTCTATTTTTAATTTTATTTTGTTGAAGGTAGAGATGTCGGTTTTTCTTCTTGTGTAAGATATTTGTAGCATTTTCTTCCAACACCATATTTTAAAGGCATAAAAGTCATATACTTTGATTGTCCACGACTCTACCCCGTACATGAAGATTGAAAATACAACCGTTCTAACTTACTATATTTTTTACTTTCCTCCTTGCACCCTCCTTCATTGCTTATCATTAATACTAAGAATACGAATTCGCTTACTCTGTTAAGTTCGATCACCAAGTTTTTCTTGGCAATATGGTTTTTTGTTGGTTATCGTAATTTTAGTTTTATTACAATTTATTTCTAGTCCTTAACTTTCACCTTTGGTTATAACATGCTCTAGCATTGCTATAAGTTCGTCTTTATCTTTTGCCAGTATGGTTGTATCTTTAACGTATCTTAGATTAGTGAATTTTTTCCACCCATTGGCCCTGCTCTGTCAAAATCACCGAGTATTCTTATGATCTCCTCGTACGCATTAATTGGCAACAGTATATCCTTGTCGTTTCCTTCGTGTACCAGAAATGTACCCAATTTGGGCAGATACATAAGGTCGAATATTATCATAAGTCAGAATAGCAGCTCGTATTTTTTAACTATTGGCATGGCTTATTCTCACCTTAACAAATTTCAGAAACCATTAATAGGCAGTCATTCTCGAGAAGGTGGCGAACAATGCAATACTCTTTGCAGTCATGCTGATACTCGGAAAATCAGAATTTTCAGTTACTTCTCGCTCTCCCATTTACACTTAAGTTTTTTTAAGGACATTGGCCTCAAATTGTGCCTTAGATTTTTTCAAAGTTCTGAACGGTTTTACGTTCTCTGTTATGAGAAACTTTATACTAATCAGTTATGCAACAGAACAGAATAGTTAAAGCTGTGATTCCGTGATACCGACTAACAAAGGCGCAATCTATTCAGAAATTCTTTCCTATAAAACCCAGATTTCGTGCTCCTCTCCATTCATCTCACCACTTGTAAAAAGTAAATTTCGATTTAATTTTGATTTACCCCCATAGAACTGGTCCATTCATTTTGACATCTTTTCGTAAATCCCCTTTTTGTGCATTGTTATAAATATTAATTTTGCCTAGGTGCTCGGCTGTAGTTTTCTTTGCTTATTATACCAGTGTATGTACCTTACAATTTATGGTATTTTGTTTATTTTCAAATTTTAATTTCTCTTTTTACTTGTTCTTCTAAA
The DNA here is from genome assembly GCA_036346155.1 of Sinelater perroti. Taxonomy (NCBI): domain Eukaryota; kingdom Metazoa; phylum Arthropoda; class Insecta; order Coleoptera; family Elateridae; genus Sinelater; species Sinelater perroti. Next base: position 11,166,935 of record JARFIY010000088.1, read on the forward strand.
TGATATTTCTCTAGCACACTTTCAATCTTCATGGGTTAGAATTTTCTCCCCAAGATATCTACTACTTTAATGTAGATTTCCCAACTGATGTGTGTATTTCCATATTTTTCTCTTTTTGCAGATATTGTCAATAGTTATTATTCTTATTTTTTATTATTTTTGTTTTTCCAATGTTTATTTATTTTCTGTTTGCTTTAGACTACTCACATTTCCTTGTATTTTAGCTTTGACTTCACTGGCAAAATCAGAAATGCCTAGATTGAGTTCCTAATCTCAGTCCTCTTGATACGGTTTAACATGGATGGTATATGGCCCTATAAGGGTCTCCATGTCATTTCGCGGAGAGATCAGGATCTTTGGTTTATGACAGATGCCTCTGTCGACCTCATAGTTGTACAGCAAGCGGTGAAATTTTCCGGGACTAGAATGTAGATCTTAAACTTTTTGGAATTATATATATTTTGGTGTTTCGATTGAGACCGTAGTTTCCCACAGAAGACCTGACGCTAAAGACGGATACAAAGCTTGTTGATACATGTCTTTGTGATACATTTCTAAACTAAAGCCGCGTATATTCTAGTGGTGTTTTCCTCTCATTCTCATTCTTTTTCATAAATCTATTTATCAGTATGTTCAATATTAATTTGTTGTTTTATTTGCTGGGGTTTATTAATCTAATAATGTTTTTCCTGTAATTCTACGTAATATCTTCATTTCAGTTGTTCGAATTAGGCGTTTGGTATTGGCCATCTACAGTCGGATTTAAACAGCATATGTCAGTATTGGTCTTCTCTTTGTTTAGGCACCCGAATATCTTAAATTGCTTTAATAACTTGTCATACTTTAAGATTTCTCAAAATTTTAGGCGGTTTTACGACTTCAGTCGTCAAAAACCTGATATTAATCCATTGGCCAACTGACGAGAAAACTTTTTGCTTAGACAGCGTGATACATATTAAAGATACAGTAATTTGAGGTATCTTCAAACTACAGAGAAAATCGTCTTCAGGCGTCCTCAACGCTCAGAAGACGTGTCTCTCTCCGGTTATTCCACATCGCGTAAAAAATAATTTTTGTAAATTGTACCAGTAAAACATCACTGTGAATATTAAAACTACAAAACTATGCGAATGAATCAAATATAAACAAAAATTATTTTTTATGCGATGTGGAATAACCGGAGAGACGTCTTGAGCGTTGAGGACGCCTGAAGACGATTTTCTCCGTAGTTTGATATATATATATATATATATATATATATATATATATATATATATATATATATATATATATATATATATATATATATATATATATATATATGTATATATCCTTTTATGTGTTATAAATATTATTAATTTTGCCTAGGCGCTTAACCATTCTCCTCTTTAAATTCTACGTCTTTTGATATTTTGTATGTTTCTACATATCTAGGGATCTCAACTGCTCCTGATATTTTGTTTACTTTTAAATGGTCTACAAGGCCAACGTAATATCAATTATAGGTTTTCAAACAGCAAAAAAGAGGTTAGTGGCTAAGAACCATAAACTCCCAGACTCACTATTTGCTATAAACGCCTAAAAATTCTAATACCCTCGTAAGTGGTACGGGGACGGCCAAACGTTAGCTAACCATCATCTAAGAGAGCCCACCTAAGAGATCGGATGTCAAAGGCTAGTCTTAGAGACTTCCAATAACACCAGTGGAGTCAACATCAACATCCAGATTCATAGGAGCAAGGCTATTCAGACACAGGGCCCGAAAAATACGTTATGAATATAAAAAAGTAATTACAACAAAATTATCGTAAAGTTCCTTTTGCAAATATCGCATCTCCGCGAACATTTCGGCGGGTTCATAAATCTAAGTTAAGAGGAGCAGCAGGCTGCAACTGCAGCGCTTACGCAGCTTTCTTGTAACTACCATAGCCAGTGCTAGTGCCTAGCAGACGCCTTCACCTTCCTCTCCTGTTGAACAGGGAGAAGCTAATCAGACCTGTCCCAAAAGATCATCGTGTCCGCTGGCGAGTAAAAATTGCGTTAATGTCGCCCCCAAGTCTGCCACCAACCGCCAACGCCTTCGACATCCTCAGCGACTAAAAGAAAAATGCAGGAAAGCCTGCCATCACCAGTCTTGGACAGACGTTAGAAACGCCATATATAAGAATCAAGTAGGTATCCTTAAAAACGCTACTACACAAGATAACTGGTGGTTGACTCGCTTCCTGTAGGAAGCAAAGATCCAGCACCACGTCCATTAACTGAATATACTGTCGGGTTCCTGTAGAGTGAAGTACCGGTTATGATTCTGAAACGAATGAAAAGCCGCCAACTACGCTTGCTGCCGTTAGTGTTCTTAAAAATTGAAAAAGCCAATGCAGTCGAGAATATTTTTGGTCCACACGGCGTCTTCGATTTAGCTGTTACGGTGGAACAGTCAAATAGAAAATTGTCAACCAACGCTGTTGTTATACTAGTTCTACGTGTGACTATGCGCACTCCGTGAACCACTAGGAGAAACAAAATGATCTTCTATTCGACTAACTTCAGGAGATGCTCCACCTTTCGAAGCTCGTACTCCATGAAGCGGCGATTGAGATTGCGACGTTTTGTCTGCCGTCGTGTGATAGTGTTATTAATGGCACTTCCGACTCCAGCACCAAATGCCAACCTTTTTTGATGTCCTCAGAAGACAGAGAAGAGAGTATTAAAACGGCAACTTAGTAGAGTCCCATCTCGTCTAGCAAAAAAAAGAGAGGAGTCTCCGAACACAGTATGCAAAACCCTTCAGGGCCACTAGATTGGTTTTCTAAAAACCAAAAACGTAGCGGATGGTGTTTCCATCTACCACACTATCCAGGACTATCAGTGAGCAGCTTACCATCACTTCCATCTGCACAAGCAGAACACATCAAAGAAGATGACCTGAAAACGGATTATTACTTCATTACGACATCCGAACGCTTACCGCGAGGCAGATAAAAAAGATTTCAATTAATAGCCTATAAGACTGATGTTTAATAAACTTGAGCAAAGCGGCAAAATCATTTTTGACCTGCGTGCTATTCTCAACTTGATTATCATAGTGGAGCAACCAAAGTCCATCACTGTTTAGGCATCCAAATATCTTATTCTCTTTAATAACTTGTACTGCGTTTTCAGTATTTCTAAAACATCATAGAAAGTTTAATTTTTAATTTAGTTTAATCTAAAGCTTCAAAACTAGAAAGAAATAGATGTCTTGAAGAGTGATGCTCCTCCAATGAGTATTTTCTAAAAAAGAGATACATATACATGGAATACAACTTTATTACTATATAGTACGTCTTAATACTTATGTGAAGTAGATCATTAGATCGGCTGGTTTAATTTTTTTAGCCTCATGAGTTCACCTGTATCATAGAACAAGGTTGTTCCCAGTTCAGTCGGGTGTATCGTTATCCTGTCCGTGTACCTAAGGCTTATGTTTGTGATTTTTTCCCATATTGTGGATATGTTTAGATCAGTATGTAGTAATATGTTTAGTACATACCATGATGCACTGACTACCACAAGAAGTACTTTATTTTGAAATATCTGCAATATTTCTGTTTTAGAGGACCCCATAATGCTATGTCACAAACCCAAACGGGTTCTACAATTGTCTTGTATAATAGAAGTTTATTTTCAGTAGATAGTTCTGATTTTCTGTCAAGCATCCAATACATTTGGTTCAATTTTATAACCAGTTGTTTTCTTTTGGCAAAATATGTGTACGTCATCCAAATGAAGGCCTAAGTATTTAACTATTGCATTTTGTGGTACATAAGTTTCATTTAATAGTACAGGGGAGGAGGCAGCTTCTATGCTTCAAAAAGAATGTAGTATGTGCAGATTTAGTTTTGTTGGCTTTTATACGCCAGCGTTGTAACCATTCTTCAAACAGGTGTAGGTACATTTGCAGTTTTCCGAATGCTTTAATAAGGTTTTCACAATATGCTAAGATTGTTGTGCCATTATTATTGTTTGTCTGATTTCCGGTAAGTCTGAAGTATATATAGAGTATACGATTATCCTCAAAATGCTTCCTTGTGGGACTACACATAAAACTAGGTGTAATTATTTATAGGATTTTTCATATCTAACTAATAATCTTCTGTCTATAGGACTTTAATAAAGAACACACTGGATATGAAAATTTAAAACATTTATCGGATATTTTCTATAGTACTTTACGGGTAACCAGATCATATCCTAATAAGATTTTGGAATTGGTGCCGCCAAGAATAATATTTTCTACTTTTCTTTGATTAGTTTTCTTTCGTGGGAAAGCTATCTGATACGGTATTTCTAGCTTTCTTCAGATGGTGGTAGCTGAGATGGACTAGGTTGGAAAGCTGTGTTTAAATGTTCAGCCATAGCTCTTTGCTGATCAGTTCTAGCCCAAGTATTATCACTTTTTCATATTGATACTATTTTGTGAATTCAATTTGGGTTAACTCTCAACTCTTCTTCTCGAACTAAGTCATTTTTAATTTGTGTAATATATTTTTAAGTTCTTTCTCAAGTTTATCATTTGGACTTCTTGTTAATTACATTCTTTTCCTAACTCTCCTATTTCAAGTAGATTTTATTTTAATCTTATGGGACACTTGAATGAAATATGCCTGTCATCTCTATCTGGTGTTGTTTGCCGCACCGCTGTTTGGGTAGATTTTGTTACATTAAATCGAATTCTGTGCAGTGCTTAGTTTCAATAAAATAAGAATATCCCGCAACATTTCCAATTTACACTTACATACCGAAATGTAAAAATCAAACATATAGTGACATATGAATATATGAATATTCTGTCGGTTTCTTGGGCAAGCAAAAATGTTAAAATTATGTAGATATATGCAGAATATTTTAGGTTTGTTTATCTGCTCAGATTTAAAATAAGGTAGAGTAACAACATTACAGAAGAGGCCGAAATTACTCAACATTTATACAGCCGCTATAAACATAAAAGTATGGTAATCCTAAACGAAGTGGAATGACTCGGCCACCCGGCTTATTTTGCAAAGCAGGTGCTTTTAACGTAAGTAAAATTAAACATAAACAGCCCCATTCCCCCCGAAACTCGGGCTCTCCCATATTTCCTGATAATACGCGAAAGCAAACCCGAAAATTTTATCCTAATTGCGTGAGCGCAATAGTATGCGCTGCCATTTTATGTCATGCAGTTAAAGCGCCTAGACCGATTTTAGTAAGCCCCGATCGCACGAAAGCTTCGGTACGCCCGCGTTTAGCAAGCCTAATAACGTTTTCGCGCAAGTTCAATGCCAGTTCTTCGGCAAAAGCGCCCGGCCACACCTCAACCGTAGTTACAAAGCCGGATTTTATAAAATCCCGCCTTAGACGTGCTTTTTGTAGTATTAGCCGAAATTGATGGCTTCAGCATTTCTGCCGCACAAAAACGCGGCATGAAAAATGGAGATTACGCGCGTGTTTACTGTGGAAAGCGGGATAGGAAATTCAATTATTAACCACAATTCTTCGTTAGTATCTATGTACTAGCTTTTTTTTTAATTATTCGTTGCAAATTTGCAATTTATTTTCAAGTTACACTTACATACATGGTACTTCTAATGACTATTCAACCAAATTCATTCTAGTTACATTTTCATTGTTGAGCTTAGTTATGGGGTATTTGTTACAACCACTACTTTGTTCTTTGAATTTGTTAACATACAGAACGATTGCGTCGTTTATAATTCGAAAGAAATAAAGAGTGCTGTTCCTGCAATCCGTACATAATCCGTCTATCCGAAGTAAATGCTATCATTCCAGAACTAAGAGAGCCCCCCCCCTCCCGCCGTTCGGGACAACATTGCCTCAATAGATTAGCACGCTATTAAAAACCATTCCCAAATCTAGACTATCCGTCGCCCACGTGCGGTCAAATGCCGTCGAAACCGAAGACCCAGCCCACGACTTCGTCTGTGCACCGGACCACCTGCAACATTCTCACTGCTCGAATGAGTAGCTCTAAACTGCTTAAAATGCTTATAATATTGTAGAATCATCGACTTTAAAAATAGAGTAGAGGGACAATCCGAAGAAGCCACCTTTAGGCACACTAATTTCTTCTCTGGTAGACCCTCCTTGATTTTTCACAAAAAGTGTTTGTAGAATACCTTTGTCAAAATCAAAACTGATGTTTAGGTTTTAAGTCACTTTTTGCCCAAAAAAAAAGTTTTTAAAATATTTTTAGCAGTAATTATAGCGGTTAATAGAAAATTCTATATGTAGCTTACCAGATTGGTGATTATGATCATCAAACAAAATGAGACAAGAATATGACCGCAGAGCTACTATACTTGAATCTTTTGCGCAGGAATATCCCCGACAGAAAATGGTGTGGCTATAAAAATACCAAAATTTACAACGTAGCGAGAAATATAGGGAAGCTAACCACTAGGAGAAGGTAACAGCTGACAAAGCAACCCATAGCAAGCGATCTGATCGCTAAAGAAGTGACCTGTCATGAGGAAAGAAATCGGCGAGACAAGGTCAACAGTAGGTCTAGCAATTTACCAGGACCTACACTACAAGTCCTGAGAAATTTTTGATTGAACAAAACAAGGTGGACAGGAACTTAAAAACCCAAGTACAGATAAAAGACATCAAACTCGACAACGTTGTCTTTCTGAAATCTTCTTGGACGAAAAGAATGTTATCCGGGACGGAAAGGCGGTCGCCAAAATGACCGTTAGATCTGCTAGAGATGCCCCCCGTTGTCCAGACAAAGCTTCCCACCTCTGTGTTGATGCTAGGCTTGTAAACAGCAAGCGGATCTTATGGTGCTTTACTTCTTTAAAGAAGGCCTGAAGGTGACCACTGACAAATACATCAATGTGGTGAAAGTACGTGTTTCAGCAAGACTCTGCTCCAGCCCTTAATGCAAGGAAGACTCAAGCATCGCTATCCTCCAGCACTGACTGCAGTCCTCAAGGCTATTACGTGTGAGACATCATAACACCAAAGGCAGCTTAAGGTCGTCCGTCATGGAGGTAGTAATGCATATCGACAAGGAGGAAGTTGTATTGGCTTGCAGCAAGTTTAGGTTCCGACTCGAGAATGTTGTAGTCGCTACATTAAATATGATTCTCAATACTATTTACTTTGACTGAACTAAGTTTCATATAAATATTTTGGTGTTATTTCAATTGTTTATTTATTTTCCAAATCTACATCGACGACCCTGTATTATAAGAATTTTTAAGTTTAGAGTTAGTCATATTGTGTTTAAATATACAAAGTCTGCCCTAAAAGTATCGAACCAATATTAATATAATAAAAACAGTTTAGAGAATTGGAAGTTAGATACTGGTGAGTGAGCATATGCAGTATGTAATCTCCGCATTTGCAATAAGTGAGCAAGTAGAGCAGTAAATCTGCATTCCATTTGGTGCATAGCTGAAATTATTTGGTTGATTTAGAAGGCTCTTGGAAAACGATTCAATTGGTGCAGTGCAGATAAAGGTATGGTACAAATTATTCAGAAATGGAATCGAAAAGTGATCTACCAGCAAAACATCAAAGCACGTATCAACAAGGATAAGAGACTGACAGTCTAAGAGCTAGAGCAAGAGTTGAATATTCCAAAAACGAAATCATGTAAAATGTCGATAAATGATTTTGACATAAAGCATGTCGCAGCAAAATTTAGAAAACTTAGAACAACTTTAAAAGAGAAGGGATTTCAGCCCGTCGGCGAGATTTAAGCCCGTACATAGGAGAGTTATTCGCGATTCCGACACAAGAATTGGAGAACGTTTTGAACAGTAAAAATGATGCTGGGAGAATGTGTGCATATTTTGAAGAAAACTAAGGCTACGCACAATGTTTCGTATGTCTTGTACCATTTTCACTAAAAATATAGATTTTTTAATGACCATAATTTGTAATTCTTTGTATTATAAGACTCGACACTTTATACATCAGTTACGATATTGTAAAAATCAAGTGGACTTATTGAGTTGTACTAAGTTTCTCTACATGTAGACGTATATTATAATTTTTTGTCAATATCTTTCTTTGCTGCTTTAAAAATTGTTATCGTTAGGTGATTTACTACATATTCAAGTTCAGAGTTTTTTATTGTATGACATAATTTAATATTTAAATCTTAAAAAGTCTTTTCTTGGACTCTTGCACAAAAGTTGGATGACTACCCTTTCCATATTATATTTGTGGAAACGGTGTAAAACCTTACTACGTTTTTTTAATAAACTACAAAATAGGGCAGCGTCCTTTATAACTTCCAAACAAGACTTCAAAACAAAGTTATTTAAAAGTGAGGAAAGTAATTTGATTAAACACAGATAGTCTAGGAGTTTTCCCTTCAAAGGCTCTTAGCAGCCAACATGTTATGGATCAATGAACAAGAAATTTTTACTGTCAAACTGAATATTTGAATCAACACGTCCTCAATCAAATTTTGTTGTCAGTAGCAAACTACAGAAAGCATTAGTGAATTTTGCAGTCTTCTAGGGGATCTACACGCTAATATGCATACTGCACGAAGAATTTTGCATCAAGATCTTTATTATTATCCAGATCATTATTGTAGAGAAATTCAACTGTATTTTTTATTTACAAGGAGCATTTCCACCTTTCGGGATTCGTTAACAAGCAAAATTTTTGTTATTGAAGTGATAACAACCCATGAGATATCCATGAAAGGCCTTTCTACAGAAAGCATGTCAGTGTTTGATGGGAGGTGAATAAGTGGGAGTTTTGGTCCTTTACTGTTTTGGGAAGAAAGACCAAATTGCGACAGACACTTCCAATTGATATGTGGAAATAATTAGACTCGGATTAAATCTCGATGCACTCTAACTAAAAAACATTTGGTCCAAAGAGGATGCTGCTACAGCTCATGCAACAGTGCTGCGAAAGAACTTCCTCAGCAGATTTTGCTACTTCCTATGAGAATATCTCAAGGCTAATGTTTACAAACATCATCTTAGAACTCTTCAAAGTCTACCACATGCAATAAGTCAAGTCAATAAGACAAGAAAGAATATTGAAGATCTTCAAAATACGATTTCAACAATGCATCAAAAATAAGAGATATTACTGGTCGATTATCAATATATTAAAACATACTAAATTAAATCTTCAAGTTCTGTAGCTTGATCCTGTAAAAATATGGTATAACACCAATTTTATTTATTTAACCTAAAAAAGAAGGAGGGAGCTTTACCCCATTCTGTATTGCTTTATAGTTAAAAGCAGAAGTAATAAATGGTTTTAATTTAAATATTTTGCCTCATATTGTTTAACAAAGTTAGGTAAGTTAGTAATAATTATAGTTGATTAAATAATAGAGCAAAACCTGCACGTCTTTTCCAAAAAAACTACTAGATGTTAGAAAAGAAGCATGAATGAATAGTCTTAATAATTTTCTTTTAAGTTTGTTTCAGATTAACAATCAGAATCATTTTACATAATAAATATATAGTAAGGTCCTATGAGCCAATGAGATGACGGTAGTGACGTGAGGGGAGTCCATCCATCGATGTTATCCCGTTAGTTTCTTCTTAGATCAATGGGCCACGTTTTTGTAGTCGTCTAGGAGGTGGATCATGTTGCAGGCTGGATGCCAGTACATTGGGATGAACTTGAAGTCGCAGGAAATGGTTGTTGCTTCTTTTAGTACGTTCTTCTACTACTGTTGGCATTTCCAGGTCGGTGGTATGCAGGGTGTCGTTGCTAACATACCAGGGAGCATTGGCTAACGTTCTCAGTGTTTTGGATTGCATGCGTTGGATTATGTTTACGTTTGACTTGCAGGAGCATCCCCACAGCTCGATGCCATAGGTCCAGATAGGTTTAATTATTATTTTATAAAGTAAAATCTTATTTTCTAAAGATAGACACGATTTCCTACCAAGTGACCAGTACTTTTTTTTAAGTCGTAGATCAACTTCCTGTCGTTTCTTTAATATATGCAGTTTCCACGTGAGTCTTTTGTCTAAATGAAGGCCCAGGTAGCGGGCTTCATTTGCTTGAGGAATTGATACATTATTTAGATGCACCGGCGGGCATTCCAAGCGATTGAGGGTAAAATTTACCTGGGTGCATTTGGCTTCGTTCACTTGTATTCTCCATTTGTTTTGCCAGGTTTGTAAAAGGGACAGATGATGTTGCAAGTTTAAGGAGGCTGTTTGAGGATTGGTATGATGAGAGAGAAGAACTGTATCGTCAGCGAATGTGCTTATAGTTGTAGTTACTGTTGTAGGTATGTCTGCCGTGTACAATGTATATAGAAGAGGTCCAAGAACGCTGCCTTGTGGTACTCCGGAGTTGATTGAATGAATGGCAGAATATTCTTGGCCATACTTTATCTGGAAGTGTCGATTTGATAAATAGGATTTTATCAGTAAATAATATTCACTTGGAAGGTGTAATTTGAGTTTATATAAGAGCCTCTTATGCCATACTTTATCGAACGCCTGTTGTATATAAATAGGTACTGCTGGACAGTCAGATTTAGAGTCCAGTGCTGTGTTGATCATATATACGACGCGATGACATTTCTGAATGATAGAGTGATACTTTCTGAACCCAAACTGGTGGTCCGGGATGCAGTTTTCCAATATATCTGTTTCATGTATTCTCCTGACTAAAAGTTTTTCTAACAGTTTAGAAACTTGGAGCAGTAAGCTTATTGGACGGTAAGATGTAATTTCCTCAGCAGGTTTACCTGGTTTTGGTATGAGAATTATCTGTGCGAATTTAAGTGGTAACGGCCAATAATGGAGACGTAAGATAGAATTGAAAAGGTTCCTTAGAAACACCAGACCGACTCTAGGTAATTCAGCAAGCACTTTACCGGATATTAGTTCGTACCCTGGTGCTTTTTTATGGTTAAGATGTTGAATTTCTTCTTCCAGATCTGCACAGGTGAATCTCTTGATAGGTAGCGACAGTTGCAATGGTATGTCCAAGAAGCTGTTTACTGTATCACCAGGATCATCTGAGTAGGGCGTAAAAACATTAGCAAAGTGTCGTGCAAATAAGTCTACCTTTTCCTGATCTGTTCTAGCCCACTCGTTATTTGTTTTTCTTAGTGGGGGATTTGTTTTTTGTGACCGTTTGTTTGCTTTGGCGATTTTCCAAATGCTATTATCGGTTCTTGATAACGTAGTTAGATAGTGGTTAAAAGTTTCCTGCCTTATCATGTGTAGTTGGTTCTTTAAGGTATTTTCTAATCTATTATACATTGTTTTGTCAGCTGGATGTTGTGTTCTACGCCATCTAGCTCTCGCTCTTCGCTTCTGTCGAACTAATTCAAGTATGTCATTAGGAATATTTATATCTCTTTGAACGCTGTTTGTGATCGTAGGTGTGGATTTCCATGCTGCATTTTGCAGAGTAGTGATAAAGTGATCAGTAGCTTGCTCTAATTCCTGGGGAGTTTTTAAACTAATATTTGATTGTAGGGTTTCTTGAAGAATGGCTTTGTATGAGTGCCAATCTGTTTTATTGTTATAAAGTGATGGTCTTGGTGATTTTTTAATTATCGTTGTACTGATTGTAGCGATAACTGGTGTATGATCTGAAGATAAGTCAAGATTGCTGATAATATCCGTATAGTTAGAAGAAATTCCATTTGTGACAAAAAAGTCTAGCAAATCAGTTGTTTTATTATGGTCCATGGGCCAGTATGTTGGCTCTCCAGTTGATAGGTATCCATATTTTTCTTCTCGTAGGAGGTTATATAGTGCCCTACCCCTAGTGGTAATTAGCCGAGATCCCCAGTAGGTGTGCTTACAGTTGAAGTCTCCACCGCATATGAATGTACTGCCAAGTGATTGGAAAAACGGCTTGAGGTCCTCCTTGGTAATATTATGTCTTGGTGGACAATAGACAACAGATATGATAATTGGGTTTGGTAATTTACAAACTTGTATTGTTGTTGCTTGTAGGCATGGATCCTCATATTTTTATAGTTCATAATGAATTATTGAGCTCTTTATGAGTACCTCTGTTCCTCCGTGGGCGGTACCATCCGGATGTTCCGTATGATAGCATGTATAGTGCGGAACTCTTAGATAAGATCTGTCCGTAAAATGTGTTTCTGATATAAGAAATATATCTATATTATGAAGTTTTGAAAATAATTCGATTTCTTGAATTTTTGATTGGATGCCATTCGCATTCCATAAACATATTCGTAAGGACTTAGACATTAACGACAAGTTTATTTATGATAGTAGACAACATATTTATTATCATGTTGTTTTGTTGCATTAGCTGGGTGTACATCATTTTGAATTCCTCTAAGAACTTTTGTAAGATTGTGTCTTGACTGTTGGCTTGTACAGTGTCACCTTGTACTACTTGGCTGTATGTTGAGGGTGTGAACTTTGAGTGTTGTCTATTGTTGCGGGGTGGTGAGTGGTTTGAATTGATAAACCTGTTTTGAGTCTGTGTGTCTGGTTTCAGTCTGTTTTGTAATTCTTTGTGTACTGTACAGCCTCTATAGTTGGAGGGATGATCACCGCCACATAAAGCACATTTAGCCGGCAAATCTTTTGATTTCTTGCATGTCTTAGTGTCATGCGGTCCTCCACATTTAACGCAAGTGTAGGGACGGTTACAGTAGGCTTTGTTATGGTTATATTGTTGACACCTCGTACACTGGACAATTGATGTATTTTTACGTGGCGGCTCCACTTTTATAACGTGATTATTTAAGAATTTAAGGTTGTAAATGTCTTTATTGTTTTCAGCAGGTTCCAAGTCTACAAAAAACATTGGTAAGGATAATTTTGTAATTCTGTGTTAGATGTTTGTTACAGCTCTTACTTTGAAACCTTTCTCTTCCAGTGATTCTGCTATTTCGGTAGAGGGTACAGTAGGATGGAGGTTACGAATGACAACTCTATAAGTTTTCTCTCATCTGATATGTGTGGTAAATTATACCTGTTTCCTTCATGAATGTTACTAACTTACAGTATGTGTCTGGAGTGTTTGCACTTAGCTTAACTATATTATCAGCCATTGTTTTTGTTTTATATTGTTCTATTTCAGTAACAGCTGTTAGAGCATTTATCATTTTATTATAATCTGTAACTCCATGTACAAATATCGGAGGTGGTCTGGGTATCTTATTTTGTTGAACAACCGGTGCGACTTCAGTAATATCCTCATTAAGGCTATTAAGGGCAGAATATCTATTATTTTGTGTGACATGTACTGCTTTATTTTGTGTGACATGAACTGCTTTATTTTGTGCTGATTGTTTTGTTATTCTTTTCCTTTTTCTGTTTTGTACACATTGCCATTCTTTATTGGGCATTGTATTCAATTCCACTTCACTATCACTATCAGATGTATTTATTCTGTTTGATAAATTATTTGTCGGTATGTTATGTAGTTGCATTGATATAAAAGTATGATTAGTTTGTGTATTCATTTGAGATTGTAAATTTAGGTACTGCACATTTGGCACATATGTCAAGTTATTATGTAAATAAGGAGTATTGATAATAGGAAATTGGGGATTAAGCTGGCTATCCATCGGGGCGAAGCTATTATGTGATTGAGATGCTAGCTGCCGTGTTAATTGCGTTGACGGAATATAGAAATTATTATTGCTGTTGCATGCCATTTTAGTAGCATGTTGATTGATTTCATATAACTATTTTACGAAATGTGAGTTTATAATTATTATACTTCACACAGATTAAACCAGCGTATTGCTGACCTAAGGTCAGCGATAACCGCGTTACACACTTTCACTATTATCGCTCAGCACACGTCTTTACGGTATGAAAGTCAAACGCGGACTAGTCTTAATAATAAATAACAGAAAGGGCAAATAAAATTAGAATAACTAAAATCTTCAAACTTGGCAGATCATCTAATCTTCCTTCTCCTCCCCTTCTAAAGCTCTTTTTTTATAATTTCCATTTGAAAGGAAATGCAGTGGCATTCTCTTCGTATTTATTTTTTACATCAGATAGAAACAAGTTTTTCAATTAATTAATATTTTCTAAATTGTTCCTCAAAACTATATATTAAAAAATTATCAGAATCTAATTCAATGTCATGCATTTAGAGTTCTCCAAAGCCGTTGATGCAATAAATCGCAAATTACTTTTCATAAATTGCATCTTTATGGAGTCTTGTAAAATAAATTTCTGGTTAGTAATTGGAAAAGTTTCTCACTCTGATGGTCCATGAATCCAATTTCGGTTCATAACATTTAATATTTTTGATAACGATATATAACTTGGAATCAAATAGGACTATTTTCTTGATATTTGTAATGATATTAAAATCTTCAAAAATGCAGCTGATGTAAAAACAATCCATTTTTGTTGGATAAATATAAATAGTCTTATCTTAGCGCAACAGATGCTGTGCCATTACTTTTAATTGGATAATTTGATAAAAATACTAATTGAATTGCAATTTAATTTAAATGAATTGTATTGCTTATCTTTTAGGCTTTCTCTTTGATTTCCAGCTCAGCTTTGATCATTATAATTTTTTAACTCTTAAAAAAAACCTTCAAATACTTAAGGTTTATCTCAGGTATCACGAAAAATTCCAATTAGACCCAACTTCTTTTATGCTGCACTCTTTAACCAATTAGAAGCTGTTTTTCTTTAAAAATTGCGTTTCTATTAAACATTCCGAAAAATCAAAAATGTAATTCTTTGTAGGTTTTATTCGCTATTTAAAATCTTTGATATATTTTTATAAATTTAGTTTTTCTGTCTCTTTATCTTAATTTTTCTTCACCAAGTAACACAGTCATACCACATTAAGTAATATAATGTGTCTAGACACTATTTACCTCACAAGCATAGATTTATCGTTAAATGCATGCATTTTTTATATTAGCAATTTCCGTAGAGCTGCCCCGAGACATTCTTTGTTCCTTATTGAAAGAGAACTTTTGCGACGTATTGCTTCTTTCATTCGTCAAACAAAGCTCGGTGCATTATTGGCAAATATGGAACCGAAGGCAACGCAGTATATCTAAAAGCCCGCAGGGTGATAACGGTATGTTTATTGATATGAGGCTGCATATTAATGCGGCGTGTAGCGGCATTGCTGAATACGTAGGTGGAGTCAATTCAGTAACTCGCATACATTGGTAATATTCTCGCGAGGGTAGCCAATCTATTAGTAAAATCTCTTTAATTTTAAAAGACTGGTGATAACTTTTAAGATGAAGGTTTCCTAAACTGGCGTTTCTTTTCCAACATCTTATTCCAAAACCATAATCCGTCTCCTGTGACAAAAATGTCTACAGTCTAGGCTGGATAGCTGCAGTATCAGTTAGCACACGCTTCAGATAAAGGCAGAAAGTACTGCAAACCCTTTGTGCAGACCTCTGTTACCTCCAATTCTTATAGATCATCATTTGTGGGATTTTGCCTTTCTCTCTTTAAGCTTCGATATCAAATTTCTACACACATGACTGCTCTCTTAGTATAGATGATCTAAGCAATTGTTCCCTTCTTCCAAAGAAACCACGCAACCCATCTCTGCCTATGATGGTCTACTTCTATAGTTTTTCGCTGTACAAATATTTTGTTTTATTAAAATTCAAAGATAAACATCTCCATGTTGTAATACCACATTACCCAAATTTTGCATTGCCAAGTTAGACATTGTTCACACTACAACATGGCAAAAAGTAATTGATGACTCCAAACCATACGTGTCTAGCCATTCAATTTGTTATATTGCTGCTAACGACGCCTCAGCATTTAAACAGAAATTTTTGACTGTAGGAGGCTTCTTAACCATGGATCTGCGTGTCCCAATTCTTGACTTATACTTATAATACTAAACGAATAATTAGTAGTACTGCTAAACTCCTGTGTAATTCCCTTATACAATTATTGGCTTGTAATAATTATGTTTTTGAACACCTGGCTTTCTTGTGGTTGTGCCTCTCAATTTTCATTTCACAATAGAATCACTAGCAGTTAGTTTAAGCAAATTTATTTCACGTTTATTGACTTTATTGACATGCTTTTTTCAATCCTGTTAGTCAGCTCATAACAACATCAGTTTGTTAGTTATAAAAACATGTCTAAATATTTTTGATTACTTAGTGTATAATCTTTTTAAACTGTTACCTTCTTGATTAATTTAAAACACCAAGGGGCTCTAATTTTCTTAAAATCTGGGTGTTCTACTGCTCAGTCATTATTTTGTAATAATGTTAAATATTATTTCATTCTCGAAATATTACAATTCTCAACACTTAGCTATTAAATGCTGAAAGGAGAACTATAGTAATTATTAAAATTATTATTACTATTCGTATTACTGCTTTGTAGCATTATTAAACTATATAATTCTAATATTAACTAATAATAATTTGAAATATGTTTTCATTTATCAGCAGAAATGCGTTTAGATTTTGTGAAAGCAAAGTTCTTATTTATTCAAAATCAGAACGTAATCCAATTCCGCTTCTTTGTGCCCCAGAATATCGGTTTAAATTTTCAATCATCTATCAGTTTACATATTTGGGGGCACAAAGCTGCCATTATTCTCTAACAAAACATTCTTTCGCGGGTTTTTTATTAAAAATCATAACGTAGCGGCTATGTTACCACAAGATTTTAAAAAGTTATTATTAGATTGTATTTCCAGCATAAGTTTTATTACAAACTCAAAACTATACCTCCCCTCCCCCCCGTGGAATAAAACATTCTAAATTACCTCCGCTAAAACGATACATTCTTCTAATATAGTTTTCATTCTAAAATGGAAAATTCTAAATAATATGTGGAAAACTACTTTACAGGAGAAGAAAGTCTCCAGAGATAATTGAATGAAACAAAGTACTACAAACAGTTAACAAAATGCAGTAAAAAAGTATTTTGAGAAAATATAAACCAGTCCAGAATTTGTCCGACTTCAAGAGATGCTCAGTCTCATAACAATCTTCTGGAACTGGGAAGGCTACTGTCATCAAAATGGTTCAGGAACACTTAATGTTAACATGTTAATCTCCGAGATCTAGAAATAGGCCATTGGGGCACCCTGCTAAGATCGCAGGATGGCGTCCACTAAAGCCAAACGAAATTGAACAGCGTTACGAAAGCCGTACAGAAAATTTCAGTATTGTAATAAGAGAATCGAGCTGCTACCTTTTACTACCTTCGAGTAGGTGCTAGCTATTATAGCTAACCCTGTAAAAGAGAGCAGTAAGGAAATAATTGCTACCACCACTGCCTCTTCACGGGAGCTGATTACTAGAACTAATCCTGTACAAGACAGTAAAAGAAGGCAAACACTACTGCTAACCAAAGGCCGGGTGTTTCAGCTAGTTCTGAGGAAGCTCCTCCTTCAGATATAAAAAGTAAGAGGGGTTGTACGGAAGGAAGCACTATAGCCAGTGATCGTGGAGGTTTTGGACACTCATATGTCCACCCTAGCAAAAAACCAACTCGTACTACTTTTAAGGGATGGTAGATTCTTGAAATCATCTGTGAAAAGGACTATCCTTTACAGTAGCCAAAACAGGCAGTTGCCAACCTTCCCTCCTTGTAGGATGAAGCCTATCTGGGCGTCCTGCGGGTGGATCGGCTGCCTAAATTGAAGAAGGCGTCTCTGTAGATTCTGGAAACCTGAAGCTACAGAAACCACCATCTGTAGGCTCGCAGTGCAGAACCCCTGGCTGAAAATTTAAGAGTGGTGCATCTCTCACAATGCCGAAAAGAAGAAACCTATGAGCAGACCTCTAATATTTGGTATAAGTGGGGAGAAAGTGACTGCCATTAATAACAAAGGAGGAAAACTGTTTATCAGTTCTCGGCCTTAAATTTTAAAATTCCTGCGCTTGCTCCAATTAAAGAATCCATGTTGGTGAAGTTTTGGGCTAACATGGCCAACGTCAGCGCTACCCCTTTGACGAACATCTTTAAGTCAAGTTGAATTGACTGGCAGACAATACACAAAACAGTACACTTATTTGAATCATATAAATCGTTAAAATCAGATAATATCAAATTAATTATGTTATGGGATAATTTGATAGTATAGATATTTTTCTAAGCAATAGTCATATGGTGCATAAAAGAGGTGTCAACAACTGCTTTATTCGACAATAACATTTTTGTGGAAAAAGTAAAAAGAGCACATTTCTAAGAAATGAATTGGGAGAAAGTTCGAAATTATCGTATTACAACGACGAAAACGTCACGAAAACTACGTTTGTGTCCTTATTAAAAGAGTTAATTGAAGAAAAGTTAATAAATAGCCTTCAATTCTGCAGAATGGATTTAGAAAGTGTGGACTTGTTCCATGGTGTCCAACGGCAGTACAAATCGATCGAAACCCAAGTGCTCCTGTGATAGCTTGCGAGTACAGAAAATGATCGTCTGGACTGACTGGAATCAGTCGTGGGTTCCGAAAAGTGAAGTTATTTCACCAAGGATTGTTGATGAGAGGATAGAAGTCTATTCGCAGTGTGGAAGATCGCCTGCACACAAAGACCTGAGACCGAAAAATCCGGCACACTGTAAATAGACTTCTATCCTCTACATCAATATGTGGGTATTGAAAATCCAGCTGAGGAACCTTGATGGTTCACAAGTCCAAACTTCGTGCCATCACCAAAAAACCCAGATTGATGGTTCACAAGTTCAAACACTCTTGTGCCATCACCTTTCGAAAGGAGTCTTTTCTATCCTAAAGCTAAAGAAAACCAACACGGTAGTAAGCTAGCCAAGAGAAAAAAATGTCTAGTGTAATCACGACAGCAGAGTGGACGTTGTATACACAAAAAAAATCTGCTGAGAAGGAAAAGAAGGAGGAAGAAAAGAAATCACGTTTGGTAGCTCGCCTACAAAAGAGACAAGACAAAGCTAAAGCTATACAATTAAAAAATGTCAATAGGAAACTGTTCCCTCCAAAAAAACGACACAGATTCAGAGCATGAATTGCTGATAAGCCTAAATTCATCTTCAGGCGGTAGTGACGCGGGTGACTATATTTCAGGCACTGAAAACACTGGACTGTCGCTGATTCCTGCTAAAAAAGAGAAAGGTGAATTTGTAGCGATGCGCTACGACGAGAACGTCTTCTCTGGAGTAGTGATAGAAATTCTCCAAAATGACGCTAAGGTGAAGGCAATGAAGAAAAATGGCGGCTGTGGAAATGGCCAGAGAGGGACGACATTGTATTTTATAGCTGGGCGGACGATATTTTAGGACATTTCGCCGCCTTCCAAATTTAGTAGCCGAAGGAAATTTTTCAGTCCGGAGTTAGAAGAACTTAATTAGATTAAGTAAATGACATTTATGTACTGAATTTTTCCAATTAAGTAAGTACAAGGTACAAGTTTGATTTGAAGTAATTTGAATTGTACTTTTTGTTCAATTTTCAATGCAGTTCAGTTAACTAAGTACCTGTAGATAACATGTTTGTACCCAAATAAGTCCAGGGAGTAGCTGAGGAAGAAATTCAGGGATTTCTAGCGCTACAACAATTAGAAAAAGTTCAAAAAGTGGGCTGTCATCTTTAGGTTCTCAAAATGTCATCTTTAGGTACTATCATAGTTTTCACTGTCCACTTCAGGTGCCAAAACCATATCCGATATAAAATTAAAAAACAAATCCTACACTTAAGTTAAGGATAAACGTGCATCTAAATCTGTTAGCGGAAGACACAAAGATCGTAAATAAATATATATCTTAGTTGTTTGTTTAAAAACTTAGATGTGTGAGTAGAAAAAGCAAAAAAAAATCCTTATAGCGTCCATCATAGGTGCCGTTACCTTAATTGGTGACTCCAAACCATACGTGTTTAGCCATTCAATTTGTTTTATTGCTGCTAACGACGCCTCAATATTTAAACAGAAATTTTTGACTGTAGGAGGCTTCTTTACCATGGAAATGCGTGTCCCAATTCTTGACTTACAGTTATAATACTAAACGAATAATTAATAGTACCGCTAAACTCCTGTGTAATTCCCTTATACAATTATTGGCTTGTAATAATTATGTTTTTGGACACCTGGCTTTCTTGTGGTTGTGCCTCTCAATTTTCATTTCACAATAGAATCACTAGCAGTTCGTTTAAGCAAATTTATTTCACGTTTATTGACTTTATTGACATGCTTTTTTCAATCCTGTTAGTCAGCTCATAACATCAGTTTGTTAGTTATACAAACATGTCTAAATACTTTTGTTTACTTAGTGTATAATCTTTTTAAACTGTTACCTTCTTGATTAATTTAAAACACCAAGGGGCTCTAATTTTCTTAAAATCTGGGTGTTCTACTGCTCAATCATTATTTTGTAATAATGTTAAATATTATTTCATTCTCGAAATATTACAATTCCCAACACTTAGCTATTAAATGCTGAAAGGAGAACTATAGTAATTATTAAAATTACTATTACTATTCGCATTACTGCTTTGTAACATTATTAAACAATAATAATTCTAATATTAGCTAATAATAATTTGAAATATTTTTTCATTTATCAGCAGAAATGCGTTTAGATTTTGTGAAAGCAAAGTTCTTATTTATTCAAAATCAGAACGTAATCCAATCCCGTTTCTTTGTGCCCCAGAATATCGGTTTCAATTTTCAATCATCTATCAGTTTACATATTTTGGGGCACAAAGCTGCCATTATTCTCTAACAAAACATTCTTTCGCGAGTTTTTTATTAAAAATCATAACGTAGCGGCTATGTTACCACAAGATTTTTAAAAGTTATTATTAGCTTGTATTTCCAGCATAAGTTTTATTATAAACTCAAAACTATATCCTCCTCCTCCCCCGGTGGAACAAAACATTCTAAATTACCTACGCTAAAACGATACATTCTTCTAATATAGTCTTCATTCTAAAATGGAAAATTCTAAATAATATGTGGAAAACTACTTTACAGGAGAAGAAAGTCTCCAGAGATAATTGAATGAAACAAAGTACTACAAACAGTTAACAAAATGCAGTAAAAAAGTATTTTGAGAAAATATAAACCAGTCCAGAATTTGTCCGACTTCAAGAGATGCTCAGTCTCATAACAATCTTCTGGAACTGGGAAGGCTACTGTCATCAAAATGCTTCAGGAACACTTAATGTTAACATGTTAATCTCCGAGATCTAGAAATAGGCCATTGGGGCACCCTGCTAAGATCGCAGGATGGCGTCCACTAAAGCCAAACGAAATTGAACAGCGTTACGAAAGCCGTACAGAAAATTTCAGTATTGCAATAAGGGAATCGAGCTGCTACCTTTTACTACCTTCGAGTAGGTGCTAGCTATTATAGCTAACCCTGTAAAAGAGAGCAGTAAGGAAGTAATTGCTACCACTACTGCCTCTTCACGGGAGCTGATTATTAGAACTAATCCTGTACAAGACAGTAAAAGAAGGCAAACACTACTGCTAACCAAAGGCCGGGTGTTTCAGCTAGTTCTGAGGAAGCTCCTCCTTCAGATATAAAAAGTAAGAGGGGTTGTACGGAAGGAAGCACTATAGCCAGTGATCGTGGAGGTTTTGGACACTCATATGTCCACCCTAGCAAAAAACCAACTCGTACCACTTTTAAGGGATGGCAGATTCTTGAAATCATCTGTGAAAAGGACTATCCTTTACAGTAGCCAAAACAGGCAGTTGCCAACCTTCCCTCCTTGTAGGATGAAGCCTATCTGGGCGTCCTGCGGGTAGATCGGCTGCCTAAATTGAAGAAGGCGTCTCTGTAGATTCTGGAAACCTGAAGCTACAGAAACCACCATCTGTAGGCTCGCAGTGCAGAACCCCTGGCTGAAAATTTGAGAGTGGTGCATCTCTTACAATGCCGAAAAGAAGAAACCTATGAGCAGACCTCTAATATTTGGTATAAGTGGGGAGAAAGTGACTGCCATTAATAACAAAGAAGGAAAACTGTCTTATCAGTTCTCGGCCTTAAATTTTAAGATTCCTGCGCTTGCTCCAATTAAAGAATCCATGTTGGTAAAGTTTTGGACTAACATGGCCAACATCAGCGCTACCCCTTTGACGAACATCTTTAAGTCAAGTTGGATTGACTGGCAGACAATACACAAAACAATACACTTATTTGAATCATATAAATCGTTAAAATCAGATAACATTAAATTAATTATGTTATGGGATAATTTGATAGTATAGATATTATTCTAAGCAATAGTCATATGATGCATAAAAGAGGTGTCAACAACTGCTCTATTCGACAATAACATTTTTGTGGAAAAGGTAAAAAGAAAACATTTCTAAGAAACTGTCGCATACTATTTTTTTGCAGGACAAAATCTAAAACTTGCCTAGTTGAAGATATTTAGTACACACTTTGTTCTCTAAAGACAATATTTCATAAGCTGACCATAATAAGTAACTTCTGCAACCGTAATGGCTAACAAATATTAAAAAAATTAAAGATCGGCCAATTTTAAAAGACAATAATAAGCTGAGAGGCAGTTTCTAGCGGTTTTGGTTGGATAGCTTAGGAGGGACACATACTTTATTGTTATTTTGAACAAAGAAACAATATTTTTTTGGAAACTGTAAATCTGAAGTAAACGTTAGCTTTTCTCTAACTCTTTAGATTTAAACAGCGATATTTAGATAAAAAGTTAATAAGAAAAGATGGAAAATATTAGAAGATATCAAAAATTTAAAAAAAACACCACAAAACAGATGACGTTCCTAAAAAAACGATCCTAGAAAAACGTTCCTAGAAAACTTTGAAATTACTTAAAAAATTGTAACTACAATAGGTAAACTATATAATAAAAATTGTAAGATTGGTACCACTTATTGACTGTCCATTTGAGTTCGTGTGGTCTGTCAGGTAAAACCACACTTTTAAGGATTATTTCTATGAGCTTTGTTAAGCGATTGCTCTAACTACATTATTTTCTTCAATTCATTGGAGCTGTCTGTGATCTACTACGGCAGCTACTATTCTGACTCCGTCGAATGTGAAATTTAGCAATTTATATTCCTGCATCTGTCACATGACCTCTAACCTATTTCTACTATATCTCCGGAACAATATCAGATAAGCTCCTATTGTATAATTTCATCTAGTGCTTTATATAGTGTAGACATGTACATGCTTCCATCAAAAATTCTAAAGCACGTGTTGTTCCTTTTTGTGATAAAAACCAATGTTTCCACTTAATACCACAAGGACTTACAACACTGTTTGTATGGTACATCTATGGATACCCAAAATCTATTATCAGATGCGCATATTTGCTATTGTGTAAAATTACATCAGAAAATAAGTCGAGACCATCAAAAGACAAGTTTGATGAATTTTCTTAAACAATTTCTAAGTTGTTGCGTTCAAATGTTTATACAGCAAAAAGGGACAATGTGTAACTGTTAATGATTTAATTTCTGTGAACGTATAATGCTAGTTACGCTCCTAAATCTCTTAGATTTTAAGAAAACTGTGGTCTCCGTGTACCGGATAATATGATATCTCTTACCGAGAATTTTTTATGTTTTATTTTATTAGAAAAAACTGGTCTTGAAAACAATTTTTACGCCTCCCAACTGCATGGTGATCAGCTTTGCCTAACAACCTTTTATGGAGTCATTTATTGGTATAAATGTCATAACAAACATTACTAAACAAGACGAGTGATAAGGTCTATTGCTTTTTAAGAGCTCAGAAATTCTCTTATTTTATCTGTCATGTTTAGATATTGCTTTCGTGGCTTCTAGGACATATATACAATTGACAATATTGTTGAATTCACAAAAGTCAAAACCGAACAGGACAAGCTCTAGAAAATTCGACTAACATTTGACTATATTTTGCTGAAATTGAGCGAAAACTAAGTCATCAGTGACCTAATGGTTAAATTCAAAAGCCAAATATATGTTCCTCAAACTCATCCAAAGAGGTTAAAAAATATGAGCTCAAGCTGATAACTCATCAGATGTTTTATAATTCCAAATTTACATTGGAAAGGTTGATTCTGTTAGTATAGTAAAGATCTTACTAAACATTGATCTTCAAAAATTGCAAAATATATTCTGACAATGTTTTTTGACTTTTAAGTTATTTATAGGAGAAGGGACTCTACACACGTGCCACAGTAAGAAAGTGGCATAAGGTATTCAAGAGACCTGCGTAAAAACAAGTGGATAAGCAGGAGTCTCTAATAATAGAATGTTATGTATTAAGCGGATGAGTATTAGATCTATCAGATTCATGAGCAATTCTGCAGGCCACTCAACGTACAAAATGTGAAAAAACCTAAAAAGATAGTAGTAAGCAATAAATTTCCTTCCTATAACTTATAAGGAACTACAAAAATCATATATATGCATTTCTTTAAATAAAATGAATTTCAAAGCCAGGAAATGGTAGTAGCATAGTCTTCTTTGGCTTTTTATTAATTTGAGTTTGGTGATTTCTGTTATTATATATTCTAATCAACCCATAGGGATTAATAGTCTTACTTTAAAGCACTTTAGAACAGAAATTACATGTGACCTATTAGCTGCAATTCTAAAATTCCAACAAATATATTTAAAATTAACTTGCCAATTAAAAACTAGAATGCACATATGTCAATTCACAGGAACACAGTGAGATATGCTCATTTCATTACTTGAGTGGAAATTCACAGAACAAGGAAGCATTACCTTCCTAATAGCACTAAATGAGACCACGTACTCTCTATTCAATTAGTCACCTAATGACGTTTCTCAATCAATATTAAAGAAAAAATAATTCGGAACTAAAGGCAAATTCTACTAAAATTATGTAGAAAAAAAGTAAATATAAGAAAAACGATAAAATCGCTAGTTTGTACTTGGCAAAAAAGAAAAAATAAGGTCAGCGTTGCAAAAGAATATAAATGTAATCGAAGCTTACTATACAGATAGAAGAATAACGATTTTATGCTTAATCTAAAGTTTAACGAAAGAAAGGCTAACAAAGTCAAATTACAATGTAAGATAGGAAAAAATTATATAAAAGACTTTCCATTAGATAGAAGGAAATTAAGGCGTGTTTATGATTAAAAAATATTTGCAATAAATACCATAAATGTTAAAATGCCCCATTAAATTTTATATTTTGTTCTTTAATTACACTCAAAAATAAAATGAACTAACTGCTTGCAGCGTTTCTCCGAAGATAAATAAGTGCACACAACAATAAATTGCAATATTTTTTTGGAAGTAGTTCATAGTACTACCTGCAACACTGGGATTCACCAAAACAAGCAAAATAAAAACAATTTTTATTTATTGGTGGGCTCTTTTAATAACGATTTCTTTCACAGATGGCGGTTGAGATAACAAATAGGAGACTAAATGCAAGAACAGAGTGGGCAGTAAAGATTAGAAGCAAAGTGACGACTTGGAATCAGAAGACTTTATTCCCCAATGCTAAAAGGAAAGCAAAATCATACAATCATACAATATCTACACGATCAAGGGCAAAAAAAATTGCTAAAAATTAAAAAAATTATACGATGTCAAAACGCGCGATCCAACCAAAGGACTATAAAAAATATCACAATACAATATATAGAACGGAATCCACCAGAAGACAATCTTATTATATAAAGTTCAAAAAAAGGAGGACACTCCTCACGTCAAGACTCTAGAACAATAAGTCCACACAGAAAAAGTATTCAGTAGAAATGTTTTGTAGAAGAATACCTTATAGAAGATCGATTTAGAAAAAACTTAGACACTCGGAACCATCACAACCATTACTCTTACTAATATTATTAATAGAAAAAAGAAAGAGGCTTATATAGCCCTTATAGATATGTAATATGAATAATTATCGCTAGCGTGGTCCAACGGAGCTCTTTGATGTCGGCGTGTGACCTACTCAGTCAGTAAAAATAATTGAGGACCTGCGCTCGCTCGACCAAGGGGTAATAATGGCGGTCGTCTAAGGCGCGGTGCTTGTCGCATCGCCCCGCATCAGAGATGGTGCCCGACGAACCGGGCACAGTGGCAAACATATGGGAGCCTTCACCTCTCAGTTAGAGCCTTACCGCTACCGTTATCACATGCTTGCTCTCACTTCACACACAATTACGTTGTAACTATGTGGTAATTGCGTTTATTCATTCATGCCGACGATTATTCGGTGCACTTTGCAACAATAAGATAAAAGTTTCCTGCGCACCTATAAGCACTAAAATAATCATAAGTTGTATAAACAACCTTTTGTTTGATGCTAGTTAGTTCCTAAGTTGAGTCTAACCAGTATGCCTTTTTAGTTTGTGTTAGCTATTCGCCTTTTTCATTTGCGTTTAACTCGTAGCTTAAAGCAGGGCGCACAAAGCTCTACAGTAAATTGTATGTAGCCGTGTTATCGGCTAAGTTGTGTAACTAAAACACTAATTAAACACAAAAAATAAATTAACCCGTAAATTTAGTGAGCGCCTCTTTTGAGACAACGAACTTAGAAAATATAACATTCCCGCATTAAATTATCCATGGAAATGGTAAAGCGGCCACAGAACAGTACGACTTCCTCGAGCACACAGAAAATGCTAGTAAAAATTTAAAGGGTAAGTTTCTCTCCAATACAGCGTACAACTGATAAGGAGGAGGAGATAAAACAAAGATCAAATATTAAACATTAAACTAAAAGATCGAGATAAAAATAAAATAATTCGTTGGAAAACAGAAGTAATGAAGGTAGTACAATACGCAGTCTCTTTTAAAAGGAACCTAAAATGAGATAAACGGACAGCAGACGGAACAAAAATCTAGTCCTGAAGATTGTGGACGAAAGACGTCCTCAAACGAGATGGCGGACGACTTAAAAGGAATGGTTGACTTGAAGATAAAGAAAAGGTGCCGACGATCAAAGGCATAGACAAACTTAGAGAGGCCTAAGTTCTACCCTAAATGGAAAAGACTAAATGGTGATGGAGATGATATTTTAGATAGAAATCAGACGTTAAAACCACAACAAACATGTTAACACTATTGTTAGAGATACCCTGAAAAAGGATACATACCTATAAATTGAAAACTGGTATGATAAGCGAAATTCCCAAAAAAGAAGATATGGAAATTAAAGAGGTGCTACAATTTTTGTGCCATTAATAAAATACTATCCTACTTAATATGTTAAAGAATCAGCCCAAGCAATGACAAGAATCTGAAGTACTAGTAAGCAAGCTTCACAAGAAGATAGTCTTTTATAAACCAGATAATACTAAATTTATTCGTAAGAGAAAAACAATAGAAAAGAACATAAACATTAGAAGAGTTCTTGGCAGCATAAACCACTGAATGTTAGCGAAAATATTGAAATAAGCGGGAATACCTAAAAAGGTGATAAAACTAAAAAGATAATGTACGACGAGACAACTTGCAAAATTTTTCTTAAAGGAGTTCTTTGCAGGAGTCCAACAAAGCTAAGTTTTGTCACCAATTCGTTTTAATTAATGTCTTCATCATAAAGAAGAGCATAAAAATAAAATGACAAATTATACATCAAGTAAGAAACTGACAAAGCTTGAATAGACGGATGATACATGTTTTACACCAAAAACTATAAATGGTGTGGGAAATGTTAGCGAATTAAAAAAAGAAATAAAGGTAGATTTTGAGGAAGAATAGAAAAACCAAAAAGAAATAGAATAAATGCATAAATCCTGTTCTCTAGATAGCGTAACAAATATAAAACAAGACAGACTTGAATATAAAAAAATACAGAAGGTACAACAGGCTTTTAAAACACTGAAAAATATCTGGATCCCATCGCAAATTAATTAAAACGCAAAATTGCGAATTTTTGATGGAACTGTCAACTTCTTTTTTCTTTTTTTCTATTATATGTCGGAAAAATCTGACCATAACCCAAAAAAAATTAAATAGCTACAAATGTTTATAAATAAATATCTTAGAAAAAAAATAAAAGTTTTCTTAACTAATATCATTACTGGCAAGAAACTATGGAAAAAATCAATTAAGAACCAATACGAGATATAATGTTGAAACGAACGTAAAAACAGAAGGATCATAAATATGCGATGGTAAGAGCTGGAGGAAGTTGGTTATGCCAGCCAAGAACAACAAACGTTGCGTTGCTGTATGGAGCCCCTAGGACTTGTAAGTGAACAAAATTAAAACAAGCCACTTAAGAATAAGTCGTCAAAAAAAAATAGTTATAGTAATAAACTTACTTTTAAAACAGAAAAGTATGGTTAATTTACAACATTTTAAGGAATGGAATAAATGATAAATGCACGAAAGCAACTCGGAAAGAAACATCAACAGAACCTTTATTATTCATATTAGAATCCGACGACAGTACATTAACTTTCGACATAATCACCATGAAAATCTAGTTATAACGTCTTACAAGGTTTGGATTTTCTTCTACAAAAAATTCTCCCGCCTGAAATGTGCATAACAGACCACATTTTCATCAAATATGCGACCCCACTGACGTACGACATATTTACCCATCATGTTTTGTTCGTAAACATTACAAAGTTTGCGATGAATCCAGCTGACAAAAGTTTTTCGCGCACAGAACTCGTATTTCTGCACGCACTTCACATTTTGCGTGTTTTTCTACTTCTACTCCACACTATCTGCTAAACTACTGCGTAAACGCCATCCATCTCGCGCATCCGAAAACGGGGGTTTCCTTCCAAATTGCTCTCGTACATTTGTTACTTATCGCAGTCTTTAAAAAGGTGTAAATTAATCGTACTGTTAGTTTCGTTGTGTGAAAATTACTGAGAGAGAACAAAAATAAAAATTCTTACGCAAACACTAATAAAATTAATTACACATTACAAATTTCCCCATTAACCTTAGTAAGAAAACGAGCCAAAGCCAGAATTACAGGCCTAGTTAACTGTCGAGGGTAGTCAGGACCCTGCGTTTTAATAACGGAAACGCCAACCCGCATACATTAATAAAATTTCGGCTATGTACATTAGAACAATGGCGAGAAACGGCGGATGCGAGGGAATCGCCCGGGAAATGACAAGGCCGCGCGGCGGGGTTTCAGGGGCGGAATTTACTTAGCGCGCCGCACCTCGGAATGGAAACGGCACCGTTTTAGCCTTTTTCACCCCCTGGGATGACATTGCGGGCCAACTGCGCAGAGATCCAGAAATCTCGCGGTTCAAAGCGTCGGTGCGTGTCCAAATAAACAGGACAACGCGAATCGGAGGGGTCTCATCGAGGCAATAACGCGGGCGGCATGTATTCGACTTGTTGATTTTCCTCCATCCTTTAAGTGCTCTATAAACGCACCGGAAGGAAAACGAGCTGATGTATTAGCCTCGTTTTCTGGAAACGAGACGAAGCTGTTTCAAGTTAAGGCCAGGTTCTCATCAACAGGTTTCAAAAAATCGAATTTTAGTTTTTTGCATATTTTCATAGCATTCGTAGAATATATTCCCAAAACTATTTGTAGGGAATTATTTTTTTTAAAAAAGTTATAGCAGAAAAGTAGCGCGTGATATCCGTAATACTTTTGAATTTTCCACCTTTACGACCATACTATGGGTGACCATAGTAAGTATAGCTACCTCTAGTGTCACCAGATGTCAGAATATATGCTATTACTTTATATATGTGCTTCTATATACACTAATATCAATGGTTATAGCGAGTAGTGTTAGTCGACCACGTGCTCCGAATCAAGCAGTTCGTGTACCGAAAACTTTAAACGCGTTTTTCTCGAAACCACGTTTTTAAAACTGAGCGGGACGATATATCAAACACTACTGAATATATCGCTATATATTTTTTTCATTTCAAAGTATATTAAATTTACTGGAGGATGAACCTAAAAAATAATTAAATTTATTACTATTTATGTTTTTACAGCACTTTGAAGAGTAAAAAAGCGCGAAAACGCGACACTAAACTTAGCATGTCCGCCATTTTTTCAATTTTTTATTTTTTGTTGGTTTTATAGGTTCATCCTCCAACAAATGTAATATATTTCATAAACATTTTTGAATTTCTTATTTCAGATGATAGGAACGAAAAAGCTAGGCTGCCGCCCGCTTGGATACTTTTTTTTGAGGCTGCCACGTTTCAGTACAAATAAACAATAATTATTACATTATTTTTCAATATAAAAAATGTTTTTCCATACTTTAAGACCTATTAAATAAGTACTAAAAACATCGAGTTCACTATTTATTTTCTTCCATGGAAAAAAAATTCGAGAAAATCGTGTCACTAGATGAGAACCTGGTCTTAATGACGCTCAATTATTCTTGATTATTTTATTTTGATTTGACAATCTTAACTCCAGAAAGAAAAACAAGGCAAGAATTGTCGATTGTTTAGAACGGTCAATACCACAGCGGTACTACAGGAAAAAATGCAAGTTGTAAACAAGTTAACTTTGAGTATTATTACCCAGAATACAAAATAAATAACAAAAAGAAAAAATTGCGCTTGTAAAAAGTGCACTTCTAATAAAAGAACGCGTTGTCAGGTAAGTTTATCATTGCAATGACAAATGTATAACATACACACATAGCCTAGTTAAAGAAAAACACAAGACCCATAGAAAAAGGCAAAACACCCGTATAACCCAACAATTAAAGCAAATTTGAATAGATTAATGAAAACCGTAAAACAAGAACTAAATCAACAAAAAATCAATATGTCTAATAACTACATAGAGTCTATTAACGTAGGGAATCTCAATATGCGGAGTACCAACAGAAAAATTACTCAGGAAACCAATATTTCTCCGTTTCGAACCCGCTCACATGTTAGGAAATGAAGTGAGATTTATGCAGAAGAACTAGAGGACACATCCACCATATCAGTTGATCAGAACAGTATCGACCATTATCAACCAATAGAAAAGGATCTGGAATTATAGACCCTGACGATATTACAATATTGAAAATTTGAAGAACAAGGAAGGTACCGGCGTAAACATGATACCAAACGTGGTAGCAAAAATTGTAATACAGCAATCTGTTATATAATGGCAATCTTCAATGCTAGTCCAAGAGTTGGATAGTTCCCTGCTGCTTGGAGACAAGTAATAATAATCGTGATACCAGCCAGGCAAACAAGATGATAATTCGACAAATCATCGACCTATTAAACAAACTGCTTGAACAACCCAGACGCTCACATATAAAAAATCTTGGACAACAACAGTATACTTCCACAACGCCAATTTGGCTTCAATACTTCACGCTCTACTTCACATCAGTGGCCCAAATTCACAGAAAAGACCAAAGAAGCTTTTGAAAATCGAAAGCGCAAGTCTTTGATAAAATACGGATAAATTTACATTAGAACAAGAAATTAAGCAAAAGAAGAGGTCAAAAGAACAAAAATTGATTCATGGGAAGAATTCAGTACAAAAATATAGGAGAAATTCAGAGAGAACCAAGAAAACAAGAAAGAGTTTTAAACAATAGTTAAAAATCTAAGAGGGAAATATTGTAAACAACTTGGTATATAAAAAATAAAAAAACCTAATAACCGAGAAAATAAAATAGTTGGTAAATAAAGGACGTATCATGGACAGAAAGTTTAGAGCAGTCCAAACCAGACCAGAAAGCATAAAAAACATAAGTAACGCAGAAGAAGAACAGAAAGACAGTGTAGAAGAAATAAAAGCAATAAGTAAAGCAGAGGTACAAGATGCAATCCATAAAATAAAACTAGGAAAATCGGATGAAAAAGACGAAATAAGTCCCGAGATGATAAATTATAGAAGAAGAAGATTAGAAAGTTGGACCAGGAAAGTATGCCAACAAACTTGGGAAGGAGAAGATATACGCAAAGACTGGAAATAAAACATGATAATACCGCTCCACAAAAAAAGAAAAACAGGAAGAATGCAATAACTATCCAATTATGTCTCTCGTCATGCATACAAAAAATTTACTCCAAGATAATAGAAAGAAAAATCAAACGCCACATAAAAAATCAATTACAAGAGAAACAGACAACATATAGACAAAACAGACAGGCTCAGGATCACATATATACACTGAAAATAGCAATGGAAAAAAAATAAAAAAGGAAAAATCTCGTACTCGTAGATCTGCAAGCAGGCTTCGGAAGGGTTCCAAAATCTACACTATGGAAAGCTACGGAAACGGCAAAAATTTCAAAACAACTTATAAAGGCGACAAAGAGACTATACGCGAAGACAAAAGAAACAGTAAGGATAAAAAGCCATAAGTCTAATAATTTTAACGTGGAAAGAGACGTTAAACAAGAAGGGCACGCTGAGCCCACTGCTCTATTATAATAGTTATGGATAGAAATATTGAAGAGAGCAAAAAAAATATGCTCTGATACAAAATTACAAAATTGGAACCTGAGGGCAGTAAACATTCAAAACCTAGTATTTGCTGACCATGCTCACGGAAGATAATGAGAAAAAACTACAAGTTGCAAAAGTAAAATAAACGAGATCCAGAAACATAAACATCGAATGCAAGAGGAAAACCCTAGAGAAAGTAAACTATTGTGAATATCCAGATGAAACAATTGAGCAAGAAATTCGCAACCGCATATCCAAAACAACAAGAGTGTATTATCAAATTAATGCCACAGCGATAAATAAAAGAGAAATAAGTAACGAGACCAAATTACGTGTACCCACTTTAATATATGGCGCAGCAAGTTGGCCCTCCAAGACAAGCATAAGAGCAGAATAACGATAGCAGGAATGAGATACCTCAGAAGGATAGTAGGGAGAACCCAAAGAGGCAGAGCAAGAAGTGCAACAACAAAAGAAGAGCTAGAAGCAGAACCACTAGTGGAAACGATACAGAAAAAACAACTGAGATAGTACAGATATGTGGTAAGAATAGAAGAAGAAAAATCATGAAACCAAAAAGAAAAAAGAGAAGACGGGGAAGGTCCAGATTAACATGGATGGACACGATCAAGAACATGGTAGAAAACAATATATAAAAAAGCAAAGAGGTTGGCAAGAAACAGGAGGAAATTCCTGAAGTGGACAGAGGACCCAACACCTTAGGGTACAAGAGAAAATAAAAAAAGAAAGAAGAAGGGTCAAAGGCCTCGCCAAGCAAAAGTCAACTCCTATACTTCTACAACTCGTCGTATACGAACAGCTATCTCTCAAGGTTCGATATAAGGTCCTGTCTTGTTTAATATATTCATAAATGACATATCCATACCCCAGAAGTGTATTTAGCCATGTAAGCAGATGACACATCAATCAATACTCAAAATCAAGACATTCCTAATGCCGCGAATAACCTCCAGGGAGGTACTGACCCAGTACAACAGTGGTTCAACACACGGTGCATCAAAATAAATGCAGCTAAATGTGAAACTAAAATCTTTACCTTACGCCAACCACCCAATCTGTCTGATATAGTAATAAACAACATCCGGATATAGTGGAACGCAAAAGATAGGGCTGTGAAATATCTGGACAGAAGGTTAACGTGGAGCCTCCATACAAATAAAAAGTTAACTAAAGCACATGTCAGGTTTAAAATGCTATACCCGATTATGAACAAAAAATTTATCCTTAAAATAGAGTGCGGCACTTTAATTTATAAATCAGTAATCCGAGCTATCACCACCTATGGATGCCGTATTTGGAGTTCCACCTCTAAAACCACTATAAATCAGTAAGATCTGCAAAACAACATGCCATGCATCATCATAAACACCGACTAATACATAAGAAACTCCCATCTGCATCGTAAAACCGGTGCTCCATAATACACCTGTACGAAAACAGATAAATCCTTCTACAATAAATTTATTCAGTGCTCAGTCAACGAACACTGCAACATCAAATTAAAACGGAAACATGTGAAGGTGAATTACTGAAAGAAAAATAGCGTAATTATGCAAATAAAATGAAATAACCATCATAATGTTTTAAACGGGCTAAGTGATAAAAGTACGGCATGGCAAGTCAAAATCAACCGCGGGAAACAGAGTCAAATTAAGTTAACTACGGTATGCTGAGATAAAGTCTGCCAAAGCGCAAAAGACTAAAATTTAGCTTAAAATTAAGGTGAACCGAAGATGCAAGAGCTATTAGATGACATAAAGGCCAAACTAGATAAATTAGAAGATAGAACCGAAAGAATGGGAAAAAGTTGACACATTCCAGAAAGAAATAATAAATAAAAACCAGGAAAATGGGCAACTAAGAAATAAAAATCGACATCTTAAACAAAAACAGATACAGCAAGATAAACAATGGAAGAAATGGAAAGAAAATTAAGAAACAAAAGAATGATAATATACGGCATCGATGACCAGATTGAAGAAAGTGATCTGTAACTAAAAGAAAATGTGAGAATAATGCTGAGAGACGTGAACTTAAAGATGGAAATGGAACGAGAAGTTATAGAAATTAGAATCATTGAAAAATATAAAATGAAAAATGCAGACCATCCATGATGAAATTA
This sequence comes from Sinelater perroti, assembly GCA_036346155.1. NCBI lineage: Eukaryota > Metazoa > Arthropoda > Insecta > Coleoptera > Elateridae > Sinelater > Sinelater perroti. The sequence goes on from JARFIY010000088.1 coordinate 11,201,348, forward strand.
AGAAACTGGACTAAGAAGTTAGAAATACTAACAATCAACAAATTGGCTAAAAGGAAAGATTATATATAGATTATATAGAAAAGGATTTTTTAAAAAGATACAGACAAAGAAAAAATTAATTCAATTAAAAAAATGATTAAATCATAAGGTAACATAGCGACGATTAGATATAATCAACTAATAGAAAATGGTGAGCCTTATTCCCTAAAACAATTAAAGTCAATAGAAATCCAGGACATAGGAAAAAAGGTGAAAATGAAGAAGATGCGAACGAAACGAATAGAAACAGTAACATATACGTAAAAGAAATTGAGCATACAAAAAAGACAACAACAAAAAGAGAAAATATGTAAAAAGGGCACAATGTTAAGCCAAAGATCACCAGGGAACAAAGAGACAGAAACAATAAGAAAAATGCAAGGGGTAAAACCCAAAGTGTAAATGAAATGATTACATATAGAGATCTTGGGATTAAGTGAAGTAGAAAATGGAAATGGTGAAGTACAAGCAGAGAATAGAGCAACAGTAATATATTCCAGGAAAGGTGAAAAGATTCTACACATGAATATAGCGCCCCCTTTATGTTTAGTAGGGAAACAAAAGAGCACTGCTAGGGTGAGAAGCGATTTCTGAAAGAATAATTACAACGAGATTCAGAGCACCAACAAATTACATAAAATTGAATACTATGAAGAGTTACAAACAGTATATGATATTATTATGTTAATAGGAAAATTAAACGCCAAAATTGGGAATGATAATAAAGGGAGTGAAGAAAAGGCAAGATAAACGAAAATGGAAATAAAGTATTGTGCTGCGAATAATTTAGTAATTTGGGACAATATCTTCCCACATAAATTAATACATAAAATTACCTGAATGATCCTTGCGAAAATACAAAAAATCAAATAGACGACATAGCCATAGACAAAAGACATAGCAGTAGCTTCTTAGTCTCTTGGATGTACAAATTATGCGTAGAGCGAATGCAGGCTTTGACCATTTCTTGATAAGAGCAAAAGTAAAAATTAAAATAAAAGCTTAATATAAGAAAAAACAGAAAATAGTAAAATATAACACCCAGCTACTGGAAATAAAGATGAGAGGAGCTTTTAGTAAACAACTTGATGAAAAACTAAGACAAAAGCAGGTATTAAAAATGTAAATATACAAAACATATGGGAAAAATCTAAAAATATGTTAAGTAGTACAGCAAAAGAAATAATCGTAATAAAGAAAAGAAAACATAATCCGTGGATAACCATAAATATAAAAAAATTAATAGAGGAAAAACATAAGATAAAACAAAAAATATTAGTAGCACAAACACAAGATAGAAAAGAAGAATTAGAGCAAACATACTGTAGTATCGATAATCAAATAAAGAAAAGTACAAGGATCGACAAAAGGAAACAACAAAAAGAATTACTAATAGAAGCAGATACGGCAGCTAGAGAAAATGACATAAAAACATTATATAATTCAACAAGGAAAATGACCAAATTTAGAACTGTTACAACAAATAATATCAAAGATAAAAAGAGAATAGTGCTTAAATCGCAAGAAGATATTATAAATAGATGGAGGGGATACTTTAAAGAAATTTATGCTAAGGATGGTATAAATAGAAATATTACCGACATAAATAAAGATGAGATAATAAGAGAAGAACTCAATACAAGCATAAACAAGGTCTCAAAGAAAAGAGATAGAACAAGATCCCCAAAGAATGGTCAGTAGGTCTGATTATTAAAATTCCCAAAAAAGGAGACATCGACGTAGCGAAACAAGGTCAGAAGTAAAAGAAAACAAAGCCGTCCAAACTTGAAATGGAAAAGAAATATATAGAAATGTAAAGAAACGAAAATAACATTGAATCAAGTAAAACAGTTAAAGCAAATGCAGAAAAAAAATAGAAGACTAATTTAAAACACAAACTTAACATTGTTAATTTCAAGTGAAAGTAAATTTATGCATTAGTCTAAGGATGGCAACCTTAAACTAATTAATAAACTGCCTTGAAATGCCACTGGCGCCCTATAGTTCCTCGAAGCTCACAGTACTGATGATGATGATAACATACTATGATGAATCAATGTAGATAGAAGTATATAATAAAAAAACACTGCTAAAAATAGCACTACGTGCTGAACTGGCAATAAACTTAAAAAAATCTTTAAGTGTTTTCCCCAAATCTGAAAACTAGATTTAGTTTTTTGTTATTTTTCTTCCCATTTATTTGCAATCTGTTACAATAACAATAAGAAAATCAAATTATATTTACATGTGGAACAAATGCCCATTGCTATTCCTCTTTGCGAGCATTTTACAATTATATGTATTTACTAAGTAATAGTATAAATGTTAAAATCGGTAAGGAAGATCCAAGGGCTTGAAACGTTTAAGTCTAGGCTCGGTCACTGTTGTCGAGCAGAGTCAATGCAGGGGATTGAGGTACATTTTCAATCGCTGAAGATATTTGTTACTACACATCACTACTACTTCTAACTGTCTTCACATTTAGATTTTCTCGTATTTCTTTATTTGAAACATATTAAGGAGCATTACTAATAGTGCGTAGAATCTTCGACTGAAATCGTTTCAGTGTGTCAATGTTAGAGATTGACGCAGTGCCTCAAAGCTGGATTCCATATTTGTAAACTATCAGTTTGTTAGAGGGTAACTTAGAGTTACGACCTAGTAACCAGTAATAATGTTTTAAGTTTAGATTTAATCGTTCTCTCTTAATCCAGACATGGGTTAAGCTTTTGTCGAGGTGCAGGCCTAAATACTCCACGCAGTCTGTTTGCGGTAGAACTTTATCATTCATGGTAATATCAGGAACGATACCTCTGCGTTTGGTAAAAGTAATTTGCTCGGACTTGTGACTGTTTATTTTAAACCGCCACTTCTGAGCCACCCGTAGACATGATTGAGGTTCTGCTGTAGAGTTCAAACGGCTGCATTGGGATCGTAATATGTAGCAAGAATCTCCGTATCGTCAGCATAAATTGCTATAGTTGTATTAAGACTGGTGTATATAACGTACAAAACTGGCCCCAAAACGTTTCCCTGGCGGCCTCTGGGACTCTATTTAATAGTCTATAATTCAGAGACTGCTTCTCCAAACTTCACTTGGGACTATTTTTCTTCAGGATAACATTTGATGATGCTATAGTAAGGGTGTGGAACTTGAATAACAGACCTTTGTGCTAGACCCTTATCGAAGGTCTGGATAATGTCGAAAAGATTGCAGAGCAGAATTTCTTATATTCGAAGACGGTGTTGATAATCAAATATGAGCTTTTGTCTTCGAAGATGCGAGAGAGTCTCTTGAGTAATAGTCATTCGTAAATTTTATGGAGTAATAGTAGCAAAATTATTAGCCTGTAAGAAGACTAGTCATTGATTGGTTCACCGAGTTTCTTTATAAGGATCAATTGGGAAACTTTCCACTAGGCTGGGAAAATTCCTGTCCGTACTATGCTGTTAAAGATAAGCATAATTAACCGGATTGCTTTGAGAAACAGCTGGATAAGGAGTAATAGATAATTTTCAATATCCCTGTTCTTTGTCTTCAGATGGAGTAGCTAGAAGACTTCCTGAATATGAGCAGCAAAAGTTTCAGTTTTGCTTATATCAATGATCCGTCTTTGTTTCGGATTGGGTGTACATGTTGTTTAGGTCTATTGAGAGCACTAGCGGCTTTCGAGAGGGAGTATTCAGTATTCTCTGTGGCAGTCAGTCTTTTAAAGCATTCGTCAATGTATCCAATTTTTGATTCTTTGATTATTTCTTTTAGTTCCCGAGTTACTGTGTTAAACCTTCGTTTGTCATTATGTGATCTGCTAATCTGCTATGTTCTTCGCAGACGTTGTTTTTCAGTTATTCGTAGATTAATATCTACTGAGCAATAAGGTTGAATTGTTTGTTCTGCTATTTGTGGTGTAGCTGCAGTACAGCCATTTGTATTGATTGTGTAAATTTTTCTACTCCATTTTCAAGGTCAAATGTTGCTTTTAGTGGGATATTATTGTTAGTTGTTCTTCTAATATAACTTTAAAGTTGCCCCAATTAATTTTTTGATTGGTCAGAGTTGGTGGTTTCTTTATTTCTAGAAATAAAGTGGTCGTCGATGCTATTATCGGGTTGTGGTCCGAAGATAAGTACAAACATGAAGCAATTTTTCAATAGTTTTAAGAAGCCAAGTGGTATATTTTTAATCACGGGAAGTCCAGATGGTCGGGGATTTTGTTTTTAGCCTGCTTGATAGCTAGATGAGCTAAATGGTATTGTTGCATGATAGACAATAGAATACGTCCTCTTGGGGTGAGGATGCAAGAATCCCAGTGAGGGGTTTGGCGTTGAAATAAAGTCCAGCCAGGAATCTATTAACAAGTGATTTAAATTATTCTTCTAGACCTGAGTTGGAACGATGCCCGGATAAACAATACCCTGCAGAAATTGTCACATGACTTACCCAGTCTTCTACAATTGCACTCGTTGGCTAGAACCATCATCTAGCCGTGCCATTCGGGTAGTTGGTGTTGTAGATATCGTATCCACGAAACTGAATAAGAATCGTCGGTGAAGTGGGTTTCGAAGATCAATAAGATATCTATCTACATTATTATTATATAGTACAAATGCTTCGACTTCCTGGTGGTGATTAGCTTGAATAGTTGAGCCATTATTTTTGATCAACGTCTACTAGCTGCCTGACCAGCTCTTTTAAATTTCGTATTTCTTCCATAAGTTTGTTAGTCATCGTTTCCTGGGAATATATGATATGGTGCATGAAGGAGAGTATATTATTTGTTTTTTTTAGCTGATTTGATGTTAATATATTAGCATACGTGGGAGGAGTTTGCTTACGTGTTATATTTGGCATAGCTTCTTGTTTGTGACTAGGTTTTTGTGTGGTAACTGCATTTAGTGCTGGCTGTTAGACTTCTATTTTTGATTTATTTATATACCGTGCATCTTTATAATTGGCAGTGTGTTCTCCAAAACAAAGTACGCAGTTAGCATTGCTGCTTTTTTCTTTCTTTAAAGAGCATGTTCATAACTCTCCGCGCATTTAACACAACGGTATGAATGACCATAGCACTGACCTCTTTTGCCCTGTCCTAGTCCTCTCTTTTGATAGGGGCTCTATCTTTAGGATGGCATTTAGGAGAGTAGCAATTTCATATACTTCTTTAATGTTGTCTTGCTTTTTAAGGTCAATAAAGAGTAAATGTGGAGTGTTTGTATTTATCGACTATTTTAAGTAATAGTTGCCTAAGTAATGGTGCCTCCTGATATAATGTGATATTGATATTTATCTTTATTCAAGTAAGAATTGAGAATATTGAACAATGGAATAATGTTTGTGTCTGTGTACCTTTTCTTCATTTGCTTGCTTTGTGTTATTGGTGTTGTGAGATCTCTTGAATTTATTAGAGGCTGGAATGTGTTATTGTGTATTGGGTTGTAACAAAATCTCAGTTCTTTTCTTTTATTTTTCTGTGTTTTGAGTTCTGAAATTAATTTCGTTTAACTATGGCCATTTATCCTTACTCACAAGAAATGCAATTTTTAAATCGTGAACAGGAGTGCTTGGAGTTAGAGTAGCCTCCTTTTCCATTTATTCGCATCTATTCCAGTCCATTATTGACGAGTATTCAGAGGTTTTTGTGTGTGTAAATGGAATCGATTGTTGATAATTTTGAGGATACGGGAAAAATGTTTGTTGTAGTTTAATGACAATTGAGACACAATTAGGTAAACCACCGCATCAAGGGTTGTAGTTGTGTAAATGTCGGAGTGCTATTGTTCGACGACATATTGATAGATACGGTAAAGTTTGCCACATTTTGAATAATAAGACTATTTGCATATATCTGAGGTGTTGTATTATTATACATTGCAGCGAGTTGTGAGAGTTTGTTTTAAATTTAAAGTTAAAAAATAATAGATAATTTAGAATGTTCATTAAAATAACGAACGACAGTGTTTTTATCGCGTTTACAAATTCACCGAGAGCTGATTTCGTCTTTACTCTATGAAAGTCAAACGCGGACTCACTTAATTTAGTGGGAAAAATGTTCAATCCCAGTGAGTAAAGTATTTCTCTTATGCCTTAAACAATTGTAGGACAATACCTAGTCTCCAACAGAGACTATAACAAAAATAAAATTAATTTTATCCAAAAAATTATCCACGACTTGCTTTTTTGCTCTGATTACTAAGCGACCCTTGTAGGATATTGAAAAAATCGAAATCTTGCGTTTTACATTTTTTGAAAACCCCCGGTACGCAGCGATTGGGTTAGCGATCGGTGGGCGAAGCGCAAACGAGCGCTAACTCGATTTGGATCTTTCGCCGGGCTGCGAGGGCAGATCAAACACCGCACCTCATTTAATTTCATAACGCGATTAGGCTGAAACGTCCGAGCGGAACTGCGAATTGAATTGCCGGCCCTAACTGCGCTAATCCCGCTCACTCACCGCTTTTCTTGTAGAAGATGACTTCCAGCTTGAGCTCGTTCTTCGACTCCAGCGCCTTGTCTATCTGGACCTTGTGCTCCTCCTTCGTCTCCGGGCCGTAGAGGAACTTGCAGGCGCAGCCCTTCTGCATGATCTGCGCCCTGGAGAAGCCCGTGAGCTCGCAGAAGCCGTCCGAGCAGTACACGATGGGGTACAGCGTCGGCACCTGGGCGTTGCCCAAAACGAAGTTGCTGTCTGGAATGGGAAATGCCGGTCATGGCTCGGGGCGATAACAGCAGAAGTGCATTAAGAGTACACACGCTCTACATTTTTTATGGTAGATTTTTATTATAATAGAAGCGCCTTAGGAGGTCCCATGAAGGGCATAAAACTCCTGGATAAGCGTTCGTCTAAAGGCACTTTCCGGATCAAGTACCGTATTGCATTATCACATGTAAAGTAGCAATCAATGTTAATAAAGTTCCAAAGCACGGTTAGTATTTATTGCTATATGAACTCGATAGACAGACGGAACAAATTAAAAATAGAACAGAGACAACGAAAAGACTAATTATGTAGTCAAAGTCTTCTAAAAAGCTTTCTGAAATATGTTCTAGATCTTTCAAAACTTAGCAACGTACATAACGTAAGTGACTTAAAAGTTTTGAACATCAAAAAATGATTATGCAGGGATTTCAAAGCTTTTTAAACATTAAGCAACTAGTTGTAGATAGCCATTTTATAAGTAATGTCGGCTCGCGTAATCATAAACAAAATAATAAAAAAATTCTATTTAAATTTAATCAATAATATAAAATTCCATCTTCTTCTATATCACTTCTCCGCATAGATGATAAATTTATAAATACGCATAAAAAAAAACTAAATTTAAAATTAAAAAATGTCTAGACCACCCTATTTACGTTTCCGTAGAAATTCAGTCGGCTAAATAATTTTGTAGCCTTAAAAACAGGAAAATTTTAAGGGCACTGCATGATTTTTCAGCTAAAGCTTTCTGATTTTTGCACGTCATGACTATTAAGTAAAAATGACAACTTTTCTTTTAGTTTCAATCAGTAAAATTGTTAACAATAGATAGCCTTAGTAAGTGTTTGATTAACAATGGGTTTTATAATAAAATATACCTTTCAGATATCACCATGCACACAAAAAGAGTTTACGGGGATAAATATCTTGCTTTGGTATAAATTGAGATGTTATTTCTGGCTCACCCATTGACGCTATCATTTAATGTTTTGGATAAGATTTATTTTTCATCTCTACTTATCAGACTACGCAAAAATTGTTCCTATTTTAATAAATAAGGTGAGACAACCACATCAATATGCGTTGCTGTCAAGCCTCATCGCTCAATCAGCGCCGAACCCATAAACTTAAATAAACACCATTCCAAGAAAACACAATTAATATTAAAATGGATCAAAGAAGCATTTAAGATATCAAAATGGTTGTTCAACATTTGCTATTTTCTCCAAAAATGCATGGAGGCTTCAATTAGAAATAGACACCTCTACACCTTAAATTTTGCACAAAATGATAATCACATTAGCTTCTTGATTCATAAACTAACTGGAATTTATTTCAAAAAATGGGCCGAAAATTGATCACAGGAACTAAATAGGTTACATATTTTAAAATTAGTGAAGATAGCAAAATAAGAGAAAAAAAGAATTTAAATACCTAGGTTTCAGAATCTCAAATGAGTGGATAACCACAGAAGAGAAAAATCAAAGTAGGTCAGATAATATTACGCATGAAACAATTAAATGGAATCTTATCGAATATGCATATCACAAAAAATACAAAAAAGATTATCTCTAACAGCAAAATTAGAAACATTATGGCTTATGGTTCAAAGAGGTGGATTATAATAAAAGAAACCGGCGTAAAATTACCGCTACAGAGATTGGAACACGAAGGAAAATGTCAGCGCCTACGCTGGTATGATCATATCGGAAACGCACTACCACATTTGTAGGTAACAAAAGCAACTAAATGCTCCAATAGGAAGGGGAAAACGTGAAAGCCGTGAAGATCCTTTAGAGAATAGAAAGACAAAGCCATGGAACGGAAAAGCCTCAGAGAAGGAGATTGGAACAATGAGAAGAAATGGAGGAAACGATTGAGGCAGAGTTGCAACTGTTGCAAACACAAAATAAAAGTGTTCGGCTAATTTCTATATGGTTCATACTTCATCAAATTCATTTAATTGTCTAGATCATACTTCATCTTAAAAACTAAAATTTCTAGACTTAAATTGTCGAATTATCGTTAACATTCTCGTTTACTTACTGCCCATTCTCTACAAGTTTTCTTTGTTTATAGAATGACTCAGTGAAACCATAAATTATTTTTTCAGTCTTCGGCCAAAATAAACTTGGTGTTTTCTATATTTGAATTTAATAACATATATTTTTATGACTCTTGCGGTTTAGTGCTGAAAATAAAGAGCAGGTGGCATGTCAATCGGTGCATTATCGATGCCGAAACTAAATAACAGTTTAATGTCAGTGCTTAACACTAAATGGTGGTACTAAAATAACTAATGCGCATGCGTAGACTAAGCTTGTTTCTGCTTGGTCAACTCGCCACGAGTAGTAGTCACGTGACGCTTAAATATAAAAGAGGGAACACATAGCTTTGTCTATTCAGACGTTTGCAAGTAGTTAGTATTTTTTCTTTTTTAGCTCATTTGTTCTCTAGCTGTCGTTAAGGTCTAACGTTTTTTCTATATTACTCAATTGCTACTGTCTAAAGGTGGAATAGTTTAGGCCAGTCTTAAAGACTCCTGCCTGCCAATGCTGTCGCATTCCAATAAGCATGACATCAGAAAATTCAAATGTACAAAAAACAAATTTAATGACTAGCGTACGGAGATCAAGAATACGCGAATCGAGAATACGTGTCACCATTCTGACCAAATCGTTTGACTACTGCAAAAGTTACGATGAACAATATAACATAAGAATGGTCGATCTAAACTTGTCAGCAGAAGAACAAAGGCACCATACTTCGAATACTGTCGCTCCTTAACGTTAAGTAACAAGGGAGGTTAAACCACCAAGAGAATAGTATTGTTTTACAAAAAACAATAAAAATTCTGAGAAAAAAAAGTCACTGTTTCAAAAATCCATAAATATGCAGACATGACAAAAATCATTACCCTTATCAAACTCACATTGTTGCAACAGATTATAGGAAAACCAAAAAAGAACTAGATGTAACAAAAAAAGTACCAATAAAAGCATTAAGTAAAGTAAAAGATACAAAGTAGCTCTTAAAGTTCTTCAACAAAATATTTACTAAAATAAATAATAGAAGATGTATTAACTAAACTGGTCAAATCAAAGTTATTCAAGATATCTTCATATCGAGATGAATGAATAATGGCAAAAGCTACGAAACACAATAAGAAAATTCGTTATAAGGTGATTGTGAAAAGATAAGTAATACTTTAAAACTTGAGGCAAACATTACATTAAACAAGATTGCAACTAAAATTCAGTGCCATTTACTTAATATAAAGATGAACTAAGTAACTAGATAATAAGGAGAAAGTTTTACAATATAATTTAAAAATGTATATAATAAAATATTAAGACAAAGTGAGCAGTAGTACATTAGCAAAAATAAATAATAGAACATTTATAGAAAAAAAATTTGCTGACAAAACATGTAACAAAAAATACCAAAAATTTAAGAGAAAGTGAGAAGAGGGTTTAAACCACATACCACGCTAATGAAAAACAGGAACAGGCACATAATGAAGGATATAACAAACATCAAACATATTTCGTAAAACTTCTTAAAGAACAAGATAATGCAGAGATGGTAAACCAATTACTATGAAAAAAGACAACATACCTATCCACATATGAAGAAATTAGTCAAGCACAAAACTAACAACCCCCAGTGAGTTATATAAGATAACAGGCATAAATTAACAAAACAGTCGACCAATTGTTTAATGTGAAGAAAATATTAAGAACGGCATAAGAATTTTATATTGATGTGCATCATATCTTCGAAGATTATTGCCAAACGTATAACTTTAAAAGGAGACTTAAAGTAACAAAATTAATAAAAACAACAATGACAGCGACCACAGCACATGTTAAGATTTGAAACCAACTGATTTAGCCATTTAAAATTACAAAGACTTAAAACAAAACAAAGGACTATTTCATCATTTCATTGCCCATATATACGTTATACGGAAAATGTCAAGCGACCATCTCAACATGTCGTCACATAACAAATTTCGGTACACGCGGAGAACACTAACATTGTAAGTGTAGAACATTATAAAACATAACACAAAGAATAACAACACAGAGAAGATTAATGATTTGATAAACTTACAAGTAAATCTGTTTGAAGATTAAAATGAGAAAACTGAAAATAGAAGAACAAAGCCTGTCTTGCTCTACTTCACATATTTAAGCCCCATCACTTAAGCATAGTAAACTTAATAATTAAGTATAGTTAAGGAATATGAGTACTGACAAAAATACAATTAATTTGAAAAAAAAATGCTCGGGAGAATATTCGGCTTAAAACAAGTGAACAAAACTTGATGATACTGATAAAATCATGAAATATATCAAGAATGAAAAGTCACATCTATATCAGAATTTGTGAAGACACAGAGACTAAATGGGACAAGAGACACTGTCAGAATAGATGTGTAAAAAACACCAAAAAAGAAGATTAAACCAAATTTGAAAGGACGAATTGGGCAAGGATATGAAAAACATATTAAAAGTGCATAGTTTCAAAAATTATTACCAGAAATCAAGAGTTGAAACGGACTGTAGGATTCAACACCCTTTTCGGAAGTGAGCGATGCCCGAAATACTCTACCTATGGTAATAAAAAGAGCAATAGCCGAGAAAAGAAGACTTCGCAGAATTTGGCAGAACACTAGGTCACCGAATGATAAAAACAGGCTCAACAATGCTACACGAAATCTGAAGGCAATGCTTCAAGATCAAAAAAATCAGGCTCTACAGTATTATCTATCAACCCTCTCTGCTACCGAAACAACAGATTATTCCTTATGGAAAGCCACGAAGAAACTAAAACAACCACAGCAAGCAATCCCTCCAATTCGGAAACCTGATGGAAGTTGGGCTAGGAGTGAGCAAGAAAAAGCCGATACTTTTGCAGCACATCTAACACATGTATTTCAGCCCTTTCCTTCTGCACTAACTCCAGAACAAGAAGCCGAAATAAAACAATATTTGGAGACACCAGATCAACTAAGTCTGCCAATAAAAAAGATTACGGTAACAGAAGTAAGGTCGTTAATTACATGCGATCTAAACCCTAAGAAATCAGCAGGGTATGACCTGATTACAGGAGAAGTCCTGAAACAATTGCCGGAGAAAGGATACAGACAAATAACAGCCATTTATAATGCTATTCTAAGATTAAGCTATTTCCCAGCCCAATGGAAGGTGGCCCAAATAATACTTATACCTAAGACAGGAAAGCCTCCTGAAGAACTGCGATCTCATCGTCCGATCAGTTTGCTACCTGTAATATCTAAAATCTTTGAAAAACTGTTACTCAGAAGACTCGAACCAATCCTAGAAAATCACGATCTAGTGCCAGTACACCAATTCGGTTTTAGGAAAGACCACGCCACTATTGAGCAAATTCACAGGGTAGTAAACGAAATCAACCAGGCCTTCGAAAAGAAAAAATATTGCTCCACCGCTTTTCTCGATATAACTCAAGCGTTCGTTAAGGTCTGGCATACTTTTGTATAAGATCAAGAAAAACCTGCCACACACTTATTTTCAACTGACCAAATCCTATCTGAGCAATAGGTACTTCCAGGTAAAGTTTCAGGATAAACTAACAAAACTACATTTTATTAACTCCTGTGTACCGCAGGGAAGCGTACTAGGACCTGTGCTTTACCTACTATACACGGCAGATATACCTACCACCAATCTTACGACCACGGCTACATTTGCAGATGATACTGCAATTCTTGCAACTCACGAAGATCCTATTTTAGCATCAAGAAACCTGCAAACCTCTCTTAACCAAGTGCCAACCGGCTCTGGCGTGTAAAAGCAAACGAAAACAAGTCCACCCAAGTCACTTTTATACTCAGGAGGAAAACATGTCCACAAGTTACCCTTAATAATACACCACTTCAGCAAGCCGAAGACGTCCGATACCTTGGTATGCACCTTGATCGCAGACTAACTTGGAAAAAACATATACTTAATAAACGAAAACAACTGGGCCTAAAGCTCTCCAAGTTATACTGGTTATTAGGTAGAAAATCCAAGTTAACTTTATACAACAAGGTACTACTCTATAAATGTATACTAAAACAAATTTGGACATACGGGCTGCAACTACGGGGAACTACAAGCAACTCCAATTTGGAGATCTCGCAGAGATTCCAATCTAAAACCCTAAGGGTAATAGCAGATGCACCGTGGTACGTTAGAAATGAAGTCATTCATCGGGACCTCCGAGTGAAACTAGTGAAAGACGAAGTGAAGTGCGTGAGTGCAAAGTATATTTTACGACTAAAAAATCACACAAACTATCTTGATGTGAATTTGCTGGATAACAGCAATTCAGTTTATAGGCTAAAAAGACTCACTCCCCTGGATCTTCCAGATCTACACTAGTTGTTTTGTGTGTTAAATATTATCCTGTATATAATAGTTCATAAGTAATTCTAGGGAAGAGCCTTCCGCATGTACTCTTTCTGTAAATTCATCTGATTTACTTATTGTTAAAAAAACGGACTATAGAACTATTGGGTGTTAGACGGATTATGTAGGTGCAAAGAAAGGAGTAAACAAAAAAGAATATCGAGCTTTTAACTATTGTTTTCCTATAACGCAAGGTAAATTCCAAACGTTTTCAACTTAACTATATTTCAGAGCTGATAGGAACAAAACAAACGAGATATTCTTTAACAAAGTTTCTATGTATTTCAACACATTCATTACTTCTTAAAATTAGCATTTCAATACTCTTGGAAAAATACTCTGAAGATTTATCTGAAAAATGCATCTGTAACTCTTCATCATTGTTACATTTTCTACCTCGTAGGTCTTTTTTTGATTTTGTAGGTGCAGTCAGTTAAGAGCGTGCTCGGGGTTAATGTGGGGGGAAAATTATTCAAAAACATTTTCAAACACGTGGATACGGTATACTCTATCAGAGCAAAGATGCTATTATATCAATAACCAGTTACCACTGGTGTCGATAATTACCTGGCATTTTTGTGACATGCTTTTGACCAAATTAATGGCGTATTCATCCAGCAACGACCTCCAAATGCAACGAATTTCTCATGCTAACTGCTTCAAAGTGAACACTTTTCTTCCACGTAGCTTGTGCTTAATGTATGCCCACACATTCTCAATCGGATTTACATCGGGCGACTGCGATGGCCAATCATGTGTAACGATGTCAGACTGCTCCTTCCGCTCGATGCAAAGCTTGTTCGTTTTTCTTGATGTGCCAACGTTCGGCAGTCAGTAACAAATATTTCTTATAAATCTGAAGCTTCTTCGGAGCATTTAGGTTGTACGTAAACAGATGCAACGTTCTGAAACCCAGCCTGAAAAAGCAGCCCCATAAATGCACTTTTATCAACTTGTTAGTTGAGGTTGACCAGGCTCGTGGGACGATAGAATACCCCCAAAACAGAGGCTTCGTCCGTAAAAATTACATTGTTCCAATCTCGGTCGATATTATCCTTTACTCAAGCGAATCGCTTCATCACATGATTTTCACCTAACAAAGGTTTCTTCACTGAACTACAGCATTTGATATCATGGGCTCTAAAATAGGTTCGGATAGTTACCTACGATCGACATATCTACACCCTTCTGTTTCAATTTTACTGATCCTTGGCGTAATGTTAAGCCCGGGTTCCGCAAAAATGAATTCATCATTTGTTTTCGAATTTAGGGGACACTTTTCCTATCAGGCCACGTTGCGACAAGTCATCGATCGTTTTTTTCTCCTTATAGAGCTTCACCCACTTGCTGACGAATATTTTCGACTTCTGCATATACTTAGCAGCCGTTGCATGAGATATTTTCGTACCTTTCGGGTGGGTACAGAGCAGTGCGAAGCATACACGGCACTCATTACGCGTTTCTCTAGCAAGAATTCAATACAACCGAATATTTTATGACAAAACATTGACTTCTAGCGACTCACGAAAGAATTAGAGCGATATCTTTTACCAAATGCTAATGATTCCGAACACACTGACTGTAGATGGCAGATACTGGAGATTAGGTTTAAGTGGATGTGTGAAGAAGCAATTGTGTTCTTATAGACAGCATTGTTATTGTACAGTTGTACAGTTTGACTCAGCACCAAAGTTGGCGTAATACTCTCCGTTTACCATTGTGTTCCTTTCCTTAAAATCAATTAGAAAAATTCCATTTAAAACCCAAAGATCGATATTATTATCCTTTTTGTTAAGTGAGCCGTTTTGTTCCGTTCCATTGACTCTTTTTCGTGCTAGGGACTCATAATATAAGATTATGGTTTCGTCTGCAACAATAACCTGAAAAACTTCGTTTTTGCTGAGGTTAATTTTTTTTCCAACTGGTCGACCTACAGTTGGTTCGTCTATGGTTCCTCGGCCCAAAAGAAATTGTTTTGTCAATTTACAATAAAATCTGGAGGTAAAGATTCGCTGTATACACCGCTAGGTACTCGATTTTCAGCAACTCTAGTGACTATTGTTACACGACGAATTGTGAGGGAAATTGGCTGCTGAAACTTTGACAAATATTTAATTAACTTTGATGCTATTATTATTTTGTTTCTATTATTACTAGAACATAATAAAGTCTGAAACTTTTGGAGCTGTCTTTGTACGTGCGATTTTCAATAGTCATATAAATGCGTACAACTTTTTGTTAGAAGCAGGATTTATAATCTTAAATAAATTATTTTCGAAATAAATCAGAGTCTGTGCACATTACGCTCTCAAAGTACTTATATAGTTCAATTCCCAACAATGCTACGCGCTACCTTTGAACCAAATTTAGGTGTAGAATTACATTCACAAAACGGACCTCTAAACACCTCATTCGTATAGAAAACGGACATCCGGCAACTCTAGGTATTATCTTTGAATTATCCGAGTATTTTCCAAAATTTTTGAAAACTCGAGTGACCCCCAAGAATGTTTCATTTCGCCAGCGCTCCCACATTCGTGGAAAACCTCCTGGACGCTTTGAAGTTCAATTAAATTTGCCTTAAAGACTTTTAAATTAAACAAACAAGCCGCCACCGCGGTTCTTAAGTTTCTAACGAGCTCCCGGACTTCGGCAGTGAATTTAAGCCCGCAAACGCGAAAAAACAGATTGAGGGAAATTGCCCGCAAAAACTAGGCCGTCGGAACGATGTCGCGGGACGCAAATTTGATTAAGGCGCGCAAGTTCCGAAGTTTTAATTACAGTGACGCGTCTTTAATTAAATGTGCTACAGTAATAATTAAATCGTAACTTAATCTATGTGCTTGGTAGTTCGAAATGTAACGATTTTTGTAAATATAATTATCACTATGAAATTTAAAAATTAAAAATGTTCAGTTTAAATTAACAAACGTGGAAGTTTAAGTTTAATTGCAATTAAGTAATTAGTTACTAGAACAATTTAATGGTCTTTCCACTTACTTTAAGATCAATCGATCAATTTATTTATTTAACTAAACTTCATTCCAGTACCTACGAAACTTAATAATGATGAAATTGAAATAAAACAGCGCTTTACTGGTGTTTACTCCTGATAAAATGTTATAGACAGCATAGTAAAATATTTATTGTGAAAGTCACACAAAATTCTTAAAAAGCTTTAATAGACTCTAGCTAATTACGAGACAACCAAGACTTCTATGATCTATTGAATGTAAAATAATTACGAGAATGTACCAAATATAAGCCAAAACTTATTTTTTACCCACCATAAGGTGAACGGGGAGAGTATATAGTATAGTATATAGGATACCTCACACTATCACTTTTTTGGTCAATAATACGATACCAGAATAAGACGTACTCTTGTTCGTTGCGCAACTATGACAGAAGGGGTAAAATCGTTGGATATTTTGAAAAGAAACGCACTCAAGACTGCCCATGGCAAAAATAATTTTGAGGACGTGAAGCAACCTGCCGAAGATTAGCATAACTGAGAAGAATATTTGCACTGTTCGTCACCTTTTCAAAGATGGCCGCCGGTTAACGCTTCTTAAAATTATTTCAAATCGGAGTAAGCTAGGACAGTACTCAACCAATTATTTTCAGATTTTAAATGTTATTCTGCTTTACGACAAACCCAGGTCCCACACAGCTGGCCAAACTCCACAAAACATTGAGAATTTTTTCCGGACTACATTGGAACATGTTCTGTAGTTGGAACACTAAAAGAAGCACTTAGAGGACACATATTTGATCACAATGTTGCTATTAAGGCACTCGTGCCCGATTGGTTAGTGTCATAACCGCCTTTATTTTACTACAGCAAAATTAACGGCTACCTGTTTATTTCTAAGTCGAGAAATTACGTGGAAAAATAATTTTATTAACTTGTTAACCTTTTTGGTGCTTGTAACGACATTATAGTGCTATAAAGGCATAATGTGGCTTAAAAGCCGAAGCCACCTAAAAATTATATGGTTACAAACGCGATACAACTATTATCATTTGCGTCAACCTGTGTATAGTTTTTCACACTTTATTTTACTCATAGTCTCGTTTGTTTTGGACATAGTTATGTTATTATTAAATAAAATAAAAAAATTCTTACTAAACTGAATAAAGTGTCCACCAATAGAGATACAGGAAGGTATACGTCAATTTGGCACAGACGCCACGTTTTTTCCTATCAACCTAGCGTCGTTTTTTAGTTCAAAGTTTGCCATTTTTACTATGGGGTCATCATCGATTGGACAACGCGTTAAAGTGATTAAATAACAAAATTGTGAAAAAATAAAAAAAACATTTAGAATTCTCCGCGATCATTTCGGTCGTTATAACCATTCAAATGAAACCATCATTGGTCGTTTAGTGCGAAAAGTTCAGAGCAGTGATTCTGTTGGTGACATACCAAAGAATGGATGGCTCAAAAGTGTTCGTGCACCGACAAATATCACTTCAGTGAAGGACAATGTAAAATAGGACTCAAAACTCTCAATAACTCGTCGATCGTGAGAATTAGATATTTCGGAGATATAATACGCCGTATTATACACAAAAATTTGAATTTACGTGCTTACAAGATCCAATCGACTCAGGAACTCAAACCAATTGACCATTTAAAACCGACATGTGTACTCTGATTGGCTCCTTCTACATCGTGCAGTTGATCCGAATTATTCATTAAAAATTATCCTTAGCGATAAGGCGCATTTCATAGTGAATGGACAGTAAACAAGCAAAACTGTTGCATTTGGGCCAATGAGAACCCAAGAGAATATCAAGAACTACCAATGAATCCTCTAAAAGTAACTGTTTGGTGTGTTTTGTGGTCAAAAGGTGTGATTAGACACACCTCAGGACTATTAATGACTATTTCTTCCCGAAAGTTAATCAAACTAACATAAATGATGTTTATTTTCAACAATACAGCGCAACATGCCACACAACACGTGCGAGTATCGAGTTATTGTAGTCGAAGTTCGGTGAACGTTTAATTTCGAGACATGAAAATGTCAATTGACCTGTTTGTGGGGATATCTGAAAAGTAAATTTTACGTCAATAAACCAGCCACCACCCAAGACCTCAAAAACAACATGATTACCATTGAACCAACTCTATGTGAAAATCTCATCGAAAATTTCGACCATCGTATCGACCTCTGTAAAATCACTTACGGTGAACATTTGAGTGATATTTTTCATATATAAATGGCATACATGATTGGTTAAAATAAAATACCCTACATGATTATACAATCATTACTGTAGTTTCCATAAGCGTTCACTTTCCTGCGCCTGAATTAGCGGACCCCCTACAATATGTTACAATGCACGTTTATTTAACAAACATCGATTGTAAAAATAAAAGATAAAGAATATGAAAAGTATAAGAAATAATAAGAGTTAAAAATGACACAAATAAATAGTACAAAAATTTAAAAAAGGTAAGGTTGTCCGGAAAATTTGTGCCGATTTTCACTAGATATCAATGGAAAATGTTTCAACACGTCACAGTTACGGACAACGCACAATTTATGTACATATTCTTAAAAGAAACTTGCGTGTAATTTGTGTCATTCTTGAATCCTTTTAGAGATGGGAGAAAACAAAGTGCATTTTAGCCACTTAATGCTTTTCCAGAAAGGCCAAAATGTCACACAATCAACAAAAAATACGTGCTGTTTACAGAGAAAGTTTTTGAGGTGAAAGAATTGTTGGAAAGCGCCTTTCAGTTCGGAACTGATAATTTCGACCTTGGAGACAAACATCGCTTGGGTGGACCCTCCACCACTGACGATGAGCAAATCAAGACACTAATCGAGAATAACCCGCGATACACAATACAAGATTTAGCAAAGATACTAAAAATATCGAAAACCACCGTTTAGGAGCGTTTATTGGAGCTTGGCTCCATAAATCTCTATGGTATTTGGGTTCCGCACAATTTGACCAAAAAAAATTTAGCAACGCAACGAAACGCGCCGTTTATGGAGCTATCAATGACAAATCCTAAAATAAATTATTTACAATAATACTAAAATACCGACAAAGATCCTGGGGTTAAGCGAAATTAATCACCATTAATTAGCCCTAAAGCTGGTCTCCATTTGAAAAAAGTCTTGCTTTGTATCGGGTGGGATTGGAAAGGAATCCCGTGTTATGAGCTTTTACCAAACGACCAGTCGATAAATACAAATAACTATTATTCATAATTGGACGAATTAATATAGCGATTTTGAAAAAACGTCAACAATTAGCTAATAGGAAGAGTAATGCCCGACCGCATATTTCTTTGACTATTCAACAAAAACTGTTGAAGCTTGGCTGAGATATGCTGCCTTACTCGCCATATTCACCATATATAGCATATACTTTCATTTACTTACATCTTCGCAAAATTCTCTCAACGGCAAGAACTTAAATTCTCTGAAAGTCATAAACAAGATAGGACGTAGAGCTCCGATTCTGCAGATGCCCGGGGCTTCTATACACAAACAAAAATTTGCGGCCACTTGCGGTTTCGAAATTTTCCGATCAGGCTGATTTTTGGCGTCTGGACTTGACTTATAGTCCTGAGTTGAGTACTGAAAACGTTATGTCTCTATCTATCACAGATCAAAAATTATAAGACGTAACAGATATCAGAAATGATAAAAATAGACAGATCGAATGAGATGGTTCTGCTTCATCGCCTGTCCGAACTAAAGAATTACTTAAAAAACTTTTTGTAAGCTTTAAACAACACTTTAACATGTCATTGGAGCTTATAAAGCTACTAGGAGTTGCCCGCAAAAAAGTATTTTCCACGTCCTAGGCTGACAATCTTTCACCCGCCTCCCTTCAAATTTGCAAGATGGGAACCTATAAATTATTAACTAAATCCTTTTTTCCCTTGGATCTGGAAAGTGGGACAATTTTTTTTTAAATTTATTTTTACATTAGCAATCAGAATAAATTTTATTTCTATAAGCTAATATTTTGGTTTATAAATTGACATGATGAGGTCCGTCCAGTAACTGGTCCTCGTCCTAGAAAATAGGTGTTGGGCCCATGTGGGGTCCTCTTCAGTGGAGGTCTGTAGGCCAGCGGCGCTTGAGGCGTCTAATGACTTGATGGTGTGGAAGTTCTTGGAGAAGAAGGTTGTCATGGGTGGTAAGTTTTTCAAGATGTTTCCTGGTTCTGACCTGCTATTACCGTATTGAGCATCGGGATGTCGAGGTCGTCGTGTATCATCTGATTGGTGATGTACCAGGGAGCATCAACGAGAGATTTTAAGATTTTAGATTGATTTCGTTGTATGATTGCGAGGTTAGTCTTGCTAGCACAGCCCCAAAGTTCTATTCCATAGGACCAGATTGGTATAATGATGGTTTTGTAGATAAGGATTTTGTTAGAGAGGGATAATGGGGAGTGTCGGCCTAGTAACCAGTAAAGGGTTTTAAATCTGAGCTCTATATGTTTTTTTTTCTTAGTAATGTGCTCCTTCCAGGTGAGCTTGCTGTCCAGGTGTAGACCCAAGTATTTCATTGATGAGGATTGTGGTATCTCGATGTTATTAAGATGTAGTGGAGGATATATCCCTTTGCGAAGAGTAAAGGTCACATGAGTAGATTTGGACTCATTTACCTTAATGTTCCAGCGCTGAAGCCAGTCTTCAAGTAAGCTGAGGTGAGTTTGGACATATTCCACAGCGAGGTTTAAGTCCATGTGTCTCGCAAGTATAATTGTGTCATCGGCATATGCTTCTATAGTAGTGGTTGGGGAGGTTGGAAGGTCTGAGGTATATAACGTATAAAGAAAGGGACCCAGAACGCTACCCTGTGGGACCCCAGATTCGATTGGGTACACTGGAGAGACTTCGTCGTTAACGCGTGTTCGAAATTTTCTGTCTGTTAGATAGGAGTCCAAAAGTTTATGAAATTGAGGAGGTAAGATTTGGTGTATTTTGAGTTTGAGTCCTTTGTGCCAGACTTTATCAAACGCCTGGCGAATGTCCAAAAGAACAGCTATACAGTAGGCTGACTGTTCGAATGCTGTGTTAATTTCTTGCGTGATGCGATGGCACTGTTGTATGGTAGAATGGTGTCGGCGAAAGCCAAATTGATAATTAGGGATCCAGTTAGTTGCCGTGAATTCTGGGTCTAAGGTTTGTAAGACATACTTTTCAAGGAGTTTGGAGCAAACTGGTAACAGACTTATGGGGCGCTTTGATAACGCATAGCTGGGATCTTTACCTGGTATAGGGATGAGTATTATCTGTGCGATCTTAAATTCTTTCGGCCAATATTGAAGTCGGAGTATAGCATTAAATATGTACGTCACCAGAAATATTCCTTTTCGTGGAAGCTCACGGAGCATTTTAGGTGAAATTTTGTACGGTCCCGGTGCTTTCTTGAGATTTAATCTCTGAATTTCAGATTTTACAATCTTCGGTGTTATTAGTGGTATGGGAGGTGTATTCGGTTCAGGTGCTGGTTGGTCTGGGAGGTTAACGTTGGGTGGTTCATCATGTGTTTGGAATACTCCACATAGGTGAGTAGCGAACAAATCCGCCTTTTCTTTGTCGCTCTTGGCCCATGGCACCTGGAGGTAGTTTTCGTATTGGTGGGGATGTGGTTTGAGGTTTTAAAGATGATTTGACTGGTCTCCATATTGAGTTGTTATATCGGTTTATGGTTGAGAGGTAGGTATTGAACGAGTCTTCCCTCAGGGATTTGAGTTTCACCTTAAGCTGATTTCCAAGGTTACTGAGGGTTGTTTTGTCTGCTGGATGATGGCTCTTTTGCCATTTTGCTCTGGCTTTCCTCTTTTGGGCAACTAGAATTTTAACTTCTAGAGAAACATGTGCGTATGAGTTGACTTTTCTCTGCATCTTAGGCGGGGTAGCTTGCTGTGCTATAGTTGTTAACAGAGAATTGAATTTGGGGTTTTTAAACTGACTTTCAAGTAAATGCCTTCGTGAAGAATTTGCCGATATAAATCCCAGTCAGTTGAAGCGTTATGGATCCGTGCGGGGTAATTTTTGATTAGGACACTTGCGCTTATAGTTCCTATGATCGGGAAGTGGTCCGAGGAAAGGTCGTAGCTCAGGGAGATGCCCATGCAGTTTGGTGATATTCCATTAATGACGAAGAAATCGAGGAGATCGGAGATATTGTTCTGATCGGATGACCTGTTGAAAGGTAGGCGTATTTATTGTCTGGTATAGTTTTATATAGCTCTCTGCCTTTTGTAGTAACTAGGCGGGACGCCCACGTAGTATGTGTACTGTTGTAGTCGCCGCCTAATACGAATTTGGGACCCAGGGTATGAAAGAACTGGTCGAAGTCACATTGTTTGATATTGTGTTTTGGGAGGCAGTAGACAGCGGCAATGGTTATTTCATAGGAGAGGGTGAGCACCTTGATGGAAGTAGCCTGGAGAGATTCCTTCTCGTAGTTGGGGAGAGCGTAATGTTTTAAATTTTGTTGGATTAATATAGCGGTTCTAGCGTGTCCTGTTTTGTCTGGATGGTTAGTGTAATATAAATGTTAGTTAGGAATTTTGATGTACGATTTTTCCGTGAAATGCGTTTCACTAATTAGCATTATGTCGATGCAGTTATGTTTTAGGAATAGTATTATTTCGTCTCTGTGATTTAAGAGGCCGTTGGCGTTCCATTGTGCAATGCGGAGGAATTTATCCATTATTTGTTTTGCTTATTAACATTGTCAGCATGTTAAGGACCATGCTGTTCTGCTGAACGAGTTGGGAGAACATGGATTTGAATGCTTCTAGGAATTTGTTTAAGGTAAGGTTAAGAGACTGGTCAGAAGGGATTTGTTGTTGGGGTTCTTGGTGACTGGTAATACTAGCGTATGTAGGGGAATGAGGGAAGTTGGATATATAACTTTGTCTATTTATGATTGGGGATTGGGTTGT
This sequence comes from Sinelater perroti, assembly GCA_036346155.1. Taxonomy (NCBI): domain Eukaryota; kingdom Metazoa; phylum Arthropoda; class Insecta; order Coleoptera; family Elateridae; genus Sinelater; species Sinelater perroti. Next base: position 11,224,467 of record JARFIY010000088.1, read on the forward strand.
TGGCGGTTTGGAATTGGTATTTCTACTTTTGTAGAAGTTGTGGTAATGAGTACATCCTCGGTAGTTAGCCGGGTGATTTCCTCCGCACAGTGCACACATTGCCGGCGTGTCCTTGCTCTTCTTGCAGCTGACTGTGCTGTGATTACCGCTGCATTTGACGCACACAAAGGGACGGGAGCAATATGCTTTTGTATGTCCATACATTTGGCATCGCATGCACTGGATAGCATTTCGGTTTGTTCCTGGCGGTTCAATTGTTATGCGATTGTGTAGTAAAGATTGAATGGAATATATCTCTTTATTATTGTTAGATGGTTCTAAGTCCATGAAAAATAGATTCATTGGTTGCTTTGTGGTTCTATGTTTAGTATTCATGATGTTTCTAATTTGGTGTCCCCTGTCTAGTGATTTCTGTTTTTATGTCTTCGAGTGGAATCAAGTGATGAAGATTTTTGATGACTACTCTAAACGCTCGTTCGTCTTTTAGTTGGTAGGTGTGATGTGTAATTTTATTTTCGCCCATGTACTTAACTAGTTGACGGAATATATCAGGAGTATTTGGTGAGATTTTAATTGTGTTGTTTGCCAGGCTTTTAGTGACATATTGCTCTTCTTCTGCTACATCTGCTAGTGTAGCTTTCATTTTTGGTAGATCTAGGACTCCATAAACAAATATAGGGGGTTTGGGGATTTTATCAGATTCTATTGTTTTATTTTTGGGAGTATTGTTTTAATTTGTTAAGTTGTCGATGGGGGTTGGATTTTGGGAATTAGCTAGTGCATAAAAACTGTTGGAAAGGGGTAAAGTGTTTGAGGATACCGTGTCATGTGATTTTCTAACTTTCTTTCGTTTAGTAGTCTTAAATACTTGCCAGGTGTTTTCTTTAGATGCTATGTTCTCTTTTGAGGGGGGATCGTCTCCATTTCGTCGTCAGACGTTGAGGTTAACCTGTATAGTTGCCGGGAATTTCGAGGCTGATCGAGTCCTGAAGATTGTATTGCTAAGTATTGTTCTTGGTTAGAGGGAAAGGGATTACTTGGTCCTTGTGAAGGTTGACTAGTTGGTGCAATGTAGGGTAATGATAGTTGATTGTTTATCATAGGTTGATTTTGGTAGGTATTTGGAAATGTGAAATGTACATTTGGCGAAGAATGGCCCTGTATATTATGAGGTAGCGGCTGGCTTAAATTGTAGTTAAAGCCAGTTTCGTGTCCTGATGATAACATTGTCGTATTTGTTAAATAAAAATTACCTGTTGTTAAGTATGTTTCTTTCTTGATTAAAATAACTTAAGCAAACTCGGGTTCGCGGCCGCTTTATCGAACAATGCACTTGAACTTGAACGCTTAGCGCGTGTATCTGCGATGTTTACGCTTCGAGATTCAAACGAGTACTGTGTGGGACAATTTAACTTAGAATCGAAGCTCCGCTCGGCGAAAGCAAACTAAATGGCCGTGGCAGAGGCGCTTTTTGCGTTCGGCAATACAGCGGCCCGATGAGAGCCTAGGGCACGCCACATTTCTTTGTGTACTTTCTGTTCAAACGTATAGATAGATTCGTAAGACTTAAAAGACAATTTGTATATTAATAAAACAAAATTAATATAAACCGAAATTGTAATAATTCACAGGAAATTTATTTAAATAAATTGCGCCACTATACTTTACATCTTTTCGGCATCATGTTTGAGTTTTCCGAAAACCTATACTTTCCAAAACTGTAGATTACGTACTCGCCATTTTAATTGAAAGTTTCTTTCTAAATATTTAAGTTTTGGCCACTAATATCAAAAGATTCTTATTCGAAGTTGTTCACATAAGTGCGTTTATGATATCTTGAAAGTTGAAAAGCTACTGACTCGAGGTTTGCATAAATATATTTATGGAAATTTAATCTAAGTTATGATGATAGTCACTGCTGTTGCATGTGTTGTTGATAAATGTAAAATTTATTGTGTTAATAAGTTTCAAACTCATTTCTAGCATATGATGTATCAGGATGATTTTTTCACACATTCCAAAGAAAGTAAGTGACTTAAGAAATTAGAACGTTTACGCCAATCTGCTAAAATCCAAGAACAAATAAAGCAATGACAACAAAAAGCAAATTTACATCAAAAGGAAAAAATGAATCATAAAATACAGCAATGGTTCTCTGAAGAACTGAAACAGTAAAAAATAAGTTAGACTCAATTAAATAAGCTTTTATGTCATGGACAATTTGCTGACGCGAGTGAGTCAAATTGAAACTAAAATCTTATTGTATTTAATAAATTGTTGAAGCAAGATATGACAATGCGACTCACAAGACTACTTTCTCGTTCAGTGCTTTCATTTGATCTGGAGGATAAGCAACCTTTTGATGTAACTTAAGAAAATATAGGTAGGTCATGAAACCACTTGCATGCACTTCCTCTACTTGATAATTATTTTCAAATCGTTTGCCTTTCTAAGGAATCCTCTAGGGACTTAAATCGGAGCCTCAAAAAAGGGGCTACTGTTGTCTAACACATTTATTATACCTAATTCTGTTAAACAGTCATTTAAAAATGTATTTTTGTGGTCCCCCAATTGAAGGGGCCTTTTTTGTAGATAAGTGGGTGCACGTTTGGCACTTTATACTTGCTTGTTTAAACTTGACGATGTATAAATTCTTCTTTCACCTCTTCATGGCGGAAGAGGAGCATTTATGGAATTTCAGCATTAAGTAGTTAGAAAGTCCATCTTGCAGATACCTTTAGAAATTTTAACCCATTTTTGATTATTAGCTGGAACCTACCATACCTAGTATCAACTTATGCCTATATGTACTGGATTTTTAATCGCCGATAATAAGCTCAATAATCTAGCGAAGTAGAGCAATGTTCGTCTCGGTGTTGTTGATACAAACGCAATACACAATACATTTTCGACTTTACTACTCTACTTGTAGTAAATACTAGGGGTTGCCCGCTAGAAGGTATTTTTGAGTCTAACAATTTTTTCCTTTAATTTTTGCAAGGTGGGAACGTATAAATTTTTAACGGGATGAGAAACAATTTAACTTACAATCAAAGCTCCGCTCGGCGGAAGCAAACCAAATAGCCGTGGCAGACGCGCATTGTGCTTTCGGCAAGGAGCGAGAGCGTCCCCGACGTGCGTGCAGGAATGCACAGACCTCCTCGTGTACATCAAGAGCCGAGGACCACGCCACATTTCTTTGTTTAGTTTCTGTTCAAATGTATAGCACCAGTTAATCCCATTACTTTTAATTGACAGGTTTCTACAGAACCATAAAGAACTTTATTATAACGCATATTAAGTACTGATTGTTCAATCATCGCAACTGCTACTAACAAAGCCATATTGCAGGGCGACCACTTAAATTAAACATACAATTTTAAGACCTTTATCTAATCGCAGTGTCACTGTGTTAATAAAATAAAAATTTCCATTTGCATTTAACTCTATAAAATAATAAAGACCATTTATGACGCACAGAAATAACATTCGCGTTCTAAACGCAATTTCACTGTCGTGTAGCTTCATGCACTCTTTCAGCTACTGTTATTTACCATGAAATATAGAGCACTAGAATTGCTCGCATAAATTCTTTTAGCAAAATAAAATACATGCGTATTTGAATACATACATAATAATACAATATTCAGGGCGTTTTCTGAATGTTAAGCAGTGAGCGTGCCCCTCGTCGTTTGTATCACAATAGGAAATTTTCATAAAACCAACACATATTTTATTTATCTACCACGTATACAATGTACTAAACGTGGTAGCGCATAAATATTAATGCGAGCGCCCGTATATAAGAACCGATATAAGCTTCAGTTGCTACAAGTAATGTGCGGATAAAATTTATATATTTTTTTACATAATAGTGCCGTTAAAGTTATAAAAGCGGTGCAAAATAAATTTTAATATTAAACAATTTCAAATTATTATAACTGCACATTTGAAGAACAACAGGGTATTTATTTTTACGCGCCGTAAGGCAAGGACGCAGCTTCTAAGTGTTGTAAATGGGGATTTTAAAAAGTAAATTTTTATCGTAATGTACTTTACCGCTTCTTTAATGAGTATTACGTTATCAGAGTAAAAGTTTCTGTAGTCCGTTGGATCACAAATTATTGTTTTCAATTTTCTCAAATTAAAATATGCGAGAAAAATTAAGACACAGTTCAGGTAAAGGACCCTTAAGAAGAGTTGGTTGTGTCTATAACATAAATAATTTTAGGAAGTGCAAGAAATAGTTAAAATTGAAACTCATTAACATCGTCCAAAGGTCAGCTGAGGAGAATATTCTTCTCGAGGGTAACCGCCCTGTAATTAATATTCGTTTATACCACTAAAAAAGCATCTAGAGAATAAATTTGATGACGATCTTGTATTTCTAAGTAAGGAAATTGTGTAAAAAATAAAATTGAAAAATAACAATTTCGGTTTATATTTGATCCACCGTCGTAGTTTAATTAGGAAGAATTACGTGCGCTATAAGACATGGCGCAAATAAATGCCTGATGTCGATATCTTATATAGTTACGTTACGTGGGTAGGGAATGATACAAACTGAAAATAAGTTCCGACTGATATGTAAGAAAAAACCAAAACTAATTTGGTGCCGTAATTGGGTTAAGGCAGCAGCAGAAGCGAACCTAGTTACAGTACACGCATTTGAACTTTTATTCTTCAAGTTTTTAGGGCAAATGAAGCCCTTTACTAGAACGTCCACATAAATATTGAAATAATGTATCAAAGTGACTAAATTTTTAGAATTCCTGGGCTCATAGATTTACTTAATACATTATTTATAATCGTGTTGTTAGGTTAATTTTTGAGGGTGTTGCTCAAGATACAGGCAACCTAATTCAAGGTAAACTTTCCTTTTTAAGTTGTGTAGTTCAGAGATCATACAACGTTCTGCATTAGAGTATAATTTCAAAAAAAAAAATTCCAATTGTAATTCGGCATTGATACATCTCGGATTTTCTTCTTAAGGTCTTCAACTCTTTGTCGTTTGCTGGTATAAACCACAAACTATTTCTGGCCAGTTGATGTCAAAATTTTGTGTTGGTATAATAAATCGACTGCTGCTTGAGCTTTATGGCAGGTAGCACCGTTCTGCTAGAACCACATTTATTACAGATCGTTGTCCACTTAGTGCCAAAAATATTAAATTTGTAGCGGTAATGCATCTTCGAAGAAATAGGGACCTATCAGGCCACATACCTAAAATCCACACCAAATTATAACTCAAATTGAACACTTCTATTTGTTCACAAATACGTTGAACTGAAAATGTACCACATCGCTAAAGTTGATGTTTTGTTTAATTGAGAATTCACTTAATGGCGTTCTAAGAAACAACCGACAAATTGTTGTATGTTAGAATAGTTAGCCTAAGCTCTTGTATCAATTAAATTTTGTGCGCATGACAATTCGCTAAAAGGAACTTGTCAAAATGTCCATTTGTTGTCCACGATTCGGATTTATAGCAACACTTTGACTAACTATGAAAATGTTCTTACGAGATATTATCTCAAGCTAATGCTCACTAGGTCATGGTGTTCATTTTTAAAACAATGTTATCAAATTTTGTATTATTCTTTAACAGTACTCATTTGGTGCACTGTTTTGACCAAGGAACTCGCTATCCCCCCACATTTACTAATCAGAACAGTCGAAGTTGTCGACTACAGAACAAAAAAAGGCGTTTCATTTGAGCCATCTTTTAGAAGTAGCGTGCTTAGTTTTGAGTTTTGCAAGTTTTAACACAGGTATTTAGATCCAGAACTATTTAAAATACACAAGGTATCAAAAAAATCAAAAATTAAAGGTCAAAAGAAACTTTCTAATAGTGAAATTCCTGCATTAGCGTGCTGCTCCAGCAGTGGTGATGATTTTATGACTCCATTAGAGAATGGAGCAGCGCTAAAGATATGGGAGAAGAATAGGCAGTAGATCCGGAAGAGATAATAAACCCCAAAGCCACTCTGATAAGATTTTAGAGATCATACAACGGGTAGTTTAAATGAACGGGCGAAGTATTCTCCGGTATTTAGAAGTATTCCATTTGGAAATTTTGTTGGACGATTATTATTTCTTCAAAATACTTGTTTGGGAAATACATATTTAAGCAAAATTCATATCGTTGAATTATAAAATCAGAATCCAGTCCAAAAGGACTAATTTGTCCTTAAAACAAGTTTATACAAAATCCACCCTTTAACATAATTTATTAGAAATTATGAGTTGTTTAGCTATACATAAATAATAAAGAATACATATGACATGCAGTTTTATCGATTGATAGAAAGTAAAGATACAGTTCTAAACATCCAAATTTATACTAAAACTTCTAACAATTTGGGTAGTAAACAACATGCTGCAAATGTCGTCTTCTACCTTCTATTTAATTATTTTGATAAAAAATATAGTTTATATATACGAGGTGTGGCAGAAAAGTAATGAGACTGACAACACTGCAAGCGATCTGACAACGCTACGCTGTTATCCTTGATAGTCCTCCCATAGCTCACTGCGACTTTCAACTCGTTCCATTAACTACGTGATTTTTGTGACTGCTGTTAGTGAAGTTGTATGTTGATTGTGCGTCACGTAAAACGGAACAGCCGAAACATTTTTTTATAAAGACGTCCTTGAAAGGCTCAGAAAAAGGGTCATTCGCGTGAGACCAGACATTGCAGATAAATGGATGCCCCATCATGAATCAGAATTTTTCCCTGTGACTTTTACCTTTTTCCTAAACTGAAAAATGTCCTCAAAGGATGTCATTTTGGGACTTTAGAAAACATCCAACATAGTGTAACGGACAAGTTGAAGATCATACCGTTTGAAGACTTCCAGCGCTACTACTAACAGTGGGAACAACGTCGCGATCGGTGTGTAGCTGCCCAAGAGAACTACTTTGAAGGGGATGATAACATTGATTTTGAAAAAAATAAAAACTTTGGTAAATAAAAATCAGTCTCATTACTTTTCTGCCACATCTCGTAGATAATTAATTGTGTAATCCTTGTGAGAAAGATGTAAGAGAATACCCTGATAAGTAGGCAAGGCCAAATTAAAAACTAGTAAATCCATGCAACTTTAGGGTAAATGGAAAAATGAATACTATAGTAACAAAAAAATATATAATAATACGCAATGCACCATGCAACTAACACTTGTCTGAAATAAATTTACAAACACAAATATTGACGTATTATCAATCACATATAAAGATTATTTTGGTGTCTGCTAAATTTTAGTCGCTTCGTTATTAAAATGAAAACTTAGAAAAGAAAGTTTCAGACACACGTATAAGAGGGAAAATGCTGGAAAGAATAATAATGCAAATACCTAAACGTTTATGTAACTATCAAAATAATTTTACTAATATATTTTTGTTCATGTAGGAGAGTCCACACTTTTTTTGGAAATGGAGATATTTGAGATTGGATCACGTCTTCCGTAATGTTAACGGCGGAGAAGAGATAAATCAGCTGTTTGATGTCTCAGCCTCACTAAATAAAATATCCAAGTTGCGCATTATGTGTCACTTAAGTTCCGATTTAGATTAGGAGCATAAAACAATTTTACAAAACCGTCAAATATAAATTAATAACAAGTGTAAGTGTATGCGCAAGCAATGAAATCAATTTTTGTCTTAGGATTGCTAATACAGTAAACACTCATGGAAATTAGATTGAAATACAAAACAAATGAGAAAGGGAAAAAGAATAAAATACTATCGTCTAAAATTTTGAATATCATAGACCTTTAACTGAAAGTTACTAAACGATAGGGCTATTGCTTGGTACCATGACATTTTAAGTCTTATTTCCAAACGAGTCAGTCACATTATTTTTAATCTGTTCACATAGTTTTTTTATTATACATAATTATGTATATAATAAGACTATTTGGCAAAAAATATCAAAATATCAGTTGTCATCATGGACCGAGTCCATGATACAGTTTTGGCAGGCAGATCAGTAAGTTCTGCAGGTTGTAGAGACCACGGACATGTCAGCTAAGTGAGTTCACTTCATTTTGCATAACAAACTACACAAGCGCAAGCGAAAAAAATTCCTATGAGAACAACAGCCGACTGTTTATAGTCCAAGGGATTGTTTACAGAATGGACAAAAGTTGAATTCATCACTATATAATGGAAATAATACAGCAATATAAAGAATAAGCTGCACAAGACTATGACGTTAGTTTTTTTTTGGGGGTGCAAAAGGCATCTCATTGAAAGGGAAAAAACATTAGTGGTGAATAGTGTGCACCACAGTTGAAAAAACGAAACGAAACAATCTCGAAAAGGATGGTCAAAAAGACGTTATTCTACTGCAACAATATAAGTCATATTGCTCAGTAAAAATTGACTACTTAAGGTTTAAAATTCCTCCTTATCTACTCTATTCGTTCGATCTAACTCCCCCAAATTACCAGTTGTTCGTTTAACTCACAACTTTTTTATCCCAATAAAAATTTAGGCCAAACAAAAAGATACGAAGGTATAAAGCGTCCATGTGTCCACAAAGCTCTTGTTATCTTTAATATAAAACCAAGCATATAAAAGCAATAAAGAAGTATGCGCATATAATTAGATAATTCTAATGAGCAAACTGAATTGATATACTGGTAAAAATAATAAAAGAACAACACGTTTTTTATGATTTTGTAGTTCTTTACACAAAATATTGAGCAAAATTAACAAAAAAGTAATGGATCTGTTCCTATACGATACGTAATGCATTCCCAATGCGTGTATTATATATTATAGTACCACTTAATGTTAACCAGATGGCGTTGTTGAAACCCACAAAAGGAAAGGTAATTAGTTAATGATGAAGTGCTGCGTGTGCAGGTGTGGACAAAGCAAAAAACTGTAAAAACTGATAATCATAGGCAGCGATGGAATGTCAACACATTGTAAATTTCTCATCCCAAAAAGTCAGTTAAGGTTAAAGGGTTATAAAGGTATAGAGTTATAAGGTTTATATAGGCTTTAGGATATAGTTTATTTAGTTGATATAGTTGAGTTTCACCGTTTTTAGTCATTTTTTTAAGTTAGGAGAAAACGCTAACGTGATGGAGCAAAATGGGTTGTGGATTCGGTTTCAGCGACCCAAAAAACATGATCTGGTTGAAGGAACCTTTCATCGATTTTTTTGTGGTCCTGTGTGATTGGAGAACATCCTATCGCTTTTGACTCGAAAGGTATGCCAAAAAATGTTTTTTTTAATTCAACCCCTATTTCATGAATTAAGTGATAACGACAGAATAAAGTTTGCTATAAACTTTGTACACCCATTAGTCACATCTACATTTTCATTCGAATTTGAATTTGACATGTATACCTAGTATTCTCATAAGATCAAACCTACCTTTGCTCTACATATCATTAAGTTATATGCGAAGTTAACATACGGTTTAAATTATCAAGTCCTAAAGTTGTAGGTTACATTGTTTTTATTGTCAAGTTTGGTTATTTGCCAATAGAGTAAGATGACAAATAAAACCGTATTGCTGCCACAGCACTACAAAAGTGTGGAACTGAAAAATGTATAATCTTTAAGACCTTGCATCTTCTTGGTGTTAGCCTTATTGCTTACAGGGCTAAACTTTTTTAATGATACTGGGTGTGTTGAGAATCGTCCAAGATCTAAAACACCACGTTCAATTGGAATTGTTCAGGAAGTCAAAACTATAAGTGTCCTCTTCGTAAGCAGATTATGTCTTAGAAGATGCAAAACTTCGATGCCTCGTAGTATTAAGCAAGACCTAAAACGAGCTGCTTACGAAAGACATACAAGAAATTTGCTGATGGATGCTTTGAAGAAAGGTAGGAGAGAAAAAGCAAGGAAGTTGTTGACAGTACTCGCGTGATGGCCACAAGATACTGTTTTTGAATGAAAAAAAATTTACTTTCAACAAATAAAATGGCAGGATGATACTAAGTCGTCTAAAGAAGCATCTCAATTAGTGCAAAAAATTCAGAGAGGCCATAATTCAGCAGCTGTAATGGTTTCGTGTTACGGTAAAGTAATTGACAATCATTTTTGTGAAAAGGGAATCAAATGTTTTGGAAGTTCTACTCCTAGTTGTAGGCAATCTATAGAACTATGATAGTTCAGTTCAGAACAAAATTTGCTTAAGTATTTCTGTAGTTTATTTTTTATTTAATATGCTAGAGCTTTTAAATCAAAATTCTTGTTACATTACACAATATTCCAAATTGGTCGAAAAAGAAAACAAAGGAAACCGACAGGAATAAACTTATTCATATTCATATGGATTATCTATTTTTTGTATTCCACTAAAATAATTTTTTCACTGTTCACTTTAATCACCACAAAATATGTCCAACCGTAACTGCATTTTTACGCACCCGGGTTTATTCCCGGAGCTCTCTGATGCCTAGCGGCGGTCACTAAAAATAATTGACTGCCTACGTTCACTCGAAGGGATAATAATGGCGGTCGTCTAAGGCACGGTGCTTGCCACATCGCCTCGCATCAGAGATGGTGTGCGACGACCGGGCACAGTGGCGAACGTACGAGAGCTCAGTTTGGAGACCGTGTTTCCACGCGGGGCGTTAGAGCTTTACCATTAAATATCTTTATATTTAATGCCAGAATCCTTGCGGTTCCAAGTCGGCATACCAACTAAATTTCTTTGGCCTTCCTTGTATGTACCCTTACGATAGAAATAGCAGTTTATTTTCTTTCCGGAGCTTTGTACGGACAATAATCAGGATTTTTATTCCTTTAAAGAACACGTTATCATATTTCCTACCACTTGCCGGTAAACCGCTCAAAACTGCATCTAATTTTTGCTATCGCCAACCTCTTAACACCTCGTTGAATCATATCCCCTTTCAAACAAAGCAGGCCCCTCCAGATATTAAGGTACCTTGGAATACCGAAAGGATGTTGCTTATTTATTTAGCAAGTAGTATATAAAATGTTTCTTTACTGATAATTGAGTCTAGTATTGGTAGCTGCTATGTAATTTGTTTAGACGACTGAATTCGTTTCTAAAAACGGATACTATTTCTTTAAGCATACAAAGAGCCAGCGTTTTTAGATCCTGAATGATCTTCCAGCGCTTGGGGCCCTTTGGTGATCTATCTTACACTTTGTTCGTTTGAAGATTTACTGTGCCCTGACCTGTGCTGAAGACCAAAGTGCTTTCACCAAATTATGCTACTTCTTTGGTTCGATGTAATACTAATTTTATAAACATGATTGACTCCAAAAACCCACTCTTCCGACCGGTACTTCTAGACAGTAGCCAGTTTTCTTCAAGCATTTGCAAAATGTTTACCCATTTTTCAATTGATTCTTTCACTAAATCGTTCGACCAGAGATATAAAGAGTTGTTTTAGTCATTAAGCTCTAATAATGGGCATACCTCTTAAGCTAAATTAAAATTACGCCCTTAATTCCAAGTGAATTTCCAAGAATACTCAAATCGACTAAAAAATCTTTGAATGGCCGTGAATGCCTCTTTGGTATCGTATAAGCTTAAATTCATGTGGTAAAGTAATAAAGTTGTCATAGCTGCTAAATCTTCCACTAAAGTACCTACATTGTATTGATTTATATGTATCCCCCAGCCGCATTCCAAAGAGGTGCTTCTCGACACTTGTATTTTTGACAACATTCTTCTAGTCTTTTTTACCAAAATCGCTTTCTACATCTTCTTAATTCCAGAGTGTCCTTTGTGTAGGTGATGAGACACAACACTAATAACTGACATGCATTTAGTGTTGACGTTATTTACGATTCTCTAACTTTGAAGAATATTGTTGCACCTAATCATACAGCTCATATTCCTGTTCGCGATATAGTTCCCGGACCATTAATTGTCAATCATCGTTGTTAGATGCAATTAGAAAATGGTGGTTACAGGTTTTTGGACATCATGCGGTAATGTGTTCCATGCTAAAAACTTACTTTTGTAGCAGCTCAACCCAACTTGCTACTTGCTCTTCCGTGTTTCTAAATTAAAGTAGCCTTTTAAGGCGGCGTGATATGTTTCAGTAGATACTTTTAAAATATGCACTGACTTTTACATCCACCAGTGACTCCTTTTGTGTTATAGATTTAGTGATTCCTCTACGATTTTTGAAAAAACTTTGCTAAAGTAGCCGATTACCTTTTCTTGTCCATCTTGAAGTCTATTTTGATATATTCATGTTTTTTCTCGATCAACTTAAGCAGTGGCTCTCCGATCTTGGCAAATCTTAAGATGAAACGGTGATAGTACGGATACAGATCCAGAAAGCCACAAATTTTATGTTTTCTGATCTTAAGTGTAACGACCGCTACTCCATTTCTTGGTGGAACATGGCCTAAGTACTTCAAATTCTTCCAAAAAGATATGACACCTTTTGGGGTTTAGTTGAAATACTTCTCCAAGATCCTTCAAGTACAACAAATACGCCTGTCAAGTTATATCCCATTATATGGTTTCTATAAAGGCGCACAAAAGTATCCAGAGAGCTGCATAACACAAACAGTGTGAGAATGAACTCCTGTAGTCCGGACTTTACTACAAATGTAGTTTTCTCTTTATTTACAAGTTCTATTCAGACTTGTTAATAACAGGTCATTAGGTCTAGCACAAAAAATCACAGTAATTCAGATAAGTTATCAAATTTAGTTAACGATACTCTACGCATAATTATCTTGACCCGTATTTGTTCTAAACTCATACACTGCATATTGATTTAGCAACTGCCATATCAGTAACATATCTTTAGCTTCTTTCCGTCTCACTATCCAAAAATATTTGTTTATACTTTTCGACTAGGTTAAGCATAAATACGTCTTTTTAACTTTTGATTTTGAACCTTAGAGTACTTAGAGTGTAAGACTCTTGTTCGATGCTGGTAATAAAGGATGTGAGCAAACATTGGCCTTTTGCAGTATCCTGACAAGGGCTCTCTTTTTTAGAGTTTTCAGTTGCTTTGATCTGTTCCTTCTAACAGCAGTGTCGGTATTATTGTCTAGCTCTGGGCCGACGTAGCACGACACGACGCCGAAAATCAACACGCCGAAAGACATTACGACGAACCCGCAACGCCGAAAACCAACATGCCGAAAGTAATGACGACGAAAGTCGTTATGCCGAATGGCGATTCACAGATAATTATATTTATTGTGTTTATAATTATAATTATTTTAATTTCACATTAAAACAACTTAACATTTTTTAAATTGGCAGTTATTTTTATCGTGTCTTAAATTTTGAGAAAATTAAAAGTGAATTAGATTGCCTTAGCTTCAATAAATAAAATAAAAACAATGTAGTACTAACAGTTACAGTTTTATAATACACAATAATTAATATGCATTAATAACAAAGTAATATCAGCCCAAAATATAACAATGAAACAAAGAGACCGTTAAGCTTAATCAGTAGGATACATGTATAAAGCAATTAAAAAAGCTCTTTTTCAATTTTAAAAATACATACTATGAATACTTATATAATGACAGAAATTATAAAAAGTGATACAGTGATAATAGCATAAACAACAATCTAAATCAAAAATTTGATAAACTATAACAATGTGATTAATAAGAAGCTTGATCAGCATAATAGTTGTATAAAGTATAAAAATCCAACACTTCTAAATTATATGATATATAATAATAATGTAAATTACAACTACAGTTGGCACTTTTAAAATAACTAAAAGTTCAAAAACAATGTGACAAGAGTACCCAAATATGTAACAGTTTAAAAACTATATCGAAGACATGAGACTGGTGTTCAGTTTAATAATTAGCCTGAAAATCAAAATTGCGAGCTATACCGATTAAGTAGTCATCGAGATCTCTATTCTCGTAGTCCGAGACGATTGTTTTTATTTGATGGGCAGCGTTTCTGTACGACTTGCGCCCAGCCGGAGGTTGTTGGCCAGCAATGTATTGGTTGACTTTTAACATAATTAAACTTTGATCCTTTTTTAACCCTTCAATTAGTTTCCAAATAGATGGATGACATGTCGAAAGCAGAGAGCTGAAGCTCCTGTGCCATCCCTTATACGTCTTCGGTAGATCTTCTAATGTCCATTGATGGCAAATCCACATTTTTAGGGAAAATTTTGGTGGCCCCCTTGTGATATTAATTCGAGGGCGACCGATCCATGTATCTTCAAAGTAATTTAGCAGAGGTTCGAAAACTTCGCTGTTTTGCACGTAGAAAGGTGACTGTGTGAGCTCTTCAAAGCACATGACGACGTCTGCTACAGGAACAAAAGCTAAAGCAGCCAATTCGCTAACGTGCAACGCAAAGTCGTGGTTCTGAGAATCTTCATATTGCATTCGCAAGTCATTGTGCGCTTGGATGACTCTCCATATACGTTGCGTAAAATGGAAGAAACATCCGCGACTCTCCGCTTCCGGAAATTCCTCTTTCAATGCGTTGATTCGGGCAGTTTCAAAAACTGACTGGGAATTTAATTGACCGTTGATGTCCTTGATCGCCTGCATAGCACACGCATAGGTAATTTGTTGCTTGTTGAGCAACAGTGCATATACCGATGGTAAAATATTGTTGTAACGTGATGGCAATGATTCGCAAACAGCTTTTTATGTTCGTTGTATGTGCTTCGTCATAGCTCTCACTGATGGCAATTTCTCGGACACTGTTTTCGATACAGATGATGTTGCACGTGATAGAATTTGCTGAGCTGTTAACACCTTCCAATATTTCTCGCGCCGCGACCTCTCCCAAACGCGGCAAGTGGTTATGCGTGCCCGTTTTAATTTATCCCTCCAAATCGCTATTCGCCTTGCCAAGGCATTTTGCAACTTTATATTCTACACTACAATCTAATCAAGAAACTATTTTAAAATGTTAAGTTAATTTATTTTAAAAATAAAATAATTATATCTATGTAAATATAATTATCGGTGAATCGCCATTCGGCATAATAGCCATTCGGCATAACGACTTTCGTCGTCAACGCTTTCAGCATGTTGGTTTTCGGCGTTGCGGGTTCGTCGTAATGTCTTTCGGCGTCGTGTCATGGTACCCTGGGCCGATGGTACAACCTGTTTGATTATTACACGAGTTGATTTTTAAGTGGCCATTATTCAGGCCCACTCTAGCTCCAGGCTTCTTCAAAAAATCCATTCTTAAAAAAAAACTTCCTAAATGTCAGCCAATATTTGGTGATTTAAAATGTATTTACCAGTACTGATGACCACCATAGCTTTTCCGTGTGTAGTTACGCCATCACTTATAACCGTATTTCTATTGGCAATGTTTGAAAGGCATTATCTTCGGTTCTGCAACATTAATCCATTGATGTCCCATCGATATATAGGCTATTGGTGTCTTTTAAGGATGTAACATTAACTACTACTGAGGTCTTACTTTTTGAAGTAGTGCTCTCCCACTCCGTGCCACTTAGCCTAGTTTTCCGGCGACTCCGTCGACATAATTCCACAATTTGTCGCAATTTCAACGACGCAAATAAGTCTCAGCATGTCTACTCTTTCTGCCTTGGCGTTTTCTTGTCCTTCTTTGGCGACTCTGAAGCGATTGTGCCCATGACATGCTTGGTATTCTAAAACATGCGCAAGTGCATTGGAATGCTTCTTCATGCGAGCTAATCGTAGCTACTTATGCATGTCCCAAAATTCATCCACAGCGTCTTTATGGCTAATTTCTCTAAAAAACTACTGAACAAACCGCGTAACATCGAATTTGCATTCTTTCACGCTCCAAATTGCTATATGGTACACTTTTCAAGATGTGCATCGGCATAACAACCGATAGTTTTTCTGTTCTCTAAACAATCTTTGTCCAGTTATTCATTAACTGTCCTAGAAGATTAATAGTGTCTGCGATACGTAGACTAGATGTTTTATTTATTATATCATTGACATATTGTTTTGTAATGCCTGATCTTAGATTAAGCTTCAATTTCTACCTCAACTTTTCGAGCATTGTCTGGTGGTTTTTATTCTTTTAATTTTTTTCTATTACTTCTAGGGTCATGCTAATTTTCACAATCTTACCTTTTAAGTTATTACAATGCTTGGTTATCTTCTCTTCCATAACTCTAAATTTTTCTTAAAACTTTTTTCCTTATTTCTAGTTCATTTTTCTAAATACTCGTTCAGTTCTTATAACTCTGCTTTCAAGTTTTTGGAATGTTCATTTAGCTTTCTTTAAAGGTTCTGTATTAAAGCGCTTCGATCTGTAGCTTTAAACAAATACTTGTCCGAGTCCTCAACTTTATCAATCAGAACCTATCCTGTAACATACTTTTTCATGGCGTTTCTAAGTCTTGCTCTTCTAATTCATTATTTAATTCGCCACTTTCAATATAATTGGCCCAGCAGCATTTATTTAAATAGTTCTTCAAATTTATTAGTTTGATTGTTTATCTTACAAGTACCATTTACCAACTATCAATAATTATTAATTTCCACGGGCCTCTTTGCTATTCGGAGCACTTCGAACATCATATGAACTGTATTTTACACTTATGCCTTCTTGGCCGTTTCTCATACATGCTTAAATATCTCTGCATGTGATTACCGAATTATCGCTGCTGCGGGATTACTAAACCTTCCCTTCGCGACGCGCTTACAACTCTTTCCCTATGCACTATTTCACCGCCGCGCCTGAATATCTTGGGGTGGTTACTACTTATATTATGCCATCTAGAAGTTTCTCGATACACGTCCTTAGTCACTTAATTTTCCGAACACCTGGTAATTTATAAATTATAGTTATTTATTCACAATGTACTAATAAAATAATTACAGGTATATAACGTATAGCCTTCTTAAAATAATGTATAACTCCGGATGCTGCTGCAATTACGATAAAAAATCGGGGCCCGCTGCGTATTGTGCTTTTAAAAATCGAGGCTGTAGGCTTTTGTATCGGAAACAAATAGCAGTATATTTCTCGTTATGCGCGCCCATTCATTCAGAAGACAAAAGCAGGTGCGTGGATCGCAGTAATTTCTGCTCAAGCACAAGGTAATACCGCCGCGATCAATTTTTTTGTAACCCCGCTGCTATTTTGCTGATTGCTTGCTGGTGCTTTTGGAACACGCAAATTGTTTTTGTGTTGACACGAACTTATTAAATTATGGGTTATTTTTTTGGTTAAAGTGAGTGGTTTTGCACAAACACTGCCACTAGCCAAAATAAATTACGGCTCATAAAAGTTGCAAAACAAATTTTTGGGGGAAATTTATTACACTTTCACCCTTATTCAACGTGAGTAGGGGAATTTATTTCTTTAAAAAAATAAAATTAGCATTGATGCCAAACAATTAACTTTGTTTTCTAAGAATTAAAGAAATGTTTGTATTTTAATCGATACATTGAATAATTTTAAAAATATGTTTCAATTTGAAACCGTAAGAGTTGTGTTTTAAAAAATATCTATATTAATCAATTGTATAGTTTCCATCTTTTTAGTTCGAATAAAATTGTTCCTTAGCAACCCCATCAGAAAAAATCATTGGATAATTATTGATAAAAAATAAATCAACTTTTGGTATTTCCCCCATACTTTTTTGTGTGCTAATCAGTTTTTCAAATTTTCACACAATGTTTAGACGCCTTTTTAACCTTTTCAATGTAATCAGTAAAAATCACCATTTTATTGACTTTTTCTCTTGCACGTCCAGAAGACCATTGCCAATGCTCGTGTCCAATATCGAACTCTGCGTGAAGTTGCAGCGCGATTTAACCTCCACAAGAGTACCGTTTCCATTGCCCAAAATGGAGGATTCTAGGTGGTGTTGTGAAAAAGTCCAAGGTCAATCGTTCCAAGTCTACCTCAAGACTCTTCGACAAAAACGTCATCCGCAAGTTTCGCGCCAACCCCCCCCCCCCCTTATGGCAGTCGATATTTCTTATCAATTGTGTAGCCCCCTAAACTAAAACTATTTATTCGAACTATCAAATGTCGTCTGCAGCAAAGTGAACTTAACTGACGTCATCCAGTCAAGAAGCAGATTATTTCGAAAAGAACAGAAATGCGCCCGTTGAGTGGACGCAGACATACAAGAATTTGACGACTAAAGCAAGTATATGTTGTTCTGAACGGACAGGATTCAGTGGATTTGTCATCCCCATGTTACTCGTTTCGATTCTAAGTACCAGATTTCCACGATGAGGCATGGAGGCGGAAGTGTCACGGTTTAGGGTTGCGTCTCCGGCCTTGGCACGGATCTCCTCAAAAAAATCCACGACCTTGTGGATCACTATCTATATGAGGATATCTTTGAGAACACGATGCGTTCATATGCTATGCAAAACAGCAGGACAACAATTCCAAACATCATTTGAAGCGTGTCCAGGACTGGCTCCCTCACCGTCGTGTGACCCTCCTCAACTGGCCCAGCCAATCACCCGACCTGAATATCATCGAGGGCCTTTGGGCAGAGCTGAAGCATCGTCTGGTTGGCAGAATTGCCATAAAATTCTCTTTTTATTACCGCTACGATTAGAAGCAAAAATTATTCTTTTTATGGCGTCCAAACAAAAAATAGCCCCAGAGAAGCTATTCAAATGCTACGCATTTACTTTACATATTTGCCTTTTTGGCCTTCCACCTAACTGCACAATATCTATATGAGAAATTTCTGTTTTGATTTAGTATTGAAGTTTCTATGTCTTTGGTGATTTTACCAGAATTTTGAAAAATCGGTCGAAGGATGTCACCGTGGTAATGATCACAATGTGCATTCTCCACTTTATGGAAATTTTCTGAGCTAATTCTGTTTATTATAACTTTAATATTTCTAAAACTTTTTGTAACCGAAAAAATCTTTATATTGTGTTTCCAAAGAATTCACAACAGCTGAAGTTAAAGTGGTACACCATGACAATTGAAATAACATTTAAAACATATAGATATCCTTGCGTGAGCTATAACCATGTTGTTTCTAACCCATAATTTTGAATTTTGTACGTCCTTAACTGTGTTCAATTATTCTTGACCTATTTGAAGCATTGATCAGAATTTTACATGACAAACTCGATTTTTGCGTTTCTATTGTGGCAGATGCTAAAGTTTTCTTCGAGAAGACTAAAAAGTACGCTTGGCATAAACAATTTTTTTGGAAAGATAAGCAGTTCGAAGTGAAGGTCACTGGTGTCACTCAAGGACCAGTGCAACTGAGAAGAATATTATTACTGTTCAGTATCTTCTTAAAGATGATAGTTGCGGAAATCAGAATAAGCTACGGCAGTGCTCATGCAATCTGAGAAGTTACTCTGCTCCACGACAGTGTCTAGTCTCATGCAGTTGTCCCAAAACTTGAGGATTTATTCTGGACTATACTGAAACTTCCCTTCCCCCCAGTCAGAACATATTTCAATTATCATTTGTTTGGGCCTCTAAAGAAAGTACTACAAAAAGAAAGATTAGACCGTAAATCACAATGATATCACAGCCATCGTCATTTTACGATAGAGGGATCAGAAGAAAGCTAGTCATTGGGAAAAATATGTTGCTGAGTAGATTATGTAGAAAAATAAGTTTGTATGTTTATATTTCTATGATGATTTAATAAATTAAGAAAAAAATTAGTTTATGTTTGATTCTTCCTCACATGTATGTTTGGAATGTTAGAAATATATTTTTAAGGCATGAAACTACGATAAGGGTATAACGAAATAATGTTCTCTTATTTTTAACTAACAGTAAAGCTTTCTATTAAAAAATTCATACAAATATTAAAATATCGAAATATCGAAAATAACCATCATTCTTAAATATGACTTACTTTCATCAATTTACTTTTTAATATGTTTATTTTGAGTCCTATCTTCTAGCCTATTTTTTGTAATCAGTACTGTATCATTTAGATACGTCAATTATTTTGTTGTCTTTGTTGGACATTTATAACATTTTTTCATAGCTTTCTTATGCAGCGGGCTCAAACTATCATTTTGTTTTACTCCTCTTTTTATAGTAGACGTTTTTAACAGTTCCTCACTTGTTCTTATCTTACCCTTTATATTTTTGTTTCTGTTTTGAATCTTTGGGAAGAGGTGTTTGTTTATTTTTTAAAACATAACTGACTATTTTTATTTCCTAATATGTTATTTCAGTTGTAATTTTTGCCTACTATCCGTCTTGTTTACATTTTCGGTTTATTTAGTTGCCTCCTTAGTAGTTTATTGTCCTAAAATTTCTCTTTGTAATGTTTCCTCCATGTTTCGACTACTTCTTCTTTTTCATTATCAATTTATTGTTCTTGTCCTTTATATTTCTTATTTGATGCGCTTTATTTATTTTAATTCTCTTTAATATTGCCTATTATTGTTTTTAATTTGTGATAGAAATTCAAAGTGTCGATTTGTTGGCGTAGTAAGTTTTCCCAACAACCCTTCTATAAAAAAATATTGAAAGTGCAACAAGAACTGTTCTTATGTTCTAAATTAGGAAAAAGGCAAAATCTGGCAAATTTTATAGCATAAAATCGCTTGTGCAGCTCTAGATAAAGTATGGAACGTCCGGATCTTGCGTTCTCTGACGTATATTTATGGCTACAACGTATGAAATGTGCATTTATGAAATGTTTTCGGCAAGTAAATTGTTAAACAAGGTGCCACTTCACTATATTTGATCGAAGAAATCTATTTGTAACAAAAGAGATTTATCTCTTCCTACAACTTTAAAAACTTCCACTTATATCTCATCTGATATTACCGCCTCTCCATTTTTTGTTACTGACAGGATCTATTTAATCTCTCATATGGTAACGTATATTCTATTATCGTTCTAAATGCCGTAAACTGTATTTCTATTATCTTTAAAAATTCTACATATGGTTTTGATTTTCTTAGCCTCTTTGCAGTGTTGGCTAAAATTATGCCTTGTTCACTCAACAGACTCGGGCTATTCAAATGCTTGTTTTACTGTTTTGTATATCTATGTTTCTCATCTAGGTTTAAACAAACAGTAACTGCTGGTACCTATTTATATTTTTGTTTAGTTGCAGTATTTTGTCAGTTATCTACCCTCTTTCTTTAGACCTTTTAGTAACTATTAAATTATCTGTACAAAATTCTTTGGACGAAATAACTATAAATTACCAAAAATATGTGAGTAAAAAGAAGTTCTTTTTTCGAGAGTATTCGCATCTTAGTTTCTATGCAGAAAAATGTTATATAAATAGATGGAAATTACATTATTGACTCTGGACAGGAATTTGTTCTGTTGTGTTTCTTTTAATTACTTTTTACTTTGGATACGTTGTTAACGAAATGATCTATTGTAAAGTAAAATTTTTAGTGTTCCAGCGCAAACCTTAAATATATTTAACGTATTTAACTTTCGAATAGTGCTCACACCAAAAAGTCACACTAACTAAACTAACTGTCGTTTTAATTAAAAGCTGCGCGTTACGTAGAATACACATTCCATCGAGCCCCCGACAGAATAATAAAACTGAAGTATATATTGAACAAGCACCTATGTTTGTACAGCAAATAAAGTGTGCTCGACGTGCATCTAATAAATGCTGTTTTGTAGGCTCGTAAACAATTTTTTGCAAGCATACATCGCTGTTATTGGATTTTGGCAAAATTCCTGTGGAAAACAATTTTGCATTCTTCTAAACCTAATACAAATAGGGGGAATATAAACAATTATACAATTAAAATGTAAATGCGGCTTCAGGTTTTTTTAGCATAATTTGAATTTAAAAAACAATTAAACTTCAATAAGAAATTTAGATAGCCCCCAGTTTTTGGTTCAATTGAAAAATTCAAATAAGACCTTTTGTTTAATTATATCGTCAAGATTAACAATATCAAATACAATTTTAATAAAAAAGGACTAGAAATTGTTTAATTACTAATTATGATAGCATAGAGCAAAATAAAAGTAAAATGTTTATCATGAAAGACAACACATGATCGTCGAAATAATGAACAAGCAACGAAAATAATATTAATATTCAAGAAAAATCTGCTCCGGGTAATACAACTTCCTCCTTGTCCATATGCGTCATTACATCAATTATGGAGGCCCCTACAATGTTCTTAGCATTATGACGCTCCTCACCGAACATCATCTCAATAACCCTCCATACGTAGTAGTCAATGAGTTCGCAATCGAGGCTGGAGATTGTTGTACAGGCATGCCTTGTGTGGAATGCGTACTCCCACCTAATGGGCAAGACTTGAAAACTGTCTCCAGCACGTTAATATAGCTGTTGGATGTCACTTTCAGAACTTTCTCAAAAAAGTGGAGCGACATGACACCCCCTGCTCACAATCCCCAGCACAACGACCATTTTGGCGATTTACCTTTCTGTCCTGTATGAAGTTCTTTTCGTCCGAAAGGAATCTCAGGAAGCCAGCGCTTAAACCTTTAACTTTGTTCTACAGTTGACGGTTCCTCAATACGAAATATTAATAACCTCGCCACGCCCATTTCTTTTGCCAGGTCAACCATACTCCCCCCACGATCCTGAGCGATCTTCTGTTTCAATTTTCGCGGACGAATTCATCACTTCTCTTGCGACCAGGTCATTTACTGTGAGTTGTCCTGTCAGCAGTTCCCCCTCCTTGTAGTCAGATTCCCTGTACTTCTTGGCTACATCGTAAACTTGGGTCTTTTTGTAGCTAAATCACGCAATAGTTTCTGTCGGCAGCTCTGCGGTCCAGTTCAATCGTAGGTTGTTGATTATATGAAGCTAACTTGTTGTGCTACTTAATAGAGAATTGCGTATGCGCTTAAGACGGTCTGTCAGATTTTCCAAAATATAATCTAAAAAATTCCAAATTCCAAAAATTCCTCGACGACCCTGTAGTTGTTTGGTTAATCTTACCAAATCATATTTGAATTTTTCAATAGTTTTCTCAGAGTTCTATAAATTTCAGTTTTAGAGCAGATAGTACTCCCTGTAGCCATAAAAACATGTAAAGTACTATGAGGTACAACATTAATGCATGATGACAAATAAATATACGTATGGTAATTATCACGCTTTAAATCTGTTAGAAAACCTACAGTCATGATTGTTATAAACTATGATAATCCTGTCTTTCAGTTTTTAGCTGATAATAACACTCTTAATCAAGTTATCGAACTTTATTTATTTATCAACGTTCATAAGCCCTCTTGCTTTACTAGTTATCTATAAGAAAGCAAAATGTACTATAAAACATACAAGAATTTCTCCTAGGGCGAGGGAAACATAAAAATTTTCAATTAGAAGTGTAGACGTTTATGAGTTCACAGAAACAGTCTATAAAAATGTAGAAGAGATTTTACGTAGTACAACAAAACGTTTAATAAAAAGCATTTTCTTAGGGTAGCTCGTTGAACGGTTTATAATCTGTTGCAGTTTAGAACACAAAAGGAGCACCAAATAATGAAAGCGAATTCTAAGTGGGGTCTGATTAACTAAGCGTAAAGTATTTTAAACAGCCAGAAGGGCGGAATTTTTTACGTTACGCGAGACGAATCCTAAGGATTTGAAGGTCTTTTGAGCGCTAAAGAAAACATAACCATAAAAACGGAGCTTTTTAAATGCATTGTTATTTAAACTAAATTGTGTTCCAATTGGCATTTTCATTCAGTGCGTGGAATGACAGAGCATTTGCTTAAAGTGAAAGACAAACACTTGAATTGTTATTGTCTGTTTTTAAAGATTTTAGTACCATCTGCAAGCATAAAAAACGGGAAATTTTTAATTATAAGACAAGTACAAAGGGGGTACAAATCAATTTAAGTGGCGGAATTCTTCCAATTAGATAACTGGAGACACAATTATTAAATAATTTCTGAGGTTTTATAGAATCGCAATTTATAGAGAAGTAATTTATGATTTATCGCATCCAAGACTTTGGATAGATTTAAAAAGAGAGCATCAACCTTCTCCTTATTTTATTATTAGAATGTAAGTTTGAAAATTTAGCAGATCTGCCACATAACGGTTTAAGAAGAGTCATATTCTTCTTCAATTAAATGACGGTAAATATGAGGAGCCCGTATATAAAAAGACAATTACTTAAAACATTTTGGTCCAAGAGTAAAAAGTTCTCCAGATTATATTTACTAACTGATTTAAAAATGGAACGAATTGGATATAAGTTAACTTGTATTTAAAGAGTACTTAGGAAGAATACATATTAATGAAGTAATGATGTGGGCATGTTAAACTAATAAAGTTAAAATACCAATAGAACTAGAGGGTTTCTTAACATTTAACATAATTAAACGTTAAACCTCTCATGCCTTATCATAACTTTTTCTTTAATTTTAGAACTTGAGAAGGGTGTGTCTTGTGCAAGAATTAATTCGTGTACTTCAAGGAACAACCATACCGCCAAACCTTTGCGTTAAGCGATCGTCTCCACCGCCTCTGTTAAAAAAACTCCAGCAACTAGTCTCAAACCCTCTCGTAAGCGTTGCCGTATCCACCGTCGTGTCGAGCAAAAGTGACACCCCCACACCCGGTACTGACTGCCAATGCTTTTGACATCCTCAACGACAAACAGGAGTACCTCGAAATTCCTAGCCTAAAGAACCCCAGCCAAGGCATCCAAGCTCGTTCTACAAGCACTTCTCCAAAGGAAAAAAGACTTGGTATGCCGTCGGGAAAGTAGACTTTCTCAAAACAAAAAACGTAGCAGAAGGTATATCCTTCTATATCGTCTCTATACTGCATGACGTGCCAGAGTACGTCCCAAAGGATTTGCCTAAAAGTAAATCTTTAGAGCACGACATCCTGACTGCGTAGTAGATGCGAAAGAGTCCCACTGACGATCTATCAAATTAATATGCCTTGAACTTGAGTAGAGCCACTGTTGGGGTAGAATAACTAATTAAAGGGAGATCTACTTCCGTAGAGCCAACTGCATGTGTGTCAAGTGTGAAGCTGATCAACACTCAGAAAATTACGAAGAAGATTAGAAATAAATTACAACGTCAGGACTGTGAAGATATCTTTGCATTGCCACAATCTCCCAGCAGCTATTTCAACCCGCCCAGGTAGCTCTTTGGTGTCTTCTATAGTAACCCGCCTACTAGGTTTGGGCTACACATTCCAGAATGTGGACGCCTCTACATTCTTGGCAGCTATTTACAACATTGTGGCAACTATAAGGGACCTTAGTAGCTTCCTTTAGAACATTGCAGGGCTCACGTCTTCCACAGAGAACTTTGGTACCATATTTGCTATGTTCAGAAGCCGTTAATTACTTGAAACTTTGTAAGCTTTTGTCATGGTAGAAACGCATTAATGCACAGCGATTTCCAACACCAGGACTTTTAGAGAGAAAAAGGATGTAAACTTAGTCCCAAGAACCTTGTATGTTAAAAATCTCAACACCAATGTGTCCACGTTTACTAGGAGTAATATTTATAAGGCGCATCTGAAAGGTTTTGTGAATGGTCTAATATCTCAACGATAACATGGGCTAAGTGTGCGCATTTGCATGGCTATCCAGAGACACTTCTAGAACTGCCATTTGGCGTAAAGTATACATAGCCGTCAGGGTAAACCCGCTGAGAATAGACAAACGTAGTTAGTGTGAGAGTTAGGGTTACGGTGCATCCAGCTCTATGCGCAATTAACTTTTTTTCTAATCGTGTGATCACTTCCGGTCTAATTGTTACGACCCAAACTTGGTTTACAAGCCAATCAGTAAAATATACTGCAAAAATTGTTCGTCATAAATTTAGAAATTCAAATTTGACTCCGTATGGTTTCATGTGACCCTATCGGCTTAAACCCAATAAAACTATTGATTCATTTTTTTAGATATAGTCTTAATCGTTTTCCGAATGGCTATTTTAATTCAAAACAAATATCGTAGAAATTGATTTGGATATTAGTGTAGCGTGGTTTAGAGGTGTGCAATGGGTGCTTTATGTAACTACGTAAGCATTTGCAGTCTGTCTATTGTAATTTAAATGCAGACTGTAATGATAATGACTAAATGATAAGATATGTTGCAAAATTTCTTTTAATACAGACCCAGCACGGTTCTATAACATGCAGTAATCACTTCTGATTTATCTTCTATAGCTCAAATGGTAAGAGCAATAGCAAACTTTTCTTCTGATACGGGTGCCTAATCGTTCAAAACTGTGTATAGGCTCTTCATGATCATGTGTTGTAATCGGGGAACAGTCTATAGACCAAATGAAAAGAGATATAGCAAAATTTATTTAGCTATGGATTCAACTGAATCAAAAGTGTACAGTAGACCCTTTGCCAAGTCAAATGATTACTTTCAGTCAGCTAAACGTAATGACATAAAACAAAAACCTACTTCGATTAAGTTATTTTAATGTTTATAAACTCTAATTATTAAAATGTTTGTCATAATGTCTTGCAAATGAATTTTAAGTGCTGGACTATAAAAAATTACTCTATGAAACACACATCCACCATTGTTCTGAGTTTTCAAAACACAGGCTCCGACAGGGACCGCTTTTGAAGCGGGTACAAAATTGGTGGTAGTAGAATTAACGCATATGCAGTGGTTGATGTACACTCCTTATTAGATGCCATTTTAGTAACCAAAGAGTTGTGGATGATTAAACAACGCATCTTTGTTTATGATACCTTTGTTGTAACCGGTTATTCGTGGACACAGCAAAGATTTCGAGTTCAGTTCAATGTTGGTTGACGTGCTGCCGTCCCATTTCTTTCAACAATATTGAAATGATTTAGCAACTTTAAAATGAGAGAAACAGTTCGAGGAGATGATTGGACTGTCACAACATCAGAAAACATCGAAAAGATGACAGGATGTGGAGAACAGCCCTTGCCATTCGGCGATACAATGAATTTTGCACTTTGATCTCCACTATCATCCTTACAAAACCATTGTGGTTTAAGAACTTAAGGAAAATCACTACACGGAAGTTTACGTTTGCAAAAATGATGATGAAAGTCTTAAAAAACGATTCTATTCTGATAACAAGTGACGAAGTTTATTTTTACTTATCGGGTGTTGTAGACATACAAAATAACCGGTACTGGTCGGAAAATAATCCATAGAAAATCCATCAAAAATCCTTATATAGTGAGTGAGTAACTGTGTGGTGCAAAATAGCCAGATTTGGCATAATTAGGTACTACTTTTTCCGAGAAAACGGACGCACTATGAAGGTAAACTCACAGTGTTACCTTAGATGTTGCAAAATTTTGGATGCCTGAATCGAGAAGACGATTGAACCTCAGTAGGGTTAGATTTCAACAGGAATGGAGCTACTTTCCATACTTAAGAGAATCCATGGCTTTTTTAAGGGAACGTTTTCGAAGATGCCTCATTTCATTGCTAGGGGATGTAGAGTGACTTTCTCGATCAGAGGATCTTTCACCGTGTGATTACTTCTTACAGGCCTATCTGAAAGCTTAGGTTTTCATTGAAAAACCACGGATTCTTAAAGCTCTTTTGGAAGCCATAACTCAAAAAATTCGAGCAATTTCACGCATTATGCTTGAATGTACGGACAATTTATCCAGACGCCTGCAACAATGCCTGGACAAGAAGAGTCACCACCTGGATGGCCTCATTTTTCACACTTGAATTACATTTTTTTTGTTTGTGCATTATGTTTCTTAGATGGCATTATGTGTGTAATCTTTGAAAAAAGTATTAACTGAAATTTGTTCAAAAACCTAACAACGTAACACCTCCCTCCTGGGCCCTATAGATTTATAGTTTTTAGAGCAACCTTTCAAGTATTTTCTCAAATATGAATTTAAAAAAAATATTTATAGATGAATTCGTTATACCAGGCAGGATTTCAATTCTCATAATTGTAAGTGAAATGGCAAATTCGTTGCAGTCTCGAGCGTTTCACAACTACAAAGCGAATTCGGCTACACGAGCGGCAGCAAATTGATTTTAGCGTCTCGCTCTTTGATAACATCCAAAAAGGTAACAACGTTGTCTGCATTCTTTATCCCGCAGATTTATCGTTCGATACAGCGCAGCCTCCGGTCTCATTTAAGCGATGAGGTGAGAAGTGGGATCGCGCCGGTCGTATTTGCAACTTTTGAGACATAGCGTAATACATTTATGTTGTTAGCTTAAATTAATGACACTTTACCCTACAATATGCGGTAATCACGTAGACATGTAATACCCATTACGCTAATGTATTAGTTTGATACAGCCTGCAGAATCCCATTTTCGTGTTTCTATGGCAATTTCAGCGGCTTTGCATGTAATGAAGGCTAATTTCAGCTCCAGTAACCGAGATCGGCGATTCAAAAAGGCGTGCAAGATTAGCACAGGCGCGGAAAATGGGCTTCGCATTATCTGCGTGGAGCGTGTTACGGCGGCGACAAAAGTACGTAGCATTGGTGCATGCAACACAAAAGAATGAAATGCTCGTGTGAGCACAAGGGGCTCGAGGTATTCAGAAAGTATCTACTTGAAAATGTTATAGTCTGCCTACATGCAATTTTAGGTACAAAAAGTGCGAAGTGGATTTCGAAGCAGTTCTCTGTATAAGTTGAAAACTTGAGACGGCGAGGGCAAAAAATAAAATGTGAATTTCCTTTTATTCGTTATGGAGTTGTACGAGCCACAAAAGTGCAAGTATCCAAATTTGAGTGCAAGATTCACGAAATGAACCTGTCAGATCTAATAAACAATTACACATTCTAGAACTGACATATTGTTAAAATTTTTAATTATTATATTCATTTTTTATAAAAAATTATATTAAAATAATTAGTGAATGCGTAGTGTAATTAACTTTTTAGGAGCCTAAAGTACATTTGTTGATAATGTTTATGCTACGATATGTGATATGTATGGAGCTGCAAATGGTGCTGCGTCGATAAAAAATGTTTATGGAAAGATAAGCTCTCGTCATTTCATAGTATAATACCTAAGACAGTTTTATCATTAGTGAAGGATGTCTAAGATAGGAATAGTACCTCTATAACCAGGATTGCCCAGTAAACTGTGTCGGCACACACCCCAAACTAAATGAGAGGCTCTCATAGAATGCAAACTTCAATTGATAAATTTAATGGCTCCTATAGTAGATTACGGGTATAAGTAATCAACAGGTTTGCGTGGAGGAGCTGACAAGTGAAAGAACATTCTCTTATCTTGAAATTTAGAAACTGGTCCTAAAGCCGAATGAACCTCTACAGAGGTCAATGACATTAGAATGCAGAAGAAACTATCGAAACAACTGGAATAAAGATCCACATGAATATATCCAATATAAATACCATTGCAAACTTTAGAACAAAGTATTACTGAGCTTCAAGTCTCCCATTCCAGTTGTTAAAACTTATAAACGATAATAGTAGACCTTTTTAATTTATTTTATAGAACAGGTGTTACCCCAGAAGAATGGTTGATGTCAACTTTTATACCAATACCAAAAACAAATAATGTGAAGAACTTAGAACTATAGCAGTAATAAGTCATACATTGAAAGTCTTCCTTAAAGTCATTCATAAGAGAATACACAAGAAACTTGAAGAACGCATAACGATACACAAATAGGATTTAGGAAGGGATTAGGAACGAGAGAGGCCTTGTTTGGAATAAGTGTATTAATGCAGTAATATTTAGACATAAACCAAGACTTTTTCGTATACTTCATCGATTTTGAGAAAGCTTTTTTATAAAATCAGACACGAAAAGCTATACGAAATACTTAAAAAGAAAAATATCGATAGTCGTGACATAAGGATAGTAGCCAAATTGCATCAAACACCTAAAGCTAAAGCGGAAAATGAAATAACAGAAAAAATTAGGAAAAGTCGAGGTGTCCGTTAGAGATGTATTCTTTCTTAAATTTTGTTCAATATATATAGTGAAGCAATATATCAGAAGGCTTTAGGAAATAACTATAAATGATGAAATTATAAACAATGTGCGTTATGCTGACGCTAAAAATAGCAAATAATTTGTTAAGACCTGTAGCGTCTAGTTGAATACATAAACTTACACAGTAATAACTATGGTCTGAAACTAAACCTTAACAAGACAAAGTTAATGGTTAAATCAAAGAATCTAAAGGTCGATGAGAAAACTGATTTAAATATCTATTACAGGAAGTACCAATCAAACCAAAGAAATTAAAACAAGAATAGAAATAGCAAGGCAAGCGTTTATAAAGTTGGAAAAATTCCTGAGCTGCCGAAATATTAACTTAGACCTTGGAATACGTATGTTCATATGCTATGTTTTTTCCACATTGCTCTACAGTTTAGAGAAGTGCACATTGAAGCAAAAATATATTAAGAACATTCAGGCTCTTGAAACGTGAAAAAAGAACAGCATGGACAGAAAAAATAACTAACACAAAAGTGTTACGTAACACGAAAAAGGAATGTGAAATAATATACACAATTAAAAAGAGAAAATTGGAGTATTTGAGCTACATATTGAAAGGTGAAAAGTACTTATTGTTGAGGCTAATAATACAGGGAAAAATAAAAGGTGTAAGAAGCGTAGACCGAAGAAGGACATCCTGGCTAGGGAACTTAAGAGAGTGGTGTGGCTGTCGTATCAACAAATTATTTAAAGCTGTTGTCAACAAAATACAAATTGCCATGATTGTTAATTTCCGATAGGAGAGTGTGTAAGACTGAATGAACTTCACCTACAATAGTCATTAGATGGATTGAGTAGCCTAGTGTCTGTTGTTGCCAGTTTCGAACCTGGATAAAGAAAGACGGTTGGAGTATAGGCCAACTCCTCGTATTCCTTAAAGAGATCTTGCAAAAAAGCTTACTACCACGCCTCAAAATAAAACAGAAATCTTGGGTTGACGGTAAACGCAAGGAAAGCGGAAAATAAGTTTTGGACGTTCAAATATTCAGCGCATTAGCAGCAAATACACAAAAATATTTAAAGCTTTAAAAGGATTTAGTATAGATGTAGCAGTGCTGAGTAAGACAAAAAATAAATGATGCAGTAGTAAAACAAGAGACAGACAAACAAGCCAAACGTGGCGTATCACTACCCGCGCAGAGAGAAGTTAGAATGGACAGCTCTAAATAAACGTCTTATCACATTAGATCTAACGGTATTAAGACACAGCATTATTATAATAGTATATGCATCTAGTGACGACGCCAAGATTCAGGAGAAAATTTCACGCAGTTGTTAGAGACGGAAATGAGAAACAAAGATGTAGTACTGATGGAAGATTTCAATGAACGCATGGGAAGAAGAAAAAAGTAATCAAGAACATGGAGAAGAACCGGAAAATGATAATAGAACCAGATTTTAAACATTATAAGCTAAAAATAACTAATGGATTCTTTGAGTATAGGGATCAAGACAAGTATACATAAACCCAGCCCACAAAAAAACAGAAATCTATTATTGACTATTTGAGTATAAAGCATGGCTTTTCTTATTAAATTATTGAATGTTTGAGTACAAATTTCTGCTTTCTGCATTTTTCAGTGAGAACTAAAGTGTGTTTCAGATATAAATACAAAAAAAATAAATTCAAAGAGAAACAACGTATAAAGCGTGTCGAATAGCCTAAATATAATTTGAAAAGCCTTCAGAATGAATCAGCAGTATTCCTATGTACATTAAGATTGGTTCAATAGGGGAGAGAGGGACCTGTCGGAAACGCCGAACAAAAATACAACACGCTAAAGACATCTATCCATCAGGTAGCTGAAGAAGCAATAAACCGAAAGGAAAAAAGGACGAATCAGAAATGGCTATCAACAGAAGATGTAAAAGATAGAAAGACCTACACAAAGCATAACTATTCAGTAAAATAAATACTGGGGCAGAATATGCAACAAAACAGACAATATGATAGAAAGCTCAAATCCAGAGAAGCACAGAAGTGCGTATACAACTGATAATGTAGAAAACGAAGTAAGAAAAATAACAGTAGCCGAAATTAGGACCGCAATAAAAAATATAAAGAATAATCAATCACCTGATTCTGGAGGGATATCGGTAGAATTAGTGCTCCATCAATAACATTGAAAGCTCTAGCAAAATTATTTACACTCTGTGTCAGAGGAAGTTTCAGAAGAATGGAATACATTAGCCCTATTTATAACCAAATAGAAAAGATTGCAATCATTATAGGGAAATTAGTGTAACATCAACTCTAAGTAGACAGTATAGGTGGGCCTTAAAAATAAGAATAGAAGAGTAAATAACGGAAACAGAAATGCAAAGGATTTAGACCGAGTAGTTTATGTATTGACAATGTATCATCAAAAAAGAAAAATATACATTTATATATTATATTTGTAGACCTAAGGAAAGCTTACGTTGCTGTTCCGATAAATAGTCTATGGGAACCACTGAAAGATAGTGGAGTGAATAAATACTCTGGAAATGCAGTTAAGAAATTATAACAAAATAGTAACATTTGTTGTTGCATTTCTCCCATATTGTTTAAAGTGTATATTAATAAAGCAATAAAATAGTGGACAAAAAAGTGCAGAAAAGTGGGAATAAAAGTATTAGAAGAAAATAATATTTCTAGCTTATTATATGCTGATGATCAATAATAACTGCAGAAGATGAGAATGATGTAAACCATATATTTTAGAATTTAGTAGAAGAGTATAAAAAATTTGGTTTGAAAATTAATTGTTCAAATCTATTGTAGAAATTTGTACCACCTACAGAGCAGAACTATGGCCTTTAAACCAAAACGGAATTCAACTGGGGAAAATGCTGCAAATTCATATTATAAAACCACATAAAAAACAATAGAATTGGGGAAGTTATGAAACATCACTGATAGAACAAATAGAGATTAAACATTTAAAATTGCAAGGTAAATGAGTAAAGAGAGACAAAATTTGGAAATGGAAACCTGCACAAAGGAGAAAGGCGAAAGAGCAAGGAGGAGCTGGAAT
This sequence comes from Sinelater perroti, assembly GCA_036346155.1. Lineage (NCBI taxonomy): Eukaryota > Metazoa > Arthropoda > Insecta > Coleoptera > Elateridae > Sinelater > Sinelater perroti. The sequence goes on from JARFIY010000088.1 coordinate 11,257,333, forward strand.
ACAAGTATAAAGAAGACGAGAATTGGAAAAAAATAATTATATAGATAGACAAACTTAGATGTTATATATCTCACACACTAATGAATCCACGAATTGTTCAAATTATTCGACATATGCTAACTTTTCATAAAGTTCGCAACATTCTGGCGCAGTTATAAAAATGAAGAATCCGTCTTAATTCAAATAATCGGACACAAGCTCACCCTTGAAATTAAAGAACAGAGTACGGCGTTGCGTTCACCAAAAAAGTAAGAACTGCATCTTCGATTAGTGCAATCACAGCATTGATTCGCTACACACCGGAAGGTACAACGATTAGTTTGGACACGTAGCGTTAAATACTAATAGACTTCCGAATTGTTATTCGTCAGAAACCACCAGGCCTCTTCAGACAAAAGAAATACATTTTCCTTGTCCATGACAACGTACGCCCGCGTTTAACTCTAAAAACGCACAAGCTCTTTGAATATTTTGCTTGTACAGTATTCTCACATTCTACATATATGTCAAATTTGGCAACGAGGGATTTTCACATTTTTCCGCAATAAAAAAATATAAAGATTGCAGTTTCAATAACAACAACAATAGAGTGCAAGGTGCTTTATTTTTTCGTAATCAAGATACCGTTAGTAGTTCCTTAGAAAAACTGTACAACATTATGATAAATATTCAGATTTAAATGAGGGTTGAAACAATTGAAACTAGTATAACACCAAACCAATAAATAAAAATGATTCTGTCGGTGTATTAGTAAAAAATAATGAAAAAACGACTAGAACACCAAAAAAACAAGAAAGTTATTTAACATAATAATTATAGAAGAACAGAAAGTCAGGCACAACTATTCCAAATACTAATTCGGAGAACTATAAAATAACAAGACCTCTAGACACAACACAGAAGTTAATATTGTGCAATAAGTAGTCATATCAGCATGTAAGTGAAGAACAGCAGGGTTGTCTCCCTAATTAATCTACCACCAACGCCATATTTATAATACGTCAAGTGGTAGAAAAAGCGACTAAGTTCAACACACCAGTTTTGATGTGTTTTATGGATATGGTATTAGATACGGTCAAGTTATAAGACCTTAAAAAAATATATTGACAAAATTTCAGATAATAAATCGTAACATGTAGATTTTCTAAGTAATACGCTTTTTAATCTTGTTATAGTCGGAATTATTAGCAAAGTAAGAAAACTACCCATGTACAGAATAAATAAAAGAGATATCTGTGTAATATGCTGCTAGAAGGGTGTAGCCCCAATTGCAAAATCTGAAGACAATTTCTACATTTGTGGCGACAGCAAAGACATATAATGTGGAAGTATTGGGTGATAAAACCAAATTAAGGGAAATATCCAAAGAACCAACCTGATGCAAGCGTGAAGTAGACAGAAAAATAATAGAATAGGTCATAAGCTTGCTATAGCTGAAATAGCGCCATCTGCAACACATACAACAAAGTATGTATGAAAGGTAAACGAGTCTCTGATTGTTTTGAGATATGTAACCTGAAAAAACAAGTATTTGAGTATTGATAGTAAGATAAACATCTATAAGATTATGGTCAGCCCATCTATGACTCATGGAGCAAAAAACCCATACCGACACTAGCAAACCAAGCAGATGCTACGCATCACCAATATAGATACGTTAAGAGCAGCAGCGGGGGAAACGAAGCAGAGTTAGAAACAAGAAAAAAAAAATATATAAATATATATTTTTGATTTATTTTTTATTTGTTTCCTTTGCTCACGGCTAAAAAAATTAGGAAAACAAATAAAGTCACAAATGTGGCACTTAACTTAATTTGGAAATTATGGTTAAAATAAAAAGTAAAAGCAGCAGTGTCTCAGATTGATTATTGTGTAGTGCAATTACCCCTAAAAACCACGCGTAGCACACACTGCCAGACATCTGTTGGCCGTGACATCCTTTAGAAGCCCTACTATTATAAAGAAAAATATAGAGATTTAAATTGTTTTTAAAAAACTGTTTTACGTGCGTTTTATCGAATTTACACTCGGAAACGTTCTATTTTTTATATGACTACCTATCCTTTCAAGAAACTTATTTTAGTTCTATTTTGGGAGTACAAGCAATGCTATCCATGAATATAAACTCAGAATCAACTTTATCTTTGAAAAGATCTATGTAACTCCAGTAGCTTTAGTGAATATAAGAGTTGGTACAATGATCTCTCTTTATGATGGAAAAAACTATGTCTTCTAACACTACCCATAATTTTTAATCTAATAGATCGAGATCTCGGCCACCAAAAGATCAATCCTCTAGTGTTAGAAAAGGAGGCACGTAGTTGTCTAGCCAAGTTCGAACTGACCATGCTTTGTGGGCGGGTGTAAAGTCTCGCTGAAAGATCTAAGGCACACTTTAAAATAGCCTCTGATTTTCACTACACGTTTCAAGACATCCCGTTGATACAAAGCGGGAAAAGTTATATAAATATTAATTACTTCATTATAACACAGCTGATGGATGATGACCTCTCTGAATCCTTGGCACTAGCTTAAATTCTTCTTTCGACGACCTAGCATATACCCTGTCATTTAGTTTGTTAATTCCTTCACTGTAAACGTTTTTTGATCTCTAAGGCACAATTTTTCTGTGGCCACCACGCGTATACTCAATCAACAATGTCTTTGA